>MXAW01000016.1:0-1200000 GCA_002554605.1 Helotiales sp. F229
CCCCTTTAATATCCCTTTTAATATCCCTTTTAATATTCCTTATAATATAGTTAGGGTGAGGGATAGGGTGAGGGATAGGGTCGGGGATAGGGTCAATATACCTAATATTAAGGTATAACGCCTGTAATTTACGGCGAAGCCGTGCAGGGCGCAGCCCTATAATATAGTTAGGGTGAGGGATAGGGTGAGGGATAGGGTCGGGGATAGGGTCAATATACCTAATATTAAGGTATAACGCCTGTAATTTACGGCGAAGCCGTGCAGGGCGCAGCCCTATAATATAGTTAGGGTGAGGGATAGGGTGAGGGATAGGGTCGGGGATAGGGTCAATATACCTAATATTAAGGTATAACGCCTGTAATTTACGGCGAAGCCGTGCAGGGCGCAGCCCTATAATATTCCCTATAATATAGTTAGGGTGAGGGATAGGGTGAGGGATAGGGTCATAGTTAGGGTGAGGGATAGGGTTAATATATAACGTTGGAATTGGGGTTTTAATTAGGCTTTCGCGCTTTCGGGTTTTCGTGCTTTTAGGCTTTCGCGCTTTCGGGTTTTCGCGCCTTTAAACCTTAAGGTTTAAGCTTTTGATATTTAAATTTTTAGGCTTTTAAACTTTCGGGCTTTCGGGTTTTCGGGTTTTCGGCAATTAATAATTAAGCTTAGGGTCAGGCTTAGGGTCAGGTTTAGGGTCAAAGATTAGGTTATATATAGGCTATTCCCTTCTTTTTTATTACTTTTTTTATCATCTCTCTCATTACTACCTCATCTCTCTTACTACCTATTTCACTACCTCTTTTATACTTCTCACACCTCACTTACCCTACGCCACACCTACCTTACGCCTCTCACACCTCACTTACCCTACGCCACACCTACCTTACGCCTCTCACACCTCACTTACCCTACGCCACACCTACCTTACGCCTCTCACACCTCACTTACCCTACGCCACACCTACGCTACGCCTCTCACACCTCACTTACCCTACGCCACACCTACCTTACGCCTCTTATACCTCACTTACCCTACGCCACACCTATCTTACGCCTCTCACACCTCACTTACCCTACGCCACACCTACGCTACGCCTCTCACACTTCACCTACCCTTTTGCATTTCCCTCAGCACTCCCTTAGGCTATCACGCCTATTTTAGCACTCCCTTAAGCTTACACTCCTTGAGTTTCTTTCTTTTACCTTTCCTATTCCCCCTACCCCCCTAAACCATGCCTTTCAAATGCCCTACCTGCCTTAACGAATATAGCGATATTCTTGATCATATTCGTAAAAGACACCCTATTGACACTTTTACAGAGCTTCAATTACAGCCTATAGGGCTAATTCCCTGTCCTCACTGCGCTACAGCGTGTAAAGGAGCCCATGGAGTTAAGACCCATAGCGCTAAAATACACGGTATTACAGGCAATTCCAAGGTGTCAACTCAGCATCGAATCCACACCTCAGGCCCCCCTGCATCACCTTCAGCACTCTCAAACGCTGAAATCGACGATTCTACAGGCCCTCCTTGCCCTATAGTCTCTTTCCCTCAGCTCTTAGCTCCTTTTAGGGCAGCTACCCCTAAAGCTAGAGCCGCCCTAGGCCTCTCAAGCCCCCAATACCCTACTCCTTCAGCACTCACAGCCGCCCAATTCGTGTCTCCACCAGCCTATACAGGCCCCCGAAACGCCAGGCCACCCCCTCCACCACCAAGCCCTCAACTCCCTATATACTCAGTACCTACAGGCACCCAATCCCCTGTACTTTCAGCACCTACAGGCCCTCAACCTCCTGTACCCTCAACACTTACATCCCCTCAATCCCCTATACCTTCAGCACCTACAACCCTCCAACACCCTGTACCCCGTACAATCCTCACTTACGCTCAAGCCCTAATTACAGGCTCTCCACCCCCTGTAACACAGCGTACAACACCCCCCAAGCCTATCACCGGCAAACGCCAGGCTAGAACCCCCTCCCCAGGGGTAGAACGCCCTACAACTCGCCTGCGAAGAGCCCCTAAATCGCCTAAAGGGCCTATAATCAAAGACAGCTCCTCAGACGACGACCTCTACAGGGCCTCTACAGCGCCTAGCTCCCCTACGCCGAGTTATAGGGATGCCCTAACAACCCCTCTACCAACTACCCCTACCTCAAAAACACCCTCCACACCTAGCCTACCCTCCGACAGCCCTTACCTCCCACCATTATCGAGAATAGGCCTCTCCCCTAGGTTTAATAGCCTATCTCCAATCCCTACACCCCCTGGAGCCTCACCTACTCCAGCGCCTACCTCCCGAGAGAACCCTATAATTATAGGGTCCTCACCCCCTGCACTCTCCTCACCTAAGCGCCAAAAGCGCCCCTTCACAACTCACCTACCCTCCAAAAACACCATAACTCACCCACCCTCCAAAACCACTACAACTCGCCTACCCTCTGCTTTCACACCTGGCCTACCCTCTGCCTCCACACCTGGCCTACCCTTTAACCCCACCACTCAAGGCCGTCCCCGCAACAAATCAAAAGCTACAGGGGTAAAACAGCCTATAGCTTTAGCGGCAACACGCCCTAATCACACTATCACACCTAGCCTACCCTCTGGCCTTCAGCACTCAATCCACCGACCTCAGGCCTCCTCAGCGCCTAAACCCCAGGCCCCTTCAGCACCAAGACCCCTACGCCCACAGGCTACTTCAGCGCCTATACCCCCTCAAGCCCAGGCCCCTTCAGCACCAAGACCCCTACGCCCACAGGCTCCTTCAGCGGCTATAAACCCCAAATATGCCCTGGACCACTCAAACGCTATAGGCCCAAGCCTACGAAAGCCTGCTGTACAAACGCTATTAGCTTATAGTACAATACCAGTCCCGGAAAAGCGTCTGCATGCTAGGCAAGCTACCTTATTTACAGAGGCAGCTGATAGGGCGGCTTTAGCGTTCCTTCGACAGCCTAGGGAGAAGCAGTTATTGGACTTTTTACTGCTCCCTAGGGTATTAGGCTTAGGCCTACAGAAGGAAGAGGTCGCCAAGACGCTGAGAGCCTACCCTACAACACTCCCCGAAATTCCTTCAACACCCCTTGAGCCCTATGAGCCCCCTGTACCATCAAACGACCCCCCCGCAAAACGAGCCGTAAAACTCCTAGAGAAGGGCTATATTAGCCGCGCCGCTAAAGCCCTAATTGACCCTACGCCTATAGCGCCAGAGACACCAGAGACGCTAAACACCCTATATTCAAAGCACCCTATAGGAAACACCAACCCCTTCGGCAACGCCAACCCCTCCCCAGGCCAGCATATCACTGAAAAAGCCATTACAGAGGCTATTCTGTCAATTAATAGGGAAAAGGCCCCTGGTCTTAGTGGTTGGACCCGTCCATTGCTTGATATAGCGCTTATAAGCGCTAATTCCCCTGTCCTTAGGGCGCTTACACACCTAGCGAATATGATTCGACAGGGGACAGCTCCAGGCGTGGACCTCTTATGCGCTTCCCGACTTATAGGCCTTGAAAAGCCTGACGGGGGTGTACGCCCTATCGCCATGGGGGACCTAATCTATAAGGTAGCTATGAAAGCTATTCTTACGACCTCCTTCAGGGCCTCTATGCTACTACCTAATCAATTAGGGGTAAATAGCGTAGGAGGCGTCGAACCGGCAATTTTCCTCCTAGAGGAAGCAATTACAGGGCCAAATCGCCTAAACACTCAATATATCACCTCCTTAGACCTCGAAAACGCCTATAATCGCATAGGCCGTACAACAATCGCAGCAACAGTCGCCAAATACGCCCCTACCCTCTACCGAGCTGCTAAATGGGCCTATAATCAACCGTCGATCCTTGTAACTAATAGCGGCCAAACGCTAGCTAGCGCTGAAGGAGTACGTCAAGGAGACCCTATAGCGCCCCTCCTCTTCTCTTTAGCAATTCGCCCTATGCTAGAGCACCTGCAAACCACCCTATCTACCACCACAATTATCGCCTATTTAGACGATATTTACATCCTCAGCCCTGAAACCACACCAATCCTCCCCTCTATTTTCAGAGCCTTTAGCGACTCCCCGGTAGCGCTAAATAAGGCAAAAAGCGCCGAACTCCCGATTTCAACACTCCGACGCTTAGGAATCAAAGCCTTAGGGACTTATATAGGCCCTAGACCCTACCGTGAGACCTACTTAGAGGCTCAAGTCGATAAGCTCGCCACAGCGCTCTCTGCCCTGAAGGACCTCCCTAAACAACACGCTCTTCTCCTCCTTAGGGGGAGCATACACCTTTTACTACGCCACCTTCAGCGCCAACTGTACTCTGAAGACCTCCTAGACACCTGGAAAGCGGCTGATACCCTAATCAAAGAAGCAATTCAGGCTCTAGCCGCCAGGGAGCCAGGGAATACAACTACCCTAATTCGACAGGCCTTACTCTCTATTCCAGTAAGAGACGGAGGCCTAGGGATCCCTCAACACGCCCTACTAGCCCCAGGGCTTTATAGGGCCGCAAAGGAGGCCTCTAGGCCTATTCTTCAGGCTATATGCCCTATCCTCTTCCCTGAACCGCCCGGCCGCCCTACACCAACAGCCCAAGAAGTGTACGCCAGTACCAATAAGAGCCTAGAGGAGAGGCTCTTACCCACCCTATCGAAACCAACACTCAAAGCTAAGCTAGAGAACGCTAGTTACTTAGGCCGCCACTGGCTTAGAGTCCTGCCCACGCAAAAACACAACCTTTTAGCGGACTCGATCGTCACTGAAGCTCTAAGAGCTAGGCTTCTACTCCCTGTAAAGGCCCCGATCTCCCCCTGTACGACCTGTGGCGCCTACCCCGAAATAGGCCACGAAGACACCTGTAGAGGTGCTGAACGCCGCTGGATTATACGCCACAACCAGGTTACCCGTGCATTTATCACTACCCTTTCTAGCCGGGAAGACCTAAAGGTGGAGTCTGAACCTAGGCCTGTACTTACAGCGTCTACAGCACCTTCAGCCCCTGAGAATAGCCGCCGGCCCGATTTTTCAGTGCTTTTAGGGACCTCTAGGCACTACTACGACGTACAGATCGTCGCTATTAATAAGGATTCAGCTCGCGAAGAAGCCTACGCTACACTCACTGAAGCAGCCGCTGAAAAGAATCGGAAATATAGGGAATTAGGCGCTGCCTTTCACCCTATAATCATTTCAGCAGGGGGCCTTATGGAGAAGGAGACAGCGAAAGCCTATAAGGCCCTTCAGGGCCTATTAGGACCTAGCAAGGCTAAATGGCTAGACAGCTATATCGCTATAACCCTCACTCAGGCTAGAGGTATAGCAGCCACCTCAATTACAGCACACAACTAGCCTACCCTCAGTATACACCACACCTTACCCTTTATACACTCAGCCTACCCTTTGGCACACACCACACCTCACCTACCCTTCTTCACACTCAGCCTACCCTTTGGCACACACCACACCTACCTTTTACACACTCAGCCTACCCTTTGGCACACACCACACCTCACTTACCCTCCTTCACACTCAGCCTACCCTTTGGCACACACCACACTTTACCTACCTTTTTCTCACACTCAGCCTACCCTTTAGGCATATACCACACCTAGCCTACCCTTTGGCACATTTCACACTACACCTACCCTTTCACACTTTGCCTACCCTTTCACACCTTACCTACCCTTTCAGGGTCATTTGTTATTTATTTCCTATATTACCTTATGTATTCAGAATATTTTGTACTATAATTAGAGAGAGAAGAAAAACACCAGTGGCAAGCTAGCTTAGTTAGAAACAAATCAAACCCAAACCTTTAAACCCTAACCCTAAGGCTAAGGAGTACGTCAAGGAGACCCTATAGCGCCCCTCCTCTTCTCCCTAGCAATTCGCCCTATGCTAGAGCACCTGCAAACCACCCTACCTACCTCCACGATTATCGCCTATTTAGACGATATTTACATCCTCAGCCCTGAAACTACACCAATCCTCCCCTCTATCTTCAGAGCCTTCAGCGACTCCCCAATAGCGCTAAATAAGGCAAAAAGCGCCGAACTCCCGATTTCAACACTCCGACGCCTAGGAATCAAAGCCTTAGGGACCTATATAGGCCCTAGACCCTACCGCGAGACCTACCTAGAGGCTCAAGTCGATAAGCTCGCCACAGCGCTCTCTGCCCTAAAAGACCTCCCTAAACAACACGCCCTTCTCCTCCTTAGGGGGAGTATACACCTCTTATTACGCCACCTTCAACGCCAACTGTACTCCGAAGACCTCCTAGACACCTGGAAAGCGGCTGATACCCTAATCAAAGAAGCAATTCAGGCTTTAGCCGCTAGGGAGCCAGGGAGTACAACTACCCTAATTCGCCAGGCCTTACTCTCTATTCCAGTAAGGGACGGAGGCCTAGGGATCCCTCAACACGCCCTACTAGCCCCAGGGCTTTATAGGGCCGCAAAGGAGGCCTCTAGGCCTATCCTTCAGGCTATATGCCCTATCCTCTTCCCTGAACCGCCCGGCCGCCCTACACCAACAGCCCAAGAAGTGTACGCCAATACAAATAAGAGCCTAGAAGAGAGGCTCTTACCTACCCTATCGAAACCAACACTCAAAGCTAAGCTAGAGAACGCTAGTTACTTAGGCCGCCACTGGCTTAGAGTCCTGCCCACGCAAAAACACAACCTTTTAGCGGACTCGATCGTCACTGAAGCTCTAAGAGCTAGGCTTCTACTCCCTGTAAAGGCCCCGATCTCCCCCTGTACAACCTGTGGCGCCTACCCCGAAATAGGCCACGAAGACACCTGTAGAGGTGCTGAACGCCGCTGGATTATACGCCACAACCAGGTTACCCGTGCATTTATCACTACCCTTTCTAGCCGGGAAGACCTAAAGGTGGAGTCTGAACCTAGGCCTGTATTTACAGCGTCTACAGCACCTTCAGCCCCTGAGAATAGCCGCCGGCCCGATTTTTCAGTACTCCTAGGGACCTCTAGGCACTACTACGACGTACAGATCGTCGCTATTAATAAGGATTCAGCTCGCGAAGAAGCCTACGCTACACTCACTGAAGCAGCCGCTGAAAAGAATCGGAAATATAGGGAATTAGGCGCTGCCTTTCACCCTATAATCATTTCAGCAGGGGGCCTTATGGAGAAGGAGACAGCGAAAGCCTATAAGGCCCTTCAGGGCCTATTAGGACCTAGCAAGGCTAAATGGCTAGACAGCTATATCGCTATAACCCTCACTCAGGCTAGAGGTATAGCAGCCACCTCAATTACAGCACACAACTAGCCTACCCTCAGTATACACCACACCTTACCCTTTATACACTCAGCCTACCCTTAGGCACACACCACACCTCACCTACCCTCCTTCACACTCAGCCTACCCTTTGGCACACACCACACCTACCCTTTACACACTCAGCCTACCCTTAGGCATATACCACACCTCACCTACCCTTCTTCACACTCAGCCTACCCTTTGGCACACACCACACCTCACCTACCCTTCTTCACACTCAGCCTACCCTTCAGGCATATACCACACCTAGCCTACCCTTTGGCATACACCACACCTCACCTACCCTTCTTCACACTTTGCCTACCCTATGGCACATGTTATACTCCATGTATCCTTTAGTATACTTCGCCTACCCTTTCACACCTTACCTACCTTTTCACACCTCACCTACCCTTTCAGGGTCATTTGTTATTTATTTCCTATATTACCTTACATATTCAGAATATTTTGTACTATAATTAGAGAGAGAAGAAAAACACCAGTGGCAAGCTAGCTTAGTTAGAAACAAATCAAACCCAAACCTTTAAACCCTAACCCCTACTCTACTCTACACTACACGTCGCTTTCCTTGCCGCGTTGTAAATCCACGCTCTGCCCCTGTACGCGTGATGGCTGGCGCAATTTCCCATTTTATGCATTTGTACGTTTATACCTACTTTATGCTTGCGATCGACGTTTGGGCTGACTTGGCCTGTGCACCTGCTTCCCCCATCAAAAATGAACGACGACGACTATCTCTTTGTAAAACTGGCCTTCTAATGGGGTTCTGGTGGAAATCTCAACGGGGCTGATGTCGCATATGCTGGGGCCAACACATACTCGAGTTTGAGCCGCATCCGACCTCGTTTGGGCGTAACCCTAATAAACGGACTTGGGTAAATGGACTTGACCCTCTCGGCAAATCCACGCTAATGGGTTGTATGGGGAAATAAACGGACTTGACCCCAAGTCCATTTAGGAATTATGGATAGGAATTATGGATAGGAGATCAGCGGATGACCCCATCTTTCCCTACATAAAAAGCAGGGGCAGTTGGCCGAAAGAAATCAGTGAAAAGCCGAAAAACACGATCTATTACAGAACACGGCGAGTTCTGGCGCGTACTTCACACGTGTGCACGAGCCAATTGTAGGATATGACATAACACGGCAGGTTCTGGGGGGGCGCCATGGACTGGTGCACGGACATTCTCCAGGATATGTCATAACCTGGCTCTAAAACGTCGATCATTAGTACAGTAGTAGAGTAGTCTTTGGATATAGATGAGTCCTGAAAGACATGGTGTATATCTCTTAGCAGGCAGAAAGTTTTGTCCTTCAGCCGAGAAGCCGAGCACCCCACTGAAATATACTAATAAGCTGGAGCTAGGCTGGCCATCAATAAATTGCTCCATGCTAAATGTCATACTCAGCTGAAATATGAGTTCCAGAAGCTGGGCAGTTGGAGAGTCATCCGCTTCTGCTACTCTCTTATTCCTTCTCTCTTCCTCGTCGTCGTCGTCGTCCTCCTCTTCCTCCTCCTCTTCCTCCTCCTCTTCCTCCTCCTCTTCCTCCTCTTCCTCCTCTTCCTCTTCCTCTTCCTCATCATCCACCTCCTCGTCCTCCACCTCACCAAAGTCGTCTATATCCCGCTTAGACCTAGCCGCCGGCTCTGACCACAAGCTTCGTGCAAGGCCGGCATTTTCCAACGCCTCATGCTCCCAAATCGCCTGCAATTGTTCCAGCTGTCTCTTGGTGAAACGGATCCCCGTAAGTCGCCGGCGAACGCTAGACGGCATCCGGAAAGCACGAAACACAAAGATAACGAATTGCTCATAGTACCTCCGATACTTCTTCTCGCTCGCTTTCAAGCTCACGAGGTTAAATGGCTTCGGATAGCAGATGTTTGGCTTTGTGCTCCGGAGCCGGCAAAGAAGTGGACGACTTGTGTGTTGCATAGTCTCCTCGCATCGATCGACTATGCGATTGACAGCGGTCAATAGGTTGAACAGCTTCTGCTCATCTTCTGGGGGGCTCAAGAAGTCTGGATCGCCATCGCATGATCCATGGCCTAAAAAGTGACCGCCGCGATTGTTATAGGGCATCACTGCTAGACCCCGAAGGATATCACGGCGAACTCCATCGTAGGTTATGGCCCATCGAGTACGATCCATCCACGGTCGAGACGCCACGAACGTCTGAGGTCCCGTGTCCTGGTCCCGTGGGCCAGCTTGCCCCTGAAGCTCCAGACGCTTGTGTTCTCGCTCATATATGGCCTGGAGATGATCGCGGGCAGCCTGGTCTGCAACTGGCCGGATCGCACTGCCATTTTTCTCCACGATCCAATACTGTTGGTTGGCGCCATGGGCACGGTACGTCCAGGCCTGCAAGTAGACATCGTCATACATCGAATTAATCTCTGACTGCGACACCCGCCTGCCAGAGAAGTGCGTCTCGGAGATATGCCGAGCCATAATGGGTCGATTGACAGTTCGGTGCCCGCATTTCCGGCAGTTGTGCCCCTCGTACTCCTGTAGCTTGGGGTGGATAGGAGAGCCGTCTGGTCGAGCAGGGGCGATTGCCGGATCACGGAATTCGTAGGGGTGGACATGCTTGAGATAGTGAGTCAAGCGCTTCCGGAGGTCATTCGGAACGTCGTGCTTCTCCCGGAGGTGGGAAGTGAGCTGTGAGCGGGCGAGAGAGAGCGCAAAGCCGCACTCAGGTCGACAGCAGATCATGAGACGCTCGTCAGGGTCCGCGTACAGCTGATATTGGGCGAGAAAGTCGGTGGATGCCATCGGTGTCGTCTGCAAGGATCTAGCCGTGCAGGAAAAAGCTCAGTATATTAAGAGTAATTGTGTTCTGTATGCTTTCTACGACGAGACGCGGGAGAGTTCTAACGCGTCCCTCACGCGTGCACGTGCCAACTTCCGGTTCGATGACGTAAACCCACGAGTTCTGGCGAACCCTTCAGGCGTGCACGGGCCACAAAACCTGTTTTACGACGTAGAACGGCTGAGACTTAGTCCAGTAGCATCGCTGCCTTGCTTGGTGTGGCAGGTGCGGCGGCTAAAGGGCTGGAGAAGCTGAGGGTCCTACATGGAGCAGCAGATGAGCTTATACGGATAACAAACGAAGTAAGTCAAGAAGAACTGCTACTGCTCAGAGTAAATTGATGCTTGATGAGAAGCGTGCAAATCACGTGATGTACTTGAAGTGGTGGATCCTGGATTTAAACCCCTTAAATGTATACCTAGAACTATACAGAATAACAACACCAACAATACGACACTTACTCGTAGACTATAGATCAAGGCTTCTGCAGCGTTTAGACTACATCTCCACGGTCTAGGTTCTCCAACGGCCACAATAGACTCGGGTGTGTAACCCATCTCTACGCCACAATAATGGTATACTTTGTTCTATGCTTCGAAACAAAATATTTCGGCGAGAATATCTCAGTTCTGTTGCACCTGAACGCCTGGACACAGTGCCCATCCAAAGCATCGCACGTTTCCCACATGCCGACTCGTCTGTATTCGCCATTTCTCTGTCCAGTGGGCAGTAGAAGCAAGCCTTTGAGTGTTGGATTTTCCGTGCTCATATCATCAAGAAACTCGTCCATGAGGCGAAACGGCATGTAAAATAAATCGAGGTCTCCCGGCGTCCAGTTCGGGTTGGTCTCAGATCCAGCTGTAATATATCTTCGGAAACGTGTTGCACCCCAGACCAATTGAGATCTCCTTAGATTTGTCGACTTTTGCAACTTTGCAAGCTTCACGTAATCTAGGAACATTCTCGCCACCTGCTGCTTGCGGAAGAAGCCAGGAAGTTTTGTAATTTTTGGTTCCGAATTATCCTTCTCTAATCGAAGCACCCCGAGCGGCCCAGTCAAAGTCAGGCGTCCAGAAGCCACCAGACCGAATTTGTCTTCGGTGGTTCGTTCTGTCTCTGCTTTTATGACATGCGATAGCCATGTTATGTCACCCGGAAATCTGTCGCGTCAGACGATACGAATGTAGAGGATATGGAGGGTTAAGTACCTATCCGTCTCCCACTTCCAATGTCCCAACTCCACAAATGCATTTAGTGATATCCAAGACCACGATGGAAGTCGAGGTCGACCTCTCCTACTGGGCGTAGGCCGCCTGACCGCTTTCCACAGAAGTTGATGTTCCAAGTCTCTCAGCCACATGCCTGCCAAATATTGGCAGTTCATATCATCTTTCATCATTCGAGCTATTCCCGAGATAGCAATAAGCTTGTCTTTCTCGAATGTCAACTTGCATCCAGAGTATGCCTCAACCACCGCGCGCCATTGCTGCTGACGTTGTGTCATCGTTTTGTACGGGAGTAAAGAACACGCGCTGCTTCTGACAAGCGATGCTTTCGGAGAGCTTTTCTTGACACCTTTCTCAAATATCCTGAGCCTTCTAATAACGCTGGGAACTAGATCGAGATCACTAATGAGCTCATCCAAATGTGACTTTTCTACGGATGAGTATGTTGCCGGGTGGAATGTCTCGCTCCAATAACCGTCCACTAGCCATAAGTGGAGGTCTGCTAGCATTCTTTCCAGATCGGAGTTCCGTTCTTCTCCAAATTCATCGAACGTCTCTAATCTAGTGAGCGGAAGGGGCTGTTCTTGGCCTAGGCTAGTACCAATATGTTTGCTCTCGCGCTGGTAGTCCTCGCCCTCATCTGACATATCTTCCAACTGACTTTCAGAGTCACTTCCATTGTCACTCCAGTCGAGATAGTCAATATCAATCGGCTTGATGAGAATTTTCGGCTGTCGAAAGCTTGTACCATGCACGAATCCAGCAGGGAACGTCTCGCTCGCGTTGAGCTCCAAGCATTCCCAGAATATCTGTTCCTCTCCAATATGGATGGTCCTGGGTGAAAGTGCACGTTCCTGTACGACCCAGCCTCTTGTTATTAATGGAGCCTCTTCGACACCACGTTTCCATGTGTCTACATCGATGAGCTGATAATCACCTGCACTAATGACTGCTTTTCTTGATTTGTCGGGATAAATGCCAATCTGCTCACGGTCAAGCTGCAGACTAAGTGGACGGTTAGCGCTGGGAATGTGGGGCTTGAATAAGCTGCTTTTCCCATTCGCAAATCCGGTGGCTGCTATGTTAATGGCGCCGTGTCGATAGATGTCGCCCATCAGTGCTGATTCGATTTGCCAATCATCGGGAGAGTCTTGAATAATACCTAAAAAGTGTGAGTCGATCTGTTAAACGGTCCATTGACTTGAGGTGTTGATCCTTACACAGCGAATCGATCCAGATCAAACCGAAACCTAGAATATCGGCCATCTCGATAGCATTTCGAAACGTCATCGAAAGCCTATTAAACGATACCCGCTTCATGCATTCTTGCAGGTTTGCCTGCATCAACTTAAATGGCATATGATTGCCCCAGCAATGGCTCAATGTGGCATAAGGAGTGCATGGGTTGGTATGGCACGTTTCTCGAAGTCGGATGCTCCAGGTGCCCTTGCTTCTCTTGTTAAATTCCAGCAGTCTTTTCGGCAGAAATGCGCTTCCTGAAGAACCCGAAGCGCAGGCGCCATGCCGTCCAACTCTGTCATCAGGCCGAATGGCTCGGTGGAGTTCCCAATTCTCCATATTGGCGAACCCAAACAGAGCCGAAAGTCGAGCAGGGAATTTAAACACGCCCTTCGGTGATGCGTGTTTACACATGCGGTGCGAAGCCAAGCATATTTCAATCCACTTCGCAGCCCGATTCCCTATCGCTGTGAGGGTTGACTTGTTTTGGTGGTAGTGAGATGGCCTCTGACCACCAATTATAGGAGCCGTGGAGATTGGTTTCGTTCCATGTATAAGCTCGGACAGGTTTTGGCTCTCAAAAGGTTGAATTGCTAGTCTTACTCTTAGAAGACCGCTATCTTGGTCTTCAGCTTCGAAGACAATATCCCATGCGTTAGTCTGAGTGCCTTGCCGTTTGGTTAGCCAATATCTGACAGGGAGAGAACCTAAGTTTGGCCGAAGCGCGGCTCGAAAGCGATGCTTCAAGATCGTGCATAGCTGACAGCTGTATCGCTGATACTCATCAAACTTAGAGTTGAGTTCGTCATCAATGACAATCCTAGTGGTATATTTGTTTAGGAGGTCAGGATCATAGCTTTGGAGGTCAATTTCGTTCGCGTCGACCAATTTTTCTTCTCTGAAAACGGCACAGCAATTCTGGCAAAGGCGATCTGGCTGTGCTGCTATTAGTCTGCCTCTTTTAGAAGGTTTCTGCAGAATACTGACACAAAACCCTTTGACTTCCCGAGACAGCATCCATTCTAGTGATCCCATCTCGGAAAGGTGATCACCTCCATCTTCCAGATAGAAATCCTCCAAACCATCATACAAGTCTTTCAACAAGTATCTTTTTGCTTTAGAAGAATTCATCTTTGCTTGTACAATTTTTGGCCTTCGCCGTAGAAATGTATAGAACGCATCCTTTCTCCTTTCTCGATGGGAAAATCGACCGACATTTCTAGCCGTATTCTTTACCTGGCTCTGTCTCTTTTTCCCCTTCGATGCTGAAAATCCTTCCCTTCTGCCCGAGGGCTGGTTTTGCTTTCCCTGTGGCCCGTTTTCCACTGCAAGCATGTGTGGGAGAATCTCTAGAACCAATGGGTTTGCTTTTAACATCATTGCTAATATCTATGTGAAAAGAAGAAGAACGAACTCCGTTAAACCATTCCTGTTTGTGGATGCTCGTTACAAGATGAGGAAGAATGCGAGTACGAGGAACGTGACTATCGCGTTTAAAATATCAGTAGCTGTGTGGACTGCATAGTAAATGAAGAGTTTCATCTTGTACTCACCTTGGTCGTGAAGGGTGGTTTTGCCGGCTGGGAGAGAGAGGTTGCCTATTTGCGCAAATGCTGAAGGTGAAGGTCGACTCTTCGAAAGCCAAAGGCACTCTCTGCGCCTTTAATAGATAAAATATGATGCGAAGAGCGATAAAGGCGCGGCGAGGGGAGGAATAAATCTGATGAAATAAATCGGGGTGGGATGCTGATGTATAATGGAAGATGAAGGAACAACGGCTGCCCCTGTCATCCATTTTTGTCAGCAACATGCCACCACAAATGAATGCCGCACGTTCAAGGCTCGATTATATAAGTAAACGACCAGACGGCAAGCCCGCATCGCGCAGGGGGCGCGCACGAGCCAGGCGCCGCTCTCAATTGGTTGTTCTGACCAGCCGCATACTTGGCAATACCGTACAATAGCTGACAATAACAGTCGAGCGCAAACGCCGCCCGTGCCGTCATATTCTTTCTCTGAAAGTTGGCGCCTTATTATCTGATTACAGGTTGCGACCTTTCTCCTTTAGTAGAGGCTTGCATGCGGGAATTCTTTTACTGGCTTATATCTACAGCCTTATCATTACTCCCTCTCTAGCCGGGCGAAAAAAAGTCTGTCGACAGCTTTTGGGCAGCCTACTGTAGTTGCATGCTCACTCAGCTGTGCTGCATCAAGGGGGAAAGTTCCGAAATCGAATAATAAGGCCTTGAGGGAGGAAAGCGTTCTGGATTTCGACAGATATCGCGTCACCCTTAGACCACTTTGATACTTCTTAACCAGACGTGCAGTCAGCAGACCAACTCATGGGCCAATGTCTCGCGAACTGTCGTTCTGCAGCTGTAAAGCCTCCTCAAATTCCCGTAGGTAGAGTGGTGGCAAGGTCCTAGTCATGAATACGAACGGGCAGCCAAGGTTGCGGAGGAGCACCAACCTCCAGTACTCGTCAGCAGCAGTGACTGAGATGACACTCGTCGACGACCACCCCCGGTCGAGCTCCCCCCGGACACGCAGATCTGCAGCCTACTGCAAGAAGTCATCACTTGAAGCTGCTTCCACAATACTACCCGGGGCCAGGAATCGCGTGCTTTAGGCCAGTGCTTGTAGTCATCACTGCAGTGGGTAACCTCAGCATGTGGTGGTACAGTAGGCACCATGAAAATCAAGCTCTTTCCTCCACCGACTGGTAGAATTACAACCTCGGCCTCTGCTTCGCTGTAGCCAATCGCACAGCCTCTTCCTGCTGTGGCGTCTAGAACTGGGCATAGTCATTCCGTAAAACCTTCGTAGAGCTTTCAGAATGAGTTGGTCCTTCCCAGCCTCCGCGTCTGGCTTCTCAAGATGCAAGACCTTAGGCCGCTTCAAGGGTGTCAGCTCCCTTACGTCTGCTGCACCCTTTCTCTTTTACCACGCGTACTGCTCGTACGGAACCTGTCAAATTCCTTCCAATTTTCGTCTGCATGTCCGTAGCTTTCTCTACCCTTGGCTTTTGTAAGATCTTACTATTCATGCTCCTGGGGCCGTCGTTTCACCCACCACTCTCGTCGACCATGCGAGGAACCAATGAAGAGGACGTGCACCGTTGCTACCGCCGGAAAGGGCCTGACAAAACTTATTCGATCTCTCGAGCCCTTGATCCGGTTGCTCCCCTGTTCCTGACTCGCGGTAATCTCGCTGCGACTCGGGAAAGCAGGGCAAATTTCCCACTCTTAGAGTATGAGTACCGCGGTTCTACCTTACATTCCTTGTGCAAGTTCGAACATACAAACAGTCCATCTCATTTACGATCTCTATTCCCGTTTAGCCTACAAAAATTCATTTTACCTCGCTTCTTTCTCTTCCGATCTCCTACTCTATATTTGCTAGTGGCCATGCTTTCGTCCGGCCCTTTAGCCCCTCTACTAATAAAGCGAATATTATCCACTCTTCTCGAACGACGTTTCGCGAAGATGGCTAACCCTGGAGTGATAAGGACATAAAGGAGTTTACTGGATTCGACGACTTCTCGTAGAGATGTAAAGTTTTTATTATTTCATGGAGATGGAGCTGCAGAAACTTATTTAAGTGATATGGCTGTCCTCTTTCCCTTCCCCCCCTCTTTATTTCGTTAGAAGTTTCTAGGTTTAAGTTGTAAATATGTTGCTTAAATTACCCGACGCTTCACACAATATTTCATAAAGTCTTATGAGGCCTAACCTTTACCCCCCATCCAAGCCTTGGCGGTCTATCTTGCTTTATAGTTAACGTTGGGAATGAGGGTGGGTAATAGACGAGGTCAGCATCCCAGTGTGAGGCACGAGTATAGACGTCTGAACTAGCCCGGAAGATTTTAAAGGAAGCCGCAATGAGATGGATAGGTGTGGATAGGTTGAATATTAGCGGTTATGGCTAGATTGCCATCGCCATATCCCGGAAGTATTATTAAGAAGACGATTTGAGGAAGATAAGAGCAAGTTAGAGGAGAGCGGGGGTTGATCCTCGAGCTTGTTGAGCAGCCGTCACCACAGCCAACTCTTAACGCGTGCACGAGCGTTTTCCTTGGGAACTTGACACATTCCAAGGCAGGCTGTCCTAGTAGCATGCTGCAATCAGAGCTGCTCGCGCCTGATGCGTGCATTGCTTGAATTTTCGAGCGCTACGTATAATATACCAATGAAAACATCAACTCAAGGTTCCATGTCCGAAGGGCGAGGAAAAGAGCCGAAGCTTTGTATCTGCAATACTAGCGCGACTATAATTTCACTCATAATCTCAAAATCCGCAGTATCTTTGAGATTAAATGGCCCGTACTCCTGGATTTCAGGAAACGCCGAGTGAGCTAACTGCTCTCTAGTCTTGAGATACTTCGCATATTCAGGAGGGAAGGTGCTAAGAAGGAGGAAAGTATTGTTCTGAGACGCAGTGGCCAGTGGAATGCTAACTACTTATTAGCCAACCTGGTTTAGTGCAGGTTGAAGACATTTTCTTTGGTAGAAAGGAGGCCGAGAGCGAGATTTGTACTGACGCATTCCAAGAGCCGAGATTCCCAGGTTGTAGAATCGATAACCGTTGTGCGTACATTCCAACCATATGGGAAGCTTCTTGCGCTTGAGTTTCCTCGGATTTAGTTGCAGTATCGTGGTGAGCTTTGGCCTAGAATGCCGTCAGATGCTTCCGATCAAAAGACTTCAGTAGCTTATCTCAATCGAGCAGTAAGAAATGTCACTTTGCCGCTTCCATTGGCCCGATATATTGTCTCTATAAACAAGACTCCCGTCGTTCTTCGAAGAAAAATGAGCGTGTAGCGTTCGAACATGAAAGGAGTCTTGCGTAAGTGCCCATTCAAGCCGGAACCCGTCATCCCCCTCTTGTCTTGAGTTCTCAGTCACACACTCGAGAAAGTGATAGAAGCAAGCGTTGGTTACAGGCTCAGCCTTTACCTGCTCGTCATAGCGGGACTGCTCCGATTCATCGACGGAGTCATTGGATGGGTGATAGCTATCAGAATAGCGTTGGCCTCGCATCCTCTTGGGTGGAGGTTCGAGAGGCGAGGAAGGTGGACCAGAAGATGACGATCCTTGACTAAACTGCTGTGGAATTTGAGCCGTGGGGAGTATACCTCTCAGGTAGCGATCTGGCGCAGGCGTAGGGGGCTGTTCGATGACTTCCGCAAGGAGGCTGAAGAAGGCTGCGAAAGAACCAGATACTTCAATTAACGCGGCCCGATTAAGTCGTCTCCAGTTTGTGCCTAGAAGTCGGATAGCTCTCTGGATCTCGCTGCTCTCCTTGACCCTCTCCCGAGCCTCCATATACTTATCTTGAAGCCATACGGGAAAGTCCTTTCCTCTATCTAGACGCAGAACCTGAAATGTGCCGATATCACGGATTGTCCACCGACTTCCAGCCTCGATGTTAATTCTGTGCTCCAGGGAATCTTCTAGCCAGTCGAGGAACCGTTGAAAGAATTCCTCCACATCAGCTGGAGTGTGTATAGTCATTGTATATATGCAAACAGTACAGATAGATACGTGCTAAGAATAAAAGTCTTCGAGTCCTAGCTTTGAAGTTCGCGTTGACTTAAGAATGCTTAATGCCTTGTAATTAAGGAGTTGAATTACGTAAGCGATATTTTTTCCGCGTCAACTTTCGTCAGTCCGCAGACAGAACGACAATAAACACCGAAGGAAACGCCATCCTCACGAAGATCAATCGCAGCAGTCGGTTTCATGTCTGTCAACGAGGGAGCAATTGCAGATTCCGGTCAGAGCCTCACTTGCTTAGAATATATCGACCGATGCTAACAGAGACTAAACAGCAACCCCTCATCCCAGTCGATTCCCCGCATCCACACGATCTTCAAAATCACCGTCTGCGACGCCCTCATGGCAGTACACTATTCGCAAACTGCTAAGCAATCTCTCGAAAACAACTCTTACCGACTTACAGCTCTCCGACCTCCATATCAGCCTGGCAGAAGAAGACGAGAGCTCGATTCGACCGTCCCTTGAAACGTGTTTGGCGATAGACGCATTCTTCGCCACAACCACATATCAGGGAAATATACGATGCCTTCCACGCGACTTTCAAACCCGGCCTGAGATGGCGAAAGTATGTTCGGAAAGGGTCACAAGTTTATCCACGTGTTGGGCACAGGCGTTGGGAAAGCAGCACTCGGAGAATCGGGTTGCGTTTCAAAGGTAGACTCTCTCTATATGCGCCCAGTATTTTCTCCGTGCTAACACGACATACAGAGCGGAGAGCGCGTTACGCATCACTGGCGATACTCGCACACAGGGTGTCAAGACAGCTCTGACTGGACGAGATGTGGAAAATGGACACTCCATAGCAGTCCTCATTCGAAACAGGCGACGGCACGAGTCGCAGCTGAATTCGACAGAGCTCTACACACTTTTTGCATTGGCAGATGAGCAGCGCCTCGCACGTCCGTTTGCAAATTCATACAAGGTATACGGCGTCTCTGGCCTACTCCTGAGCTTCCCAGCACTAATATAACGACGTCCCAGGTTCAAATCATGGTGATACATATACACTGGATCCAACGACTGTCGGTGCAGATCCCTTCGTCGTTCCTCGATTCGATTATTAGAGGAGGATACAATCTGATTGGGAATATAACTATCCATCGCTCGCCATGGTTCAATTTCATGGAGGAACCAGGTCGACGAGGTGCATTGCGGGCAATATTCGAACAATTCCCCTTGAATACTACCTGTACACTCCCGCAACTCCCGCCCGTCCCAACCCCGAAACGTAAATGGGACAACGACACAGGATCAGGATCTACTGTGAAGAAACAGCGTACCCCGCGCGCTCGAGGACATATCTCCGCTACTTCTTCCGTACGAATTAAGGACGTTCAGGTACTATCGTTGTATTCGAGTGTGGTACCTGGGCCGTCCCAAGGCGGCGGATAGAAAAAGCTTCAAGGGGCCCAAAGAAGGAAGACATTGCCTAATACATTACTGAACATCATCCCACGACCAAGCTCCTGTCATTATCAGCTTCCTTCAAAATCCTTCGAACCCTCTTCAAGCGCCTCCAGCCCCCCTTCAACACTATGATTGAAATCAATTACGGCGCAATCCTCTTCTCCTTCTTCGCTCCGAGCTGTATTTAGCTCTCTATTACACACACTATGAGTGAAACCAACGCAAGGATTGGTGATACCAGATGTACAAAGAAAGCATCGTAAGAAATCCGTGACTGGAACCGTTACTTCGAGGCTGGCATTAGAAGATTGAGAGTAAAAGAGCGTTGTGGCCGTTTGAGGGATGCGGTGGAAGAGCATAGCATACGATTTTGGTGGGGGACAGTCATAAAAAGGAGCACGGGCAGTACAGTGGGCGAAGCCTAAGCGGGATTAGGAAAAGGCAAGTAAGGTTCCCAAGGAGGATTTGTCGAGGCAGGGAGATGCACAAGTCAATAATAAGTCATGTGATTTCGGTCTTTGAGAGTTTATACTTTTTCACTCCCTGATCTACCTCCTTGGCCTCTTTGATCTCCTCCTGCTTTCTTTGCATCCTCTTCCTCAATACTCTCTCGCATATGCGTCCCCACTCAACAGCAAACTCATCCTCCGCACAAGCCTATCGTACATTGACTTTCGTGCCGAGAGGGCGTTGCTGACGAGGAGTGGTTCGGTGGGTTTCCCAGCCTATCCTTATAAGATTACTCGAATCAATCCGACTCGCATTGATTCAGCTCCGTAATCATTGGCTCCTCTACCGAGCTCAACAACCCCCTCGAGCCCGCGCGTCCCCTTCAGTCCATCATGATGACCGCTTACTGACCTGGGATTCTCAAAGGGGTTTTCTGCCAGTTGGAGCATGCCTCTCGTTTCGCGAGACGCGTCGTATTCGTGTTCTATTATCTTATATTGAATCGTAGCGGTTAACCAACTAAATGTCTACGCGCCAAAAGCACCAAGCTATAGTTACGTGTTCCCTTTTCAAGAGGCGAGCCTCTGCCTCTGCCGACTGCCGTTGTTCCTGGTGCTTGTCTTGCAACAGCCGTTTCCGCCGCCTCTCAGCTTCAGCCTCCTCGGCAAGCACCGTTCCAGCTCTTCCGCCTTGCCGTGGACCACTTTCTCCTGCCCCTGCGTATAGAGATCCAGCCCCTCCTCGTCCGACGTCACATCGCCAGGAGAATGCTCCTCGTTATTAGACGAGAACCGAACTCGCCTCTGCCGATATGTTAGGGACTGTTGTTTCCCTCTCTCCTTATCGAGCTCCCTTCGAACTCGCTCCACCTTGTCCCATGGAAGCAGTCGATTTTGGTGCTCAACATTAATACAATATACCTCAAAGTCCGCGGCTGTAGCGTTGAATGCCGCATTATCACCAAGAATTCCAAGACCTTGAACGAGCTGTCTCTCAGCAGCAAGTTGTGCAACCTGCTCATACACCTCACTTTCGGATAAGTCGGCCAGGTCATGCTCAGGCTCGATCTCGTATGGCATATACGACGTGGTGCCTGGGGACAAACTCCACCCTTCGAGTGGATAGCGGTGCATGTAAAACGCAGGGAATGGCTGCGGTAAGGCATGCTGCTCTTCTTGCTGCTGGTAGTATGCATGCACCCCAGTATAGTAGCTTGACCACTAACAAACCTGCCCACCTTGGTGCTTCATAAACGGATCCCCTTATGGATAGCGCAAGAGCCAATGACTCTTTACAAACGAGCTCTTCAGCTTCTGCTTCCACTCTCGCGCATGATGCTTCCCCCGCATAATTGTGATCGTCTCAAAGCTGCGTTGGAATTGACCGCCTTTCCATTCCCAAAGCCATGCAAAGAGCACGTCAATGCTCTGCACTGCGAGCCGTTTTCCCTTGACAAGAAGAGTGGGACCATGTCGAGGCCGCAAAATACGATTAACACTCAGCCAGCACAGCGGCACCTTCCCAGCAAGCGCTTCTTCAACACTCCCTTTCTTTACAAAGTGTTTGATGTATTGAAAGACGCCCTTTCGGAACACACAAAGGCAGATCTGCTAAAGGACATGCCCGAGAAGGTCTTGACATTCAGGGATTCCTTCAAATTACTGTATCAATTGCTAGATCTTATTCACCCGAATAAAGTCCTCTCGAACATCGTAGATCTGATTATACCGTGCACGGTATACTTGTTATATAGATGGGTTGTTGAAGAGCATATACTGCCCATGTGGCGCTTTAAAGGTCATGGTCTCCCAGTCAATCTTCTCCAGAAACCATAGGTACCCGTACTGAGGCATAGTCGCTTGAAATCCAAGCCCTTCAGTCCGACAAAACCTACTGGGAGCATTACCATCAGGTGTATACCGAACGTCCCGCCAGCAGCCAGCCGCTTCTTTTGGATGACCGCTTCCGTACGAGAACCGAAGGCAGCGAAGAAACATCAACATCATCCGTGTGTGCTCCCCCGTCACCCACTGATGCCCACTCAAGCTAATTATACACCATCTCAAACCCGACACAGAACTTGTTGATGTTCCACCGGTACCAAGACAGCACCGTCGTAGTTGAATAGGTAATATATAGCAGCTCTTCACTAGCAGGAGCAATTCTTTGCTGACATAGGTTCAATGTCTCAAAATGGCGATCTATGGCATTAAAAAGGGCAACGAAGACATGATATTCCTCTCGGACCCCAAATGATTTCCGTATTAAACCTTGAATCCGTGGTGGCACCGAGCTTTGGCATAGAGGTACGCCTTAATAAGTGCAACAGGGTCATGACTAAGACCCGCCCCAACATGCTGCCAAGTCTTCCGTAACTGCGGATCCAAGGCGAGCGTTTCAATAGCAGTATTGGTAAAGGGGTATTGGTTCCCAGCCGCAAACACCTCTTTCACACTGCTATAAAATTGGCTGTGCAGAAGGCCCCCAGAATGAACTGACTCCAGGCTCGACTCCCATAGAGACAGTGTCCCCAAGCATAGCAGTTGGGTACAGGTAAGTCTGACTAGGACAGACCTCCTTCCCAACATCGTAGTAGAAGTCAGCAGAACTGTATGCCTCATCGGCCCTGCTCCACCAATACTTCCGGAACCGCGTCATCATACCGACCCAGGTCGAGTCTTTTGTCAGCGTCTTGAGATTCTTGGCGTGGAGCAAGATAGTGACACCCTTGAACTGCTGTAGGCGACTGCTTTGCTGACTGACTGCAGGTGGAAAGTGTGACCTGCATATCCCCCGGCTTCTTCGCGGACTGCATTGCGGACAGCAGGCGAACAGCGGAACTAGTGTATACCCCCGCTGCTTTGCTAACTGTAGGTAGAGGTTAGATCTCACAACGATATTCAGTCATCATTACCGAGACGGTTAACGTCATCGAGCCCACACTTGCAAGCCTCAACTCGGTACCTAGTTTCAAAACGGACTGTGAACAACGATATGCAACAAAAGGATTGCTAATGAATATCATTGGTTCTAATACATGCCCACTAATGAATATTGTGTAAAAATTATTCCGTGGACTCTGTGCTACGTGAGGTGTGTTCCACAGGCGACACGCAACAAGAGTAGTGTCAAAGATCGATATTGGTTCCTATAGATGTAGTAACAAGATAACACCTTATATCACATCCCGTGTAGTGGCTTTCCACAATGCACTCCCCCGAGGCTGCACTCTATTTGAGAGGAAAGAACACTAAAAAGAAACCTGTTAGATCGGGAAAATGCCTAATCTCCATTATGCGATGTACAACAAAGTGAGTCACTTCCTGCTAGCCATCTTCTTCCCCCCCACTGCCTGCGGTGATAGAGGAGGAAGGCCCACGGCCCCAGCGGGCTCTGCTATCAATGCCATGCCTCTCGATGGAGGAGATGGAACGAAGAGTGTTTGCGGCACAGCCTTTGAAGGCACTAGGAAGTGACGAACTGCCAGCAATAGTATGGAAGCAAATATGGCCAGTAGTGTCTCCTTTTGATCCCTGTACATCATCATTCAGGTATATGTAGTCCCATCCTCCCTCTCGAGGAGGGGCATCGAATTCAAGCCTTTTCACGCTACTTATGTCTTGTTCAACAACAATGTAAATCAATCGGGGAAAGTATATGAAATGGCACAAAACCATAGCACCAACTGAAGCGGGTAATAAAAACAAGAGAGTAATGGTGAGTGAGATAGCAAAAGCTGCTGTCCGCCACTGCCCTCTCTCGCCTTTACCTTTTAGCCTCAACTGTCTTAAACTCATCCTTAAATAAAGCACTATGACTTAGTAGACACAACTTTATCGCCTTTATCCACAACAAGCTTGATGCTTAATTCTTTCCAAGCATAACCATCAAACCGAACGATGGTGAATTTAGCACTAGAGGGCTGAAGTCGAATTTTCAAGTCATCAATTCGTATGAGACCCATGGGATTAAAGGCTTGTTCTGTTCCAAATAGTGTCACCGCGTACTCGTCATCCTACTGGTTTCTCCATTTAGGTTAAATCTAGTCATCTTTAAAAGCATGTGCTATTCAATATAATATCTAATGTCTATGTAGGCCAATGCCAATTAACCCGTATATGTTGAATGCTTGGACCGACCATAACATAAAATTCAATAAAAACTTCGGCTTAAAGTCCGCATTAAACCCAAAGCATTAGAGCTAATCCATAAACAAGAGAAGTGAACGTCAATTCAGATGGCTCCGCCAAACTAGGTCACCTTTGATAATCCCCCGAGATTAAAATTCACTGAAATTCAATAAGATCCATCTTCATACTGGAAAAGTCTTAATCTATTCTCCAATATTCCACAGTTTTTTGAAGTATCAACGGATTTCTATGAGTATTTATACACTCTCTCTCAAATCTACAATGTCCCCACCCACGTCAATATACAGAACTACTCCGTACTTCTAAAAGCGAGCTTAGTGCGAAAGCGCTCCATGTCAAGGCCGGAAGTCCACTTGTACTAGAAGCCGAGATTTCACCGTTTCCAGCGTCGTTTATAAATCCCGCCCCACCCTGTTGTACAACGGATACAATGACAGAGGAGATAAAGAGGCAGGTGGAGGCGGACCATTGGCCGTTAGCTAAATGCAGATATTGGGGTCTGATCATTAATATCCACGAACAGAAGTAAACAATATCATGAATGCACCGATTGCGCCCAAATAGCACAGCTAAGCCTGTCCAGACTATGGAGAGGACGTAGAAAACCCAAGCAACGTGTAGCCGGAGGTTATAGTGGAGAGTGGAAGGCTCATACTGTTTGAGACCAGTGGTATTTATTGACATAACAGCATAACGTGAGTCGTGGCGTAATGCGTCTAGTGGCGTAATGCGTCTAATTGTGGGGAAACTCCGAACAAAATCTTCAATTACTCAACATCAACTATAATACAGTCTCCTATTTCACTCTCAGAATCATCTTGACCTTCTTCTTCAACTTCTTCCTCACTCTCTGCTTCGTACGACCTAATCTTGGCCTTGGTTTTCCTCTTTTTCTCCGCCTGCTTTTTGGTAGCTTTTTCGGCCGCAACCACAGCATCACATAATTTTTGCGTAGAAATATGGAAATGACCCTTCAAAACCACCCGTTTTCCCTTTGTACGTGTCGTCCGTTGCTTTATTATCGATCGGAGGTTATCCGCATCATGTTGGTGGACCCTACTTTGCGCTCGTAGTTGCTCAGTTCCAACCGTAAGTTTTTGGATATACTGACGGACCGGGGTTAAAGGCATCGTACAAGCTTCAATTGTTGTATTTAAGAGCTCATTTGCTGCTCGTAAAGTTGCTTCGTCCGGCGGTGAACTGTTGATAAAGACTTGGTCGAAAATATCAAACTGGGTTGGTGTTTTCGGCCTTTCTGGCTCCGGGGTAGGGTCTCTTTCCATCGTACGAAGTGCTCTCTGGGGGTTGAATGGAATCATTCCAGATCCACGCCATGCTGATTCAATATGGAAATGATTAAAAACCTCCGAACGAGCCTGAATATATGCCTCCATCCATTCGAACTTCTGTATTCGTACGACCTGTGCCTGGCTGAGGTGGGAGAGTGCTGCGGTCAGCCGCTTCTTTAATGGACCGAAAATCGCAACGTCGAGTGGTTGAAGCAAATGCGACGTATGTGGAGGAAGGATTAGGAGGACGATTCGATTCTGAAGACAGTGAGCAATAAAGCTTCCACTAATATGGGAATCGTGGCCGTCGCAAACAAGGAGACGGTACTGGCCGTCAGCTTTCGTACGCGTTACTGGTTCAAAGACGCGTTTAAGCCACTCTAACCCATGAAGATTACTTGTCCAACCCTTTGTATTTGCTGAAAAGAACCACTCGTCCTGAACTTTAGGAGGAATCCAGTTCTTAAGGACGTTTTTGCCTTTGAAAATACCGAATGGAGTGATAGCTGTTCCATCCCCGCAGATGCATTCAACCATTGAAACCCACTCCTGACGACCCGGATGTGCTTGATGTTTCGTACGAAGGGTAGTATCGATGATAATCCGTGTTGATTCCATTGTTCCAATCGAAAATCCAGACTCGTCCATATTGTATGTGTTCTTTTCTAAGATTTTAAACTCCCGAACAATGCTCTGGTACGCGTTAAACCACGCCTCCAAGACTGATTTTGTTGCCCCGTCCATTCGTACGGAGTCAATTCGACGTCCAATAACAACTGTAAGGTGTGGATGTCGTTTTATAAATCGTGGAACCCAGTCCTGACCAAGCCTGTAGTGTGGTGGGAGTTGAAGGGCGTCAAGTGAGGGGTCGTCCAAATTGTAAGTCCGCTTCGTACGAATCTCTTCAGCGAGTTCCTTTAACAACCAATGCCCTGGCGAATATCCACTGATCGTTAACCTCTTAATCCACTTAAGAAGAACCTTCTCTTGTGCGGACGAAAGTTTTTGTTGTTTCTGGCGGGCCTCAGAACGCGTTAAGCCTCCATGGACGCGTCGCGTCACAGTATCCTTAGATATCTTTAGGACTTTTGCAGCTTCGTACGAAGACTTATATAGTCCAGATTGAATTCCTGAAACTGCTTTAGCAACTAGAGTATCAAGCTCTGCCGCGGTTTTGCTTCTGTTTCTTACCATTGTTGAGTTATTTGAAGATTAGAAGGGTGGTCCCCCGCAATTAGACGCATTACGCCACTAGACGCATTACGCCACGACTCACGTTACCTTTAGGCAGTCACCAGTAAAGCCTTATATTTATAAGTGCAATTCACCTGTCGGTTCTCTTATGGATTAAGCAGACAAATTAGGGTAGCCAATACGATATGTAAAGGGCTATCGCGGATCTAGAGTACTTTGAATTTTGTCTCTTTTATGTATTTCCAAAGCGTTGTCATGCCTTATGCAGCAGAGAAGATCTTGGATTCGTCTTCTTGTACAATCAAACCACCCACTCAGAGACCTTTCGCATTGCTCCACACAACCTCCGTATGCCCCACCACTCAAAGATCGGACTCAGGTCTTTTGGCTTGACGGGTAGTATTCGTGCTGACTTCCGCGTAGTTTTCTGGACACGTCCACTGCGACGAGGGTTCCGTCTGGCAAGTTCGAGTTTCGCCAGCCTGGACCGCTCCTCGTTCTTCCGCCTCAGCTCCCTCAGTTTGTTCTCACAGTGTCCAGCAACCAGTTTCAGCCTCGCCTTCACTGGTAGAACGATATTTTTCTATATTATGTGCCGAATTTCCCTGGAGCAAGAGTTGTGATATGAGCTGATCAAAAGCCCACGGCTGTGTGTACTGTATGCCCTTCACTAAGTGTCTAACATATATCACGAAAGTGAAGGGTGGGTTTTAGAGTCTTGAATTGATTAGGGTAACTATTTGCCATCATCGTAGAATATCGTGGCATCTTGTCTCATCATGGTCCCTAAAGCAAGCTGATTTGAACGAAGCCCACGATTCTGGTTCGTCTAGACCGGGTATCGAGAGTTCAGGCGTCTTCCAACTTGGTTCTTAAAAGTGCCTCAGATTGAGTTGAGCCCGTTTTTACAAATATTACGCGCTTTCTGTATTGATACACGAGGATTCCGAGGATAGCCACCATACTGATAAGAGCCACTACCGAGCCTGATATCATTGACAGTGTAGGCAATGTGTACACTACGTAGTGTAGAGAATTGTAATACGCACAACGTGTAAATCATCTCCCACACGCACTCACTAGATAAAATACATGACCCGCCATACGCACAGCGTGCACTTAAAGTGTAAAAAGTGCACTTGACGTGTATCTTCCCTCGCCGGCACTACACCTTGTCGTCGCCATTGCCGAAGCTATTCCAACCACTGGTTCTATGATATTGAATTCCTTGATCTTATACAACGATTTTAAGCATTCCGACGCCTCCAATAGGCCAATTTCCATGCGATTTCGACGATCTGTAAGTGTTAGACCTGCACTTGAGAATAACCGCTCAACGTCAGCTAGATCTTAAAACTAATAAATCTTATAACACAACTAAATCTTAATCAAATAGCTTTAAAATTGCATTAATAAGCTATTACTCTATAGAATCGATATATATAGTTATTTTACTATAATATTGTGATTGTAGCTTATTATATTCTAATATCAAAAGGTGTGGGGTAAGTTTTGCCCCTCTATTTAAGCGAGGTGTAAATCTAAAAATTAACGATATTTCGACCTTGATATAACAATGAATTTATATGATAAAACATTAATTCTTACTTTTCTAGAAAGCTATTGATTAGATCTTTTAATATAATTTAAGTGCATATAAATTGGTTGTAGTTGTGTGGATTTAGAAGGTTGTGAATATTAAGATTTTTAGTATGCTTTAGTGGTTAGGACTCGGCTTGAGAGGTCCCCCTGGCAAATATTATGAAGTGCACTTCAAGTGTGAAGATGTATTGAGAATACACACTAGATATAATTCAGTGTGCTTAATAGTCACACGCACCCGCTTAATTACAATATGATTAATACGCACTGCGTGCACTACATAGTGTAAAAAGTGCACGTCTAGTGTAGCGTGCAGTATTGCCTACACTGATCATTGAAACAACGGCGTACTGGATTAGAGGAGACATTTCAGCTACACGGTGGGGAATTAATAGCGAGTCATCGAGGACCTGGTGGCATAATGCATTATATACCATTTGTGAGTTGCTTAAGCTGCTTAGGTTCTAGCCATATTCTTCGGCTACTTCAACCAGACCAGTAGTCCGATGTCACACAGCAGGCAATGTCACAAACGATGATGACATCCACACTAATACTTTTGGGATGACAATAAGCGCGACCTTGACTAATGTTCTTGATTGATAATATTCCATGTTTTAATTGCGGGCGCTTCCAAATCTGGTCTGCCAAGTGACTGACATTGATTTCAATATTATTTTCCTCACTTCGAAGAAAACCTGCCTCATGACATAAGGGCGACAGTCAGCTGGACCTCTTAGTTTGTATGTTCTATCTCCTACAGTCTATTTGCTTACATAGCCTAACTTCATTCTCCTAGCTTTAACGGGTCCCTTTCTGTTGTTGTTCCAGGCTAAAGACGACGAGCTAGAAAAAACAGCCGGTACGAGTTGACGGACAGTGAGCACAGTACTATACTATAATCGATTATTAGCCGGCATAAGAAGTTCCGGCGAGTCGGTTATGTATGGCATTGTTTTCGACATTTTTGTTCTAGTTACCAGCCAAGAGTATGAGTTCCGGGACAACGGTTTCATTACAGGATCATACGATGAAAAGCTATCAGCAAGGTGGCATTCGTATGTGAAGTAGTATCTCCGGTAGTGCCACTCCCTAGCCAGATTATTATTGTCACGCCCGTCAATGCCACCAACTTGTTTCCCCGCCATAGTTCCCCCAGCTTCTGTAACGACAGTGCCAAATTTATCTACCACTGTCTCCACCATCCTAGATTATCCTTCCAATATCACCACCGCAACTGCTGCCAGTATCAACTGCCATCCCCACTTCCCCAGTAGGTCACGCGGTTTACCGAAGCTTAATGACAGTTGTTTGACATCTTCGTAAGTTGAAATTTGGCGTCACTAATTTGACGTCTGGCTCTAACTATAGCTGGGTATACTATTTAACAAGGACTAGCTACAGGCTTGAACACACTTTGCTCTAATGCTGAAGGTTCTGCTTATTTAATATATCTTCCTTCCTACTGTCTGCTAAACCACAGCTGAAATTAACATCCTTCCTTTGTCATAGTTACCCGCTTCGTCAGTTCCATACCCGCAGAAGAGGATGAACTATCATTGTGATAGGCCTACCCAACAACTAATCTTCGTGGTCATTTATGTGTACTAAGGGATGTGGCTCAAGGCATGCGCTTTCTGTATCAAATTCTGGCATGTCTTGCAATTTACTACACTTAAGAGTGATTCTCCGAGTCCATAATTTGTAACAAATAGCTGCAGCTCCTGATAAATGTGAATAAGCTGTTTTCCAAGCTCGCTTTCAAGGCCAGATTCAATTCGTATAAGATGCCGTGCTTGTCCAGACAAAAATATTTTTACTTGTAATAATGCAGCACTAGCTATCTGGCAATTGGTATTATCAAGTGCAATGCTCGGGATTGTCAAATGTGCCCTTCTTTCTCATCACCTGGTCTCAATAAGCAAAGTGTCTATGCAAGAGTTCAAAACCTACATGATTGCATCGACTTATAAATACATTCAAGCATTCTCTTCGAATAGGAAAGGCTTTGAAATAACGCTCATGTATAAGTCGTTTATAACAAGTGCATTCAAGAATAAGCAGATTTTTAAGTGATATTTTTGCGTGGGTACGTAATGGGAACCCTCTAGAACCTTACGAAATATGATGACTTGAGTTTGATTACAGATCGCAAAGTGCATGCGATCTTCGGAAAAGGCACAAGGTTTTATATCGGAGAGAAATGCGACACTGCAAATGTTTTGCCATTTTGTTTTCCAGTAGGGTTTAAAATCGCGATGGGCACTCAACCTTGTATCTTATGATGAGCTCACTGAGCTCACAAAAGGACATGGCTCGATATTGGATGAGTTGACAAAGAAAAAGGATCGACAAGTGGCTCCTCCAAAAGCTGACCATATCAATGGTAATAACTGAGGAAGGAATTAGAGACATGTCATCGACCGATGATGTACTTAAAGATCGAGAAGCATACCAATAATTAACACAAGCAAGTAAACTAGAAGTCTCCAAAATGGGCTATCAAGTGAACGGTATCGCTTTTCGGTCTGATATTACTGCTTTTGCCTTTTCAGAGAACCGGTCGTATTTCTCAATCAGCCATGAGAAGAAAATTCTCGTGTTCGAAGCCAAATCTACGGGCTCCCAATATTTACCCCGATTTCAGCAGACTGCTAGCAGTAAGGTCATATCTTTGTGGTGGCCTAAACCTCACGAACTCTGCTACTATGTCCAAGGGGATCCGGAAGTTCAAAGAGCGCCAATCGATGATCCGCAGGGAATTGTGAAAAACGCTATAGAACCTGATACTGCTCTCGTCCTTCCTAAATTGCGTGGTCAGAATATATCCGAAGATCAGATCATAATGGTTGAAGGATTATCGTTTGCAAAGATCATCTTGGAGGAGATTCCCCAGCCACAAAACATAAGGAAGCTACCTTACGAGCTGGTAAAGGAGATGACAATCTCAATGAGCATCGGGGGTGCAGAGAATGCCGTCGAGACAATGCTAGATCCAAACGCGACCGAGGAGAAAGAAAGGATTCTAAGGGAGAGATGCAACCCTCTGTTATTTCTCGGGAAGTTATTCAAAGACCCGGAGAGATTACTTGATCTCATGCGATGCACCGGCACAATTATTTCAGGCTCCAGAGCCGCTGAGTACTTTTGCCCAGGCGCATGTGTCGCCAGTTCGGACGTAGACTTTTATTGCCCATCAGACACTGAGACGGTCGCAGTTTTTACTTATCATTTAAGCCTTATGGGAGTTGAGTGGTCTACCGTGGAACCTCGTGCAGAGGAGGGAGAATTCCAAGATTATTTTGCGATGAAGCTCCGCTTACTGAGGGGAACTTTACGCCATAAAGGTCAGACTTTTGACATACAATGTATATGGTCGGACTGCCAACGTCGTACTGCCACATCGATCATGTTCCAGTTCCATTCTACCCCGGTTCAATGCTTCATTTCCGGATTTGCGGCTGTTTCTCTCTATGACAAATACACATCAGTAAAGAAGGCTATTCACTGGCCGGCCAATGATAAAAATACTGCTCGCGGTCAGCGACAACGTAAGTATCATCAAAAAGGGCGCCTGTCTGTAGTAGCCGGTGAGGTTGAAGAATATATTCCCGAGGACGTCGAATCTGGCAATAAGCTTAAAATTATAGAGAAGTACAGTGGTCGTGGTTTCCAATTCGTTGAATACTTCTCTCAAGGGGTGCTGGCTCATGGAAATGGAAACGAAATTGGATGCTATGGTGGAAGGTTTAGGTCCGTTGGTGATTCGGGATGTCGGAGAATAAGTTTTGAACCATACATCAAGCACAGCGATTGGCACATTCCGTTTGATACTTACTATAAAGCCTTGAACTACATCTCGTGGTACGAGACAGAGTATAAAACAATCTCCACACAAGGAATCCTCGACGATGATTTTCCGTACCAGTACAAAGGTCGCACTGACGAAGGATGGTCTGGGCCGAATCAGATTTTTGATCCCATGGAAAGTTCTTACGCCATCGAAATGGTAAACAATGGTGGAACTGCCAAAACCCCATGGCTGGGAGATGAGGTTATCTTGGAGGACTTTGAAAAAATCTTTTACGCTTATCGTTATCCTTGCTAGAAGATGTATCAACATCTTAAATTCAATATATACATTGTAGACACGTGGCTTGAACAGTATTCAAAGAGCGCCTTTAAAATTTTTACTCTTAATGTTTCTGTTAACGTCCCTCCCTGCGTAGCGAGAAACAGTTGGAGATCGGAAGAAGAAGTGATAGTAGCATGCTTGATTGTAGAAGCTGGCTGTCCAGGTGTTCTTATATAGACAATAGGCTGTAGCTGCCTGGTAGGCAGCCACATGTGATAAGGGATCCAACAGAAACCCACCGTGCCGAGAAAATTGATAGGTACTTTGTCTTTAAATATCTCAAACTTTTTACACCACGTGAAATATCCTTTATTTTTCTATAATTCGTGTCCTATAGCTACCCCTAAACACTCTAAACTCCTCTTACTAAAAAATTACATTCGCATCGGCGCCCTTGTACCTGATATACGGGATATCTCCGTTTATAGTAGAAGAGAGCTCTTTTGCTACAACTAACGAGATCCTTAGTAAGAATTCGAGCCCAGCCCTCATTACTTATCTCAGGGGTTTAGAGCACCAGATGGCTGGTAATGAGTTGTGGAGTCTCTTAACGCCACGCTACAACAGGACTGGGAATCTTGCATTTACAGAGGGGCGTTGAGTTAAGAACGGCGCATTGTCGGACTTCCGATTTGGCTAGCTTTAGAGCGGAACGCTCTTAATTCTTAGTAATGTACTGTACGCTACGGGATTGTTAGTGGGAGTCCCCTAGTAAATAAGTAATTACATCACGAAAATTTTAACACAAATTGATATTATTAGGCTCGTAGTCTCCTAATACTAAATTTCAGCTATCACCAGGGGTTGCAGCTCTGGTGTATTTTGATTTATACTTGTGTAATAGGCGGTGTGGCCTAAGGGCAGCAGGAGGGATCACAGAAAGCCGAGGGTTGCTCTAAAACCCTGTAACGTCCATCCCTACGTGGCGAAAACCCCGGTGTGCCGAAAACGACCAATGAGATTGCAAGGATCGCGGATTTTTCTCCACAACGTCTTCTTTAAAACCAACCACAACAAAAAGTTTTATTATTTAAAGTTAGCAATAGGTTTATTACACTATTTTTATTAATACAGCGATTTGTGAATTTTGAAATTCGTTTAATTTTTCGGCACACCGGGTTTTTGTTGGATCCCAGATCACATGTGGCTGCCTACTAGGCAGCTACAGTACTTGAAGCTCTGAACTGAGGATACAAGTGTGATAATTCTTCTAACTGTCTAAAGGGCAGAGACAACTACTTATAGTTGTCAGGTATGGCTCATGTGACTCATAGTCACATGAGTCATATCACGTGACCAAGGATCCAACTACAGTCTATTGTCTATATAAGATCACCCAGAAAAAACTTCACAAACAGCGAGAACGTAATTTTTGGAATTGAACAACGAAAACCGCATCTAGCAGCCCTCCTTTTGACCAGTTGAGACGCCTAAGCCTTTGCGCATTGCCCAGTGTGACATAGGCAGTATGGCGACAACGTGGCCTCAAGTGGCAGCATGGCCCAACGACCCCCGAGAGCATGCTGCATACCTCAGCGATTACCTCAGGAAAGCACTCGTCTGTATTGACTCCGCCGGAGACCAGCCGGTGCCGAAGCCTCTTGTCAAGACGATGATCGCAGCCATGAGCGTCCTGATTTCCAAGTTCCAAAATACCCCTGACCTCACCGCCGTCGTCCAAGCCATTACAACTCTCCAGAGCGACCTCAAAACAACAGCAGAAACGGTACAATCCACGGCGATCAAAGTTCAGCAGAATACAATAACGCAGCAGCACATGGCTACGCTGAGCCAGGAGACCAATCAAGCCGTGAAGGAAGCTGCCGAGACACGACGGACAACCACCGAACTTCTACAAGAGACGAACGACATAGCCAAAGCGATAAATGATACGACCAAGACGACGAATGATATGGTGAAAGTTGTGCAGTGCGCTCCGCCTTCTAAGGCTTCATACGCGTCGGTATTGAGTAGCAATGCGGCTCCTCTTAGCAGACCAATCACAATATCCACTCAGACATCATCGTTCATTCAAGCGCAACGTGAGATCATCGTGAAGATTACAGACACATCCACCATCGAGAGCCTCCGAGCCAAGAACCCCAGAAACTTACAGAACCACGTTGACCGAGCGATTGAACAGAGCAGGAACAAACACATTGAACGGATCCGCGTAGCTTCAGCTAACCAACTAAAAAGCGGAGACCTTAGCATCAAGACGTCAAACAGAAACGATGCGGAGGCCTTGAAACAATTCGCAAACGACTGGATAAACCGGATTGGAAGAGGCACAAGTATACGGCTGCCGACATATGGAATTCTTGCGCACGGTATAAGGACCAGCTCAATGAACATGGAGAAGTTCGACGAGATCAAGGCTGAGCTCCTGCACGACAACAGACCGTTCATACCTAATGCGGATATCAAATACATTGGATGGCTATCAAGAGCAGCGAGTACAAAGTCAGCTTCGACCATTATCGTCGAGTTCACCAATCCGGAAGACGCAAACAAGATCATCGACGAAGGTCTCATTTGGCAAGGCGAGGCTTTTCAATGTGAGAGATACGACAGACAGTGCCGACTGAAGCAATGCTACAAGTGTCAAAAATACGGCCACATAGGAACCCAGTGCAAAGCGAGCACAGCATGTGGCTACTGTGCAGAACCGCACAGCTCGAAAGATTGCCCCACCAAGGTCGACAAGTCCGCTGTAAGGAAATGTGCTGTGTGCAAGGGAGCACACGAGTCGTGGAATAATCGATGTCCCGTCCGGAAGGTCGAGTTGAGCAAGGTGAAAGCCGCATACGATGCCCGTCAACCGTACCACTTTGTCCCACCAACGAAGGAGAGGCTACCAATGGAACGCACGATTATTGAAGCTACACCAGCGGAAGCGGCAGCAATGATGAATGGAACCCAGAGAGGCAGGCCAAGTGCCACTACAGCAAGGCCATCATCGCTGACGCCAACACTACCACGAGGCAGACAGAACTCCAGGAGCAAATCCCCAACGAAAGGAAGAGCCCCAAAGAGGGTCCACTTGGGAAACGGGCTCGACAGCATGCAAGATGAGAACGAAGACACAATCATGGTCGAGGACAGCCAGAGACCGCGGAGGCTACACGTGCCTTCAAGACGAGCACTAGAGTCAATCACAACGAACTCACTACTCAGTTCCCAATGGAGTACAGATGAACAATGAACTACAGCGAAGAAGGCATAAAGATCCTACAGTACAACGTCATGAAGTCGAGGGACGTAGTTATGGCAACACTGTTACGCGACCCAAGGATCCAGGAGTACGATATTCTAGCGCTCCAGGAACCATGGAGGAACCCCTTCATCTCGACAACCCACAACCCAATCACACACTCCTTTCATCTCTGCTTTCCCAACGACAGCAGAGAAGCACCAGCGAGGGTCTGCTTCTTTGTCAACAAGAGAATAGACCCAAATAGGTGGAGATTTACAGACCACACACGAGACTTATGCACAATCGAAATCACGACAACAACCCCACCTATAGGGGCAGCAACAAAGATCTATATACATAACGTATATAACCCCCCGAGATCGTCAGACCATAGGACGAGCTGCCTACCACATCTTAGAGCGGTACTGCTCGCATGCCAGGAAGAAGAACAAATCATTCTGGGCGATTTCAACCTACACCATGAACTCTGGGGCGGCGAAACGGTACGAGAAAGTGATCCGGAATCAGACGACTTAATTGATATCATGGAGGAATACCAGCTAGGCAGCCTCCTGCCCGCCGACACAGTTACGTACGATGACAAAAATGCACAAAGCTGCATCGACCTCTGCTACGGCACACAAGACCTGGTGGATAGGGTTGTCAAGTGCGGAGTAGACCACGAGATGGACCACAATTCTGACCACCTTCCAATCACAACGATTCTAGATCTCCGGACAATACAAGGACAACAGGCAGAAACACGTGACTGGTCTAGTATCGATGAGAAGGAGCTCCGAACAAGCCTTGCACGAGAGTTACCCATAACCCGTTGTCCTAAGTCAAGGCGCGCCTTAGACAAATATGTTGGTGAGGTGACAAAAGCAATACAGTCGGCCATAGAACACGCTACGCCCCTGAAAAGATGGTCCCCAAGAGCGAGAGCCGGCTGGACCTCTGAATGCAAAGAAACACAAGCCGAGGCGCGAAGACTGAAGCGCCGGAACGCCCGACTCCACACAGACGAGAGCTGGGAGGCCTACCGCGTAGCTCGAAACCAGAAAGGAAGAGTGATCCGCAAAGCCTTACTTCAAGGTCACCGAAACCAAGTGGAAAGCGCCATGAAGAGCCCAGAGGGTATGTGGAAGCTAGCAAGGTGGGCAAAAAACCGGGGGGAAGTGGCACCGACAACGACCCCGATATTGAAAGATCCAACGACAAACATTGAGCACGTGGAGCCGCAAGACAAGGCACGACTCCTGAAGGCAACCTTCTTCCCGACACCCCCAGAACCAGACCTCCAGGATATCCGGGGAGCCGAATACCGAGATCAGATCCCTTTTCCGGATATTACAGAGAGGGAGGTACTCCAAGCTATTGCCTCCACGCCCCCAAAGAAAGCCCCAGGACCAGACGGTATTATAAACAGAGTCCTCCATATCGTCGCTGCCCAGCTAGCCCCGCATCTCACAAGGATATACAACTGGAGCCTACGATTAGGGTACTGCCCAGCACACTTTCGACAATCCACCACTATCGTCCTCAGGAAGCCAGGCAAGGATGATTACACTGTGCCCAAGGCGTATCGTCCGATAGCCCTACTGAACACAATTGGCAAACTCATGGACTCGATCATTGCGAGAAGAATCAGCTACGTAACCGAGGCGCATCAACTGCTGCCAAGCACACACATTGGAGGACGTAAGGGACGATCGGTAGACCATGCACTACACACTATTATCGAGAAGATATACGAGGCTTGGAATTCGCCCGAGCCACAAGTGGCGAGCCTCCTTCTCCTAGACGTCTCGGGGGCTTTCGACAACGTCTCACATGCCAGACTACTCCACAATCTGCGCAAACGCAGGATAGACGAAAGAACAGTCAGATGGATTGCTAGTTTCTTGGCAGACAGGAGCACAGTTATCAGTTTCGATACGTTCAAGTCAGAGGTATACCAGACGACCACCGGCATTCCTCAAGGATCACCGCTGTCGCCCATTTTGTACTTGTACTACAACGCCGACTTGATAGAGACCTGCAACCGAGAGCCTAATACCCTTGCCACAGGCTACATTGATGATATTGCAATCCTACGGTGGGGAAGCTCAATCAAAGAGACCTGCAATGGACTAGAGAAGGCCATGCAACGAGCGATGATTTGGGCAAAGAAGCATGCATCCGTGTTCGCCCCAAGCAAGTTCCAGCTCACCCACCACACAAGGAGGCGTCAAGTAGCAGATGTCGACCGCCATATACAAATAGAACAGACAATCATACCCCCGTCCGAAAGCAGCAAATACCTTGGGGTCACGCTCGACACGGCGCTGAACTGGAAACAGCACATCCAGAACCTGAAGATAAGGATCTCGAAATCTATTGGTGCACTAGCAAGTCTAGCCGGTTCTACTTGGGGAGTAGGAGTTGCTGAACTCAGGAAGATCTACCAAGCAGTTGTCATCCCCCAAATGATGTACGGCTGCTCTGTATGGTCTGTCGCCCATGAGCGCGGAGTAGGCTACACAAAACAAACCATTGACTCACTCAAAACACTTCAAGCGAAGGCGGGTAGAATCATTGGAGGCGCATATAAAGCAACGTCAGGCCCAGCCTTGGATGTAGAGCTCCACCTCCTTCCCATTGAACAACAGATCTGGAAGACAAGCGCCGAGACTGTCAGCAGGATTCTCTCCTCGGATAGAATGCCAACCCTGGCAGGCTTCCAACTCCTCCGGACCACGAGGAGCCGATGGAGAAAGGAACCATACCTGAGCCCTCTGGAACACACGTACAGGCGTCTTCGTCAGCGTCGCGGAGCGTCGATTGAGGACCAAGAGATTATTCCACCATTTCTTGTACCACCATGGTGGCAAGGACCGATCGTAAGGATAGCATCATGCGCCGAAACGGCTAGAACCCAACACAAGGAGTTCCTCAAGCACCCCTCGAATAGCCTCTTCGTCTACACTGACGGCAGCGGAATTAACAACCATGTGGGAGCTGCAGCAGTATCACCCCTAACTAGATGTACAAAACTGGCGTACATGGGGGACAGTGAAACCTCAACCGTATATGCCGCAGAACTACAAGGCATCAAGCTGGCCCTTCAAATTGCAGACGAAGACGCAGAGAGAGGAAACAAGAAAGACAGGCTGATCATCTTCACAGACAACCAAGCAGCTATCCGGACATTTCAGAAACCAACTGGCAGATCAGGTGCGTACATCGTAGCTGACGCGATACAACTCATAGACAAACTCCAAGGAGATCGTGGGACGCGAGTCGAGTTAAGATGGGTGCCAGCCCACACGGGCATCTTGGGAAACGAAGCCGCAGACAGAGCGGCCAAGAGAGCAGCCAAACAAAATGCAGGAGCTAGCCAGGGAAACGAGAACACCATACAGACAAGGACATATCATTTGCAAGCAACCTTGAAGACCTGGGTCAGGAGGCAAACAAGAGCCGAATGGACAAACAGTTGGAAAGTGGAAACGAGAGGAAGAACCACATTCAAGCATACCCCGCAGCCATCACACAAGATCCTACGATTACACCATGGACTAAAGAAGTGGCAGAGTGCTCTACTCATCCAGATGCGCACAGAGAAAATTGGGCTGAGAGACTTCCTATGGAAGAGAAGAGTGCCGGAAGTCGACGACCCAGGATGCGACTGCGGCGAAGGACGGCAGACTGTGGACCACATCCTGCTGAGGTGTCGGAAATACAACGACGTGCGGCGAAGGGTATTTGGGAGGGGAGGACGAATAGACCTGAGGGCAATCTTGAACGAGCCAAAACTAGTCACAAAGGCAATTAGATTTATGGAACAAACGCACCTCCTTGGGCAGTTTCGGAGTTGCGATGTGGTGCAAAGAGACGAAGTGGAGCGCTGGGGGGAGACTGAAGGTACGGAGACACGAGATGGCTAGCGGAAGCGGCAGCCAAAGAGCCTGACACACTGTCAAAGAATTAAGTAAAGCACTCCTTGAGGTGTCTATGTAAATAGTCATAGATAGGAGCCAGACCGTCCAGTGGAGGAGGTTGCTGGTCACTGCAAAGTGATGAAGTGAAGTGTGAATTACCGAATGCGGTAACGCGCACTTCGGCAACTGGCGCCGAAGCTGGACCATGCCGGCATAGCAGTCCTACGGTGGACAGCTGGAACCGAGTATGAATAAATGAATGAATGAATATAAGATCACCCAGACAGCCAGCTTCTACAATTAAGCATGCTACTATCACTTCTTCTTCCGATCTCCAACTGTTTTTCGCCACGCAAGGACGGACGTTACTTTGAAAGATAAATAGGGTCCGCTTAGGCGTTCTCAATCTGTGGGTTGCCCTGTATTTTCCTCTTCCTATTACTGTCAATGTAGCGTGGATCTTGAGGATAGATTCATTAACAGGGAGATTGGATGCTCTGGATTAGGACAAGAGATTACTTGAAAATCGGTCTATTAGATATTGAGCAGTTAATGTTTGCTATAGAATATGACTTTTACTCAATTGATCCTTTGATGGGTGGAAATACTCGTTCCTGGAATAGTTGAAGTCGGGGAGATATTTTCAGGCGATTTCACGGCGTTCGACTTAACGGGGTGATCAATATATTTCCAGTTTTACATTTACCAACTTAAGCGTATGAATTCCGTATCCGCCTTTCTGTCTCTCTAACCTTCAACATGCATATATCTACTCCTTGAGCTTGTAGTTCCCGAAACGCAGCTCTCCATTCCACTTCCATCCTATTGCTGCCTTCTTAGACTCGAAGATAGATCTGCGAAGCTCTACCTCATCTTTACTGCCATTCAAAGGAGGACCAGCAACAAACTCCAAATCTGTTGTGTCACCATATATGTTTTCCCCTAGACCCTCCCCCTTTGAAGCCCAGATAATCGTGATAGACTCGAGAACCTCAGAATTCATGATTACGCCCAGATTGTGCGCAAGATTCTCAGGCTGAACATGCTCTTGTAACGTAGGATCACTCAGCGGCGACATGAGGGTATCTAAGAGGATTGCTGACATGGCAATATGATGTATTAACTCGCAATTGATAGAACTGATATCATGTAACGCCTGGACCTCTGCAATTAGAATAGTGAGCGGATGCAGAGGGGGAACAAGAAGTCGAGGAGGAGCAGAGGCGGCGTGGTAGAAAGTATCGTTATTATAATTTATATAGATATATCTTGAGTCCCGGTCTGTAAGATTCGCCAAGAGATAATGCTCTAAAGCTACTCGTCTTGACTCTTTAGTAGAATGGAAGATAGCTGGGATCGTCGCAGGGAAAGATTTGCTGCAGAGTTATCCGGGGAGCAGGTAGGGCCGTCTTCCAAATTTTCAGACGCAACTCAGCTGGAAGTCTAGAGAAGCCGATGAAGGTGTTTGGACGAGACATTGTTTCGGCAGATTTGAAGTACTCTGAGCGATGTGTGATAGATTTGGTTGGAGATCGATAGTTTGCATTTCGTAGAGGCTCTGACTTTAGTAAAAGGTTTTGTTGACAGGGGAAGCATTCATAGTTGGAAGTGGCGCATCTGACATTACTGTGTTTCAGGGATTGAGCCTCACCCAGTCACCAAAGCGAAGAACCCCTGCTTTGACCTGCCAATCTCTGATTCAAGCCGGTAATTTTGATCCCGCAGTTCGCATACTCTTCGTAGTCGGCTCGCCCATCTCCAGCCTCAGTGGCAGCGAGGTTCCCTCTTCACGCATTCGGCGCTGACCTTCCAATCCATTACTGAATGCTGGAGTATCCGACTTTCCTCACTCATTCAGCGCTGACCTTCCCCATCTAATTAGCATCTGTCATCAAATGCTCGTGTATTCAACCCTATCCAAGGCTCCCTCGTGCTTTGATTCGCAAAATGCGTTTGATTCTGCGGACGTCGACGGGGCTGTGGAAATTGACTTTAACCTCATTTGCATACAAGCGTTCTACATTGTCTAGCCTCGAAAGTACCTCTTGCACGAGGGTACAGTATTATCAGGTAAACTCAGTGAACACTCTGAGGATTGGTATACTACGGCCAATTATAATAATTAAGTCGAATACATGCCACTATAACGCCATTCGTTCAGCGCTATTGACATCAGCTACTTGTCCCACTTATCTCGGCTCACCCGTATAACATTTCTCAACATGAGTGCAAGCTGAAAGGGAGACTTACATTATAACAATTATATTGACCGCTCGTATTTAGTAATAATTATAATCAATTCTCGCATTTTATCAATCTCCGAATTCCCTTTTCCGTAACTTAGTTTCAGCCTCCATGGAAATTCCAGATTTTGACTGGGATTAAATTAGTCAGTAATCTAGACCCGGCCCTGGATGAGTAATTAGCGCTGGCCTTAGTTGATCCATCGTAGTCATCAGGTTGGGAGTTGAGAGATGACAAACGGAAACGGAGCTAAGCTATTATCGACTAATACGTTTTCGCTGACGAGGAGTTTGACAAACCCGAGCGATGACTTGTTGTTTTAAGTAATATGATAGTATAACCGCTCTTCACAGTAAAGCCGTGATGTTGTTGAACTATATGGTCTTTAGTTTGACGTTGAACTAATTTGGACTACAAGTTCTAACACAAGAACTTACAGTGTAAATTGTGGATCCACCATGGACAACATCTGCAGGTTAGTTTAAAGATTGTTAGGCTCGCCTTATTCGACTTTACATGTTAAGCGTTGTACAGGATCTTACATGAAAAGGCCGTGGACAGGCCAGAACGCATCAGCAATGACGCCACAGGCATACTCGTGGGCATCTTGGACCACCGGAAGACAATACAAAATTCTTTACCGGCTGACTTCTCATGGCTTATGTGCGACAACGTAAGTGTGCGTGTACTACCATTCCCGCATGTACCTTGCTGATTTCTGTTGCTTCTACAGAAGCAATCTGTAGGAGTAGTCAAGAAATGGTATGGTTGTGAGAAAGAGACCGTCAATGTCGATCTATACTATGGATCCTCCAAGGTCGACAATGCAACTAGCGTGTCTTCACTCGACCACTTTCACGACGGCATTGTCGTGTTTCATGCCGTGGATCTCGACGTGGATGCTCCAGCCGTTGACGTATGGACGACTCCTTCGCAGGCCAAAAAGTCACAGGTCACGTTAGAGGTCGCCAAATCTAGAGAACATGGCTGCGTCGAACCTATGCTGCTGGAACCCCTCGCTCCCTCACTCAGTGTACAGACCACATCGTCCTCTTTATCTGCTGCTAGGGCTTCACCTTTAACCTCGACTATCACGAGCCACAGGGTCAACACATACTCGCCCACGTTCGGGATATCATCAGACGGGGTTGTCCATAGAGAGCAGCAGACTGAAATACAGCAAGGAACCTTGGAGTGGAATCAGTGGATCAATAAAATGCTCAAGACGCCGCCTGGCCCAAGTGAAGCCTCCCCGATGAAAGCTATTCCGGAGATCTGGCGTTTGTTGCCGAATGATCCGATCCCCGACCACCACGTAGAGACCTACTCTGGACAGCTTTCTCGAGAAGACCTGGCGCTCTCGTTGAACGAAATCGTCTCTGAGCCACTCATAACGACTGAGACGCCATTATCCGACATACAATCGAAGTTCAGTGGAGGCTTAGAAGCCGAATGTCTCAAAGATCCCCAAGCGAACAAGTCACCTGTCTTCGTTGCCCTTGATGGCAATGATTTAGTGGAGTCGCCATCTTTGTTTGTGACAACGCCACAAGCTACACCACCACCCGCTCCGAAACCCAGTACTTCGTATCTGCGGGTCCAGAAACTCCTGGCAGAGGGGTCTCCAGAGGACTTGGAAGCTGAAGTGAGGAGGAGTCTCTCTCTTCTCGAACAACTGAAGATTTCTGTATCATCTCATACTGAAACCGGTCCTGAAACACAACAATGGTCACAGCAGATAGAAACACTGAAGCTACAGAACGTAAATGAACCCACCATTATTGGTGTTGTTGGGAATACCGGAGCTGGAAAGAGTAGTGTGATCAACGCTATACTTGATGAAGAGCGCCCTGTACCAACCAACTGTATGCGTGCTTGCACTGCTGTTGTGACTGAAATGTCATGGAACAACAGTGATGACGAGAATGAGAAGTATCGGGCAGAAATTGAGTTCATCCAATCAACGGACTGGGAGATGGAACTCCGTATTCACTTCGCAGAGCTCCTGGACGGAAATGGAAAAATATCCCGCGAGGCAGGTTCTGATGCAGATTCTGGAGCTAGTGTTGCTTATGCCAAAATCAAAGCAGTCTACCCACATAAGACCAAGGACGACATCTTAAAGAGCTCAGTTCAGCATTTGATGCAAGAGCCAGCAATTCGAGACGTTCTTGGGACCACGAGGAAGATTCATGAAGCCAAGCTTGAGAGCTTCTATAACACCCTTCAACACTATGTTGATTCCCGTGAGAAACCAAGCGATGACGAGAAGCGAGAAATGGCGTTATGGCCCTTGATCAAGGTCGTTAAGATCTACACTAAGTCCAACGCCCTTTCGACCGGCGCTGTCATTGTGGATCTACCTGGTATCATGGATAGCAATACTGCCCGTGGAAGCGTTGCCAAATCGTATATGAAGAAATGTACGGGGCTCTGGATCGTTGCACCAATTAACCGGGCGGTCGATGATAGGGCTGCACGTAACTTAATGGGCGATGCCTTCAAGCGCCAGCTCAAGTACGATGGAACTTATTCTCAAGTTACCTTTATCTGCTCCAAGACCGATGATATATCGATCACGGAGGCATCCGAGAGCCTTGGCCTTGATGATGAGATCTCGCCCAAATGGAATCAGATCGATCTCATCACAAAGGACCAGAGGCGCCTAGAAAAAGAAATTGAAGAGCTTAGAATATCACACGCAGTATACTATGGGACTCTGGGTGACGCTAATGAGCAGTTGGAGCTTTGGGAAGACGGCAAAATGGCATCTGCTTCCACAGTGATTTCGAAGAAGCGAAAGATGGCAAGTCTCAAAAACCGGCAACGCAAGCGGCGAGCGCCCATTGGCGATTCCGATGGTGATGATTCAAGCAGCGACACCTCTGGAGATGAAGACACACCGCAGCTTAGCTCGTCTGAGAGCAGCCAATCCATGGCGGTTCAGGCCATGAATGATAAAATCTCCGAACTGAAAGATATAAAGGACGCTCGCATGCAGCGCCGGGATTTCACTACTAGACTAAACGCTGCGAAAGACGAACTAAAGACCCTCAAAGAGAAGCATGATGAGATCATGGCCGAAATCAGCACCATTTGTATTTCTGCTAGGAACCTTTATTCGAAAACGTAAGGAATCTCCCAATGTTAAAATCCCCTGTTTCGGTGCTGGAAAACATGATTCACTTACAGTCTCCCGTATAACAACTGTTTTATCTGTGGAAAGACAAGAGCTAACACCGAGACGTCCAAGCGCTATTCAAATAGACTTTGCTACCGGAATCAAAGAGCTTGATCAGGAAGTCGCTGAGGAAATCGACGAAGCGAGCTTCAATCCAGAAGAGGATCAGAGGGACTATAATGAGGTCGCTCGATCACTCCCAGTCTTTTGTGTCAGCTCGCGTGCATACCAGAAGCTGTCGGGAAGGTTTAAGAGGGACAAAGCTGTCCTTGGATTTTCTGCACCAGATCAGACTGAGGTGAGTCAATAGTTTACAGTTCTAGCACGCCGATACTGAGAATAGTAAGATTCCTCAACTCCAGGCCCACTGCAAAAAGCTTACCGAAGCTGGCCGATTGACAACCAGCCGGCGTTTCCTAAATGCCTTCAGTCAACTGGTCAACTCCATGACTATGTGGTCTACAAATGACGGCAGTGATAATAGTTTTACGGACAAGGAGATGGCCGCGGAGTCGATATTTCTTAAATCAAAACTCATTCAACTCGAGGGAGATTTGCAACAAACTGTTCAGACCTCTATCGAAGAAATAAGAGAATCATTGGCGGAAAACATTTACAACAACTTCAAGACTGCGGTCGGAGCAGCCGTCGACGAGGCCAACAAGACAGCCGCCAGGTGGGGAGCCCCTGTGAACAGAGGAAATACGGCTGCCGGAGGCTTTTATTGGTCCACTTACAAGTAAGTAATGTTGCACTGTTGCTACAAACATTCTGACCAAACGAAGAGCAATTTGCCGCAGGAATGGAGTCTACGATGACGCGCATAGTTCAATTGATTTCAATGATCAGCTGTTAGTACTCTCGCCCCTTACTAAATCCAGAGAAAATAGAATTTAAAATGCGTACAGATCCGTACCTATGATCAAGAGGCTGGGTTCCCACTGGGAGACAACTTTTGTACGCCGCCTTCCCAATATCATGAAATCCTTCACGAAGAACACCAAGAATCCGCTTCACGCTTTCCATCGATCTGTGGAGGCTCGAAATGCAAAGAGTGGAGTGAGCCTGTCGGGCTTAGATGTGTTAGGTCAGCAATTACGAACCTACGAAGCCATATTCGAAGACCTCAGTATCCAGATGCAGGCAATCATCAATGAACGCCAGAGAGACGCTAGCAGGGAGTTCGTTCCCGTCGTGGCGCGTAATCTTCTATCTGCATACACGTACTGCTGCAACGAGAGAGGTAATATCTGGCACTCGAGACTTTGACATTCACTAATACACGAGATCAGGCAAAGGGTCGTACAAGCGAATGAAGGATCACATGATAGCTCACGTAGACTCTCAGCGCGTAATGATGTTCAGAGACGCCGCTCAAACAGTCAAAGGCCATCTGAAACACATGTGCCTCCAAGTCGAGGAACACATGGCTAAAAAGTCGGAAGAGGTCTGTGAGAAGATCCGAAGAGATTATACGCAAGCCATCACAGGATGCCACAACCCAGAAGGTTACCAGCTGCCAGCTTGGGAGAGGACTATAAAGGTCAAGGTTGCGAAACTCTTGGATCCACTTGAGAAGATAGAGGAAGACACAAGAAAGGAGAACGGTGACGAGGTTAAGGAGGAGATGGATCTTGAAAATCTACTCAACGACTGGCTGCATGGCCATGCAGACCCTGGCCATGAGAAAATTCCTATTACATCACCGCCACCCGTCAGCCCCGATTCCAACCAAGGAGAGTCAGCAGCTTCTAGCATATCCCCAAATATAGCTAGATGAGACGTCGAAACCAAGCAGGAGTCACATTATTTCATTGTTGGATCCCTTCTGCAAGTATAGTGTAAACACCCGACAAGCTCGGCCCTGTGCTCAGCCATCTCATCTTGAAATTTCAGGAATATAATTCGTGGGAATTGGTCACAGTTGGCGCTTCCGTCACGAAACAAATGATCAGGAAGTCGAGGGAGATGAAGACCCACAGCCTGGCAGAGCGGAGCGGCTTCTACCCACTGCATCAATCGTTTGCTTCTTCTCTCAAGCCAAAGTACCAAATGGCGTCGCAGCCTCTCGCCATCTTTAAGCTACGCAACCTAATATCGCGCCGACTTCGAGTGAAGTAGAGTCAAAATTGGAACCTCTATTTGAATGCCCAAATATCAAGAGTGGCGTTTCAAATTCAGAACCTTTCTTTCGAGCCTGTAATCTTCTTCGTCTTCGCCCTCTTCTGAATTAAGTGACCCTCTGCTCTGCAATCTTCTGTTTTCAATGGGGCCCATTGCCCTTATCTAACCTTCGAGAGTCGTCTTCTTCAACTTCATCTTCAATCGCCGTCTCTACCTGCTCTCCCCTTCTGCCTGTTCCCCTTTCCTTTTAAATTCAGAATCCTCCTCTCTCAGCTCAGCATCGTCTCCTAGACTTTCCACAACACTCCTCACCAGATCAGCGACATCACCTAATCCTTGACCATCGCGAGATCTGGGACAGGTATTCCCCGCGTCATTTGATTGTTGTGACCTTGCCTCGTCGTACATGTACATCCTTCTGACTGAGCCCTCTTTCAAACCCTTCTCGGCATCGACCTTTGCCTTAAGACGTTCAGCATTTGCACTTTCGAGACCTCTGTGCGGGCCACCAAGCTACAGGCATTCCTCTGTAAGTCGAATTGTCGCCATTGTAGCTTTCTAGCGCGCTTAGTAGTCTTCCTTTGAGTTTGGCAGTTATCTGTACTGCCACTTTGCGCCTGTAATAGGAACTGTTTCTTTATTGTTAACGAGTTTACCGGGGCACTGCGACTGGCAGGAGTAATTATGCCATTATGGGTTGAAGCAACATATGCCGCAGGATCTTTGGTAAATTCACATCCGAGTCAGCACATAGTCATTACAAAAAACATATCAGCATATTTGTGGAAGTTTAATCTTACAGTACCACCCTTAAGAGCTGGGGAGTTAAGCGAGAAACTAGAAATAGGGGGACAAAAATAATATTGAAGGAGATTCACTTTGAACCCACGATGACGTGGTAAAAACATGCACAATTATATGTGCTAACTCATTAGCTTCTTTAGAGCAACTTCCTTTGGCCTGGGTACACTCATTCCCCTCAAGTTATGCCGCCTCTCCTAGCCAGAGCATATACTCAAGTTCGGTCTTGAAACTCCGCTAGAAGTGCTTCTGCAACCAATCACTACCACCGACCCGTTTATATACCCCGTAACAGAGCGGCATAACCATGCCAGGGAACCAACACCCTGTCTCCTCATGCTCTAGATCCGCTGCCCGGCAAATGTCCTGCGGTTCGTACTAGTTCCTCGTTCTTGGCATGGATCTAGTGGAACCGCCGGGAGCATTTACCTGGCGCGTAATTGAACTTACGGCCAAGGATATGACAATAGAGACAACTGCCTGACATGACTTCAAAGTCTCTCTCGTAGCCGTCGAGCACCCGATCTTGGACATGGTCTTATCGAGCTGCCAACTCGAATTTCAAGTCGAGAGGCCGGCCTTCCTTGTGAGGCTCCTGACAGACCTGACACACAAGTGTTCATCAACCTGGGGCTTCCACCCGGCATGTAGAAGAACGATAGAAGAAGCCTTGCTGCCATCCCGTCCAGATCTCCCAGACTCTTGAGAGAAATCAATTAGCCTATCGGGCCGCAACACTTTGGAATATGAGAGTATAAGTCGTCCATTCTGAGTATGGTAATGCCGTTTGATGTCGCAGAACTCAAACTTTCCTCCGCTTGGTTTCGCGCTTTTGATCTTCCGTATTGAGATCCAGTTCTCCAAGTGGCTTCCTTTTTGGGCTAAAAGCGAGAAGAGGAGAGCCCCAACATCCGTCAATGCCGTGGAAGGCGGTCTTCATGGCCGCTAAGATTATGGCTGGTTCATTGGTCGGTAACGTTCTCTTCTCGATTTGGAGGGCGGCATTGTAGAATTTGTAAGGTTCTTCGAGCTTTTGCAAATAAGCGTGTGGGATGTTTGCCGTGTATTGTACAAGCTTCGTCACCGTTTGCTTCGACGGGCGCTGGCATTTTCGAGGTTTGATTGTGGTATTTGATTTCGATCGAGTAGTGGTTTTCAGTATAGATTCGTGCTCCGGAACGAAAAGAGTAACCTGTTATCCTTGGATTAGAACTGCCTATCATTTGGAAGGGGTCGACATACACAGTGAATTTTTGATTCTTGCGGGTCATGTCTCCTTCTCAGCTGGGCCAGAGTGATCAAAATGGCGATGTAAATGGGATCAATGGCAAGTTCTTGCTTGCTTTTGATTTTTTTGGTAGCGAAGGACCATGACTTCTTTCCAGCTGTAAACCGTTCACGTCGGGTAGCAGACGTCCACGTGCGATCAGTGTAAGCCCAGATTGGAGTCTTCGTGGTTTGATGGCAGGCAAGGATAAGAGGAGGGAGTTGAGCAACGGGGCGTTTGTCATACTCGAGAAACAAGATGCTCTCCGTAACATCCTGTTGTATTTTTGCTGCATCGGCGGTACTTTTGACAAGTTGTCGTGTTTGCTGATCCCTCGATATCGCCTGGGCGTGTTCCAGATCCCATACTGCTCCTAATAACTGTGTGCTCTCATCGACCTGGCGTTTGATGTCATCCGTTATGCGCTCTCCTGTACTGGCAGATGTGACAAGATCGACGTCGAGAGCCTCGATGTGGTCGGCAGTCCATTCAAGCGGATGGACAAAGAGTCGAGTGGTGCAGTTCTTGAGGAGTATGGCCCGCATAGAGCCAGGCGCTGGAGTTGCCTGACCATGGTAATCCTTTGAGCCTGCTATTGACGGTCTAACTGCGGTGTTGCTCATGTTCAGTGCTTCGAGGGGGATATGTTGGTCGCCTCGGCGCGGCGCAGGCTTGTGATGTTTTGTTTCTGTCCCCAGGATTCGACTTTCGGGCATTTTCCGACGCTGACTAACATTAGAGATCACCTGACAGCCGCCCACACCACCCAACTGCTCATTTTGGAGACCTTAACACCACAATTTCGAAGAATAAACACGGTATTTGCAACAGCTCGAGTATTCTCTATGATCTGGGAAGCTTTGGGGATCTTCCAACTTTGAAAAATCGAGAAAATTTTGGGTGGGGTGGGCGGTTTGTTGGGTGATGCCAAAGGGTTCGCTGCGGGCGCACCGCGGCGACCCGCCTTGACTCGCCCCACTTTGCTTGTGCGGAGAGCCTCCATCGACCATTTGACGGTCTTTTACTGTACTTTGGTATTGCTAAGTTATTCTACGAACTAGTTATATTTATTTATTTCATGGCGCAAAAATGGCCTTCGACTGAATGGGAATTCCTTCGCAGGTTTCCTGTTGGCGAGAGCAGTACTATTCACGATCTACCTCCCGAGCTGAAGTCTGCAAGCGGAAGCTCCTGGTCTGCAAAACATCTCCAAGCATGCCGTGTTCTAGTACAAGATCATGGAAACGGCCTTCCAATTCTCAGTGATTACATGGCCACGGCCGCGGCCCATGTCGCAGCCGATCAGTCCCGGCTCGTATCCCTTACAGCATTCTCCTATGAAGAGATAAAGAGCTTGCCCCACCGAGCACTGCGCTCTGTGAACCATTTCGGATCGTTCTTCGTCTCTCTCGCCGACGTTGCTCGTGTGCGAAGTCAGGACCTCCCGACTCGCCGCCTTCGAGAAAATGTACGAGCTCCGGAACGACCCAACTTCAGATCTGGAGAAGGCGAAGGCTTCTCTTCATCTCCTCCTATAGGCTCCTCGCCTTTGACCACTGTCTCCTCTGCGTACTCGCCACGCCATCTGAGCGAGAGACCTGATGTCGAGGAGCAGATCGACCGAAAGAAGCACGAGGTCGTCTCTGCCAATATGGCTGCACAGTTCATTTCTATAGTCATCGATCTCTACTCGAATCAGCCAATAAAAAGTATCACGACTGAATTCTCCAACGCTCCCAATACGTTTCACTTGGACTCTCCTCAGTTCAACTGCATTTGTCAAGATGACGGCGCTATTTGGCGCAGAAAGTTCAACCCTATTACTAAAACGTGGATAAACCCTCAAAGTACGCTGCTCTGCAGCTTAGAAGCCAAGTCATCTTACTCTCGAGTTGATAGCTCGGGAATGGGTGTGACATCTGATCGAACTCTCGCTCAACAATTCTGCGAGCTGCTTGGGCCTGTGCTGTCACAAGTTATAGATGGAGACTACGAAGCACTTGACGATGAACAACGTTGGTAAGACTGACAGTACTATCAAAACTTTCTGAACAAGACAATTAACTTCATTCTTCGTAGCCGCTTTCTTATCTCGGTTCATCAGTCCGATATTATGATTGTATATTGTGAATTTTCTCCGGAGTATCTCGGCTCAGATCAACCTCCGCCACACCTACCGTATATTACGTTGCACCGATCACGCAAGTACGACCTCGGCGACCCCACTGAGAGAAGGGAGGCTGCCGAGACTATTGTCGCATTTGGTGAGTACTTCAAACAAGCAATCTAAGCATCACCACATTGGTTGAAATGCTTGGTGTGAACTTATGCTGAGACCAGACGGCAGTAACTTACTTGAATGAATGATCGCCCTTAGAAATTCCCCGATGGTACGAATATCCTCCAATCCTGGTATTGTTATGTGCTACTTCTCGGGCTGTGGATGTTGGGGCTTCGCGTTGTGCGCACGCTTGATCGCGAAGGTTCCTGAGGACTATCGTGAGCCAGTTAGTTAGCATGTCTAGTGAGAATGACCGAGTAGAAAGCTTGCATGATATGGAGCAGTTGCAATCGGCAATATTGACGACGTTATTTCTCTGGCGTTAAAGAGACGATATGTGCCTTGCACGCCAGCTTCACCCCCCGTATTTCTTCGGTTTGAGTCCCATTTTTCCAAGACGCTTCTGCTACAGCACTAGCATCTTTATAGCTAGCTGCTTCCGTCCTCTGAAGATGCTGACACCATCAAGATGTGGCGCAAATGCACGTTTCCGGACCGCACGTCACGTGAATCTTGAGGGTGACCTCGCTGGTTCACACAACTGTACATGGTCATCTACTAATCTACGGCAAATAGAAGCTGACATCTCTCAAAACATGCGACTGACATCACTATCTCCGCCCTCAACCCTCTACCCTCTCATCACGGTCCTCATCTCCGTCAGGATGCAAAGTGGGAGGTGACAGTACCTGGCCGGCAACATTTTAGCTTGAAATGCTGCCTTTGCTCGCTGACTAAGATTAACCCGAAGCGAGCTTTCCGCCTCGCTTTTGAAAAGGGGCTCGCTTATCCCGAACAATAGGCATTGCTTCCCGAAACCGAACGCTCGCTTTCTTCTGCTCCTACTGCCCAGATGTCTTTCCCACCTTACTTGAGGTCAAAAGCTAGAAGGTATAATCTCTGCAGGAGGTCATGCGTTCTTGACTGCCTGGCCAGCGACTTATAGCAAAGTGAAGAAACCAATGAGTGAGCTCACCACGGATTTACTGGGTACAAAATAGCAGCCACAATATTTCTTTTCCTAAACGGGGCAACTGGCCTTATTGCTACCTAGTCGTCTGCCTGGTACTGTACATACACAGGGGTTTGACCACTCATCGGGTAGAGGAATGCTGCCTGAAGTATACTGAAGCCTTGAGATCTCCTGTCATACTTATTAAATTCTACAATGCACAAGTTCCCAGCTTACTCGATTCCAAAGTACCCATAGTCCAAGACTCCCCGAACTCCCTCACAAAACCGCCGACACAATAACAAAAGTATAAACAGCAATCATGCCCACAACCAACAGCGACACCGCCAAAGCCTACGAACCGCGAATTCATTGTGGTCCGCTTCATGCCTGTTCGGCTAGTACATGTTGTATATAAGCATGTCGTCTACGTCCGTCGGCTTTTGGATATGTTAGATCGTGAGAGGCCCCCTCGCTCCATGGTTGCTTCTCTGGGAACCATTTGCGGACTCGAAATTCTGGTGTCGGGATTTGGAGGCGTGGCGTTGTCTACCGGGCGGCCCCCGCTCCTTGTCTTGTTGCCCGATCGACCATTCAGAGCCTCGAGGTTATACACGCCAAGGGGATCGCATATGGTTCTGTGCTGAACCTGGATACTATCTGGCTACAAGCTGGGGAGTCGGGGGAACTGAGAATTTTTTTGGCGGATTTTAGTCTGGCCGAGGTTGGTGCATCCGGCAGTAAGAAGTTGCAATGGAAACAAGCAAAGGAGTTGAAGTGGTGGAAACAGCAGGCCGCTATTTTAAGTGCGGGTTAATGTTATTATGTGCAGAGCAGAGAGAAGTTGACTATATACAATTCCCATAATTAGAACCATCAAAAATTTCCAGTGGACCTTCATTTATTTACCAGAATATTGCGAGTATGTCAATAGGGTTCCAGTTCGCACATTTTTGAGGGCCGAGTCCCGACGGAGACATTGGTTTTGGAGCCGCTGATGGTCAAACGAAGGAGCACCGACAGTGGACGGGACCGAAGCGGAAGCAGCCCAAGCCCATAGAGAAGGATGGTGTTCCGGAAGAAGACCCCAGTGAACAATTGAGCAGGCAACAGACAAGGTGTTATCCCAGCGTCAGGCATGTGTGTGGACATCCGAACGAGCCCGGAAGATCTTGAAAGAAGCAGCCAAGAGATGGATGGGTGTGGATGGGTTGAATATTAGCGGTTACCGCCAGATTGCAATTACCATTTTCCGGCGGTATTATCGCGAGGACCGATTTGAGGAGAAGGCGAAGTTAGAAGAGGTTGAGGGTTGGGATGAAGATAATGCCGACGGGGACGATCCATGGGATTTGCAAGCCGGTCAAGGGACCCATGTCGCGGGTATGATTTACGCACGAGAGCTGATAGAGGGATACGTGGGCGTTCGATTTACCTGAAGATCGATCTAATTGAAGAGAGTCCGAGCGTTGGGTTTTATTTATGAGTGAACGTGCTATCAAGATTACTCAAGTCCAATTCCCATTGGATGGATGGATTCTTGAGCATAACGTCGACCTCCGTATTGTGCTCGACTTATCTGAAGATAAAGTCAAGGATAGGGTGTCTCCAAACGACTGTGATGGTTAGCCTAGAGACTAAGACAAGCATATGAATAAGGTAGTCGAAACTCGTTTATATGCTTAGGTGAAAGTATGGGTGAAGAAGTTAAAGGATATTAGGTGAAGGAGTACCGACCTTATAGGTGGTATAGAAGGCGTCTATGAAACCCAGTGCATATTTACCATCTAAACAAATACTAACGTTACGGTAATTAATGGCGTGATTTATAGTCTAAGATTGTGTACCGGACACGAATTTCGTAATTATCATCGATATAGTTTACGTAATAACTGATTTTGAACCCTATACATAATGTCGCCGCTTTTCTCTATCAGCCAGAATATAACTGACAATAGTTCACAGTTTGATAGCAGAACTTGCTTCGTTAGATAAATTCTTGTATCTCTTTCCGAGAATGTGCTTTGCGCAAGCGCCAACGGCAGTGTCTAATGCTAAGTATGGCTTAAGAAGCTCGTAGTCTTTAGGGTCCTCAAGATTCCTCTCATGTTACTCGGTTCTCGCGGAGGGTTTTCCTAGGGCTCAGAGTGATCCAGTCCACACGTGCTTTTGTACTTGGGTCACAACTTTGTACTCGACATTGAAGTGGCTGTGAGAATGCACCGCTTGGCGGTTCCCAGAATGCTCAATTTTGTACAGCAACATCACGAACATCCACTTCCACAGCAAGGCTACCACCAATATTAATGATACCAGCACGACCGCGCTCATCTCCCGACGGCTCATCAAGATTCTCCACACCCCGATCTTCCCGCCCCTGCTCAAACTCTATAAATGCCTCCAAGGACTCATTCTCCGAACCAACGAACGTTCCAAAATGGATTGCCACCGTATTTCGAGACAACACGTCGTTGTGAATATCAATAGCATCAGCCGGGGCTGCGTGTAGAGCAGAAGGAATATCGTTATGCGATAACCGCAAGCCAAGATGTGAGATAAATCCTAGACTGCCTCCCCGCCATATCGGCACGAACGACATATCAAACGGCCCGAACTTCTGTCCTATTTCCTTGAAAATAGGGCACACGGCGCTGGACTTTGCTGTCCTTCTATATCCTGTATCTCCAGCATGATATATCGCGCCCTTTCTTCTGACCTTAGAAGTCTTGGCTTCATTCTTCGAAACAAGCAACCGTTCAATAACCCAGCCGCACCAAAGCGTTGTTCCCTGATCCAAGGCACCTCTTCCAGAATTGTGTTGAGCGGGAACACAGGTAAATCGCAATAGTGTGTCTTCGCTTGCATCCTGCGATGTTATAAACCCGAAATCCTGAACGCTGTATTCTCGGTTCTGCCACCAGTCGAGCTCGTATACCATTTCTCTCGAGACACCCAGTGAGCAAATCCAGCTCTTGTTTCCTAACGGAACAAAATACCTCGCCTTCGGGAACTTTTTGAATATCACCTCGATGGTCCCCGAATCCATGTGGTCATAATGGTTATGTGATATCATAACAGCGTCACAGCCTGCACTCATCAGCAAGAAAAATGTGGCTGGGGGGTTTCCAGACCTGGCAGCTCAGTCACCTGGCACGGTGGCGATCTCAGTCTCTGAGGCCCCGTATACCGCGTGGGCCCAGCCCTCAATGAGAAGATGGGATCATAAACAACCCAGAAACTCTTCATTTCCCCATCTCCATTCCCTATCCCCTCCAATGGAAGCTCCGTGATTACACCAGCATGACCCAGCGTAGTGCCTACGATACACTTATCTCTCACCAGCCCACGTTCCTTCAAGCTCTTCGCGCCCCAGTCTGGAACCACAACTTTCACGTCTCGTGTCCCAGGATGCTTTTTGGCGAGGTTACCGTACCACCCTAGAGGAACTTACTTCTCTGCGGATAACCAGGGGTTCTGGAAAGCTGTGCCTGTGTCGTTTGCATGGTGCGAGGGGCGGTTATTGTTGGGCGTGGCAACTGGCCAGGGAGAACAGGTTGTAAACATCTTAAGTTGTAGTTTATGGGGAGGAAGGAGTGATATCCCTAGGGGGGGAAGTTCGTATTGAATCAATACGATTAACGTATTAATTCAATTACTTTGACCAAATATCATATTGATTTAATTAGGTGGCATATAATTAATTTAATTACTTTAAGTAATTAAGCATCTTAAATTTTATTAAAATCTGATATAATTAAAAAATCATGAAAATCAAGTAATTAAATTAATACGATTATTTAAATCATATTAATTTTAATTACTTACTTAGATTAAAATTAAGCATAATGAAAATTTTCTTTTAATTTAACTTTAAATCGAATCAATTTCCTTTTAACGAATCAACCTCTCTTCGACGTATTAACCTCTCTTCGACAAATCGACTCTTTTTTCTTCGACGAATTAATCTTTATTCAACGAATCAACCTCCGTTCGACGAATTAACCTCCGTTCGATAAATTGACCTTTCTTCGAATCAACTTTCTTTCGAATCAACTCGTATTCGACGAATCAGCCTTTATTCGATGAATCAAGTTTCTTTTCGACGAATCAATTCTCAATGCACTTAATAATAACGCTCGATAGTAACGCCCGATTATTTCTTATTCTTCCTCCCAGCCGGCGCCGCTCTCCTTCGACTCCCGATCACGAATCTGCCACGGCAGCGACTGCTAGGCAGAGTGCTAAGCAGAATGCGAGGGATATAAGGTTGAGGAGGGAGGAGGGAGGAGGGAGGAGGAAGAAGGGAGGAGCTGAAAATACATGAATTATCAAGTAATTGAATTAATACATTTTTCCAAGTAATTGTATTAATAGTCCTTTTTCGTGCACAATTTTGCGAATTGATCCAATTACTTCAAGTAATTAATTCAATATATTACTAAGTAATTGATTTCATTACATGAAGTAATTGGCTTATCGTATTGAATTAATTACGCGATTCCGCCCTAGGGTATTGGATTGCGGATGAGAGCTAGCAATCAAGCCAGCTGGAACAGTGGCGTGTCAGTCAGGTTAGCCAAGCAGACGAAGGCCATGATGATGACGGGGATGACGATGGCAGTAATGATGACAAGGGTATAATTCTGCATTACATTTCCGATTGGAAGAGACGACCCTCGCAATATTGCCCATACTCCTCATTCCATTCCCATTCACTCCAATCCGTGGCGCTACTAGGGGCCCAGACGTTCATCTCATCGAAGAGGTACACAATTCTCATCTGATAGTAGGGGAAGGTCATCACCCTTGAACACTTCCTCTCATCCGCCAGCAGAGTCATCAAGTATGGAACCCTGATGTGAGCATCTGCATCCTCGTATTGCGAAGTAAATGGCTGACGCACTATATATGTTTCTGAAGAATATAGAACAAGTTAAGTTTAGCTAGCAATTACGTAACTATTCTAGTATTTCCTTCCATATTCCAACCTGGTCGCTTTGTCGATATCAGGATAGGCCAAGGTTTTCCGTAATTACTCAACGATGGATTATCAAGTTTGGCTTCCTCCAGAGCTATGGACTATGACCTTTCAGACGATTGCCGATATATCCCCTTGGTCAACACGCCTTAATAACGTGCGCCTCACATGTAAACTCTTGGCAAATCTCGCAGCTCCTTTTCTCCTGCCTCGTATAATTTGTGGCCCGTTGTCGAATTCGCTGGCTACACTCACGGCTGTGTCGCGTCATCCTGCTATTAGCAGATCTGTGAGGGAATTTATCTATACCTGCCACCGGTATCGCTCTATCGAAAACCTTTCGGACTACAAAGTGGCATTACGCAGAACATCCACAAAATTTGTTGAACCGAATTCTGAAGAGGAGAATATAGACCTGAACAGAGCATTTTCGCAATACCGTCAGCACTACAATGATCAGACTGCGGTGGAAAAATGTGGTGAAGTCATAGCCACTCTTTGCTCTGCTCTAATGCGGATGCCAAGTGTCGAAAAGATCGCAGTCTCGCCCAAATACTACTGTTGCGAAGCTAAGGAATTATCCTCGAGATATTTTCTGGGGCCTGAGCCGGACTATAACGAAACATTTCTTCTGCTGGCACGCGTTTTGTCGTTCACGGGTGCGAAGATTCGAAAATTCAGCGTCCAAAGCCTGGAAGGTTATGGTGGAATTGATGGAGCGGTGTTTGGAGGAATGTCTCAGTCTAATTTGTCCCATTGTTATAATGCCTTTCGCGGCCTTCGTGAGGTATCGGTAACCGCTACTAAACGAAATGTCGATGGTTGGATGACGGGAAATTTGGCTAAGATTCTGTCAGGTGCAGCGAATTTGGAGACCTTGCGATTTAACGGCTGTACTAGCGAGACCTTCCCCATATCCACAAAATTTATTCTGAGCGCTACGACTTGGAGTCAGTTAACGTCTCTGACCTTGGTCGATGCTTGTGTTGATCAAAAGGATTTTCTAGATCTCCTTACAAGGCATTCTGGCACGTTGAAAAATATTAATCTCTGCGTGATTGGCCTGACAGATGGTTCATGGAAAATCCTTTTGGAGGGGATGAAATCGTCTCTTTCTTTGTGGAATATCGACATCGATTGGCCATACGAAAATGACAATGAACACAACGAAATTGATATTTATTGGGATCGGAACGCATTAACGAGCTACCTTTTAGGCGATGGTCCGCATCCGCTCCAAAATGATTGTCCGGATCGTTCGGGCGGCCTATTAGAATTAGGCTAAATACAGTGAATTCAGGTACTGAAAGATACATAGTCATTTATATCATTTTGACCCCGCCTCTCCGCATCGACGCTAGTGTCGTATCATTGTAGATCTAACGAATGAAATGATTTGCCAACAAACAATACAGTATCATTACTTCCGAGATGCTATTTTATGGGTTTTCTTTATCACTCAAACTGTGACTACACTGATGAATAGTGGAATGTTTAAAAGGAGACAGCTGTGGACTGCTTTGTCTGTTACCAAAGAAGTAACGATCTGAGTGGTCACGGAAATGGGCAGGGTCACGTTAAGCGACCGGTCCACGAACTTGTCGCTCACTACTCCGAATAGATCATGAATTGGCTAACAACTCATGGGATAGGCTTTGGAATTGCACTGCGACTTGGAATTGCCCCTCGACCTACACGTGCCCTCCACACAAACTTCAAAACCAGCGCCCCTCTAAACCAGTGTAACAAATGAGTAGAGTAGAGTAGAGTAGTGGGCGCTACTCTACTCTACTCTAATACAAATATTATACTACTCTAATTCTACTCTACTCTACTCTACTACTCTAGAGTAGTACTCGAGTAGTAGAGTAGAAATTTGTTACACTGCTCTAAACACTCTTTTATATACTTACCACCGGCAACGCCGTTGTCCCTGGCTCTCTGACCACTGGAGCACGTGTTTTGAACTAGCTTCATATGAACCCTTGCTGTAAGTACTGTGGCCCCTCACACTGACAGGCCCTTTTATTTTCGTAATTTAGTCTAATTCAAGATTAACCTTTTAATCGGGGGTTTTAGACCGCTTACGCTCTAGACCTTTTACCAACAATGCATATCCCTTGACAGAAACAACATTCGTTCAAACAAAGTGAGGAATTGTGCCAAGAAGTCTTGAACTAGCTCGTAGTATACAACAGCAGCGCAGAACATTATATACGAAGTCCCATGCCAATCCCTTTGACGCCGAGACCAATGCCAGGTACACCCAAGCCTAACAAGGAACAAGAACACAATCATTCATCGCCCTTAGCACTCACTATCACCTTCCCAAACCTCAAAGCCTTCCTCCACCTTCTCAATGGGCTCCAGCAACGCTGACTTAGGCGCAGTGATAAAGTCCCCCTTCTGTATAAACGGCGTCACTTCGCTTGCTCTTGACTTCGGTGATGAAGTCGAACATTATGGGCGCTGCTTCGACGACGGTATCGGAGTTGTTTGTGAGTCGGATTCAGCTGTGATGATGAATAGAGAAGAGCCATCACGGCCCTCGGCATAGAAATCCTCCGCCACCATCCTCACCCAATGGTGGACGATCGATATCACAGGCTCTATCTTCAATCTCTCTCGGACGACGGGAGGGACGAGCACGGGCTTTCAGTTCAGCCATCATGGTTCTGCTTCAGCTAAAGACTACCTCCATCCGACGTTCCATAAGACGTATGCAATGTCCTTTGCAGTATTCACAGCGTCGGCCGTCTGACCAAAGAGACCTGCTGTTACCATACCATCGCCGTCTTCATCCCCACCACGAATTGTATATATATCTCCTCTATCCTCGTCATCGCCATCGTCTTCGGCATATACTGTAATACACTGCTCCGCCTTGTCACTGAATTGAATATGCCGCCACTCGTTCGTTGCTGGCGACTGTTCTCCTAGTGAAGGGACAGAGAGGAAATCATAGCCATTGTCTTGAGTCAATGATCCTAATAATAACGGGAATGCGGCATACTCCGAGCTTGCCTCGAGAGGCCCATAGAGCCATGTTACGTAGTCTTTCAGCCTATTTCATTTTAGCAAGGTTATGAATACGCCCCACTTCTGTGAAGAGAACATTGGTCGCGAAAGCTTACCAATTCAGAGCCTCAGGGGGCACTCTCTTTAATCGATAGCTCGATGCCGTCCACGCCCGCCATAATGCGTTCTCTACTCTTTGACTGTTACTATAGACGATATGTTTCCATGATAGCCAAATATCCACTCTATTCCAATCGTGGGAGAGATAGTCGATATATCTTGAAGGCTGACCCACCGCAGCGTCGTTCTCAGCGTGATCAGTGTCACCAGCATCGATTGTCGTAGTGATATTGGGCGCTGATGAGGAAGGAGAACCCACGACGAATAACGACGGGGAAAACGAACGATGTGCACTTGATGGGAAGGACGTAACCCCCTCAGGCTGCATAGGAATAGGAGAGACTTCTGACATTCTGCTCCAGACAATTAATGCCTGATCTTAAGAGCGTAATCAAAGGCACTCTGGCCAAGCACCAAATGGAACTCCGACTCCGCTTAAAAGCCACACCACTTTTGAATATCGTTAATTGAAGCTTGAGATGGCCAGGCTATTTCTGCGGCGAGCATCAGTTGAGCGAAGCCTGGATACAGAATTTGTTCAATTCGAGATTGGTTGAAAGATGAACTTTCGGATGTTTCACGTGTGGAGTGGAGAAGTATGTCTGTATCATTAGGTAAGATCTTACAAGGATTTGTGATGAGGGGTAACTCTCCTGCATTGATCACCCCGCATTAATGCAACACTTGGTTTTCTCTAGCCCTTTCTGGCGAGATGCAGCTCAGCTAGTCTCTCGGCACGGGAACACCCATCCCAAACGCATCGGATTCATATCACAGTCTACAATACCATCAGATGTCTACAAAAAGTCAAGGCGGATTATAGAAAAAAGATTCACTAAAGCATTTGCCACGAGTGCTGTCTTTCCTATTGTATAGTTTGATTTTAATAAGGACACCTTATCTCTCGATCTTGAAGAAATCAAATCCTTGCACCACTATTATTTAGACTATCTATACGGGATCGGTGAATTAAAAAGTAATCTCAAAAAAATATAATATTTGGTTTTGTACAATAGCCTCTTAATCAAGATCTGGAATAATAGAGACCCGATTTCTGTAGTTCTTGATATTATTTAATATTATAGTAATATCAAGACCTTGATTATAGTAGACCGCTAGTACGATACCGCAAAAAAAGACTTGGCTATAATAGGCGACTTGATCTACATTGACGTATCACTAACGACCTTTGAAAACATAATTGGAAAAAATTACGATAGAAAGGTCGACGAACGGTTAGAGAGAAAAATGTCTACTCTCTTGGGGAACATAGCTAACCATGTGGAACTGAATACTTTAGAACTCAGAAATCGCCACGCCCACTATAAGACTATAAAAGGCCTGGACTATGAACTCCCGGATATTATCGAGTATATGACTATGACTACTAGGAAGAAAATGAAAGAGTACGAAAGGACGGAGAAGCCATATATGCGAAGAAATGCTTGGTTGAATACTATATTAAGGTACGATCCGAGGGTCTTGTCGGTCTGGTTTTATTTCAATTCGGCGAACCCTTTCAAGATACTTTTGGAAAGATTTTATAAAAGATACGATTTCTCACCGAAATGGCAATCTGCGAAGAAAATGAATAGCCTCTAAGAGCTGGCTTACTATTCGACTCCCTCTCAGCTACCCTTAGCTTGTTTTACCGTTATTGATATTGTCTGCAAGTGAGGGAAGAAAAAACGCGGCATTTAAGAGACAAAGAAGACTGTCGATGAAGATATTGAAAAGAATAGGCAATAAAGGTGACCCCCGCACGATATCCTGCGTGCATTAGAATAGTGGGGAGACATCGCCATTGATGGAAAATGAGACTAGACATTGTTAAACATGTGGACGCTGAGGATAATATTAGCACATGCCGCAACTACCGAAATAGCCCGTTAGACTTCTACCTCCTCCACAAATCCCTGCCACTTTTGATCTTAGTCCTTTATATAATTCTTGATGATGTACACTTTTAAGACACTGTCGTCTTGAAGCGTGCCTTGCAAACAACGGCAGCCTCGACATCGCACTCCTTCGTGAAGAATGGGCAGTTCCGCAAGCATTCTCTTTAATGAGGGGCTCATCGCTTGTGAAAATGAGTCGCTATTTCGCTAGGGATAACTTGTGGCCACTATTCAGGCGCAAGTGATTTTTGCGTTCAGGATTGATGTTGTGTGCAAAAGAGTGTGTTATAGTCTAGAAGATAGAAAATGGATCCTTAAATGTTATGCGACTTGAAAGCTATGCTAAGGTCAAGTACCTGGCGCCTGCTATCAGAGGATCAATTGCCTTAGGCAAAACACATGCAATATATAAAAGCAATAAATCCCCAATCGCCTTGGGTAAAAAGCGAATATTTTCCTTATAGACGCAGCATTACTGCTGACCCTTGTGATACTGAGTATAAATTATAACCAGGTTCTCCCATATCAACAAATAGCGCTACCAGAGCTTCCACTGCTTTGCCAGACATGCAACAAGAATATGCGAAGGAGACCTCCCTGCACGTGGAGGCATGACAGAGATTAGTGGTCTCCGACTTCAGCAACTCCTTATTTCAATTCGAACTTCTGCGAACTTCACAAGACTTCTCGAGGAATGAACCATCCTGTGACGATCTGGAATAGCACCCAGTCCCAATAATACCTTTCAACCAGTAATCCTCGATCTGCCGGCCTTCCAATGCCAAGTTTACTAGCACGATATTAATACTAAGCAGAGACTTGGGAATGATAATCTAACTAGTAATAGCTCTATATTTTCTCAAGCTCTTAGCCTTCCTCCTCTAAGTCAAGAGAAATTAAGGCAACTCAGTTCACACCCTATGTCAAGCTGATGCTGAATCTAATTGGTAGCGCAATCCTGGATTAAACCCGAATTTTGATGTAGATTTTATAATTTCAAATTGACTTGATTTTCCAAGTAAACGAAATTGTTTAAAGAGCTTTGGCTTTCAAGACAATAGTTTCCTAACATCCCAGACTACCGAAGAACTTGGAGTGCTTTGCTCATCTATCTTTGGGCTGGGATTTAAGTAATTTCCCTCTGTATGTCTGTTCTGCCAATTTTCGTGTCGTTTACATTCCTGAGAGCAGCTACACGAATCTGCGAAGCACTTGACGGTTCTTCACTTTCTCCATGCAACCATTCATCTCTTCTCCCGCTCTTCTGATATTCTCAGAACCCTCTACCAGTTTCCCCTCCGAAAATTCTTTCTTCCACAGCCAAACCCCCCTTTCCCTCGTCATCTCCAAACCCGCTCCAGCCTTCTTATCCCCTTAACTGCCAGAAGCACCTCTGGCACCTTTTTCTCGGGGTTGCCATTACTACAGGGCCCGTGCGCTGCGGGGCCAGGTAAACATCAACAGCTACGTTTCCCCTCCTAATTTCCTACCTAAACACTCTACTTTTAATTTAACCACTATACTTAAAGACGTAACGAACTTTGGGTATATGTAATACAAAGTCTAATTTTATTACAAAAAAAAAAACAATTACTTTGCGCTGTATTATAGTAATTAGCTATAGAATACACTGAATTTTAATGACTGCCTGTAATCTTGGTGTTCTTCGCTTAATTTAGGGTCTGGCGGGGCCTCGCTACAGGGGTCTTTAGGGGCACCGATTTCTGGCAGTTAAGGGGATAAACCCTTCCGCCCTCGTACCAAACCCATTTACCCTCAGCATCCACGTTTCTCTCCACCCTCACACCTCTTCCTCATCCCTCCTCCAACCTATTCGTTATTCACCCAGGCATCCTCACCGCCCTCCAACCCGCCACCCGCAATCCCCACAAACTACTAACAACAAGAACCGCCACCTCCGGCTTACACGCCCTCTATGATTAAGGGACAAATTATTTATTTATTACACTCTCATCTGTTGGGTCGGTTGCTGGAGTCAGCGACTGCACGACGTGGGACTCCGCAGCTCAACAACTTGCTTTCCAATTCTGTTTAAGAGTTTCGCCGTCTGGTGTCTGGGGTGAGCATATCCTGCTAAATAGATGCGCTAGTCTAAAACCACGTATCAAAGCTTCGCGCTCATCTGTCGATGCCTTCAATAGAGATAGAGCATCTGCTCGTGACCGAAGTGTCTCTGCCGCCTCGATCTTCTTTTATTCAACAAACACAGTCATCAGACTGCTCATCAACTGCCTAAGCAAACCCGGGTTTTGCTCAATAAGGGTCGCCTCTTCACTTTTCAAGACCCTTTGCAAGGGATCTTCTACAACTGCGCTCTTCCTAACATTAATCAGAGTCCGTGCAGAGTCTTTGACGCTGAGGATAGTATCTAGATGTATCAATCCAAGCGTTTTCTCTTTCTCTCCGAAGGATACTCAGGCCCTCGACTCTTCCTCCTGGTGTCTCGCTGTCGCGACGCAGGAAGGACCGGTTGCGGATGCGTGAGATCGTTGGAAAGGACTGGATACGAATCTGACACGTTCTTTTGAAGTGATCAAGCGCACACGTTTGGAACGGGCAATATGTCCCCGCCAAGTTCAGCGGTGGCAGCATTGCGATTGTGAGAGACGGCAGGGAATTTACTGGGTAGTATCGGGCCAAATACAAACCCTGAGAATACGTTCTTACCGAATTGAACTTTTTCCGAAGAAGGCCTAACGCGAGTGACTCGAATAACAAGAGGAGGGTTAACATCCATGAACTCTATGATCCGCCGGTAGCATATACCGCATTTGTTGCTAGAGGAGAAGGTCAGTCTATGTGACAGGAAAGCACGAATCTTACTCACTACTGTACCTCAGAGTCCTGCGACTAATCAGATGTTGCTTTGAAATTGGGACATGAAGTGGATGGTAGCTTTGTTGTTTGTTCCCCTTTCTTCGTGAAGACCAAGCTCATATTGATTCGTTGCCCTGCCAGAAACACGCCTCTCTCTTGGTTGCGTGTTCTTGAAGCACATACTCCTTGTTTTGTACCTTCTTGAAACCCTGCACATCTTGGAATTGTAATCGAAGTATGGCGTCGAAGGAATCCCAAGAATTGAAGAAGTCCATATGCACAGGTGATATCATCCCAATTGCATCTTCCAAAATGAAGGGTGCTCGAAACATCGCGTTGTATTGCAACTACCGCTTCGTATGTTGCAATATTTGTCCTGAATATCCTGTTCATCATACTTTTCAGCTCCGTACCGAGCTGACGGAACTACTGGAGTCTGAGGGTATCAATGACTTTGGCAGCGATGGCTGATATGAGGTTGTTCTCCTCCAATCGGTCCCGCACCTCAATCACAAGGACCGCTCTGCTTCTGCATCTCGTCCTTTGCTTGGTTTTCAGTCTTGGTGAGGTGGGTACTGACATTCTTGTTATTGATTGTCATAACACTTCTAGATATCGTATCAAGACTTAGTATGGCTGCAAAAAAGACATTTTTAGTATTGACTTATACACTTAGATTACCAACAGCATACTGATTGACTGGCTGTGGGCACCAATCTCTTCTCTAAACCTAGACACATCGTTACTCTACGTCACCTGCGACTGAATCTTTCGGGAAGCATCACGGAGAACACTCCCAGAGCCAGACTCCTTAAGGCTCGGTTAATACTTCTTTATTTTCTTGAGGAATGCTGTAATGCATACTCGGCAGTGCTCTGCACTTCGACGGGTAGTCTCATGTAAAGCATTCAGTTCTGGCGAGCTGTTGCAGGTCCAGGACAAAAGATCAACCTGTAAGAGCTCGCACCAGTTCTTGGTACTCGGAGATGCGCCTCTACTACTATTTAAAGCTTCGACTAGATCTTTAACTAGAAGGCAGATGCTGATAATGTCGCCAACAGACCTAAAGCCGATAGGCATTTTCGCAAAAAGGAAGAGAAGTGGAAAAGGTGATATACTCAGTATGGCCAGGCTGTACTATACTGACTCGGGCAGTCTACTCGGTGTGTATGAACAATGCAGCCTATAAGAAGACGACAGTGCCCCAGACTGCAGGTGTGACCAGCAGGCTGACTGGCAAATCATGATCACTTCAGCCGTTGAGAGTTGACCTACAGCGTCTTTATTATTCAGAAGGAGGAAACTTTCTAAGTAAAAGACCTAAACGTCCGTTTACGCCTCCATGAGCACTCGAATCGGTCGAATCGGTTAGCAACCCCAGAGGGACTTTTCAAAGTCATCTACTTGAGCCAGTACCCCTTACTATTGGAATTGAAAGAGGAGGTCGAAGAAAGGGTAGACTTAGCCTTGGAAATCGCACTTAGTGAAGCTCGTTGTAGTTTGTTGTTGCTTTTAGACCCCAGCTTGACAGATGTGGGACTTACGAGTTCTGGTAGACCGAAATGTCGGGACGGAGTCTGAGACCGGTTTCCGAAAACTAGATGAGCAGGAGTGGGATTGAAGATAGCTGAACTTCCTTTGGAAGGCCAAGGCATTTGCTTTCAAGGTAAAACATATCGCAAATTATCCTAGTAGATGTACCACATTCCTTGTTCCTCTATCGCCAAAAGGAAAGCATTAAAGATTGCGCTATAGAAAGTCGTTTGCCGTAAGATCTGCTCCGAGACTTTATCGAACCTCGAGCCGATCTTTGAGTTTTCTAGGCTAGCTAATGTAGCAGCCCCGGGGCTCGGAACATGGTCGTTATGCCCTTCATAGAAAAGCGCATGCACAGATGTTTTCTGGAAGAGTGTCAAATAGACGCCGTGGGGGCAGAAAGAAAGATCCAATAGAGGCTGTCGTGTTGTATCTAGAACACCTCCATACTACCCTCTCTCGAACTTCATCGAGAATCCGGTAAAGTACTGAGGAAGTGGCCGTGGCCGTGGCCCCCTGTATATCTCCCCCTAGCTGATCTTAGCCATCACCGTCGAGATGCTTCTCTACAAAAGTTCGATTGCGGATAGAAGATGCAGCCTTCCCCAACCGCACCGCATTTAATAGGACATTCTTCGGCTTGGCTCTCCGTTTATACATCGACTTCGTCATTGGGCGTGAGAGAGAGAGGAGTGGGAGTGGGGTGGGCGAGAAGAAACGTTCCATTAATTGAACGGTCCGCAAAGGTGATGTTCTATTGGTACGCACACGGAGTAGTCCGTAGTCCGCAAGACGCCAATAATGTGGTAATATCTACCTAAGAGAGGCAAAAGCTGGTAATAACACGGCGGCGATTGCTCTATTCGACCACATTGATTGGCACGCCAACCCCCAACAACCACCACGAGGGCGGGCGATCCAACAGGCCTCACTACCCCACATTCTCGTCCCATGAACTCGTGGTATGGTGGTATCGTGGTGTTGTGGTAGCTTGCATGACCTTGACCTCCCCAAGAACCAGAGCGGCAGGAATTGATGGATGGGGAAGAGAATCGTACCACCCGTAAGGCGTGGCCGGGCCAATTCGAGGGTTCAACGATTTCCAGACGCCCGTCATCCAGTTCCTGCGGCTAATGTATGTATGGTATGTGATTGGCAGGGTCTCGGTGCAGAGTGCAGAGTGGAGGTGGAGGTGGAGAGTGAAGGGTGCTGGCGACGAGGAGTCCGTAGTGGTGGTGCGGTGGAGATGGGAGGAGTGAGAGCAGCCGTTAGTCTCTGTTGGCAGGCCGGTACGAGTAGCGTAGCGGCTTCCCGTACCTTGCCTTGACAGCCCAGCGTCCACAGATTCGGAGAGACTGGGACTAGCCACTGGGCCGGACGAGAGAACCATCGACGAGCCATGTTCAACTGGGGAGATTGTAAGCACATTGGCTGGTTGAGATCTCGAGATACACGTCGACATGAACAACACATTGTTCTCCTTGAAATACAATAACAATAACAATAACAGTAACCTACTGCACCCAGTCGCAGCTGTACAGTACAGCCAGTTTCAGTGCTTCCAACGCCAACACCAACGCCTTCTCGAGTCCACATCGAGCGGATAAACTGCTCTGCAAGTCGTCGGCTCGACCTGACCTCTTCCTGCAGTCTGCTCCGTCCTGTTGCCCCTTCGAGAAACGTCAAACCGGTCAAGTCTCTCCACATCCACGCCAAACGGCCTTGCAACTCCACCTCAAAACTGCCCACGGGGTGGAAAAGTAGTGATAAAGGTGGCGACCCTCAAAGGAGGTTGTCGCATCGCGGCAATCAGTCCTCTCATCAGTGATTGCTACTCCTGTCTCCTATCAGACCGTCCACCTGGGTAACTCCACACGCTTTTTTCAAGTTTCCACACCTTTGCAACATGATTCGACTTCATTTAGGAACAATCAGAACAATCCAAAACTATTCCACGCGCCTCCGCTTTCCCGTGACAGGTTCTAACCCTAGAGGGAGCCCCACTTGCTTCTCCTGGTAGATCTTCAACTGTGATTTCACCGTCGCCATCCTCTCCCCTAAGCCCCAGTCAAGAATGTTGTGCAGAGCCCTCCTTAGATCTCGCACGCCCTCCTCTTCATCGATATTGTATCGTCCAACCTTCGCTATGTGCCAGGAAACTTTTCCTTCAGTTACCTCTGCCCAGTGTACGTGTATGTGTGAAAGGTAGGTAGTTATCGCACAAGTAAATGCCATCGTATCCCAGTCGAGTTTGTCATTGGGCTCCCCTTGATCGATGGGGGTAATCTTCTTCATAGCTTTCCGTCTAGCGTGCACCATGGCCGCACCATCGCGCCGAGCTTGCTCTTTTGCTTTCTCCAAGGAGCCAGCGAAACCCTTCCACTGTATGACGAAGAATGGACTGATAATGCCAGCTGACAATTCGGGTTCGAAGGTATTCAGATCAAGCTGTTCCTCTTCCGTGAATGCTGTTGGCTCGAATCCATACGTGATGTCGGGTTTTGGATTCTTGACGCCAAGCTCAGAGGGACTTCGTTCAGCAAATGCATCCGGAATAGGGACACAGTTTCGTGTGAAATCTTTGTCAATGCTCCAGTCAAGATGATCGAGCTCGAATGCACGACGTGTAGCGCTGTCTATCTCCTTCCCCGATACCAGATCCGGCTCTGACTCATCCTCTATAGGCTGCATTGACACTGTCCGTTCCTTTTTGACGAGAAAAGGCATCAGTCTTTCAGCGACTGTAGCTTCGTTCCGCTTCCTCATCTTCACTAAGGTCTCGCGGAATGCATGCGAAGATCCTGGCTTTATTGACGATGCTCGTTGTCCACCCAGAATCTGTTTGATCATATCGTGGAATAATGGGCGTTGTTCAAGTGCAACCCTTCCAGAATCGCAATCCAGTAATCCAATCAATGCCATTCTCCGCCCCATATCAGTTGTAGAGGAAGAAATCGACGCCCTTGATCTTCCCGATGTAGACTTCTCCGGAGTCACCGGGACAGCGGCAGAGGGATCCATTGCTTGCAGGTTTTGGTGTGTAAGGAGGGTCAAAGGGTGGAGGCTTCGAAGGTTGTCGAGGGTGGGTAGTAAAGTCGAGCGGCGAAGAAGCGGTGTTGTTGATTTCTGGGCGTCTTGAGTCTGGCACCAAAGTCCAACAGAATCCCTTCCATTGTTTGATGACGCTCGGCCGACTATTGATTGTGCGCGATCAGATGCTGGGTTCGATGTGGTTTCAGTAGAATATTCAGGGATGGAACGTGGGGTAGGGTAATCTCTCGATGATGGTCTTTGTTGTCTTTCGATCTGCTTTAATAGATGTCAGCAGTTTCTTTGCAGATTGATTGATAGATCTGCCTACGGAGCCTTGAACGTAGTCTGCGAAAGAGCGCTTCGGCATCTCTTCTTAGAGGGTGTTCATTGAGCTTGATCCTGATCCGGAAGCAAATAGTCGCGATGCAAAATACAGCCTTTGCGCGCATGAAGAACCGCTTCATCTCGCAGTAGGGCTAACCCCGACTTGGTTAGCGCGTAAATCGCGAAACGAAATACTTCCAACAGGATTATTTGATTTTTGTTTCCGTGATCTTAAGTAAGATTACTACATCGGCATGGAAAAAGAGAACAAAAGCTTCGTAAGTAAGCAGCTTCTACCTTTCTCAACCTTTTATCGGTCTCTTCCTAACTTTCCTAAGTAACCTCTCCGGAAATGGTCTCTAACCTGATATCTGAGGCCGAAACGGACCGAAACTCAACACGGACTACGATCCTAACATATCATGTGAGTTGAGGCCTTGACACACCGCCCTTCATCATTTCCCTTCCATATTCTCCTTCATCAGTTGTCATGGCTGACACAATCACCCCTTCTCAAGGGTCGGATAGAAAACGTCAGGTGGATTCGGAATTGCCTGCTGCCAACCTCTCCCCTTACGGTTTGACCTTGAACAACTGCTACGTTACTGAAGTGCTTGCGTTTCCTAGCTCGCTAGCTGTCCTCCGACATGGAATACTTCAGTGGAACGCGACTTGCTGGCTTGATCAATTTACTATTCCCCAGCTGACGATGAGGAAGATAGCCGACCATTGCAAAACCCCGACACTACACAAAGGGCAAATCTGCGAGTTCAAAGGGTCCCAGCGGAGCAACGAGAGGGCTTATTTGGTTCCTGATATTCGGCTTCTGGTTGTATTCCCTCACATGAAGAAGTCCTTCCACAGGGAAGAGGTCAGCAAGGAAGGCAGTGAGGAGGGCAGTAAGAAGGGCAGTGAGGGCAGTGAGGAGAGCAATGAGGAGGGCAGTAAGGAGGTCCAGAGGATCTGGACAGACAAGATTGTTCTACCTTCAATTTATCGTCACGTGGGTAATAGTGTTGCGCAGCACCTTCCAACCAGCTATGAACTTCTCCGTCTCAACAGTGAAGTTAAGAGGAAGGAACTCGGGCTTAACGTTGATGATACGCCTCTGTGTGTCACGTTCCGGCCAGATAGCTTGGATAGCCTTTGGGAGGATATTGTTCGCGAAGCTAAACAGGAGGACTTCAAAGAGTTCTCTGGGGCCTTTCTTGTTGCCATTGGGCAGTGGCATCCGACCGCTACATTTAACGAGTCTGTCGAAGGTGCTTGGAAGACCTTGGCTGATAGGTGGGATATGGAGATGGACATGAATTACATTCCCACTGAGACGTTCGAGGTTCGGACAGAAAGCGAGTTTAGATTAGCCCCTTGGACGTGATCACTTGATATACGCGTCGTTGGAGGGTACATGTAGAGCTGCGACTTGGAAAACAGCATCACGGGCTTCCGATTTATTGCAAATATCGCTTCCTATCTTTTAATTTTGGCTGAGGCCGAGTCCAACGAAGAGATTGACCTTGTTAAACTCCGGGAATACATTGGTACTGTTGCACTTCTATTTCAACAACTAAACTTAAGATATAGTCATTGTAACTTGCAGTTTGGTCCCAACCTTATGTTCGAGTTGCTCGAGGATATGCCGACTTGAACACAGTTTCTCATCTATATCAGAGTAAGAGTCACCCGCAACCTCGAGCTGTATCTGATGTATCTGTGTGCAATCAAGTAGCTGTACCAAGTCGTCCATATCATCCCACTCATCAGCCGAGACAGAGATCCGAATGGCTAGGCTCTGAACAAAGTCCTTGGCACTGTCTGTCTCGTACGCATGCAGGTGGGGATCACAAACTTAAAGGTAACGCCCGCTCTTCAGATGTCCTAGTTAGGACTGAGATTGGGCAGCAAAAAACTTCATTTCTAAAACTGAATCAGCGAGCTTCGATGGGCGGCAGGCCCTGGACATGCTGCATCAGTTACACACAATCGATTATGGGAGCCGTCGCGGCGGGTCAAAAGCTGCGGCCGCAGAGGATGAGTACCATCCAGCCTTTTACCTTGATTATATCAGTATTGTGCGTCCCCTACAGCCCCTTACCCGGCCCAATGAGCGTTTCTTCGACAATATTACTGCGACCTTCCAAGACTAGCAGACGCCTTACACCGGGAAGCATCAGTCCAAGCTCCCGTTTGATCTCGGACATTCCGGCTCGCGTCTGCCTCGACACGCTAGACGTGGTTCATCGTGATGCACCCTATCGTCATTCCGGCACAGGAGCTGCTCTCGCCGTGACAGCGCCTCCAAAAGCGGGCCAAGTCAAGCCGGTCGAGTACGCTGAAGGTCCATCACGCCCAGGCGCTCACGGCATATATCACAGATGTATTCCTCTCAGGGTGTTCATGGGCGAGCGGGTGGAGCCGTCGTGGAAGCTGAATAGTACTAAAGGCTAATCGGCGACAAATGGACCCTGTTCCAGGCGAGATTCACGACAGTCCTGCGATGACTTCTAGGCGAAGAACCAACCCGTGTTCCACGCGTACGACTACGGGGCGAATGTCGAGATTAAGGTCAACAGCTGGCTACAGCGACCGGATGATGACCTCGCTACGAATTCCGATGACTCGGATTCGGGGGCTGACGAGCCGGACTATGGGAGCAGTGTTGGTGCACTTACTGAGTTGACCGCTGTACCTCCTCTGACCCTCGCCCCTGCCACTTTTGGGACGTATTGGTCAGCTGGTGACGGATGATAACCCCGAAAACACTGCTATATGGTGATTCTATGTCACTATGCTCAAGCCCCAGCAGCTAAATTGAAACCATCATTCCTCTTAGAAATGGGGGACCTATTTAGCGACCTCCTTCGATTTATGGATACTGTACTTAAACTGCTCAGTTTCAGCAATTTGTAGAGGCGACATGGAAACCTTCACATTAGAGCGTCCTTCTTGCTCCATATGCGATATTCCCTTCGAGACGAAAAAGAAGCTGAAAGCCCACAAAAGGAAGGCGCATCCGAGGTGTAGTTCTTGCAAGAAGAGATTTCTTGGACAAAAGCAACTTGAGAGCCACCAGAGAGAAGTTGGCCATAGCTATTGCAAAGAATGCAATCTTTGCTTCTCTACAAGCCTAATTCAACTGCAACATGTACGGACAGTGGAACATGCTGATGTCTATCAGTGCTACGACTGTGGAAGGCAGTACCATGGTCAAAGCTCTCCCGACACCCGTTGCTGTGATTGTGATCGGGTGTTCAAAGCTTCGCAAGGACTGCAGAGCCACTTCGCAAATCATAAAGCACACCAGTCTCGAACCGCCGTTCCACGGATCGATCATCTAGAAGCCGGAAGCCAAAAACTTATTGGTGGCACGCGGAAGGCTACCACGAGTAGTCCGAGGAAATATAGCAATAAAAGCAGACCCATAACCTGTCCGGCAAGCGACCAGTGCAAGAAGAGATTCGCTAAACCATCTGCACTGATCAGTCACCTTGAGAGCGGGAGTTGCGTGTCAGGATGGACCCGGGACAAGTTGAACACCATGATCATTGTCCAGGATCAGAATCGCCTGATCTCGGCCGAGAATGTGGTTGAGCCTATAGCTGCGCCATCGTCTACACAATCCCCACCTCCACTATTGGATACATTTCTCTTAACATCTGGAGGGAACACTGGGAATCTCATTGACGATGGTAATGATGCTGATGAATGGCTCCTAGTTGAAGGGGCTACTTCTCAGTCTATCATGATGGCAGATGATGACTCTCAAAGCGAGTGGTCAATGGTAAGCAGCAAACTACTGTTTGTCGACGCTAATGAATTGCCTCTTTCGGCTTGCACCGCTTCAGTTGACCTCGGACCCCATCTTCCATCTAGGGATATACAGTGCACTCTATGTCCCTTATCTAGGCCATGCTTTCCTACTTTGGAAGCTTGGAGGACTCATACCTTGTCCGCAGCGCATGCACCAAAGATATTTCACTGTCCGATCGCCCTTCTACCGGTGATCAAGTCGGGAATTACACGGAAGGAGAAGTTTTTCTCTACACTAAGTGGGTTATCGCAGCATCTAGAGAGTGGGGCTTGCCATGGAAAGGGAACTTTTAGGCTAGTATTCGAGTATGTGGAGGAGCAGTTGAATTTGCTTGGACTGTGCGGGGTAACTTTGTTAAATTAGTATGCTGCGGATATGTACTGTATACTACTAGACATTCAAGGGAATTTCTTCTGCCTAGGGCAAGGCGCTGATTCCTGAGTAACTACGTTACCCCCTCGAGCAATATATCCAGAGCCTCGTAGTCTAGTCCGAAACCCATCCTCCACAGCAATCAAAAGAGCAATCCACCTACTTCACCTTCCTCGTCAAGATATTAAACTCACGAAAACCGTCAGCAGTCCGTCTACCGTCAGCTCCGCCGCATCTTGTTTCTCTAGCCGCTGGTATTCGGCATCCTCGAGCAGAATGATGGAATCGACATCTCCGCAGCTCGCCCACGCCACGCCCAGTCTCTTGTGCAAATTCAATCATTCTATACGGGACGCCGCACGATACACAATCCCGGTGTAATCACCACCAGTGCAAAGCGCCCGGTTTCAACCATAAACCTTTGCCTGCTCAACTCCTGCTACGTCATCATAGTACGAACAAACAACTATGGTGACTTCCTCAGTCCCACCTCGGCTACTACAATAGACACTCCCAAGCCCCCTGACCTTAGTCGACACGATTGAGCTGTTTCCTCGTCTACTTTGGAATGTACTCTTGTTGAAAGGCGCGACTATCTCTAAATACCGTTCCTCCCGAACTCAAAATATATTGCCAAGTATATTCAACGCTAGATATCATAGCCCCGCCACCTCTGGTATGCGTAAATAGTCCCGCTCAGCCTCTTGAGCAAATGTTGAGATCGCTTTCGAAGCCGACGTCTGTCGTGTCGCAAAGTAAAGCTCCGCCTCAACAGGTCTTTGACTGCCCGGCGGACCCTTGTTTCGTGGATGGCTTTAGCATTGAACTTGACTACGTGATTCAGTTCCGTGAGGCGGAAAGAGACATCTTTTTGCTCGCGATCGTGAAATGAGTGCTGCATTTTCTGCACTTGATATCTCAAATCCCAAAATTGCTTGTTACAAGTTAGTTCTCTTGTCAAAACTTCAATGATTTAACTTACATTTTTTTGATATCTGACATCATTATGAGAAAATGATTCGGCTTGAGCTGCCTCATTCATCTCGGTCAATGAATCCTCATCATTACCAATCTGACGCTCGCTGTGATACATGTCCATTCTCAGAGGACGCTGGTTCGCGGCAGAGTCAATGGTACCTTACCACACGCCGCGCTTATATCGTGGGGCCTTGATCGATTCCTCACGACCTCTCTGGCTTGCACCTAGAGACTTTGGATCACTCGTACGGTCTCGTTGGACACAACAGTATATGGGGGATTGGATGAGGAAGCCTGGCAGAAGAGATGCGCGGGGATAAAGCTCATACTTATAGTGGTTGGAGCCAGGCCGCCACACACTATACTCCCTAGCACGGGGGGAGGGGGCGTTAACCAGCCAGCTTTAGTCAGTTTATTCATCGTTCACAATCGACGCTTAAATGTGAAGCGTGGAATGATCGAAGCTGAAAGAAGCGGAAGGTAGTCGAGCTAATGAAATAGTCACTGCTTGGCCCAATTTCGAATGCCTTCATATGACACGATCATGGACTTATCCACACTGTGAAATGATGAGAAGAGCTCACAGATCCTTCTAAAAAGGTATGGCAACGCTTTTAAAATACATAAAAGAAACGTGGCGCATCTCAGGGTACCAGAGAGCACCTTTGTGGCGAAGGGTACCGGGGGTGATGCATTTGAACCAATTATCACACTGATCAAATTGGATGAGACGCCAGCCAAGCCCTGCTGGGACTGCGGCAATGACATTGTGATGAAATTGTTCGCGACAGTTGGAAGCCATACCAATCCCAATAGGTGGCGCATTCCATTGATGGTAGGGCGTACTGCCAATTGATGGCATTTTTTGGAACAGTTGTGAATATCAATGGAGCCATAATCCACACCGTACCCGCACATATCAGCAAATGCGTATCGCTAAGCCGGTGAAAAGATGCAACAACCAAGAAGAACTATAAAACGGCTAGCAATGGCCATAGGCGAGTACCATGCAACTGCAAGTAGGGGCTTTGCCCTGAGTGTCTCCTCTATGTACCATACTCGCGTGGAGAAGGAAGACGCCAACAGAGCCATAAACAAAAATAAAGCAACTTAAAGAGGTCTCATATATGGTATAACCAAAGACAAAAGAAGGCACGAGGGGTGATTTCTGTACTTCTCTGTACATAAGCGGCTACTGCAGGATCAAGGCATGTCTGAGGTTCTGGCGACTTGTTAACAACGTGGTAATGGCGATTGTGTAAAGGGTGATTCCAGCAAATATTGCCGTACCGTTTTGATTCCTCGCGCACGCATGTACCACCTATCGGATGGTACAGCTATGTAATCAGTAATTATTTAAAGCAGATCCAATCCAATCCATAAATACCATCCCCAGGAAAGGTGGTCACCGACTGAAGATAAAACCCCCTCCAGGTGCGCAAGACCCATCTATAGAGAAGATCAAATTCTTCCTCGGACCAGGGCAATACGTACTCCCAAGTAACTTCACTCCAGAAGCCTTGGGCTGCAACTTCCATGCTCATGGGGGAGATAAGTTAAGAGTGTTTTGAATCAGCGCCAAGGGCTTACATTTGCAGCTACAGAGAGGAAGTAGGATGAAACAGCTTCAAGAATGCCCTTTGGAATACAGTTGTGGACGAAGGGAAGGACCGAAAGTTTGACAAAGCATATCAGATGTCTTACACGCTGTATCCAGATTAGACAATAGTCCAATGAGTGCCAGACACTATCTCTAAAATGATCCCGAACTCCTGGCAAATGGATGAATTAATTGTGGCTCTATTACTGTATCGATTGGTTCTACTCAACTCACCTGCAACTCTCTCTGACTCATCCCGGAAGTGGATTGATGACCGATAGCGAAATGGATTAATATGCGTGGTCTTCAACCTTTGAAGTCCCAAGCCAACGATGTTGCCAAGTTCTGTAGAGCCATCATGAGTGCGGCCGAACTATGAACCACGGCCACGACTTTACCTTCTACGGAAGCTGGTGGCGGCTTTTCAATCTCGCACAAAGCCTCAATTATCATTTGTGACGGGTCCAAAGGATGGGGTAGGCGGACGCTTCGCCTAGAGTCATTGAATTTCTGTAGACATAATTTAGGGATTATTAACATTCTGAGTTTAAAATTTTTAGTACTGTACTTAAACTTACCTTTATCAGCTACGACAAGGATTGCATGAGGCGCCAGTCTTCGATTTGGTACAGTTGTTCTGTGGAGAGAAAGGTGGATGACGCACGTGGTGTTACCCCGCATCGCGGCTATGCGCTAACCTCAGACGTAGCCCCTCTTCTCTCTTCGCCAGCAACTTTGACCTCTTGTATCTTCAAGCTAACAAGGCGCTTCAAATTTCTGTTCCAATGCGCTTATTATCCGCCAAATATTAAAAACATGGCATCAGATAGAGTCACCTGTACGAGGTGGCTCAAAGGAACCTGTCAATATGGAGGGCAGTGTCGATATTCTCACGAAAGTACTTCATCCAAAAGCAAGTTATTCATTCTCCTTTCCTTGCTTTCACACTGGCGAGCGTGGAATTGATATCCTTCTATAGTACTTTCGATACCTCTCGCCTCTTTACCTGTTACTAGAACATCTGGAGTGCAAAAATCAAGGAAACAGTTCTTTAAGCATCGTGAAATGATAAAGAATGCTGGCGAATTGCTGAACAAATTCGAGTTGTCTGAGATTCAGAAACCAACCTGCCCTATAGATATTAAGGACGTCAATTTCATCGCATCATACAATTGGAGCAATTCAGACGAGCCTGTTATCTTTGTTCCTGGTACACCGTCATCTATTTCACTTTGCAGAAAGTGTCTCAAAAGGGCGCTAACAGTTAATTCTAGGATCTCCAGCAAGGTGGAACCCTCCTAGTCTTCCATATCAAGTTCCAAAGGACAACGGACAAATCTTTATCGATCAAAACAGCCACCGCAGCCCTTCAGCATCGTTCGATCCTTTTTTTAAAGCCTTACTCACGATGCACCCAAACTTCAATATGAAACCCATCGGATTGACAACAGATCGAAATAGTCTCCGCAAGTTGTTGCAGTTTGTTTCAGGCAAAGTTCCAAAAAGCTGGCGGATCGATGTCGATATCGTCGAAGACACGATGTTCCTTACGCGGTGGGAGGAAAACCAACTCCAAATCATCACCGGAGCTCGAGATTCCGGATATGGCCATGAGTTTGAGAAGGCTTTCTTAAGCTTTGATTTAAACCTACAAGAAAGTTCTGGACATCATCGAATTATACGCTACAGCTTAGGTGGAATCGAAAGCCTCGTTAGATTTGAAGTTGATGGATATGTTGACGATGGTTCCGGTATTGATGACGAGCTTAGTCAAGCACTCTCAGGCCTCCATGTCCAGAACTCGGCCAAGGTATTTGCTTCATCCCCAGCATCTGAAGTCAAGGTGATCCAAAGAGGCCGTCTAGTAGACAACAAAACTATACTTGAACTAAAATCACGCTCAGCGAGTCTGAAGATGCAGGAAATCATACCACAGCTCTGGATCTCGCAGACATATCACCTGTTTGTCGGCCGGCATAAAGATGGACTAGTTGAAGTGGAGCCAGAAAGATTGAATATGGACGAGCTTTTCCCAACTTGGGAGAGCAGGAACCAGGAGCATTTAAGCACTTTGGTAGGCCTTATCACGGAGATCAGAGAGATTGCGAAGGGGGTGAAGGGAGGAAAGTGCATGTTAGTTTGCAAAATGGAGGAGAAGCCTAGAGTCCTGAGGGTGTATAAGAGGAATGGGAAAAACTTATTCCTGCCTGCAGGAGCGAGAGAGAGGTGCTGGGGAAATGACAATCAGAAGCAAGAAAGGTCGACTTAGGGTGCTAGGCCATGTTGCGGTCACGACGCCCAGTCTCTGCAGTCACAATGCCATAACTTACGCCTATTACTCAACAGTAATTGATTTAATTGACCTGATTTGAATAGTGTTTCCTCTTGTATATTCGAGTGGGGCTGGGTATTCTCTCATGATTATTTATAGAATTCATATGATACACTTTGAGAAATTAACCCCAGGGAATCAATAGCCACGATGCTAACTAATGTGTTTCATGTAATCCGTAAGTCTGATGCCCTATTACGAAACAGCTTATCTTAGAGCTGGATCGATCAAGATGTCGAAATCGTCACCGCAATCACCTATTTTATGTTTACTGTCGACACTCTCACTCTTCTTTTGACTCTGTGTTATGGTATCAACAACTCTTTCATTTGTGCTCATCTCCTGAAGAGGATTTCGAGCACAACCGACCTCAACAATTGGCAACCTCTCTAGTTTCGGAGCGCCAGACACAACCCGAGGCTTCTTCTTCTTGTATACTCTAGTTTTCTTAGTGCTGTCGCCATTCCTTTCACCTTCAGGAAATGTTCGTTTTCCTCTTATGCGCCCTGTTGCAGTACTACCAGGTGCATAGTTGTTGATAGGAAATTTGAAGCCGTAATGTACATCTTGGATTCCCACCCCTCTTGGGGATCCATATCATTTTCGTAATCACATAGCAACTCTGTCGCTCCACCAATGGCCGTTGCTGGACAGTACATAGTATCACCAAGTTTCAAGTGTGAACCGATGTGTACTGCTATATCTGAGTTTGTAGAGAAAGTAACATGACGTTCGTCGTAGTTCATGCTCTCATTATGGAGACAGATCGGTGGAACTGCCAAAACCCAATGGCTGGGAGATGAAGTTATCTTGAAAGACGCTGAAAAAAATCTTCTATGCTTATCGGTATCGAAATCTCAAATTCAATATATCTTGTATACACATGGTTTGGGAAGTATCCAAAGAGCGCTGGCCATGTCTTGAACTTCTCTTTGATTTCTCCGCATTTGCTGATGGAGCCGTCTTGCCATAACATCACTGATACATTTAATTGCTCGATTCATTTAAGTTTGTCTTGATAGTATACCCGTCCAAACACTAACACGGCGAAGCTATATTCAATACAATATTCTGGAGTACCTTGAGATTCTTCTCAAGACCCTTAACCCTAGTATGAAGTCGAATCTTTTCCTTAGCACGCTTTTGAGCCGCCTTTGAAATTTCGACTATCAATGTTTCTATTACCGTACTATCCACTTCTATACCCGCAATTGCTTCTATTATGTTTTCAATATCGATCATCATCCATGCAGCGTATCTTCCCAGCCTCATGGTTTCATTTTGTCTTTGGTAAAGTTCTTGCTCTAAACCTGTCGCAAGGTCCTGAAGATTATTTAGAGGAGCTTGAACGAATTCGAAAACTTGTTGAAAACTGGCGCGGAATTGAGCAAGAGTGGCGTTTAAATCTTGGGTTGGCGCTGGCATGTGAGTATGCATTTGAGGCCTGGCCGGAATGCAAATTGTCTGAGAGTCGCCTCCATTTTGACTATCCGGTGAGATAGACAAGACGTGATCCAGGGCTCCACGGGCAACGTCAACGATCCTGTTGCCTATGCAGGTTTCGACGGTTGCAGGTGTTGTCGTCATTAACATCGGTTGACCGGACTCTTGTTCATCGCTGGGTATTCGACGCTGTCGAGGGGCTCTTGAAACCGACCGAACAGTGTTAATATCTGACTGTTGTGGGGTATAATTCGTCGTTTGAAGTGATTGGCCCAAGCGGTCCCCAATGTGTTGTCCTCCAGTCTGCTGCAAATCTTTGGACGGATAACACGGTCTCTTTGAGCCCGCGGCGAGGGCTAAGGGGGCACTGATTCTTATGCCTTCCTCTGAAGTTGATTCCATCTCGACCATCTGTGATTTGTCCACTGAGCCTTCACAAGCAACTTTTATATATTCGCAATCTCTTTTCTGACTCAATGATGGCTGGCCACATTTCGGAAGTACGTTTCTCCCTCGTAGTTGATATGTATTTTTAGGTTGCAGAGTGTTGTGAGTGATGTGCTGGTGACCATTTGGCACAGGTTCTTCGACTACTAGCCAAATCAAATTAACACAAATCCAGAAAAAAAATGTAAAGACAGCTTTCTTCTTATATGATCCGGCTGCAGTAAGCTTCAGCCTCTTTCGACGTCTCCTTTGGTTAAGCTTGTTTTGTATCCTTCGCTTTTCTCTTTGTGGAGTATTATGGGTGTATGGATTATTATGAGAAATCTCATCGCCCATCATATTCCGGATGTTATCTGATATGGTTTTGGAGGAACATGAAATTATCTCCTATCACAAAGTGCCGTATCTTGGAGTAGCTACCTTGTATACAATCTACGACTGGAGAACAGCACCGCGCCATCTATAGCCATCTCTACCACATTATTCAAATAAAATTCTCATCGCTTTGCCTACGTCTCCACGAGCCAAGAGTGCCACTTCGGACAGCATCGCTTACCAGCACTAAACCTCTGATAGTCCCAGAAATGTCATCTGGGCCGCAACAAGTCATTAAATTCGAAATAGGGTTAACAACCTGAGAAATATAATCCAGTCAGGTAGAATGTAATCCCGGCCAGTGCCTTGATGACCCTGATAGAGCTTTGATCCTTAATGCGGACATGATGACCTTACCCTGCTATAGGCTGAAAGTGTTTAGTTCGGATTGATGATATTACCCTGCTGGAGGATGAGAACAATGGCCTACTGTAGGTAGGCTCAAAGTGGCGGTGTCGATTGATGATCTTACCCTGCTGGTGGATGAGAAAGATAGGGGCTCAAAGCGTCAAAGCATCAGTGTTGATCGATGATCTTACTTTGCTGGTGGATGAGATGGGGACTCAAAGCATCAGTTTCGATCGATGACCTTACCCTGCTAGTGGATGAGAAAGATGGAGGCTCAAAGCGTCAGTGTTGATCGGTGACCTTACCCTGCTGGTGGGTGAGAAATATGGCCGCTGTAGGTAGGCTCAAAGTGTCAGTGTCGATTGATGACCTTACCCTGTTGGAGGATGAGAAAAATGGGGCTCAAAGTTTAGTTCGGATTGATGACCTTACCCTGCTGGTGGATGAGAAAAAATGGGGTTCAAAACATTAGCATTGATTGATAAGCCTGCTGGTAGATGAGAAAGATAGGGGCGCGTTCGTGTTGATTGATGACCTTACCCTGCTGGTGGATGAGAAAAAATGGGGTTCAAAACATTAGCATTGATTGATAAGCCTGCTGGTAGATGAGAAAGATAGGGGCGCGTTCGTGTTGATTGATGACCTTACCCTGCCAGTGGATGAGAAAAAAGAGGGTCCAAAAATGTTACCTTGCCCTGCTGGTGGGTGAGAAAGAATGGGATTCAACGTACTTCGTCACAAGGGTAACAGTTCAAAATGCAAGGGAGATACTTGGCAATGCCGCTTTATTAAAATCTCTTAGAATTTTGTATGCCAGCCTTGGGCATTTATCATAGCTTGGCATTTAGCTTTTATACCACTCTTCGGATTGTGAATTAGCTCCCTAATCCTCTCATATGTAATCGATTCCCAAGCCTTTTGAACTGCTTCCTTTAATCGTTTGTAAGAGCTGTGAACCCCTGGGTAATGCTCTTGAATATAATCCTTCATATTATTTCAAACCGTCTTGATTGGACTTAAATCAGGAGAAGCTGGAGGCTAATTAATATAAAATATACCAGCGGCTTCAAATACGGATTTTGTAAAAGCAGAGGCGTGTCCCTTAGCGTTGTCTTATTGGAATTGAAGGTCTGGATATTGCTGTAGGATTTCATTGACTACAGGTATAATAATCCTAGAATATGAACTCTTGTTGATAGTTTCCCAATTCTTCTTCCAAAATAACCCTTGATGCCTTCCGTATTTTCCTGATATTGAGCCCCAAAACATTCACTCAATTTTTCTTTGAACCCAGGCAGCAACGCAATCTTTATGATATTGCTCTTCTAGCCCAATTCTCCGTATAGCCCACGTCCGGGTATGCCTTCCAGGTTGTGTCCACGTCTTGTTACTTCAAAGGATACTATCCCATTGCTCCTTGGTCCAGTTGATATGTTCTTGGGCCCACGTAAGTCGTAGCTTTGCGTTCTCTTCAGAAAGCTTCGGCTTTTTACTCTCGACAAATTGTCCAAAACCTTCCTTTTTGAATGCGGTACGTATAGCATACTTTTCATAATCAAATCCGAGGATATTGGGTATCTGATGCCATGGGGTTTTTTTATTATTTCAAGAAGCTATTACCCATTGAATTAGCTTCTTTCTTTAAGGGGTATTAAGCTTAACTCTCCATCCCATTCGTTGCTTTTAAGGCGTAAGTTGATGGCGGATTGCGTAGCAGATTTAATTATAAGTATGTTCAATTTAAAAGCAAATTTGTGAACGTGTAAAGTGGGCATCAAAAAAAAGGACTTAAATACGTAGTCTTTCATCGCAGGATAATTCTAATTCTTTAGGTTGCTTAAGGACAGGTACTCTTTGTATAGGCTGCATGTTGATTTCTTTGATTTTAATAAAGAATAAAAGGTAAAAGCGGCAGACTTGCATTATTAATTCATTGGTAGTACCCCCTGGTCAGCGGTCCCTGCGCATCGAAGTTGCCAGAAGGCTTGGCTGAACTGTTACCCTTGCTACCAAGTATTAGTGTCGATTGATGACCTTACCCTGCTGGTGGGTGAGAAAAATGGAGCTCAACGTGTTAGTGTTGATTAATGACCTCACGCTGCAGGTTGGATGAGAAAAACTCGGGCTCAATTTAGAGTTGGGTGGGAACATGGATATGGCCAAACTAGTATTAGCGCTTCTAACCATCTAGGGCTAAGCCATTTATAGTTAGTCCTCATTCTGATGCGACGCCTCAGAACGGCGATATTATTTTTAAAGTGGTAAGATTACAGTATGCGGGAATATATTTGCGAGAATTGCTCTCCTGAGGCTGGGAAATTACAGTCCTTTAGATCTGATGGCAGCAAATAACAACACCTTTATTAGTGTCATACCTCAGTATCGGGTAAGTCATTAAAATATCAAAACGTTAAGAGGCTGACATAATATCAGCTGGGGGCATTCGGATTTCTTTCCTCATAAGAAGTTTCCCAAGATAGGGTTCTCAATGCAGGTCTGCTCGATCAACAGTTCGCTTTCCGATGGATTCAGAATCATATCCAGCAATTCGGCGGTGATCCTTCCAGGGTTCCGATTGGCTGCTCTGTGGTCATGATTGAAGCGTGCGAAAATGTAAAGGGGCACCGCGACTTTTATGTCCTTTGCTGGTGCTTGGACCAACGAACTCCAAATCCCTACTTAAAAAATCTCTAAGATCTTAGGCCCGTAATTCTTTTTATTTTTGGGTGATTAACAAAAGTTTTCCATCGCGTTCACATGCTGAGGTTCTCCCCACCCCTGTCAAATTCGCTATGTTTGTCCACTGTAATCAAACGCCCTAGAAGCTCGCTAGGGGCCGTAACCTGCCGAGCCCGCCTGAATTGAAGGCTGGGCTTCTCTCCACCCATGTCAAAGTTCGCTGCGCGTTTCACCGGGATCATTGCATCAAGCCCATATCTACCAGGTCCGGTGGTCAGGCAAGATTCAGTGACATCAAAGTCACTGAAAAGTATTATCGATTTGCAGAATTGGTGGGATGCCTAGACCCACAGCCTGGGTCTGTTTTCGAATGCCTCCAAACTAGAGACACAAAAGGACTTTAGCGAGCGAACTACTAATCACACAACAAGCTCCTTTCGGATCTTGGGCCTTTACACCAGTAACTGATGACTTATCATATTGATATAAATCCATATAGCACTGCAGTAAGAACGTCTCTAAGAATACTGCTGTTGAAGGCCCATTCTTTACTACAGGAAACTCAAGGAGCGCTGCTGCCTACAAACGTTTTCTCATATCTCGCCTCACTCACTTTATACCCGACGACTTTAAAGAGCACAGTTCCTTATAATCGCCTATCTCTAGTATATTTAAAACTCCATTTGCAAGCTCTGGAAATGGTAGTCCGACTGCACTTGAAGTCAGTAGCTATGCGGTTGGGCATCAGCTACTGGCTTATGTAAGGCCACGTGGATAAGAGTAATACTCAAAAATAACTAATGAAAGAGTAGATTTTTACATGAGATGACATTCACGTGCCCAGCTATTATCTTGCCGGTATATTTGCCGATGCAGGACTCGAAGCGTATAAATATCAATATTCACGAACAGCTGCACATCATGCAAGCGACTTATTCGTATTAGGTTTCTTGCCGCACCACCGGAGATGTATATTACAGAGGACCTCAGCCTGGAGCCTCAGAGTAAGTCCAGAAGTGTGACAAGTTTGATAAAAGCTAAACGTTTTGGGAGCTTGGGGCAACTTTATATTAGGACAGTCTCCTGGATGGGATCCATACACGAGCGAAAATTCCGTCATATACAACTTCAACATAACCGGTGGCGAGCCTAGTTTATACACAATCAGTAACTACACGGCTGTCATAAATGCTGGAGATGTAAAATTGATGAGCAGTGTTGTAAATGCTAGAAATTGGGAAAGTAATCGAGGGAAACGATGTGACTTCTGGGAAAGGGTTAGGAGTAGACCGTATCTAGATAGTGCTGTTGGCTCAGGCTGGTAGTTTTATCAGTCCCTATGAAGCAGCCCTCGATGTTCCATAGATCCGGCGCGATCCATCATAATCCACACTTTGGGACAACTGGATCCGATCCTTCATTGCTTCTCTCTTTTACGATTTCTAAAACGCATATCCGGGTAGGAAGAATTGTGTTGTAACCCTTACGCGACGCTATTATATCGTAGAGGCGGCAGCTGGTAGCTCGGTTGGGCATGTAGAGATGTTAGTGTAGGTAGAAGGATGTTTGGAGCCGGTATACGAACCTCTATTGATTGGAAGGGCGGGAGTCGTTACAATGTGAGTAACTGCTGTAGGCGTGGCAAGGAGAGTGGAGCAGGTTTGCTTTGGTTCGACGGCTACAGTATCTAGGACTGCCGCGACGACCTGAGGGAAGGTGAAATGAAGGCCGAGCAATGCGGCGATGTAGTGAAGAAATCCCATTTTGCTTTTAACTGCTGATACGAGATACCAGAGTTCAAAAGTGAAGCACGGAGGCAGATTGAATTGGATATGATACAATTGGATCTCAGTTTGACTATGCTACAGTAAGGAGCGATTGCGGCCTCGTACTTGTAAACTGTACATATTTTGTTATTATTAATGCCAAGCCTTTCTGGTCAGCAATGACGATTATGCGGACCGTATTCTTTGTTATTGATCCACTACGATGGTACAGCGGTTAAGTGTGGTAATAGCACTAGCAGGGGTCTTGAAGGACCCCCCTTGCAACGCAACAACAACGCACAAAAAAGATACAAAAAATTAACTATATGTAGAGATTCTTTGAAAGACTATTCTATCGTTGGAATTAAAAATTTTGAATGCGTAGTTGTAGAGTTATGAAGTGTTGAAATCTGTGACCCCCCTACTTAACCGCTGTACCTCCGTATTACGATAAACGAGGTTCGCTGCTTTTGCGAAATAATACGAGCCTTTGTAGATACGTGTCAACTTCGAGAATTTTGTCCTTTATTGTCATCGATAGCACCTCTTTGTTCTGTCGCCGATACCTCTTGGTTGTCATCGACAATAGCTCCCAATTGCATCATGCAAGGATAGTCAGCCCTCGACCATGGCGCCTAATCTTGCGATATCGCAGACTAAGCTGATTGACGATATGATCTCTAGCGGCGTATCTTTCACTAATTCCGAAATAGCAAAAGCTGCTGGCTGCAGTGTCCGTTGCATTCAAGCAATCCGCTCGAATTTCCAGCACTTCGGAAGCCTTAAAGCCCCCCGGAATGATGGCGGACGTAGAGCAAGCGTCACACCGTTGATGCTAGACGCCCTTTGTGAACACTTGCTAGAGAAGCCTGGTTTATACCGCTCAGAAATGGTGATATTTCTGTGGGACGAATTCGAGGTGCTTGTATCGACGTACAGCATAGGGAGGGCATTGAACAGTAGGAACTGGACTAAAAAGACAATCCGTCGAGTTGCGAATGGACGAAATCCTGATCTAAGAGACTTATACCTACACAATCTGGAAGAGTTCCGTTCCTATCATCTTGTCTACGTTGATGAATCAGGTTGCGACCAGCGCGTTGGGTTCAGACGGACCGGCTGGTCCCCCACTGGTACGACACCTATTCAAATCACCCGGTTTCAACGTGAAAACCGTTACCAAATACTCCCTGCCTATGCGCAAGATGGGATCATGTACGCTCGCGTTTTCCAGGGGTCTACAGATAGTACCGTTTTCGAAGATTACATTGAAGAGCTACTTCCTTTATGCGGCAGATGGCCAGAACCGAAGTCGGTTCTCATCATGGACAATGCATCTTTTCACCATACAGAGCGGATAGAGCAGATGTGCTATGAAGCTGGTGTGAAGCTAGTTTATTTGCCTCCATACTCACCAGACTTTAACCCGATTGAAGAGTTCTTTGCTGAGCTCAAAGCATTTATCAGACGGAACTGGCAAGTTTACGAAGTAAACCCAGCGCAAGGGTTCGATCATTTTCTGGAATGGTGTATTGAGGTCGTTGGTAGGAAGCAGGATAGTGCCAGGGGTCACTTCAGACATGCAGGAGTCACAGTAGAAGAATTCTAAGCCAAGAACTGTACATTAATGCATCCTGTCTCATCTCGAGAAATCACAATGAACTGCGCCTCCCTCTATCTTCGCGTTGCTACTCGATCCGAGCTCTCTTACATTCCTTAACCCACTCATCGATGTCACCCACAATATGCTCAGCTACACCTCGTTTGATTTTCTTCTCAATCAGATACTTTGGATCGGGGTCACGTCGAATCAATCCAAGATCCATGCCATCATCTATCATCAAGTTGCAAGCTTTTTGATACTCTAATTTTAGTGCTTGCTTTTTGACTCTGGACTGTTGCCAGCTACAATATTTTTCTACCTGCTCGTCTAAGCAGCCGGGAACATCGAGAGGTATAATGATACTTGCTCTTGGCTGGGCTGTGAGGCTCGGAGTAGTTGCTGAAGATGGCTGACTCGAGAGTTGATTCGACGATGTAGGCAACATATTGGTGATGTGAATAGGAGGAAAATTAGACGAAGATAGATTATGCCCTTTTTGGTGTCTCTCGAGTCGCTGTTGCTCCTCGGCATATAATTGTTGACGGATCTCCTCAGGTACATCATCGGGAGTCTCTAATTTATACCCTTCCCCTACATACCTGATTAGGCTTTTGAAGTGGTGTGTCTTTAGCCTATAGTGCTTTTTGCCAACTGGGTCAGGCCAGCAGTAAGGTCCCAGATTACAAGGAGGACCAGGGCACCGCATGAGCTTGTAGACGTCTCGCCAAATAGACGGCTCTCCAGAAGAATCTTCCTCTGCATCAAGCTGCAATATCCTCTCAGTCAGCATCCTTTGGGTCGTTGAAGATGCTCCTCTCTTGTGGCTCGTCCCTGATGACGCCTGACCACTTTCCACATAGTGATGGTTGAAAGAAATAGTGACTCTTAATTTCTTGCCAGCAAGGAAAAGGTCACCCCACTGGAGAATCTGTTTCTCTATTACAGGCCAGTCAATATTAGTGCTATCAAAGCTTTTAGTAACATCGCGTTCGGAGCGTTGTGTCACTGCGACTACGATCTTGGTGTCTTCAGATTTTATAGTTCTCTTTTTGGCCATCATTTTGCTTAATAGAACCTTTTCTAGATTAGGCTGCAAAAAGAGTCGCCAGTACGACGAGGGCTGAAGAACCAGGTTCTGCTCTGTGTCTTTTGACACTTCTCTATTGTTGATTCTTACTCTCCATTCAATTGAGTAATGTATGTACTGTGGCGGATCCTCGTCATAAGATTTGCTCTCATCCCAGTCAGTGAGCTGACAAAACCCAAGCGTTTCATCTTGTAGTTGTGTTTCTTGTACGCTGAAGTCATCCTGGAAAGGGTCCCATCGATCGTTCGAATTGATATCGACATCACAAAAAACAGAAGGGCTGCTCATCGTCACTAATCTCTGATGTCAAGAGATACTGTAAGGCGTAGGTTTTTAGGTTGATGGCGTAAAGTTGTGAAATTCTACGATGGGAAAACTACTGGCAAGTCGAGAAGAAGTTACCACGAAAGGACACATTGCAAGAAGACAAAGCACGTGCGTAATCAATACAAAGGAGACTAGTTGCAAAGACTTAACATTAGGGCTTTGTCAAAGCAGCGTCCGCTGACCGTATAAAGACAATAACGTGACAACGAAGATTTAACCGGATTCGCTCTAGCACACACTAGCAAGTCTTGGCAACCGCTTTTGATCAAATCAATTGACATGAAAGACGAGGCCGCAATCGCTCCTTACTGTAACTTACAGTACTGTAAAAGTTGTACAGTAGAGCCTGTAAACACTCGGAGGGTATGGAGCTTGAGAGAGCTGGGACGTAACAGCGCTGACACCGTGTACAGACTAGATGTCAGCAAAGCGACTAGGATGTAAAGACTGGGTGTAGGATGCAACAAGCATTGAGACTTTTGTGACTGTCAGCATGGTCTATTAGTGAGGGAAAAACACACTAAGGCTTAAATTTGACGGCCCGGTACGAAGGGACTCAACTCTACATAGATGTGCTTTTCCCACAATTTCATTTCGCGATAGTTCAACAAACCTAGAAGACATTTATCATCACCATTATGAGTATAAATGCTACAATTAAGTTAGAGATCGACGATAAGGATGTTCTTCGCCCTATTAACATTTTTGACATTGCATACAATACGTGGTGTGAGTCTCATAAGTATAATGTTGGAGATGCTCAAAGAGTTGGTCTTTACATATATATAGCACTTGAAAAATCACACTAATATTTCTCAGCTTAAAGAGTTCAGAATGCAGTTGGAAGACTGCGTTAGTACTCTAGAGATCTCGAAGCTTCAAGACGAGAGTATTATTCGCTGGTGTGGTATTTTTCTTAGAGCATGCGAACACTGGAGAGCACCCATCAATCCTCAAATAAATGTAAGTATCAAAGTATGCCAAGCGGACTTTGCTAAGCCTATAAGCTACGTGCGTTTAGTTCTAAGGTCTTTGAAATTCTTAAGCACTTCCCTCAAGAGGTCGGAGAAGATAAATCCATATTAGTATGGTTTTGCGATCCGAAAGGAAGTAATATCCAATGTGTAGAAGAAAAGAAGTACAGGGTTTGCTTCTCTAGGAATGGGCTTTCAGTCAAAAGTTCTGCTATTGAGCCCTTAATCATTTACGATATGCATAGTATCTAAATAGACTGAATTAGTTAATTACAGACATCGAATATCATGAACGAGGATTATCGAGGTTTCCAATTTTACTCTCACAGCCCCTCGCCACCGTCGATTCATGGATGCGTTACCAGAGAATCGTTGAAGACATTGTCCCTTCTGCATGTCAGTTGCCTTTGTAACGTTGAATGAGGAGACATGCCGAGCAAGTCCGTGGGGTCATCATCGTCAACAACGATCAGAGCCGCACCCACTATAACTCCTGCACCGAATCGAGCTTCAGTCCAAGCGAGCACAACTACCAATGCACTACACTCATTCGCCGTTTTATATAATATCCCATACCAATCGTCCAACCTACACCCCCTTTTCCCTACCTTTTGGGTTGCAGAGCCTATATTACCTCTGGCCCAGATGCCACCAACGGTAAGCCATATTTGAATTACGTTTTTGACTGTTACTGCAACAGCGGAGGTGACAACTGGACAAAGGTTTAAGAAAACGTGGGCATATAAAAACACTAAGAGGGCTGGAAGCTCCCCTCGACGGGTGACTAAAGGTAACATGTACAGTATACATTGGTCATTTCATCCCATGTGTAATGGCAAGGCAAAATGTTCCCTCTCCCCACTCTTCTGATCCGCACTCCTATCCCACCATTACATTACTGCCCTCATTTTTTCTTCCTGAAATAACTCCTCCACATGAAATAAATGACGAAGAGTAGGACGAGTGATAATAGCTCTAAATAAGCCAGTTCAGCATGGTTGCTCTTTGCAACCTGGCTCGACAATTGAGTTTGATGTGTCTCGTTGGCGTTGTAGAGGAAAGTTTTGAGCGACTGAATTGCGGTGCGGCTAGCGTTTGGAGCAACAAAATATGACTGATGATCAACAACAGCAAGTTGTTTATAGAAACTGTCGATAAGGCCAGAAAAATTAGATTGAATAGAGTCCGGATTCAAAGTAAACCCTCTCTCGAAGTATGGCCATGTATAACTCTCGCCCTCAACGAGAATTGTATAGAAGACACTTAGAAGTTTACCAGTGAAGCTAACACTAGAATCAAAACTGGAGAGGGTTAGTGCTGTGAAATGATTTGGGGAAGCAACAGCAGAGTATAAGCCCACCTAATGGCACCCTCAAATAATAGGCTTTCATTTGTACCAATTGATTTGGTGGTATACATCTCCCCGTAAAATACCCCAAGTAGATCTTTGAAGTCAACGTCAGTAACGACGCCAATCTCGCCAACTTCAACTATGTTGCCATCTCTGTCCAGGGTGAGCCGACTGGGCACAGGTGTAGTTTCGGAGGCTGAGAGCTTGGTATAACTCATGATTTGTCTGGCGAAGTGTGTTAAGAAGAAGTATTGGGAAGCGCCTGGGAATGAAGTGGTCTTATAGGTAGACAGATAAATGAGGCTCAAAAGAGTTCACACCACAAGTCTATGGCAGGGTTTAGCAGGTGCCAACGATACGCGCCCACGAGGCGCAAGCTGTAACTCGCGAGGCGTTGCCCCACGTTGTCGCCCCACGCAAGGCTTCGCATTTGGGTGGGCAATTGCGAGGATCTTCGCGCTTGCCGAAACAAAAAAATTCGTTATGGAAATGCGTTGGTTGTGTTCTCTCCCGAAATATGGCGCCAATCTATTTTGATCGGCCGCCGGCTGGTCTAACACACTACTAACGATTTAATTTCATCTTTTGCTTTGGATTTTCCTTCTTTTCTGGCTCGACCGATTTGAAGGAGCCTTTCTTTTCCGTCCCTTCGATTTATCGCCTCCTTTCGCGCTTGGCATCCCTTTGGGTAAATCACTACCACCTAATGCAACGACCTCGGAACCTATACCTTCGTGAAACAACTCAATGAATGCACGACACATGTTAAGCATGGTTTGTTCGGAGTCTAGAGTAGTCATTATCATGGAGTTTCTCTCCCAAAACGCCCGCCCGTCGAAACCATCAACCTTGTTTGGTGCTGTACTCGAGTTCTTGGACGTCCCATTGGTAGTGCTATAAGAGCTACCAGAGAGGCCGTATTGTTGGCGAAGGTATGTCATCGCATCCCAGAGGCATGAGAGGGCCGCCGAGGATGCTGCCAAGGTCCGAAGACGATCGGAATCAATTTTTTCGCTCTCTGCAATAGGTGTTGTTTGGCCTAGTAGTTCCGTTTCAATCGCATCCACGACAACAATGCCGGCTCTAGTAAACACTTTCTCCATGGCGAAGACGGCTGCGTTCAGCTCTTCCACAGACGCATATTCGAAAAATGCTATGTTCTCGAGAATGAATTGAGAACGCTGAAGATATTGTGGCAAATCTATCCAGGAACTTTGAGACAAATTAGGTTCAATTCGGGCACATAGGCCTTCAAAGAACTTCTTCCGGCCTTTGATTCTACCCGTCTTTGTCACCTCCATCATCCGGTGAAGTATGGAGAGGTAAGGATCACAAGTTGCGCCCCGCACATTGTGGACTACATCTCGCTGGTACTCGTATGCAACATCCACTGCTCGCAAGTATTCGTGTTTGATAATACTTTCAAACTTATGGTGAAGTGTCTGATGTATACTGAAAGACAACTCAACAATTTTCCTGTTCTGAGAAGTCTCCAAAGCTATACAAATCTGTGCGCACTCTTTTGGATGAAGAAGGCCTTGTCGTACCATGCTGGCAAGAACCTCAATTGCTAACAAAGCTTGATCACCTTGCGTAGCCAGTGCGATCCGCATGAGGTCCTTCCTATTGCTCGCGAATTTCTGGGTGATGGACGCGGCGACTCCGTCAAGTTGGCTGCCCCCGATATGGTCCAACTTGGCGGCCACTCTGCTACTGACTTTGGAGTGTTGTTCTTCGGCTAGAAGAAACTCTTTGAAAGCCTGTAGAATGACAGTCTCCAGCAGAGAGTTCTTCTCTTCAAAAGCCTCCTCGAATAGTGTAGTAACCACTAATGACGTGAAGTGTTTAGGTCGCACCTGGCAGACCATGCAAATGGCATCCAGGGCGGCTTTTCTCAAGTCCACTGGCTGTCCAGAAGATGAGAACGGCAAGAAGGTACCAATCATAAAGCCGGAGACGGAGTGGCAGTCTGTGAATCTCATTTGGAAATGTTCTAGCTGTGCCTCAAAATGGCAATACCTGCCACACATACCAGCGATAAGCAGGAGCTTCTTGACTTTCCGTACGGCTTCTTGCTTGGCTGGATCATGGAAGCAGAGATCCGCCATATTTCGAATATGCTCAAGGCAAGATAATGTGACAGTTGTGAGAGGTTTGTTGTCCTGGAGGATCTCGCTGATGGTCCACAAGCAAGGAATCACTTCATTGAGAATTGCCCGATTAAAGCGAGTTATCTGCTTTATGAGATCTGTGCTCATGGATCTGAGAAACGCTGGGTCAACGTCTGATACCCGAGGGAGAGTGCGGTATAAGATCAAGATCACACATCGGTATATCATCATGTCATCCCCAGTGCCAATCTTGCCAACGTATGGTTGTAAAAGTTGAATTTGCTGGTTTGTGAAAATATTGGCGTTGGTTTTAGCAAACATTAGCAATAGTTGAAAAGTTGCCGCAACATCCACTGTAGTGTTGCCTTTAGCGGTAGATTTGTCAATCATGTTAAACATCCTCGCCACAAACAACGAATAAACTCTGAAGGTAGCTGATCCCCGTGAAGGATGTAGGAGGATGGCTTGTAATGCTGTGGTGAAAATGGAAGGCAGGCGGCGATCCCCCTGAACGATTTTCGCCATGAGACAGACATGACTGGTCGTGGCCAGTGTCGTTTTAGAAGAAACTTTCTTAGTCGATGCTGGCAGATGCGGCGATATCCATATTTCCTCGATACTTTGACAAGCTAGTTCTCGAACGGACTGGTCCAAATCTGCAGCACGATACAGGAGAGCCTCCGCGATTCCGCTCCTGGCATTAGCTTCTGGATTTTGGAGATATATATCCTTTAAAATCTTCATCGCACGCTTGCGGACAGCCACGCTTTCATCGGTAACACGGCGCAAGATATTGGGCATCATTTCCACTCCGAGCTCCGGCGTCAGCTCTATACATTTGCTTATGAGTCTCAGAGACGACTCACGCACTGACACTGAAATATCTTTGGTACGGCCACATATCAAAGTCTTTACAGCGGGTGTGCGACCGATAAGGAACGGATCAGCTTCCAGGATATGGAGCACCACTTTCAGGCTCCTACATCGAATTGACGCATGGGGACTCTTCGCAGAGTCTAGAATAACTTCTAGCAGTCTGCTAAATGACTCACAAAACTGCGAACGCAGCAATGTCAAACTGTAGGCCACTCGAGCGTTACTAGCAGTAACACAATGAGGGTCAAACGCTTTTGGCTCGTAAAGTTTTCCGGCGATTATCTTCTGTAGTCTTGTTGCCAAGAGGCTACGCTCCTGCCTATTGTTCTTAGGGTCCGTATCGATGCCCGTGGAATCATATGCACTAAACGCCCATTGTGCTGTGAGATATCCGACAGCGCCGTGCATTGCGGCTCCAGAGCTGATTGCAATGTCAGGAATTCGACCGACGCATGGAATGGTCCTCCCAACGACGTGATATCCTCAAGCCGAGGCTTCAACTGCAACGATTCCTCTATCGTTTTTCTGGGACACCAACTAAGGTTCGTCTTGAAATTTTCGGATTGGGTTGCATGCCGAATATTGAAGTTTAAGCCCGAGATCGCTGCTCCCATCAAACCAAGAACGTCAACAGCCATCAATTTCACCGTTGACGTAGTCTTTTCTGCCTCCAATAATCGAATCATCTTGAAAAGAATGAGACGAAGCAGGAGCTCAGCGGCCGGCCATTCTGGGCAATCGAAACTTCTGACAAAGTCTTCTACGAAGATGTAGAGAAGATTGCGAAATGATTCGTCTCTGGTCTTGGTAGGACTCAAAGCTCTGCCTATAACAAAGTCTATAATTTGCATAGCAATGTTTGTCGCGGTGTCAAGCAACGGAGAAACAAGAGCAGATAGCGCTTGTACAGTCATCGGCTTGCCTTTCTTGGCACTCTTTTTTAATGAGGGTTGTCTGACATCCGTTCTGAAAGCTTTCAATCTATCAGCCTCCAAAGCCAACTCGCTCGCCAAAGACGTATTTCCCTCGTTGAAATGGCTATCGTCATATCCGCTAGCCGCTGACTGAATGATCTGCATGATCAAGGCTGAAACTACTTGAATACTTCCCCCCTTTAGAAGCTTGAAGTCGCGAGAGTTCTGTGAAGCTGGCGTTTTCTTCAATGAGGTCAATATTTCATTGAGAATGCTCGGTCTCCGAGTGGGATGGTAGTGGAAAACCTGTCCAAGCACATCCAGGGCTGCAGTGCGTAACTTTTTCAGCCCTGTCTTCTCTGCGCCATTATCCGCGAACAGCAAAAGAAGTGCAGTCCATTCGAGTGTATCCAACACTGTTTCGGGAAACTTGACGTCCCCTACCAGTGTTGCCAAAAGTCCAAGAATTTGCTCGCATGCTGATATAAGAGCAGTGAATGGCTTTGTGGCCGCAAAACTTTGCAGTTGATTGGCCGGAATGAGGGTTGGAATAATGCAGGTCTCCAAGACATTTCTGAGAGCATCGGATACAATCTGATAAACGTTCCCGGAACACTGCTGCATCTCTTGACGACCTCCAGACCTGATGAGTAGGCAGATGTATCCCGATAGAAGTCCACAAGGAAGACTTCACAAACGAGGAGCTAGCGGAGAGATTTCTCCGAAACGCTCGCACTTACAACTCTTGGGAGACGGCAAGGACTCGAAAATCGACACCTCTCAAGAACAAGTCACCAATATACGAGCTCCTTCGGCAATCAGCGACGTCCCAATTGATCCACGCCTCTTGGACCTTGACTACAATCTTGATGAGAACGATGACGAGGTTGATAACGATAGCCTTGCCGCCCTACATTCGATATTGCTTCCTCACCAAGAAGAGTCCTTATCTGACGACACTCAACACTCGGCTATGAACGATACCCTGGCTGCTGCACTTATAGATGACATGAATCCCTCTCCACAAGATAACTCTGATCCTCTTTCGCTAAATTCCGATGCCTACGTGGCTTGGTTCGCTTCGATCAATGTGTACAAATACCACGCCTTTGTCGTCAAGGATGAGGCACTTATTTCAGGAAATAGCAGGGACCCTCCTCGGCGATTTCAATTCTACTGTGGAGTTGGCACATGTCGGTGTCACTTCTACAGCTCTAGAGAACTGAAAATTCACCAGGTTTCATGTAAAGGTATAGATCGGCCGGGACCAAATAGTAGATTTGCCATAGAGCTGGGCTTATCTTCCAAGATTGGCGCCAGAGCCGCCAGCTGGTCAGGGGCACGACCTTGCTGGAAGTGCCCTGACAAGCCAGAGGTTTTGTACAACACTTTCAAAGGCCTAACGGCACATGAGCATCGAGATCATGATAATCTCGAAGAGCCCATGCAATGCCCATTCTACGACGACCTAAACTGTTCTACAAAGGACAAGGTATATCAACGGATAATACCGCTTCAGAAACACCTGGGGCGTATACACCTCCAGACAGCAGAGCAAATCGCTGTTCTGGTTACAAATAAGCGGAAAAAGGTTGACTTGTCATGCCCTATTGATGGATGTGAAATTTCTATCAAGGTAGTATCACCGAACGAACTCCGACGACACATAAGGAATAAGCACAGCAAGTCCCAAGAGGAGTGTCTCGAGCTGGTCCCATTAACGCCAAACGAGCTGCTCGCTAAGTCCAGAATGGAACTGATGGCAGCGTACGGGATGGAGGAGGCACGGAAGCGACCGTCGGACATCGACGTGACATGTCCACTCACTGGATGCGGAAAGGGGCCTTTTGCAGACCTCTCTGCTGTACGAAAACATCTGAGAATCAAGGCGGTCGGACATCGGATGACAGAAGCACAAGCCTGGGTTCTACTCCCAGGCGAAAGAGGACCGCAGAAGAAGAAGATAAAGCTATTCGATGATGCTGTTGACAATGCCATTGGAGAGTGAGCCATGGTCAAGATGCTCACTTGAAAGATGGGTTTGGCCATTTTATGGTGAGGTTGGCAAATTGGATGACATGCGAGCATGTGTTCGCTTATTACAAGATCGACTAGATGGGATCAAACATTGCATTGGTATTGGCTATCGGGATGAGCTATGACCATGGGACATCGCTATTTATTCGGGCGGAGGAACAATTTATTGGTTTCTTTAGTACTAACTGCTATAACATCAAGCAGGTTATTTAGACCATTGGCATGACCATTAAAGATCTGGAACACATGTGATTTTGCTCCACCTATAGCGTGTCGCTAGAGCATTGAGATAGTAATTCCTAGTCCACCCATCTGTCTTGCATGTCCCGCATATGGCTTGGGAAAAGAAGCTCTTGAGAAGACGAGATCATCTGAAGCGTTAGTAAAGCGACTGTGATGAGTTTTGTAGTTGAATGGAAGGAGACCTTATCTGCTGAACCAGAAAAGCGTCGCAATGCAGATGACATGTTTTCTTTGGGTATAGTGGTGGGCTTGTGGATGTTCGCGCTGTGGAAATGCCTCCATGATCAATTAATTGCGCCGCACTTTTAAGCCGCCCCAGAGCTAGTCGTCATCGATGGCAAATCTCCCGTTCCATGAAACGCGGGGCGCAATCAGATTGAGGTCACAACTAAGTGCGTAATCAAATTGAATGCGCAGAAAAGGTGACGGGAACACGGGCATGTGATTACGGCTATACTTTCTTCCCTCGCGATCTCCTGGCTTCCCCTTTCAACCAGAAACAACATCATGGTTGAACTAACGACCGCTGCACATCCCCCTTTGAAACTCGATACCGAACTGGCAGATATAGGTCTTCCCGAGAAGATGACTTATATAGGAACTGAGAGATGTGGATTGTGCCGTACACTGCTTCCGTGGAGTGGAGAGTCAGACCTGGGTTCATGGGATCTCGTCTTTCGAGCAGGTGAGATTAATTGTATCGTTCAGCTGTCGTTCCCTACTGATTTCTCAACAGTATTCTGCTTGGACCCGAACGATGAAAGAGCAATTGGAGTCACCAGTCCCGCCAACCTGTCAAATATCCTCAACCGGCAAATTGACGTCAAATTGGCTGGCCATCGCCCAATCCAGTCAATCACTATCTACAAACACCGGCAAAGATCCCGCAAAAAGAAGATACATCCGACCGCGTATTGCTTTCACGCCTGGTGCTACGAGGTCCTTGTCCGGAATGTCGAACGTTGCACTGAGTCGCAATTATACAGGCTGTCCCAGATCCTATCTCTAGACACATTAGGTTGGGGGGGCAAACACACACATCACCAGCAGACCGAACCTACAAGCAATGAAACACTTCGAAAGTTGGCAGATAGCCATCAGCCGCTTCACAAATTGGTTGGACTATTGCGTTTGCCTGTAGAGCTTCGAAACATGGTCTGGGATAACGTTGGTCTGAAGGCTGCCCTCAGTGGTGCCGTCTTAGTTGCAGAAGGGACAGCGCCCCTCCTCCAAAGCCTCAACTTTTCCGGCTGTCAAATGGCCTCCTTGTCCCAAAGCTCTCGAGTCTCCGTCAAGATGTTGACTGTCTTTGGTACGTCATACCTCCAAAGTCTATCCGGTGGAAATTGCCACGAGGTTATCCCCGGAGTAGTTGTCTACATCAAATTTGCCATGGTCCATGGTGGAATATGCGCCGTCAGATTATTCGGCAGCAACTGGAACACAAGCTGGCTAGGTGTTCTTCCCACCACTGGTCGTACTTGGTATGGATGTATCCGTAGACCCGGAAACACACTTACTTGCAGCTCAAATGTAAGTCCACACCAATTCACATTTACGGTATCTAATAGACGCAGGGCTTGTACTTGACCTCTCTATCAAGCCCAACGTCTGGCCTAGATGATCATATTCTGTGGGATCAACCAGATATGGCGGACTCCCTGTGTAACCCAAACAAGGAATTATTCGACTTCGACCGGGATATCAGTGACTCTTGTGAGCCATCCCAAGTTCGACAGCCAAGATATTTTGGATACCTGCCTCTTTCAAAAGACAGTGAATATGTGCATGGCCTGACTTTTTACATATCTGGAAGTGGAATCGTGGGGATGGAAAGCCACTTCACAAAGATGTCACACCTTGTCGGTAGCCGCGACGGCTGCCCCAATCATTTCTCGTTCGATTCACAGGAGCGAGTCGCGTTCGCCTGGCTTCGCATCAGCAACACTCAACTCTATGCACTTGCTGCGCCGACCGTGATAGTAAGTCCAGGGGTACAACCAAGTGTAGTCTAGTACCTAATTTTTTCTCGCAGATCCAGACAACAGTCGGAAGAATCCACACATTTGGACCATACATTCCTCCTCAACACGTGGTCAACAACAAATATAAATGGATCTCTCTCGAGCGACCTGGATCCATTACAGGGTTTCATTTTGAATGGCCAGATTCTGTGAGATTCATGAGAATTGGCGTCACCCGACAAAGCGATTCTGTTGATACTGGACGCCCAAAACTGGAATTCGCTGATTGTGTTGCGCCTTCCCTGCCTCAGGTTGGACCTAACGCGGGCCTCTTCATGTCTATTGCAGAATTAAGTAACCTTCGAAGAGTCGAAATCTGCCGTGTTGGTATCCGATGTACCGGAATTAAGCTACACTACCTCCAAACACCAACGGCCATCCTCGGGCAGTGGCACTCTACTCACTTTGCACAGCACGTTTCTATATCCGATAGCGCCACGCCAACAGAACTGGGTCTCCGTTTCAGGTTTGCGAAATCTGGCTGTCGTCAATTTGTCACCGACATTAGCTTTGGAGCGGACAAGAGCGATGACAGCAGCTACTTTAGGTTGGGAGAAGTAAAGACTTCATCCAAGTCACACTGATCATTTCTAACGATATCACAGACTCTCACCTGGTGGTTCTCTGAATCCGACGACATGATTTGCCTCTGGGATGCAAAATTTCTCCCTGTTCCGAAAGACAGTATCATGAATCTCAAGTAACTTTTGCATTGTTACTGCCTACTAAACGTCCAAGGAGAGAGACAGGTCTTGTTCAATACCCGAGTCATGCGGGTATTTTGCCGTACGTCATGTAGTTCTGTTTCTTCCCCTCATACAACCAAATTGTCTTCCCATTGTATCTTGTCGTAGTCCAATCAAACTTGCTAGTACATCTAGTACTGCCCCGAACATCTTTGAACAAAAATTCATCGGGGTGCATTCTGTGGGGGATTCGTTGGACTCCAACCCAAGTAGGGGTAGCCCTAGCATCTGCTGCTTCGTCTACATCCATCTCGTCGGTGTTTTGCCAATTTGATGGTCCTGAAACATCACGCAAACCTCTTTGTACATCGAATTCATCAGGATCTCGCCAAGCTGAAGGTACTGCATCACCTTCTGTACCTTTGGACACCTCAGTTTCTTTCCCAGCTGCAGAGCCTGAATCGCCGTCCCGTTCATCTTGAGGAGAGGAGTTCGGCGCTATACTCGAGAATCTCATGGGCCCAACATAGCTGCCTCTGGGAGACCCGCTTGTGGCTTGCGGATTGTTGCTTGACGACGTGTATTGAACCGTAGCTCTTGAATAGGTTGGAATGGCAGGCTGATACGATGAATAGTTGCTGGAGGTCTGTCCAGCATGTGGAGTGGGTGTCCAGTCTTTCATATCGTTGAAACTGTCCTCGAGCAATCGACGATTCTCATCACTACCAATATCCTTGTACTGTCTCCAATCTCCTTCATCATCGTTACCCCAGAATGGCGTCAACGTATCGTCGCCCTGTGTGTATTTCCAGAGTCTAACATGAGCGCCAGCCATTGTAGCAGCGTAGTTACTCACGTCCGGAAGGTCAATGGAGATCTCGAGCTCGTGGAGTGTGGGAAAACTTTTCCAGATCGACAAGCGTTTGGCGACCATAATCGGAAGTCATCTGCTCGGAAACAATCAGATGGTCCGTGATGCGTCTGGTAAACTGGTCCCGACATGCTTTCATACGTCCTGTGCAGTTCTCCCAGCGGCGGGCCAGATTCGAATGCGCCATGGTATTATATTTCAATCCAGAGAAGAGCGCTAAGTAACTTACACATGAGGACGCAGCATCAACTCGTCACAACCGTGGCGCCGAAGCCTGTTTTCTGTGAGTTCTGCTATGAGTATGTCTTGCCTCATGATACAGACGCCCATTTCGAGCTCCACGTTGACGATATCGGCTCCCCTGTGGAGGATACTGGGTATTCAGGGGTGATTAGACTTGGTCGGTATCTTAGACCTCGCTTATGCATCTTCTGCTACCATGATGGTAGTCTCAGCGCATCTGTACGATTCAATGCTTACCTCACGAGTGTAAGGCAAGCTACTCCGTGCCCTGCTTTTCCCAGTCTTTGCACTATGTGAGAGCCTATGGAATCTGTGAAGATGAAAGATCATTTGGTCCGTTTCACCACTCCGCTCGTGCCACCGCAATTGTCAAGTGAGGACCAGGATGAGAGATTACGTTTCCTCGAGGAATTCGAGATGGCGCCTGAAGACGAAGCTCGTAGCAGTTCGAGCGTAGTGATTGCCTTTGTGAAAAGGTTGATAGTGCGGGAGCGTGGGTTTCGAGGTCGGAATTCTCGTCACCCATAAAATAAGGCCTGCTGATGTCTGGACTTGTATTCGAGGAAATTCATAAAGGCTTCTGCTATGGGTCTGGAGCCTGGACGTGATAAGGGAGGTGATGATATCAGGGGCTGACTGCACAACCATGGTAGAAATTCAGAGCCGCCAATTTGAGCCCAGAACAAAATTTGAATGCAGCTACATTATTCAATCAGTCATACATTTCATTCAAGATTATGTAGCAATAAGATAAGTGAGCGAGAGTTGGACGATCATGGTCTTACCAAATTCTTAATCAGACACGAACCTTCCTTCTTCGTTTCAAGAGCATGGGCCATCGTCTTCGCCGCTTCTGATAGGCATTTCGTTGCTTGTGGCGCCTTTCCATGACGGTTTGTCTGTCGTGCAAGTACTTGTATCGAGAATCGAGTAACTGGTATTGCTCCTGCCATGTCAGTTGACCTCTCCACTTTCTTCCGCCGACATTTTCCAGGCCAAGTGGGAACCACGGGAACAGCTTCTTTGTATGAGTGCGCGCCTTCAGATGTTTGCGGACTTTAGGTGTGATACAATCATGTGGACCACGAATTGTCAGGTGAGGAAGGTTACGGAGCTTCAAGAGGCTCCATATCCCAGGGTCATCGACCGAAGATATCGCGTGTGAGTAAGGGATGCAAAGTCGAAGCCATGATATTCGCATAGAACCCCAGTGTTTATAAAGGTACTCAAAAGCCTCGTAAGCATAATCCGTAGTCCGCTGGCCCCAGCCCGTGGCACTCTCATCGTCAAGATAGAATATACTGAGGAATCGAACGATGTGCAGAGTTGTAGCATCTCGACCCGGACCGTGTTCGAAGAAGGCCGACAGGGTTTTCATAGAACATGTACAGTACTGTACCCTGCGCTCAAGGTTACGAGAACACTAGGTCATTGGTCTAGATAATATCCTTCGTGACATCTACTGCTTGAAGCAGTGTTCGCAATAGTGTACGCCCGTAATACTAGTACAGTTTGAAGTATACCTTTGTACGCACTCCGTATAGTTTAACGATACGCCACACGTACTAAACTAATACAAATCTCACTGCACTGTACGCCAGTGTACACAGTGTGACGCTAAGCCTAATTAAGGTTAAGTAGCCTGGTTTTTCAGGGAAAACAGTGGTTTTTAGAGTTTAAACCCCCTGTTTGCTCCTATTTTTAGCGCACGCTAGTTTGCTAGTACACACACACACAATTTATTACGCCCGGCGGCTGAGCCGAGAGGGCAACTATCACTGATCTACTAATACATTTCCCAAGAATTGCCCTAGTCTCCTTCGAGCCCATACAGAGTTCATTTCTAGCCTATGTTTCCTCTTCTTTCCTATTTCTTGCGGATTCTCGTGGGTTAGTAGTATTGTTAGTAGGCTAGCTTGAAGGCAATTCTCCAAGTGTTCAGCATCCTATCTTCGGCAACTGAAGCGGTGCCTGCTGTCTGTGGCACGAGGTGATAGTGGGTGAAGTCGGGTGTAGTGGATTAGGTGTCGTGGTTTATCTGCAGTTGGTTCGCATCAAGTCGGCCTGTGGCTATTGCGAACCGTATCGTCGCTCGAACAGCGTTCATATTCGGAGCCCAGTTCTTGTCATCTGTTGGAGACTTTCCGCCCAAGTAGAAAGATAGATTCCCTCTGTTTGTATCTGTGCATTGTAGCATCTCGGCACGATGCGCTGTCCACCTTCTGCACCGGAAGAGGAAGTGGTCTACTGTCTCTCGCGCTTGTCCACATTCGCACTGATCTGTCGACGCAGCGTTTATTCGGTGGAGATAGACGTTCAGTCTTGCCATGCTTGTCCTGAGTTGGGCGAGCACACTAGCTTCCTTCCATGATAGTCGGTCGTAGAGCTGTCGTGTGTGTTTGCCAGGCAATGCTGTGTCAATTCTTTTAGAATATTTTCCAATGTTTTCCGGTAACCCTCTAGTGGTGCTGTACTTAGCTCGCGCTATATTGAGAGTCGTCGATCGCATCCTGGGGAGCTGTGTCTGCGGGGTGGTACCCTGTCTTGTTGCTTCCTTTGCCTTCTCCTTGGCAAGCTTCATGAGTTCGTTTTCCTCACTTGATGGGAGCCATAAGATTGTTACCGTGTTTCCATCTCTTCTTAAGGCTCTTATTGCCCTATAGATACGGCTGATGTGCTCTTGTCCGGACTGTTGTCGAGGCTTCCTAAGTGTAAATACAGCCGCTTTGTTTCTTGTCATCAACGCAATTCGACGGAATCTGAGCTGTGTTAGTTTGCTCAGAGCATTAGCCATCGCTGCTAGCTCTCCGGAGTACGGGTTTTGTTCTTCTCTCCTACCCAGAGTAAAGGAGAAGGACGAGATCTCATCTCTTGGGTTACTGTGTGTCGACTGACGTAATTCAATCACGCCACCCACTCCGACTACTCCATTTCGTGCAGAACTGCTCACGGCGATACGTACCGCCCCATCCGTGCCTGGTTGTCTCGATGCTAATTCGTTGGTAATAGTTTGCACTCTTTTCTCCCACGGTGCCAACGTGTATGGGTTGATAGTTTCCAGCTGCTCCATCGCTATGTCTGCAAGTGCCTCTGCCACTTGGTAAAGTGGTGAGCGATGTTGTTTTCTAAACTTTCGCATTCGGGATGTATTCCTTCGAAGTGGGTTGGTTTCGGGCAGCGCGTGAATATCTGTCCACAACTTGACTGCCCGTTTCCAGAAGCGGTCTTGTGCGCTGGCAATGTGGGCCTCTGCTTCCGCAATGCTTGTTGCCACCGTGACAAACGTCCCCACGATCGCCTGCGCTCCTATCCTTTGGACCCTGTTAATGGGTCCCATGAGTTTGTCTTTAAAGGCGTGCATCCAAACATTGGAGGCATAGTCTACAGCCGGAGCGACTGTTGAAGTGAACAACTGCCGTGCCGTTGATGGCGAGAGACCCCTGAGCCGCCTGAGTTCCATTACTGCCTCCAAGCCTTTGGAGGCTGCCCTCGCGATATGTTCCTTGTACTTGAGCTTGGCGTCCATAAGCACTCCAAGTATCTTGACGTGGTCCTTGGGTGGAACAGTTTGTCCCTTAATAGTAAAGTGTTCCGTGGCGCTCTTGTATGGTTTGCGGGTGAAGTGTATGATTGCTGTCTTGTCCGCTTCAAAGGTCGCACCGCTTCTTCTCTCCCAGTCGAGAGCATCATTGATGATGGCTTCGATGCCTTCTCGGTTGCTTTGCGCTGTGGGCCCTGTGACCCACGCAGTGAAATCATCCACGAAAGCTATCGCTCCCCCACGGCTGTCGATTCGTCTTTGTACCAGATCAGCATTGAAGAAGAGGAACAAGATCGGAGACAGGGGAGAGCCTTGAGGCAGGCCAGCCTGTGGTAGGCTTCGGACCCCGGACGACTGCCCATTGATTTGGATCGTCGCGGTGCGTTCCGAGCAGAATGCCTCTATCCAGCGAAGCAGCTTCTCTGGTATGCCTCGCGCCTTCATTCTCTGCAGCAATCTTTCTTTGCAGACTCCATTGTAAGCCCCTTTGACATCGAAACTGACCAGGCTGACGATTCGTCGGCCCCGCCAGGCGGTATAGATCTGCTCTTGTAGAAGTACGAGTGCTTGCTCGGCCGATCGTTGTTTACGAGCTCCAAAGTGGTTGGTGGGGAGAAGGCCGTATGTCTCTACCGCGTGCGAGATCCTCTCCGCGACTACCGATTCCAGTACTTTCCCAAGAGTTGCCAAGAGTGAGATCGGTCTCCAGGCTTTTGCGACTGTGTAATCCTCCTTGCCAGGCTTTTTAAGTGGTATGATCTTAGCGTGACGCCACTGGGAGGGCAGCGTTCCCTCTTCCAGAGACTCTCGAAATAGTGCCAGAACACGGTGTTTGACCACTGGCCAGATCTCTTTCCAGACTACCGCGGGTAGGCCATCATCCCCAGGTGCCTTCCATGACTTCGCGGCAAACAACTGTCTTTCCACTTCCTCCATTGTGATGGCAGGCATTGCTATAGGCGCTCTTTGTGACCTGGGTCCTTCATCGTCAATGTTGCTTGGTAAGGGAGGGAAAAACTTGGAGAGGAGTTCTTCCGCCTGCCCCTTATGGTCGACCGTGACTGTTCCGTCCGTTCTCACGAGCTGTGGTACTTTCCCAAATGCCGCGTCGTCGCCAGACTTCAGGTATTTGGCGGCCTTCCAGATGTTGTCATTGTCCGCTAGAAATTCGTTCCAATGCTTTTTCTTTTGTTGTCGAATGGCGTTATGGTATTGCTTGGATGCCCCTTTCGCCATATCTTCGAGCTCTGGTCTGGTTCGTCCCGCACGCCTCTCGGATCGGGCGCGGTTTCTCCAGTATGTGTATATACGACGTAGCTGTGTCAGGTCGGTCGTCCACCATCTCTTTGCGTAGGGCGACGGCCGGGCCTTGGGTGTTAGGGCGTGGACCGCTTCTAGGACAGCCGCCATCAATCTATCCGTTTTCTGCTGCACGGTGCCATCCGTTGGGGTGGTGTCCAGCGTTCTCGCAATCCTGGCATTTATTTCCTTCCAGGGCGCGTTTTTGAGCAGAAGTCGCTCCTGCTGCTTTGGTACCGGGACCGAGATGTCAAAGACCGTCTCAATCGCTCGATGATCTGAACCGTGTTCCATCTTGTGTATCGTACATTTGAGCGTTGTGTCCGTCAGTTCTTCCGACGCCAGAACCAGGTCAATGGTCGTCTCGTAGTCTCCGCCGTGCCACGTTTTCGTGCCTCGTGGAAGCAGGCTGCTGAGTGCGAGCTCCGTCATCAAATCGATAATTGGGTCTGCTTCGCCCTGTCTCTCCAAGGCTACGTCTTCTCCTCCCCATAGTTGATCATGTCGGTTAAAATCCCCAGCAATTACTACGTCTACCACCGTGCCGGCGTTTTGCCTCACATCGTGAATCACCTTGCGCAGGCTGTTGCATGAATCTCGTAACGCCTGAGGGTCTCCTCCGGGTACGTAGATTGACACAACCAGGACCTGACGCTCGCGGAGCCGTATAACCGCTGCTGTCATGTCCGGGGACTCTATCCGTACCTGCTCCGCCTCTACCTCTTTATTTACCCAGAGCATGCTCCGGATTGGCCATCTCCCTTCTCTCCAAGACGAGGGGACCATCTTGGTCCATTTAGAATGCTGCATCGGGGTTGTCAGGAGCCGGCCCTGGATTCTCCGCGCATGAGGTTCTTGAACTGCCAATACTGTCACACCTTGTACCTCTTCATCGTTCATCAGACTGTCATGTACTTCGGGTTGTTTTCTCACGTTTAGCTGAATCATGCGGAACGTTCTACTCATGTCGAGGGGGGGTAAAGCTTCCGGCAGTTTCTACTAAACGATTCATGAGGGCCTCCACAGGGAACACACCTCAAGACTGCCTCGTTGCAGTTGCTGTGGTGGTGGGCTTCCTTGGCGCATCTCGCACATCTCTGACCTTTCTTGCATTGGAATGCCTTATGGCCAATCTCTTGGCAGTTGTAACATTGTTCCGGTCGTGGTCGGCGTTCGAAAATACTGGTCGTGCCAGACTCTCCTCCGGCGTGGAAGAAGCCCTCTGCGATGAATCTCCTTGCGTCATTACTTTTGGTCAGATATACCACCATTGATCCATAGGCCTTGGGAACGTCCTTCTTGCTCAGCCACGAGATCTTGGCGACTGTTGTTTCATTCTCTTCGCTCAAGGCCTCCGCCGCTCCTGCTCTGATTTCGTTATTCTCATCCAGCACCGCTGTTCGCCTGACGTTATCAACCTTGATCGGATAGAGCTCGTCGCGCAGCACCCGGACGCCAGCTCCAATCTTCGTTTCTGCAACTCTCTTAACCAGCTTGTGTTCGGCTTCATTTCGGCAGGCGATTTTAATCCAGTTTGTATTCTTCGGGTCAACGGTCACTGCGCGGCATCGCCAATTTCTATGTTCGTCCATCGTTCGGATCTCCTTCTCGACTGCCGCTCTAACCATGGCTGCCGACATCCTATCCCCTTCTCCTCCCGCTCTCGAGATGTCAACCTTACAGTGAGGCGTGTCGATGGAGTTAGCTGGTGTGGTGTTGAGGGGTGAAGCGGTTGACATGATCGTTGGGGGGCTGACTGGCGGTGTACGGGCAGCGTTCGCATATGAAGGGGTTCCACGGCGTACCTCCTCCTTGAGTTCTCGAATCTCTGCTTGTAGCGCTGCATTTTGGGTTTTTAGATGCTCTTGGCTTGCTTTGAATTCCGCTTGTTCTTTTCGGAGGGTCTCTATGACCTGGCCTTGTTGGAGGATGATCTCTTTCAAGTTTGCGACGAGCCACGCGATTTCGTCGAGGTTTGTTCCTCTTCCTTCCCCTCCGCCCGAGAATTCGAAGCTGGGGGTTTCATTGGCTCCGGTGAATGTTACAATGTCGTTCTTTCGTCTTTTGTATCCTCTCGTGATCCTCCTGGACTCTGATGACGGTGGTGAGTTGTGCTGTGGTGTCAACGACGCGGTCCACTGAGAACTGCTGGGCGGCCCATCGGGCGACCCATCGGGCTCTCCGTTGGCCGGAATGGCCATTGATCTAGTCGTGCTACGCAGGGTTCGAAATCGTCTTTTCACTCCGATCAGTCTCGTTAGAAGAAGGTTATCCGAAAACCACCCAAAGTTACAGTTCTTTGCTAGTACACTGCCAGTGAGAATCAGTGTAAAGATCCTTGAATAACATCACTCCGTATTTTTAAGTACGATACTATATCACTCCGTATTTTCGAGAACGGCACTGTATTACTGAAGTGGGGTGTGCGGTTCACACTGCATACACTATTGCGAACACTGGCTTGAAGTGTTTCCTCCAAATGTGTTCTGCAACGTACAGTAATGTACAGTACAAGTCCGGCAAGGTTGCTCACATGAATATTTGCGTTGGCGATGTCAGCGCTTCTCTGCGAGAGTAGCCAAGGTTATCAAATCTACGAATTCCGGTCTCCAAATCATCAGCCGCGAGCTGTCTAAAGTCATCACATCCACAAGGACAGAGGTACTGTGAACATAATTCCAAATGTAAAGTTCCGTCATTAATCTGTAATTCTCTAGTTGGTCACCGAATAGAATTTCTTGAAAGTCACTAATGATTGCACGAGGTCAGTGTTGGTTCTTTGCTAGAGTCAGCATGATATTGTACGCCAACAAAGATATAACCTCAAGCGCAATTTCTTTCGCACAAACTAGCACATATTGGCAGCTGTCTTGACCAAATCAATAGGTGTAACAGGTTCGTTTCTGTTAAATGCAGAGTTCAGCTCCAACTAGCAATGAGCAGGCTTCACAAGAAGAAAGGGCGCCTTTGCCTTTTCGAGAGCTACATTAAGGACGAGATAGTTGGTGGTCCGCAGCGTGCTGATTTACCACATCTTCGTCCTATGAGGCCACGAATCCCCGAGCAACACATAAGTGACGATTTTGGGTATCTGCTCATGGATAAGAATGCCAATAATGTGCAAATCCAAGACGTTGACTATGACTCTTCCGGGGAAGGGATAACACTCTGCAAGGTCACAATGCTAGGGGTAGTAATGCAGTGGCAGCCAAGGGTTGAGAATATCAAAGCAGTGTGTCTCAAGCCTCCTCACAACTACAGCATCACCGCTGCACTTTTCAACAGTTGCACAACTCGCGACAGGTATTCATACTCTTTACTCAGTAAATGGGTAAGTCAGTTGTGGGCAGCTGGATTCTGGGATGATTGCAAAATTTCAACCTGAGAAAATATATCTTTTGTGGACAATGATGTGTGATCATTCAGATATATTAAGCGACAATCAATAGTTACGTGGAGAACCATCCGTGATACTGAATAAAAGACTTTTCCTGCACCCCGAAAACATTGGAACTTATTCTTATTAAATTAAACAAAACGCGTTCCATCCTTAGCAAAACTCAAGCGGATCGTCATTCAATATTTGGCATGAATTAGAGCACCTCTCCAAACATGCTGACAGCGCCAGCCTCAAATAGCATGTGTGCCGTTTTTCTTCAGCCAAGGTGTGACATGTGTTGGAGTATCTCTCTAATCATCGGATCCGCTGGGACTTGGGCATATCCTAAGTTATCAATTGATTTTAGAGCAATTGATTCAAGAAAGTCTCTCAAGCTACTCCTTAGAAAATATGCTCATAATCTGGGAAATGATAAACGATTGTCAATTTCCTATCCACACTCGAAGTGTCCTCTCCTGCTTCCTTTCAGCTGAGCTTTGTCAGGTAACCCACGGAAAACCTTAGTACTCTCACCTGAGCTTTCTCATCCCGATGGAGAGTCGCAAAATTTCATAATTAGACTTATCCGATATCTCATTAGCTGCTCCAGTCCTAGCGGTGTCGTGAACGCAACAAATGACTCGCAACGCGCCATTATATGGATAACAAAAGGGATATTTTTTGTGCGTGCATTAACCGAAGTTGAAGCCTATGGCACGAGACGTGTTGAGCTTTAACGATTAAGCATATAAAGAAGCCTAGATGTAGATCCTCGCGTCAGTTTATCGCGAAGCTGTCTCAAATCGAAATTTATTGTGGGAAATTGTGACACATACAGCTAGATCATGGATGTGATTTAAACTCGTCTGGGCAGACAATTATGCTCTTAAATATCCTCTAGTGGCATTAGTCTATTACCAACTTTGTGACGAGCTAAAGCCTTGCACTGCAATCTGGTGCGGTCTGTTTGATAATAGTGATACTGAAATGGCATTTTGATTTAGCTTCATTTAATAACTCTTTCGTTCTTGCTTACTGGGACCAATTAATGAGGCACAAGATAAAAGTCCACTCTGACCGGTGAGTCGGGATAATACTCAAGGGTGGTCTTAATGGATCCTTTGTTAAGTTAGGGAGCTCTAAAAGTTGGATGTCCATGGGGTTTTGAATAGAACTCGCATATTTCTTTGCGCTATGTTTCTGGGTATTCCATAGTACTCCTGTAACGAACCCAGAATCATAGGTCTGTGCGCTACAGGGCATTTGCACTTACTTCGTCGACTAAGATTGTTATTATTATAAAAATAATAATTTTATTTAATTAAAACTTATCTGCGATTAATCTATCGCGCTATATGAAATTACAGTAAGAATATGTGTTTTAATTGCTTTGAACTTTGGAAATGATGCTCGTCGGTTTCGCTTCTCACACCGTTTGGTGAGGCGCTGAAAATGCCCTGTGGCGCACAGACTACTGATTTCAGGTTCGTAACGATTCAAATGCCTCGTAGGCAAAGTATTTCGCCATAGAAATGAGTTCGCTACCGTTCCCGTCAAGCTGTAGTTCGAATCTCATGCTCTTCAGATATGTCGTTGCTGCAGTTAGGAGAACTCTAATGTTTTGAAGCTCAGGTTCACGACGCCATGAGACTTCCAAGGGTCCAAGAGATCGGGATAAATGTGATAGAAAGCAGTGTGCTTGAACGTAAAAGTACGCGCTGGCCCTCTAATGTCCATTCTGGAGCAAGAGTATAGTCTGGGCTTCTAAAATTTCTAGCTGAACCATATCGAAGCTTAGGCAGCGATGGTTATGAACTATAGCTAAATAGCAGCTTTTAGGAAGTAGAGTTAAACACTTTGTGATCACAGACCTCGGTTTGGGTGAGCAAGGAAGATACACCCCGTTGCAAGACACAAAGCCGTCAAGCGCTGTATCAAAATGGTAATTGCCCCAAGGATATGCCAGGATATTTGGAGGGGAGATATGAAGCAGACGATGTGGAAATCGCGTTAGATATATAATTCTCAGGTAAGTGGAATTGATGGTAGCTTATCGGTTGTCATCAACCAGCTCCACGCCACTGCATGAACCTGGTTCTTGACTTGTGAAACGAGGGAACCACTTTAGACCTAAATCAGTTTCTGTTGACCCCGGTACGGTGATCGAAGGATAGCTAATCCTCTGCGCTATTTAATAGACATGCTTTGTTTACAGGGTACCTTTCTCCAAAGGCTCGAGTCATTAACCCTAAGAGTGCTAACAGAGAATATGCAGGAATATAGCCACTGTTGGTATCTTCAAACCATTTTCCAATATAAGAATCTCCATCGCGGTGTCTCCACTCAATCTATCCATGCAAATCTCCCCCGTCCTATCGTCTCACCATGCATAATTTCCAAATCAGACCCACCCCTGTGAGGTTTAGTCATCTTAGTAGTTGTCATCAGAGAATAATAGCATAACTTTTGATGATATGGTACAGTATCTCCTCTAAAAAGAATAAATTCTATACTTGGAATTCTTCTTTGATAAGTTACACTCTCTTTACTTATTATACGATCCCACCCAGATACCGTGCACGGTATTCATTCCTTCACATTGTAAGATGCCACCCTCTCGTAAGAGACTTGCCTCTATTGAAGAAGAAGATCTCGGCTTACATCAAGTTTTGCGTAATGATATTATCAAAGAGCAAACTTTTAACTATTCTGCCGCTATGCGACAGACACCTACAAGTGGGAAAGTACCCTGCTCAACACTTCGTTTAAACACCAACCTAACACAAACATTTCACACTCCTGAAAATGAAAAGCGGTACAAGGCTCGTTCATATCCGGACTCAACAAGACTGGGACACATAAAGATATGGTATATGAGGAGTATTGCATTCCTTTCAAGTACAAGCTTTCTGCCACCGGCAGCCTCTGGTTTCTCCTATTCGGGTTCGTTCTGTTCTCAGGAACATTTACAACTATTAAACTCAACACCGCTGAAGAGGTTTTAATTTCAAAATTTGAGAATATTCCTATGTTTGCTCTAGGCATTTTATTCTGTGGAGGTTCATCATGTGCTTTAATTTATCTCAGTTGGAGATGGAGAGGAAATTCAATATGGCTCGTTGAAAGAATACTCTTGTACGTATTTTTCAACGTTTTACAGGCAAGTCTTGATTAACAGAGCTCTGGAGCTCGGAGTCTAACTCCTTTAGGATACCGCGTTTTCCGAGCGATTCAACCAGGACGATTGAGGATGATTCAGGATGATTCATTTCTGTTAAGACCGCCACGAAATGTAAACAAGCGGCATTGTGCCGAGTGTACGGACAGTATATAGATACTATCACTGCCTCAATCATACACAACCCTGAAACAGAGAAACCTACTTGTTGAGTTGTAGACCGTGAAAAATGAATTGTAGATCTGCTGTAGAAAAGTCAGACGGTGATCACAAATATTTACACTGCCACTTTTATCTCAAGGCTGTGTAAACCAGAACCTATGGTGTAGCCGCCGCCCTCCCACTCTCCTGTGCCTACCAATGGTTTGAATGAGGGCTCTTCCCCAATGCATTCATTCACTCCTATAGATTTTTCAATGCAAAGTCATTATGAAACATTGGTATGTGCTTGGTCATGACTCACTCACGACCTGTGCAGTAGTATATTTAAAGGCTCCCATCGCCCCAAGATTCATCTGATTTCATGCAATTAATATTCAGTCGAAATCGTCACCTATAGCCAAATCCCTCCTCCATATCACGATGTGTCGTTTTCAAAAAACAATGTTTACCGAGTGCACACATTCCATTACAAGTCTAGGAAGCAGATGCAGTACGGCGGCCAAAGCCAACGGTCGCGAATGTAAGGAGAACGACCCGAAGTATCGTTGGAGTAGGCGTGAGGAACGTGGGACATGTGGCCATTGCAATGGGAATAATTTCATTTCAGAAACTGGAGTATGCTCTCCTGTGCAAGAATAAGGGCCTAATGCTAATGTGGTGTTCCCACAGCCTTCTCGAGATGCATCAGCAAGTGGAGATTCTGCGTGTGCCACGTGACCTTAGGAGTACGTGTACCATGTCTCTGTTGGCTACCAATTGGCTACTACTTAGAGTTTAGACAGGTCTTCCCTCCTGGAAATTTGGACACTCAGGGGCTTCTCGGCTGGTAGGGACGAACTCGGGCGGATACATAGGTTTCGATATTGAAGCCCGGGTTCAGAACTCCGTCTGCGGTAGATAAGATATTTGGGCGGGATTCTCCTATTTCTATGTGGCCGATCATATTGCCTAGTTGTGCTTGTGGGGGAATGATCAGGTGACATTCATACTTCATGAATGGCATCACTTATGAATATTTTGAAAATAACTTAAGTCAGAGATTTCCTTACGAATCTTTCTCCCCTTCTAAACAATCATTTTGCATCCCGACCTCGTTCGCACCCTTGTACCTTCACAGGTCCACCCATGGCTGCTTTACTGCTCTCCTTTTTCGTTTGGGTTTATGAGTGGCAAAGTAGCATCACAGAGCGTCTTCCATTGTTGCGTATTTACATCGGTAGCACTGTGCCTTTGGACATCTGGAGGAGGAGTGCCCACTTTGTTTGCTTATTACCGCAGTAAAGGTCCCGTGCTTCTATGCCGTTCCCACCTATTCTGTCCGTAACATAGACTAAGCCGTTTGAATCATTGCATGATGTTATACATTTAACTGATGAGAGTAGTTAATAAATATGTCTTTGAAGGTTTTAAAAGCCCCGAAACCGGCTAATCTAAGGAGATCCCTGGGCGGAATTTATATTCCAAGCCAGATTTCGTAACATCTTCATGCACCGAAATCTAGGTTACGGTTGTGTAGTTCGCCCGCGATACTAATATGTAGACAAATACGTGCCATGCATTGCCCTCCCTACTCCGCCATCCTAACTCATCAAAAAGGGTCTATTGCTATGATGTCGATACCGCTATTAAGAGAATCATCCGACCTCTACACGTACTTCTGGACCCTCTTATTAAGTAGAATTTGATGAACGTGAGCCGCTGGGAACCCATGAAACTCATGTAAGCTCTTCTAAAACCAGACAGTAAGCCGGGGCACGAAGAACTTCCACTTGTTCGTGGTGCGCCTCACGAACCTGGAATTGGGTCTCTTAGGAGGCAACACGATTCCAGAGCCTAAAAAAGTCACGGTTGGAGCTGAGAGAGGGTTGCGCCTCAATTGGGGGGAGTCCTGGGTATGAAGGCATTTACTACCCGACTCAGAATAGAACGAAAACCGTCTCACAACAAGAACCAGACATGGGTGCTGGCCCAATCTGTACAGTTTCGCCATGCAGATTCAAGTCTCCGCTATGGCGGCTAATGAGAAAAATAATGTGGAGTGGGCAAGAGGTAATTATCCGCGACCAGTAATTACACACTCTTTTCGTGGTGAAAATTCAGCTTCCCTCCCTCCCACTCTACAGTACTTTTCAACTCCAATCTTTTTATTCAAGCCTCTTCAATAGCAGCCTGGAACAGAGCCACGCTTAGAATCCACCTTTCAGCTTTAATATGACTTCTTTCACGCGGCCCCAGGCCGGTGAGCTCTTGGTTGGTACTCCCCCTCCACAGCGTGTGCGAGCGCTCTTATATACTGTCTTTTCACATGCTATCGGTGCTCTCAGATCGAGGCTAAGCGCATGCTACCTTCTCCATTCTTGGGGTAGATCGAAGCCTCTTTGTACCCGTCCTTTTACTCATACGCTATCGTTCCCTTTTTTTTTGGTGCAATACCTCGTGGAAAGTAAAGTGCTGATGGCCTTTTTTATGGTAATGTCAACTACCGTGTCACTGATAAGATTAGCGAGGGCATCTATCACGGAATCAGTCTCATTTCGGGTAAAGAAGTTGTTATCAATATCGAGAGCAGCAGGAACGAGTTCTATAGACGTCTTGTTGGCGGTATTGGTATCCCATTGGTGTACTGGTCAGACACCAATGATGCGTCCAAGATATGGCTTCACGATAGTCTTGGATCTTGCATAAGCGGCTTCTTCAAGTTCTGCGATTACAAGTTCTCTGTAAACGCTATTCTCCTTCTCGCCGATCAGCTCATATCCCGCATTGAGTACATCCATGCCAAGTCCCTTATCCACGTCGATCTCAACCCGGACAGTTTCTGCGTGGGCCGACACGAGTTTAGCGGTCAGGTTCACGTTACCAACATCCATCACGACAAGGGGTATCGGGACCCAAAGTCCCATAAACATTTTCCATCTGACAATGAGAAGAAGTGGACTGGTCTTACTTACTATACTATAATAAACACACATCTGCTAACGTGAGCTGTAAACGATATAGAGTCCCTTGGATGCATTTTACTCTACTTCTACCGCAGTTCTAAAGAGTAATACGACCGCTTTAAGCAGGTGATGATGACCAAGTCAATTGAGGACCTTCGCCGCGACCTGCCTAACGAGTTAGCCACATACCTGAACTACGCTCGTTCACTTACTTTCGACGACGAGCCGGACTACTCTTACTTGAGGAAAATCGTCCGCGATTGCTGTATTTATGAGGAGCCTCCGCTGGGCATCGTTTATAACTGGGAGGTACGCAAATACCAGATGCAACCCGATATTGTACCAATGTCTTCAGAGCAACGCAAGAGTGAAGTGAGAGATATCTATAATGAATTCCTCAGGGCTAAAAGGAAATGTAAGAAGAGCAACGAGCAAGCTAATCCTGAAGACTAGCCAGAACAAGAAGTTGTGAAATGGCAGACGTCGATCAAGTTGACTCAAGAGTTACTCAAAATCAGCAATCGGTTTTTCTTAGTATGTAGTCATCATTCTGCTAGCGAAGATCTGAGGCAGTTGCCGTTAGAAAATAATATGCCCACTCGAATATAGGACAGTGGCATCCGACCGTGCCTTGAGCTTCTCCGGGGTCATTTGCCTACATCTCGCGACCATTTGCAGAACATCTTCAGCTATGTATATGCGATGATGGCGTTGTGGTACGAGGCAGGGCATCCATTCGAGGGTACATGGATCAAGTACCTTTGTAAGCTTGCCGAGTACAGAAAACAATGGCCATGACCGGGAGGTTTGGACTAACGTTGGCTGGCATTGGCATTCTAAGGCTCTAGAAATAAAGACGGAATCGGAAACGCAAGGGCCCCTCATATAAGACAACAATTTGGGGGAGGCCGGGAGGTCGGGAGACAACGGCAAGTTGATGTTGGTGTTAGTGTTAGGGATGTTAAGGATGATGGAGATAAATTAGATATCGACTGGCCGAGGTGGTAAGGGCGGTTAAGGAAGCTAGGTATAGGTCATAAGGCAGTGGCATTTCTACCTAATTTGTAGTGTTGGAGCCTACTACTGCCTGTCGTTCAGATGCTCTATATAAGCATCAATAGCTGTAGTCTCAATACTGTACAATAACTCAAACCAAATTCATGAATCGTTCTATATGCCACTAAGCGCGCCAAGCCAGCTTACCCAACCTGAATAGTTACAGTACTGTACAGTAACACTTTATCACGATAAGGTTTAACAGCGGGAGTTTTACTCGATTAAGCTTAGCTGCCGTGCCTCTTCACAACTTTAAACCCAATTGAGTTAGATTCTAACTAAGCGAAAATTAGTTAGTAACTGCTTAATTACAGTACTACTTTACTCTAATTAATTATAATTGATTAGAATAAATTATTAATTAAAATCAGTTGAGTAGAGTTGAGTAATGTTGATACTCTACTCTCTACTTAATTTGACACGAAAGCTACTCTCTGGAGTCTCCAACACCCATTCCAGCCACTTTTGCTCGAGATCAAGCTCCAGCAACCACGATGAGCTCTATGTTGCAGGACACCCTATCCTCTTGTCCATTTCTAGGACTATGGTAGCATGTGACGGTGTTAATTGCTGTATAAGCGCAGGGCAAATGATCCGTTTGAGAGGAAGCTTATTTGCGGACACGGCTTGTTCTCTCGAGTGGTCGTTGATGGGGAAGGAGAGACTATATCAGATGTCATTATATTTTGAGCCTCTGCACCTTTCGTCGTCATCTTTTCATTCCAAATCAACAGAATCTATCAATGCGTTCTCTCAACGTCCTAATCGCCCTTGAAGTCTGATTAACAACCCTCTTCGCTCGCTGCGCTGCCCCCATTTGCCTCCCATCCTCGATTTCAAGATGAACGTTTGTCTTGACGCACCCCGGAGGTAAGTTCTAATAACACTGTACTAGCGGCCGCGGCACTCTCTTTTTCTATGAGAAGGAGAACCCTTTTCTTCTCCCCTTAGTTAATTCTTCTTGTGATACAGACGAGCCTTTGCACTGCATACTTTGCATTCGCAGCTGCGATGCGAAAATTCGTTCAAGATAGGTAATTAAATAACTCGTATATATCTTGAATAAAAGAATATTTGATTAATCAAGGAATTTATCTATAAAAGCCGTGGATACCACGAAATATCAAAGTTCCTCGCCGAAGCTCGACAGCCCGTAATAGTCAGCACGCTTATGTAAATCTGCGGGCACTCGATTTGTGTTGATCTTCCCACAACTGGTAACAAAAGAGGATATATTAAGATACCAGTCCAATTCTTTTCAAAAAAGGACCATGTTAGGCCGGGGTAAGTACCATAGCGGCTAACTAAGCAACTGAGTCGTCAATCTTTTGTACCACTTCACGATTGCGTCCCAAGTCAGCGTGATAGACTGTTGGATGCCTTTATGCTTGTTGAATTCGCGACGTTTGGCTCTTGTTTACAGCTTCTCAAAGTGAAGGAGTAGGTGCTCTAGGCAAAGGGCTGATGTCGCAAAATGCCAAGCTAGGCTGGACGAAGCTCAGGCTAAGTTGCTTTCGCTGAAGCCGATGCCTAGGTATGACGCCAGCATCCTAGGGTCCTACCTCTTACGTGAGGGTTGGTTTACGGTGGGAAACACGTTTTCATTTTCACACTCTGTCTAGTCTCCCACCCTGTCCTTGTCGTTTTCTGTGATTGTTGTTTACTATGGCTAGCGAGCTCGCTTATAGCCCCTTGCACCAAATCCAATGATCAAAGTTTTAGTCTCGTGAATATCGAAAACCAACAGCTGCATTTCTTGCAACCAACCCATGATGGAAGGCATTCTCATGAAAATAATGGACCCCAATAAGAGAGTACAGGAAGCCGGGGCATCTGCATTCGTTCATCTCGAAAAGAATGTTGAAGAACAGCTTATTCCATATTGCAATCTCATCATCGAGCAATTCGTGCGATGCCTCAAACAATACAAGTCCGAAACATTGTCATCTTGTATGGTTGCATTGGCAAAGAATGTTGAAAGAGTCCTGGCCAGTCCAGAACTGGTTGAGCTAGTAATGCCAGCACTCGTTTATCGGTGGGACAATACCTCTGACCAATCTCGCAAGCTTATTTATCCCTCTTCTCAAATACCTCTCGCTAGTTGTGATGGCGCAAGGTTGCGTTTTTTTGGACGTTCGCGAGTCCTGTCTTCGCGAGGTGACAGTCTTGCGGCTGCGAAGAACGCAGATATAGAAGCACCTGATTCCGATTTCCTTATAACTGCCATGGACCTGTTATGTGCCATCGTTCGGGTGCTTGGCGGTATGGAGCTAGGTTTTCTCCTGTGCGAGTCAAAGCCAAATGCTTTGTGGTGCATGATCTCCCATGGCCCGTGGAAATGTTAGATCACGGTAAATTGGTGTGGCCGCGAAATACGCAGTCTACCAATCCAGTGTGGCTATCTACTACACGATGGACTGTTCTTGCTCTGTTTCATCATAGAATACTTTTATAGACAGTAACGATGGCTTGTCACTGTACGAAGCTACTTTTGTAGCCCTCTCAATATAGAATGGTCTTGTAATTATATGATGAAGAGGAGATCACGGTCAACTATGGACCAGATTACTTCACGACGGAAAATTCATGCTTGTGCGGTAGCGAGAAATATCCTTTTCGGAAACCAGTACTGTATGAAGAGAAAACAACAGCAGCATAGCTGCTGTTGTGGTGGGTCAAAACGCAGCGCGACAAGGAATGTGGCCATGGGACGTGACTCCATATTAGAAGAGAGGCAAAAGAGGGCGAAGGTACAGAAAGTTCAGGTGTAGAGTAGTTGGTAAAAAAAATCATGAGGCAAATGAGGACAGAATCTTTGGGCATTTACGTTCATGTAGCATGTTGTTGACGGCTCTGTCCGAAAAGATGCTGACAGGGCCAGACAAAGATGAGAGATTTTGAGCCCCAACATGTCGCTAGAAATGTCCAACATGACGACACAATTGGTTCACAATACAGGTCGCCCCAGAATCCGCCCCAGTGCAACTACCAAGCCGGTGATCACCAAGCGGCAGAGGCCTTCACTAAGCGCTTCTGCCCCGCTCAATGATTGAATGAAGATAATCCTCACTCAGGAGTACCAGAGAGCCCAATTTAATCCTCAATGCCTCTATCACAGATCCACACATCATTGGAGACAAGAAAGACATGGTCGTACTTCAGGATTTGAAAAGCGCTGTCGCTAAATATGCTGATGATAAACGCCGCCGCTGCCACCTACCTGGCTTCCTGCCCAATGCAATATGTATGTGTTCCGCTGTTGCCAAGTTAAGTGACGAAAATGGTGGTCGTTCAAGATGGGTTCGTCAACCATGTACCGGTGCTGTCTCCTATGTTGGAACTTGAGAGGTTGACCCAGTATTTGGTCCTTGGGGCATCAAGATGCCGTCTTATGGGCCATGTATTTGAGAATCTCGTAGTCGGAATGCAGCGCCGAAGTCGGGGATGCTACCAGGGCAAGGAAAGACAACGTCGTCTTCGTAAGATCTCGCAATCCATCCTCACTAATAAACTTGAAAACAACCTGTTTCAGAATTGGATTCATGTACAGTACGCTGCTTGAAGAGTCACCACATTTCCCCATTGCCTTGAAAATGTCAGTGTTGCTCAGTCTGTATGTTTAAGGTGGGAGACATACGCATGTGCCGTCCCCCAGATGTTTGTGACAATCAGTCGATCTTTGGCTGGGTCACCAAGGCCATAGAATGCCCTTGTACTGAAGACAAGGGCTCTGATTCCGCACTCTATGTAGTTCAGGACTTTTGCATCAAGATCTTCGAGCCGCTGTATATTTTCCTTGATCTGGGGCCCCTCAGCCATCGGTAGACATCCTGGAGCGATTTCATCTATTGACTCTCCCGTTGACCCTGTCCAAGGACTTTCAAGATGAAATGTCTATAAGGGATGACCTCTGCTCCACAGTACTTGGCTCTCAATCGTGCTCCCAGTGTGTCTTTAGCAGGCCCCCCAGCTGCCGCGTCCCATTCCATCTTAGCGGCCTTGACGTTAATATCTCGCAAGTTTCCAATGATGCATCGATGGTTGGGACGTGCTTCTCCGCCTTGCTGGCCCAATTGAAAGGCGCAGTATCATCTTCATGAGCACGGTCAACATGATGCTTGTACGAGGTGGTGGATGATACGTACCACCATCAGGTCGATAGAACATTCTCTGCAGCTGGTTGAGGTGCTTCCGTAGAAACAGCTGCCCCATGTAATTATTTATAACCTTTCCGGTCAAGCCATGATCATCGAGTACTGGTCGCAGATTCGGATACGGCATGTCTTCTTCATATGTCAAAATGCCAGAGTGCGGAAAAGGAAGTTCGGCAACGATATCGCTGCCATCAGAAGTTAGTTGGTGCTGATACAGTAATAGCGGGTTCCGTACCTTTCCAATTGCAGACATGTCCAGAAGGCAATCATCAACGGGTTATCTTCTGCTGGAGCCACCAAGCCGGATTTTTTTGTTCCCCTCATTCGATCGAGTTTCCTGCTTAGATCAGCACTTAATTATACATGAATTTCGAGACAGGTTTGTTTACGGTCTGAGAATAATTTACAGGCCACGGCACGCTACTGCAATATACTCATAACTTTCCATCACTCTCGCGAGTTGCCCATAATACAACCCAGCGAGTAAGTTTGCGTGCACATGCTCCAGAGTGTTCCCTGCACCTTGATTGCCGATCACATCTGTGGCAAGGGCGTGATACGCCAGTCCTGGAATGACATCAATATTTCTTTGCTGAGCGAAGCTTCTTGTAGGATATGCGTAGTCGGAAGAAGTCCTCCGATTCCGTGGTTGACCTCTTTCTTTATCCAAAGCAGGCATGACTCCCATGCCAGGGGAGCTCTGTATCGATGAGGGTGGGTGGCCCTTATGAACGGTGGGAGAACTACCAAAAGGATTCTCCAGATCGCAGTCCGAATGCCAGACGTCCGGGATCTTCCCTTTATGCTAGCAAATCTTTTCCACTGCCATGACCAGCAAAACAATAGCCGAGCCGATCGATCGAAACGGGTAACCAGGCTTGTGATCTAACATCGCACGTGGTTCAGCATACTCAACAGTGTCCATGTAGAGTCCTTACCATTCACGTGCGACTGCCAAAAATGTGATAGAAGTCAATATCCGTTTAAGCGCAAAGATCACTGCATTCAGCACCTTCGGGACTACCGTAAGGAAGTCATTGGGGGTTGGAAAATGACGCAAGGCACATACAGCACTGGAGATGTGAGAAGTGACTCGGACGCAGAGGTTCCCCAAGACAAGACTGTAGCAGCTGTGAGAGGGCGTCTTGGGCTCAACGCAAACAAGCTGTTGCCTCAGAGGGTTTAGTTGCATCCTGCGCCAATCTTATAGAGTGCGCACAAATGGTGATCCATAATATCGGATTGCTATAAGTCCACAGATGCTGTAACGGACATGTATTCACTCGGTAAACACAGGAAGCTGGTTGATCCCTGATGATCGAGTAGTAGGTGTATCAAGTACGGGGAACACAGTTACTAGTATGGGTGAAAATACTGTTTGAAGTTGAGCACAGAGCTCCTATCTTGTCTATGAACTTCTACGTGAGAATACTCACGACGACAGCAACCTCCTGACGTTATGGTCTTCCTATCTGCGTACATGAATACACTGGAAACCTGTTCGTAACAGATGCATGGTTGCTTCGATGGATTGGCTGTGGTAAGAACCAGTGGATGTGTGGGTAGTATAGATGGAGAGTAGCGAAAGACCCTTCTTCGTTATATTACCCATCATTATGTTACCCAATTATAAACCTGTGCTTGCTCGCCGCTTTTCAGGTTAGAATTGGTGTACCTACGCCAAAGACCCCAACGAAGCAAACCTCTCGCGATGAATGACGTTGTCAAACCCTTCACTTCGAGGCAGGCTGGACTCAAGATCAAATTACCCTTCAATTAAACCTCTTTGAGGATGTGATCTGGAGGCATGGGGTAGTAGGCAGGATGGTTGTAGACGGGGGGCCATAAAATAAGAAGGTGGTCCGGGGGCCGGCCGGACCTACTAGCTCAAGAAATTTGTTGTCTCAGCCTACAATTCTCCAGCAAACGGGATGATAGAGAGGGGCCACAGAGATCTCATGAACATGCTGGTAAAAATGGACGGGGATGGAGAGGGAAATTGGGTCGCCAGCCTTCCAGCAGCTTTACTCGCAGACAGCTGCACGACCAAGTCAACTACCAACCTAACGCCATTATCTTGCCGGTATGGGAGAGAAGCAGTCCTGCCGATCGAGGTTGAACTACCGGACATGGAGGGTTTTTGATAGGGAGTCGGTGCAGTCGACAGAGGAACTCCTAAGGCCGAGGGTGCTGCAGATAAAGAGACGCAACGAGGACCTTGACGAGGCAGCCCTGCGAGTGCAGCTACCAAGGCTCCAAAGTTAAGCACGAAAGTCCTATCTATTGTGGGAAGGCGCCCCGAGTTATAGAAACGTCAAGTAGCAACGGGCCATTTAAGGAGATGAAAAATTAACTCGGCGTGCTTTGCAAATGCCGTAGATCACGGCCATTTCGGAGAAGAAGGTTCTGTGAGAGTAGAATATAGTCGAGGTCAATATAGCAGAGAACGATCACGAGAAGGATTAAACCTACCTCTGCAGCTTCATCGATACGCCGAGCCAAGTCAGAATGAAGGGATCCATACCCGCTTTCGTCGCCTCCCAGCAAAGACAATACTTACAGAGTAGCGTTCATTCGCGATCCCATGCCCCTCGTTCACCGCAATTTTCAATTTTCGTCAGCCTCACTTCCTGCCTCATCTCTTAACCAGCAGACCGCAACCCCCCTTGCTAGCGTGGGTAATGTCTCACCTGGAGGGGACGAAGGGCAGGATTTGTGCTTCAACGTTTAAGGAAATTTATGGAACCACCGGACTATATTGCCCAACAGGGGAGAGATTTGCCACATCTCCCTACAAACTTTGTGCCAAACGAGCAGGATAGTATTCTCACCCAAGTCAATGATCGGCTCTCTGTGTGCGCGTTTGATTTCATCGCGAAGTATCAATTTCCAATCCCTCTTGCCAACGGAGAGATGAGACCAGTAGAGCGACCTCAAGATCGGGAGTGGACGGAATGGGTATATCTTCTGAAGCGCTTGGCCACGAAACGACGGATACCTGCCAGAGTCCTGTACAACGGCCAGATAAAGCAGTTCATCACCATCTTGGAGAATTCCCTGGAGATGCGCCACGCCGCGAAACACCAATCCCGTCCTCTCAAGGACGACAGGAACATACTGCAGCTGATTTCGGCCGCAATCCAGGTCGCGAAGATATTGAAGGACAGCACTGCCATGGCTGCTCTTGATAATCTTTACGTCGCAACTGAGCAGCAGATTCAGGAGCGAACTTATAGCAACCGCAATAGGGCATAGTGTCGCCAGGCGACTTCACGGTCTCCATGTTAGCTCTTTCTATCGACACTTGTGAGAAATGTACACTTTAGCTTGGGTCTTTAGCTTGTCATCTACTGTTTGTGATATCGACGTGAAAAGCGCTATGAGCCAAAATTCGACGAAGACGTAGCTGTCATATAGCCAACACTGGATATGTTGGAGTTTTGTGGAGAACGTGCCACGGGCAAGAACAGTCTGGGCTGTTTTGGACTTTGGACAGTTTGTAGATACCCTGACATGTAATGTTGCGTTTCCTGTACTGTATAAGAGCTTGAGATTTCACAAACCACGATCTGTGTTTGTCAACTTTTTAGACTTATTCGCGGACTTTCGTACGAGGAACGCTGTTCAGACTAATCCACCGTCGGCGTTTCTAAGGCGTACTCCTGTTTCTTTGCCGCACCACCGGGCGCACATTGGATTTACGCTGCGTGTTTCTCCATCTCGCATCTTCTTGCCTTAACGCTGTAAAAACAGGCATCTTTCCCAGGTCTGTCAAGCATGTATTTCTTGGCCAGATGCTAGCCTTGGTTTATATTTGAATCGTAATGTTAAAGGAGCACAACTTATTTAGACACCGTGCGCGGTCGATTGTGTCAAAAGATCTATAGCTCGACCTTGACGACCACAACGCCCCCACTGACGATTGGAGAAATCGTGATCCCATGCTCTTCGATAAATATCTGTATAATATCTTGTCATCGTGAAAGGGTGATCTCCTTCATATGCTGCTGTTGCCCCCAATGCTTTAGTCAATTTACAGAGACCCCATGAGAAAGCTAACAAGTATCTGCTATTGATCACATGAACCAAAAAAATCTCCTCTCTATCCGCTCGCCTTACTGAGGCTTACGTTTCCTTGCCAACGTCGCTTCGTGCTGTGTCGGTGGAGAAGCTTAGGGCAGCCACAGCGAAAGAAGCGGTGAGAGAGAGCAGCTAGGTAAAGGAAGTCACAAGTAGCATATCTTCTCCTCTTGGAACTGCTTTCCGAATGAGCGTCTCTCCAAAACAAACAATGCGAGTCAACGAAACGGATTCCCAAGATGCTACTGTACAAATCTGCTTCTCTGTTGGATATATATGGAAGTGTCGTCATGCTCGAATACTGCCGGATGAAACCTTTCGAAGTTCACAGAGCGACATCGGCAAGAGCTACAGGTTTTGTTTGCGGTTCAAACTTCGGGTGAGTAGCTTACCTCTGAGCTGCTCAGGTAACTGTTGAGTGTTATACAGATACGTCGTAACAAATGCACATGTCCCTGGGCATCGTCCTTTCAGGGGTATAGCCAAGGTTGGTAGAAAAGAAGTCATTCCCGTGAAAGCAATTTAGATCGATCCTACCATGGTTTTACAATTCTGCATTTCGCTGCCGATACTTTCAACCACACGAAAGCTTTCGCTTTTTCCATGAGACCTGACCTCGGTCAGGTTGGTCTGGAAATCCGATTTGTAGGAAACGACCCAGTTTACGGGATTGGCACCCTGTCAGGAGTCATCATTAGAATTGATCATAAAGCACCAGAACTAATTGATTATCCCAGTGACCTCAATTTCAACTATATTCAAGCTTCAGCCAATCCCTCCGGAAGGGGGAGAGGGGAGCTTTGGAAGCCCTGCCGTCAATAGTTCGGGGCATGATGTAGTTCTAAATGCCTCAAGCGAAGACGCTGCCGGCACCTCCTTCTTCGTCCCTCTCGAGAGAGCCTGTCGAGCTCTACGATGTCTACAATGAGGCAAACCCATAATACGAGGTACCATACAGTGCCAATTCGTGTTCAAGTCTTATGACGAGTGCAGGGACCTCTCCAAGCATTCACTTCGATTGTTACAAAGTGGTACTACCAACGTGATTGAAAGTAGTTTTCGAGGTGCTAGATAATTTTCTGACGAACATTGCATCTGTGAATCACAGTATAGTGCAAGTCTCCTGTGTATTGCCCACGCATCTAGATGGTGAATGGTATCAGCAGACGCATGGTGGAGCTGTACCTCCAGGTTCGCGATATATAGCCCACTCCTCAGTGCTAACTACTCATTGTCCTTCATCAGCACAGGACCAAGATCGCCACGTCACAATCTCGTCAGCGACATCGACAGCCTTGGCGAACAACTCATTGACGATCGGAAGAACACCTTTCAGCCGGTCAGCCAGCCAGTACCGACCCTCACAATGTCAACTGACACACGGCATTCGGAGCATCTTCAAGCAGTACTACCTGAGCATGAAGTCAAGGGCATGGCCAACCATAACTTGACTGACGATATATGATTACTAGCTAGACAACAACCGTGCGCTGTGAATGTTGGAGGTATATTTCCATGTTTGTAAGATGTACGCTCATGAGGTGTAAAGCTGCTGACATACATTCCAGTGCCAGTGCTAGAAGCTAGCAGTTCACCTGATTCTTGCTATGATGGCCTCCGTACCTCGTCGTCCCGAGGGCAGGCGATGCTTCTACACTCTGCCCAGACAATCGCTTCTTTGTGAGTTGCAACTAATGATTTGGGATTATTGCTGTTCTCAGCCACGGGTCATTGCTTTCCACTCTGCCAGCAATGAGAATGGGATGCTGGCTTTACAATTCCGAACCAAAATCCCTACTGTGCTCCCTATTATTTACCGTGCTCACCAACACGTTCTCCGTCAATATGACCTTGGTACCCATATGGACACGAACAGGACCAATGAAAGGGTCGTTAATGAACATTCCAACACCTACCTCAGACGGGCAGGAATCGACACCATTTAGGTCACGTCTGCGATCTCTGACTCGAACGAAAGGCTGGAACGTGACCAGTGTATGGAAGCGATTGAAGGAATGCTTTTGTCCACCAAAGGTCGTAAATCTGAGTTGAGTAAAATGGTGATAAATGGATTGGCCATCGACTCTGGTCACCTTGCTTTTCAACAGCATTGGGATGAGACGGCTTCGTCTGCGCGCTCTTTAGAGATAATCTTCTTAAAAGGGCAGAGGCAAGAGCTGTCACGCCTTGAGTGCCACCGCGTAGTTCTAAATTCTCAAGGACGTCATGGCAAACAGAATATCCTCGCTGTTCATAGTCTTTCGCCTCTCTTGACGAGATTTCTCAGCAGCTATCTGTTTTAGCTTACGCAAAAGGACTCCGGTCGAGTTAACAAACCCCCACTCGCAATGAATGAGATGAACTCGGTCACGCATTCTTGCATGCACTGCTTGCATGCACTGCTTCGCCTCTTTAAGATTTTGGCCTTTTGTGGAAGAATGGTCTTCATGATCCTCGCTACAGGAGTAACATCGTGCACGTCAGAATCAGAGCAGTCAAGGTTGGGAGAGGTTACTTAGAGACTTTGAGAGGACTTGTTTGGGATTGGATGATAAGGAATGGAAAACGGGCAACACGAGGTTCTGTTCTTTTACCTACAGGAGGTTAGGTCTTGTCTTGTGACTTAGTTACGTGCTTACCTCCTCAAAGATATTAGAGTGCGTATTGCTCTTTGAAGTCATCGTCAGGAACTGAAAGTCGATAGCGTAAAATGGACATGTGTGGAAAGCAATGAGTAGTACGAAGCAGCCGGGCGGCATAGACGTGCAGCAGAGCTTGGGAATCGATAGGCCATACTGAAAGGGGGGATTATTGTGACCTAACGAAGCCTATTCGAGGCATAAGTCACGGATATTGGTAGGTCAGGCGGAGCGGACTGAAATGCGAAGCAGGCTGGTAAAACTCTGCGTGCTGCCTTGGTTGCGTTGCCGATGAAGGTGATCGTTCTCAACTCCTTTACAGCTCAATTTTTCCTACCCGTACAACAAAGTTCCAATTTAAGTTACATCAATGCGCAGTGAACAAAGCCTTACACCTTTTCCACAATAGTGTTTTTCGGTCGAAGTATTCTTCAGTGCCGTGGACTCGGAAATTTTTGACATGATTGCATCGTGTCGCCAGGAATTTCGAATGGAAACCTCCTATACCGAATGCACGTAGGGTACAGTACCACTCGGACCGTGAATCAAGACCGCACCCTGTGTCTTTTGACTTGAAATGGCGAGGGGACTAGTCTAAGTCACTGTTCAGCCAACTGCAGCTGACCCCCAACCACGTATTGCTCTTCGCCGGGTGGGGTACACATGCAAAGCCAAGTCACTATTTTCCAAGAATCTATACTCCTATAACTTCACCACCCACGAAAGTGGCCGCCTCACAGACACTGCTCTTCCCCGGTCGATAGACTTACAACACAACTTAGGAAGTTGTCTCAAAGTTATGGTGATTTTATGTGATTGTTGTAGTGGTTATTGGACGGGAAAATTAACTTCTACCACTTACTAACACCTGTGCACCCGATAATATTAGTGTATGTTCCTCGTACTCCTTCATGTATCGGCATTAATTATACCTACTCTACTCCTCCAATGACTTCTAGTAACTTAAAAAATCGAAGCCATATATCTGTCTCCCATATCAGATCATTCATCTGTCTTATAAACTGAGGCATGTAAGAAATTGCGAGAAGGTCTAGATCACTCAAGAAGCACGATGGGACCGCACCAGCGGCTGTCGAAGGAGCACGTACACACAGGTCGCCTGTACGAACCTCTGCAGTCATTGATACCCTTCCGTCTGTTTTGAGAAGCGGTATAGTGTAAATGTTCATGCGAATTCTACCGCAGATGAACTAAACCAATACTTTCGATACCTACACCAGAGAACCAATTTTATTAGTATTATACTTTTCTCCAATTCCTGATCCTCTGATAACTTTATTTGAAAGTTCTTGGGCACAATGTAATCTGGAGCAAAAGACAGCAAACTTCAAAATAATGCTGGACCCAGGCTTGTAAAGTTTTACACTCTTTGTAAAATAATACTAGAGTATTCTAAGTACTTATCTTACAGCCCTGAAACCTTACTCGACCACTTACTGTGTAGTAAGATTTCAAAGTTATGAGGTAAGTAAAAGAAGTGCCAGCGTGAAGCATTTATTCAAAAAGATGAGTTTCGATACAATGCTATGAGCCGCCGCGGCTTATATATACTTGTATATAGCCAGATTCAATACCTTCAACAGAGTGTTTTCCCTAACGCTTTCACAGCTATGATATGATCAAAATTTTGGAAGGTCTTTTCTCTAGGTTTCGATTTTATGTCCAACGTCATGTCTAGTTTTCCTAGCTCACTGTGGTGCATGAGAGGGAAGCTACCCAGGGCCTTTCCCAGTAGCTTTACTGTCCTCACCTCATTTTAGAATACTCTGCAGTCTTCGCAGCCTTGTCAGCAGCTCCGTCCTAGCGGTAACAAATAAATTAGCTTGCACACACGTAACCTGTCCTTGATTAGTCACTGATTTGCTGAACTTAAGGTTACTACGGTGCTGAGTCTGGATTTATCATCTACCTTATGTCAAGTCTAATAACGATTGTCGAGGCAATAATAAATCTATGTTACGCTGCTACAGACGCGGAGGGCAGCCAAAAGAATTCCGCCAAGCGGCGGCAAAATTGCCACACGCTTTTGAATCCTTCATAGCGTGCAAATTGCGGCGGGGTGGGCTTGGCAAAGCGAGACCAGAAGCAATAGGGCGGAACTTATACGAAAGGAAGATGACAAGTGCTTCGAATATTAGAAGAGAGCCTTACGTACACCAACGTCAGTCCACAATACCAGGAGCAGGAATGCCAGTACCAATCTCAATGTCTTGATCCTGCTTCAACAAGATAAAAGCCTTTTACAGAGAAGAAAGCCGACATTGAAGCCTGCCGTATATCGAAACTCTATTCCCATTTTCAACTTCAACTGAACATCAATCTTAACCTCTCGGCCTTTCCCCAAATACTCCCACAACCTTCACAATGTCTGACACTTTCAACGATACCACCAAACTCCTCACTTCTCGCAGCCGCTACACAAAGTCGGGTATTGGCGGCGCAGGGAACTTCCGCAAGAGTACTACATACCTTAGCAACCCCTCTGCACCTCAAGTTATCCCCAGGCATTCCAGAGGCACGTTCTTCACGGGCATTGGGGGCGCAGGCAACTCGCACCCTTACGACGAGCGAGCTAGCATCGTGTTCGAACACGCTTCTGCACACAACATCTTGCGCAAGCAATCACTTGCCAGGTTCTACCATAATGGTATTGGCGGTAGTAGAAATAGTAACAATCTCGTCAGCTCATCGACTTCGACTTCGACACAGTCGAGCAGCTCCTTTAATTCGGCAATGGCGATGCATAGTGGGGCAGATAGAGTCAAGGATCTTGTGCTTAACTTTTGGAAAGCATGAGAGGGGAATTCAATGGTCGATCTCCTGTAACAAGTTGATTGATATCTTATCAGAGTGAGAGACTTGGTTAGTGTAAGGGTCTGTAGTCTAACGGAGTAGGCTGTGAGCGGGTCATTCTTCCAGCAGTAGCACAATTGACCTAACGTCCCCCTCAAAGTCCCCGAGATATCAGCCACAACGAGAACAAATTATAGTTGTGATATAGCTAACACAATAGCACGGGATTCTTCAGTGAAATCACAGACCTAGAATCAGCTAAATGTACAGCGCCAATATTCTGTCTCGTCACGGGGTGCGTCTCTCGACGCAGGGAGAGACGGTTACCTTTCTAATTGCTCACAATGCAAGTTTCGGCCACCCCTCGGGACACAAAGCACTTTACTACACCAGGCTAAGCACTAGGTGGGATGAATTCATTTATCTTACTCGAGCGTAGCACAGGATGAGCATGAAGCATCGCTGGCGAATGTGGACCACTGTTTGATGCTCATGGTTGCTCTTCAAGCTGAGATACCGATGCCGATCGGAGCTGCCGACGCTGGGTCAGTAATAAGAAGCTTGAGCTGGATGAGTGTCATCTACTGACTACCCGTAATGCATACTCAAGCACGCTGGTGTGCGCAGCGGACGAAGGCTCACAGGTTTTGGCTACAGTGACAGCTACTTTTATTTTGTCAGGCTAACTTAATGCTTTCCCTTCTGTGCTGACATTAAACGTAAATTAAGTTATCTTTTCAACGTCCATTCCTACGTGGCGAAAAACCTGGTGTACCGAAAACGACCAATGAGATTGCAAGGATCAAGAATTTGTCTCCACAACGTCCTCTATAAACCAACCACAACAAAAAGTCTGTATGTTCTAAATTGGGTATAGGCTGGTCACACTGGTTCTATTCATATGGCTACCTGCAAATTTCGAAATATGTCCAATTTTTCGGCACACCGGGTCTTTCGCCACACAGGGACAGACGTTATTTCGATATGAGTGATGATCGATATATAAGAGAGGAGGCAAGCTGGCGACACATGTTAATTTCCCAGCCAAGTATCAATAAGTGGGGAATATACACAAGATATGTGGATGTCCCGCCCCTTGACCGCTACAAAATAGTGTGCAAACTTGTGATAGTGGGCTACTCATGGAAGAACTAATTCAAAGGACGAACAAACCCAGGTCAAGCTAGCCTAACTACAAACAATCTGACCCAAACTTCAAACACCAATCATTATAAGGATCTGTATGGGTCTCGCTGGCTGCGCATGAGGCTTCCTAAATAATAATCCGTGCCGCATCTCCACCGTACCGTGATATAACCACCGACGTAAAAACGTTGCCAGCAGCCATATTCATTACGCTATCTACATATTTCCATTGGGAAGAAGAAAGCTCGCCGGTTACTTTCATTCGTTCTAATTCATCAAATATTGCTTGTTCTGTCCACATTTGAAAGGCATACGAGATAGATTTAGCTGTGTCCGAGTCTGGTAGTCCGTAGAGCTCTTGCACAACTGCAACAGCATTGATGAGATGCTTAGCTCTGCCGAGTTTGAAATTCCTATACTCTTTATCGAAAGATGCAATATCGTTGACAATTGAGAAGTGGTCGCTCATAAGACTAAGAAAATTATGAAGTTTCTTGTCTTTGAGATCCACATCAGACCCAATAGAAAATTTGGCACACGAGAATAAATATCTATTGCCATATCTTTTGTCAGCGAATTGCACAGTCCTAATACTAAAGCCAACTTACGGCATTGCAACGTCATCGTGGCGATAGTTGAGGTATTCCCTCAGACTGGCGAAATGACTTTCGGGATGTGGGTGCCTGCAGAAGTCTAGAAAAGCGGCAATTACTTCTTCGCCAACCCCTTTGTCCTCTTCTATGAAGCCTAAGCGAACTTTGGCGATTCGTTGCTGAAGCGGTGAGTCCAGGATTGACTTGGAAACATTGCCATTAATCCGATTGATAAAATCGTCACGAATAGCTTGGACCTGCGATGAGTCAGACAGGCACTTCAGGGATTGGCAGTTCATCTACATATTCAGAGTCTGCCTCTTCCCAAGTGTCTATAACGTAAGCGTTAAGTCGAAGACAGAATCGAGATTTCAGATTCCATACCATCAAAGATAAAGATGAACAGTATGATTTGTGCTAAGAGCTCCATCCTGCGACTATTGGCGCCTGGGAACATATAGGTTGTGAACCGGGTATATCGATTGAGTGAAGGCATTTCTACTTCTGCTTTCGCAAAGGATGCGAAGACAGCCTGTCCGCTTGTGCTTACAGCATGGTTGTCAGTGGCATCCTGGACGAAGAGATTCAGCAATTCCTCTGTGCGTTTCAAGTTGATCTCCCAATGTTTGTTCTGATATACCGAAGCGAGGCCGCTATGCCATGGAAGTTTGGCCGAGATTGGTTTCAATAAAATGCTATTGGACTTGTCGATTTCATGAACGCAAGGATTTTCAAAGTCAAGTGTTGGAGGTGGCCTAACAACGTAGCGGGATGCTTTTGGTATATAATCATAGGCATACAGAATAGGCAAGACATGCTCTCGATCTGTAGATAGAGCTCCCATATTAAAGTCAGCCTTCCGAGGGTTATTGGTGATAGTCGGCGTCATGATAATGAAGTCGAGAGAGCTATTCTGGTTTATTGTTGGACTCGAAGAAATTGGCTCGTCGAAGCTGGTCGAAAATGCCACTGCCAGCCTCTGGCTTTGACATACCTCTCTTGGTCTTTATAAGAGTAAGTTAACGAGATTTATCAGCTCTACATACTGTAAGAAAGTCCATTACAGCCATTCGAGAAGTCCGCAACCTCTGCGAACAAAGATGTCGTTCACATGTAGTCATCGATGATAACAGTCCGCTTGATACGGGGATCGAGACTGGGAAGCGGATGCTTACTCAAAGTAGCATCCGCTGACCGCGTGAATACGATAGCGGACAACAAAACATCCAAGTAAACCGGTTCTAGTACATATAAACACATCTTGGCAGTCACACTTATGTTAAAGAATTGGCTTGAGACGACGACCCTGACATCACCCCTCACTGTACTTAATGCATGTGATAATTAACCTAATACTGAATTATTATCTACATGAGCGATATAATGTCTAACCATACATCGGACACGATCGCAGAATAAGTAGTGTTTTGTCTCGTCGATTACTGTATCATCTGACAAGATGCAACTGCAATATACTTTCAGTAACATTGTTGGTATCGCTTTAGGTTTGGTACTTGAGATGGACGATTTCTCCTTCTTATGCTAATACCCCCAGATACTGTTGCAAGCCATTATACGAGGATTCTATCGTGCCTATTCCGACCGCCTCGCATGCTATAAAGGACCAAAATTGTGGGCAGCAAGCTCGATTCCAGCCTCCTACTACCAAATTCGTGGCATTCTACACCATAAATTGGCTTCCCTCCACGCTACTTACGGCCCTATCATACGTACAGGACCGCATACTCTTTCTTACAGTACAGGCGATGCTTGGCAAGATATTTACGAAGCACGCCCACAGTTGAAGAAGTTTGCAAAAGCAATTCCAGTTTCCCCTCATGGAGCCCACTCGATTCTGTCTGTCGTAGATGACAGTGATCATAAGCGTATCAGGTAGGTCAAACTCAAGGTCCTTAACAAACATAAGACTAACTATCACAGACACAACTTTGCACCGGGCTTCTCAGACAAGGCTCTTAGAGAACAGGAACCCATAATTACGGCCTACATCAATATACTGATCAATAAACTGCGCAATATCAACGAGCCCGTCGATATTGCAGAGCTTCTGCAGTTTGCATCTGTTGATATAATCGGAGACCTTATATTCGGAGAATCGTTCCAATGTCTAGAACACTCTGCTTTACATGCAAGTCGTTTCATTATATAATTTCTTAGTAGATTAATGCTGAGTAGCCATATATAGGGATGGGTGAGAAATATGCTAGGCTTTTTTAAATACTTTATACTGTATGGAGTCGTAGTGAACTTCGAACCTTTAGATAGATTTATTTTCTTTTGTATCAAACGCCTAGGATCGTTTGAAGACGCTGAGCGTATTCATCGGGTTTTCGTTTCTAACAGGTTGGAAAATCGAATCCAGAGCAGGGCAGTGAAGACCGATTTGTAAGCCTTATAGAGATGAAGTGACAACGAAAGCTGACGAAATGATAGTATGACCTATGCAATAGAGAATTTGGATAAAGCAAACGGAATTTCAAGGGCAGAACTTGAAGAAACTAGTGCTGTACTTGTTTTAGCGGGCTCAGAGACTACAGCAACCACTATGGCTGGACTGCTTTTCTTTGTTCTGAAAGAGCAATCTGTTCGGGAAACTCTTGTAAGGGAGATAAGAGATATATTCTCATGCGAGCATGAAATTACTATTGGTCGAGTCTCTAAACTTGAGTACTTATCGGCCGTGGTTCAAGAGACGCTCCGCCTTCTACCCCCAGCGTATGTAGTCCTTCATCTGTTACGCTGGAGCTGACTTTATAAGTGTACAAAATCTCCCCAGGATTACGCCATCCCAGGGCCATACTATCGCCGGCCGTTATGTACCTGGGTCGACAGTCGTCGGTATCAGCCACTGGGCAACATATCAAGGGGAGAATAGCTTTCGTGACCCTCGTTGTTTTCTTCCTGGTCGTTGGCTTGGCGAAGAATCATACAAGAAAGATTGCAGGAGTGGTTTCAAACCCTTCTCATCAGGACCGAGGAACTGTCTTGGGATGAATCTAGCAATTGCTGAGATTAAATTGATCGTTGCTAGGCTTTTCTTGAATTTTGATATAGAACTCTGTCCAGAAAGCGAGAATTGGACAAGGAAAATGAAGGCATTTGGCGTGCATGAGAAGGGCCCACTGATGATTAAATATCGGACAGTGACAAACACTTCAACTCCAGTGTGAAAACTGGGCTTCACGGTATTCCTCGCTGCATCATCAGCAATAGATGTCCGAGGTATCTTGAAATTTCGGATACCTCGAATGTTCCGGGAAGATGTCAAGAAAGGATGCAACAGATACTGGACTCATGGAACAAGATACGAAGTAGCTTAGTTTATCGTGGACCAACGCATCTTCAAAAGACTTAGGCGTCTCAATAAAAATATTACATCTGACCTGTTACAGTCGCTCGCAAAACCGGCTTTATCCCCGCTTGCCCCCAGAAGTTCCGCAGTCCCACCAAAATACAGCGCTAGGTTCATCAGGCCAAGACGATTCCAGCTACGACTTGTAGTCAATTGACAGAAGCTCAATGGGTACAAGTAGAAATCCCCAATCAAGATCCCCAACGCGATCAAAAGACAAAATGAGAGAATCAACTAACTTACATTAACTTCATTACATTTAAACCCAACCTGCCATCTTCTCTTACAATACTCACTCATAATAGGACAATCAGATTTATATTTTTGTTAAGGTATGTGCCTATAATAAAATGTTGAAATTAAGAGCCCCACCTCTTTCCTCACCGATCTATTAACTTATCCGCTCATTTCATTCCCTCCGATCCATCGGGCACTTCTTGAGAGGCCAAAAGGCAAAATTGCTCACGCCTCCCGTCCTCATCTTTCGCTTACCTAATTCATTCATTCTCCAAATCCTTCCGTCACCTTTCCTAAGGTGTTGTCCTAATGGCTGATCTTTGACCCCTACTAGACGTTGTCAGAAATCCCTCGCAGCCCTAAAGTTTTTATCCACTCTTTCTTTTCTCATCCTTATTGATACGACGCCCGCTCGAGTGTATCTGTAACGAACTATCCACAAACAGACGGCGTGAAGACCTCGATCTTCACCATAGAAGGCTTCCTACAAGGCCCTGCGAATATGCAGGAAGCTTTCGTTGGTTTTCAGAGAAGCCAACTACTGTCTTCAGCTTTGTACACCGTTCAAGCCGACTTAGTATCTCGACGAGATGCTGAGATCTTGATCATCGTAGAATTAACTCTCGAAACTTTTAAGAACAGAATCTGAAAGATGCCGAAACGTTATATCCCCGATGACCCGAGGAGTGCGATAGTGAAAATGTATTGCAATTTTGTAGGCGCATAGATTGTTCGGAAATCTTACTCATATAAGCAAAGCTAAACAACTGAATAATTTTCTACGGCAGCAGACTCCTAAGGTTTATGGACTAATCTACCCATGACTAATGCACTCCTGAGCTTGAGAGAAAGGATCGAGCGGTAAAGGGTAAAGCTAGCGAGTCGGGTGAGATTTTGCTTGCTATATACGGCCTCCGTCATTTCCTCTGATCTCATCCACCGTTGCCGCCAATATACCTAATCCTGCAAATCTCTGCCAGCTTCCGTAACTTATTGCTTTCAATTCATCTCTCCTAATTGCAACCACACCAGCTTCCCAGTCAACTTACCTGCTTCCTCAATCCCTTGTAATCATTTCCCTGGGGAATTTATGACAACTATGAACGAGTCATGTTTCTCTTTATATCCGCAAAAGAGGCGGCAGTGGCGAAGAAGTAAGCTACCAAAGTGCATGTCATATTCGGAAGTGTCAACATCGCAAATTACGGCTTGGCCAATAAAATGTCATGACCACCAATCTGTAATCTCATATCATCACCGCAATCAAGGGCGAGTATAGCATTTTACACTAATTAGCCATTCCATTACGTATACTTCCATAGTAACAAGTAGAAGTCGGGATACGTTTTCAGAATCTAGCAGCCTAATATTCACTCCCTCTTTTTTCAAGGCGCTGTGGCTTGTGCACACCAAATCTTCAGTTCATTTGAGATCCGATGAAGGAAAGTACAGCGTTCAGTCACCGACCCCCTGCAAAAACAGTGGGTACAAAATATCTGCTGTACCTCTGTATACTGGCTAGGGCATACTCACCTTATCATCTGTTATTATAGAGACAAGCTGTTGCACACTGCAACACCATTACTAAATAGCAGTGTGACAAATGAGTAGAGTAGAGTAGAGTAGTAGGCGCTACTCTACTCTACTCTACTATAAATAACCTGCTACTCTAACTCTACTCTACTCTACTCTACTACTCTAGAGTAGTACTCGAGTATTGGTCATGTGACTTATAGCTAGCCGAATTAGGACTAGAGAGCGGGAGCGTTACCTAAAGTAGCTTAGTTACGGCCCCGTCCCACCCGTCCCGCTTAGAACCTTCGAGTATTAACGCTTCGTAAAGTAATATATCTAATAACTTAATAACTAAACTAATAATAACTAAACTATATTACTAATTAGAATTATTAATACTTATAAAATATTATAAATCAAAAAAATTAGTAATATATTCATAAGGTATATTAATAATTAAGAAGTAAAGTAGATTACTAATTATAAATTAGTATTTGTCATATTAATTATTAAGCTATATTCGAAGCGTTTCTTTATATTATAAATCGATTCTTGATTTATAATAAGTATATTAATAATAGACTTTTATTTCTAAGCTTTAGAATTATCTAGAAGTTAGTAACTCTCTATATAATAACTATTTCCTTCGACTAAGTCTCCTCTTTCTTTCTTTAAAGTATTCTACTTATATCTTTATAACTACTACTCTCTACTACTATTATTATCCTTTATCAAAAATGGCCAATAAAACCTCTATCTCTTTAAATATAACTCAAAACTCTTTAGATTTTCAACTCGATGAATTAAAGAATAGCCCTATTTTTAAAAGAGGGTTATTCTCTAAAACCTTAGATCCTATTAAAGAAAATCCCGAGAATATCGAAAACTATCGATCGGTTACTATTAAGTGTTTACAACCTAATTGCAAGTAAGTTATTAAATAAATCCTTTTAATTATATTACAATTTACTAGCTTATTAATTATTAGTAAAACTTGGAAAAATCAAAGAGTTTACGCTTCTACTAGTAATTATATTGCTCACTATAAGAACTCTCATAAAGCCTTTAATATAAGAAGGTTTTTAAATAATATTGATATCGACGACGGTAAGTTATTCTTAATCTTAATATAACTTTATATTTATATAAATACTAATTATTATTATTAGATACCTCGGATATTACAGAGTCTTCACAAGGCACTAATAATATATTCGACGCTTTCGCTAGACAAAGAGCTAATAAAAGACCGAAATCTCCCGAGGAAAAGTTTAATATTAATAAGTTTAAGAAGTTACTTTTTAGATTTATTATATTAAATAATATCTCTTTTCGAGTAATTACTTCGGAATCATTCAAAGGATTACTATTCTACTTAAATAAGTAAGTAAAACCTCTTTATTAACTTATATATTAATACTAATAATATTTATAGTGAAGTTCCTAGTTTATACTATCAATCTCTTCAAGAAGACTTAAACTCTATTTATTTAGAGAAAAAGTCTCTTATTAAAGAGGAGATTAAAGATAATATTAAAACAAACGGTTCTTTTAGTCTAACTTTAGACGCTTGGACTGCTATTAATCAAGACGCTTATCTCGGAATTACTCTGTAAGTTATTATTGATTATATTAATTATTATTATATACTAACTTATTATAGTCATTTTATTAATAAGAACTTCGAACTAAAGTCTTATTTATTATCAATGAGAGACCTAAAAGAGCCTCACTCAGGTCTTTACTTATTCGAAGAGTTATTAAAGTCTTTACAAGACTATAATATCGAATATAATATCTCTAGGTACGTTACTTTAATTAAGGTTTATATTATTATATATAAAGCTAACTCTTAAATAGTATTACTAGAGATAACGCTAGCTCTAACGATACTTTAATAAGAGCTTTAAAACGTTATTACGATATCTCCGGATTATTATTTCAAGGCGATATATCTTGTATTACTCACGTACTTAACTTAGTCGTTCAAGATATATTAAAAGCGATTATTAAAGACGCTTATAACGACTTAAATAATATCGACGTTTATAATGTCGAAAACGAAGAAGAAATTGAAGACAATATTCCGAATAGTAAGTTATATTAAATCCATCTTTTATTATTTAAATACTAATTATATATTAAGGTACTTCTTTATGGAAAAGAATTCGGAAGATTATAATCGGTATCAAATACTCTCAAGAGAATATAAGACTATTAAAAAGTCAAATTCAAGCTCTTAATATTAAAGAAGCTAGAATACCTCAATTAGGTAAGTACTAACTAAACTTATTTATTAAATATATAGTAACTTATTATTAGATCAAAAAACTAGGTGGTCTTCGACAGCTAATATGCTAAAAGACTTCTTATACTTATGGCCGGCTATTAAGCTAGTTATTACTTCTTCGGAATCAAAGGTCTTTAAAAAGAATAGAGATATTCTTTTATTAAAAGACTTAGATATTCAATATCTAGAAAAGTGCCTTAAGATATTTAATATCTTTGTAAAGGCTACTACGAAATTACAAGCCGATAAATATCCGACTATATATTATTTAATCCCTGAGGTTTATAATATATATAATCGACTAGAGAATATAAAAGAAGAACTAAATGTAAGTACTTTTATTTTTATATTTATATCTTTATCCTTATCCTTTTATATATATATACTAATATAATATATAGGATCCAATTTTTACAGACGCTATAAATAAGGGTATCGCAAAATTAAGGAAATATTACCCTAAACAGGGTATTAACCTTAATAATAGAGCTTTATACTTATCTTTAATTCTAGACCCTAGAATAAAAAGAGACGGACTAGAGCTTATCGGCCTTAGTAGAGGTCAATCTACTGATATCTTTAATCAATTAAAAGAAGTATATAATACGTAAGTTAAACTCTAATATATAATATTATAACTAATTATACTAACTTTAACTTATAGTTATAAAGAAGACTACTTATTAAGTCTACCTCCGTCGCAACAAGCCGAGAATATAAATATAAATCGAGACGACGACGACTTAGATATATATATTGAAAACGAAGAAGAAGAGCTCGATGAATTTACTCTTTACTTTGAAGAAAGAAGAGCCAATAAAAACGTAAGTCCTCTTCTTATTTAAGTAATAAATAATAAACTTACTAATTGTATTAATAGGTACGCCCTTTAACCTTTTGGGCTAATAATAAAGATAAATATCCGGTATTATCTTTAATAGCTCGAAACTATTTACAAATTCCGGCTACTTCGGCTTCTTCCGAGATATATTTTAGTCAAGGGGCTCTTATTATTAATAAGCTAAGAAATAGGCTAAGTAAAGAGACCTTTGAGTTAATTATTTCACTTAAAAGTTGGGGTGTTTTTCAAGAGGAAACTATTAGAGGACAAGAAGAAGCTAGTCCTAATATAGCTCAGGACTTATTTATTATTGATTAGTTTATTTGTATTTAGTTACTCATTTTTTCCTTATTTCTATTATAGACTAAAAAAAATCTCGATTTATTCCTTAGTTACTATTACTATTACTATTACTACTACTACTACTACTACTACTACTACTACTACTACTACTACTACTACTACTACTACTACTACTACTACTACTACTACTACTACTACTACTACTTTACTACTCAACTACTCTAGAGTAGTCAAAAATAACTACTCTAATTCTACTCTAGAGTAGTTGAAAATACGACTACTCTAATTCTACTCTACTCTACTCTACTACTCTAGAGTAGTACTGGAGTAGTAGAGTAGAAATTTGTCACACTGTCTCTGAGTCAGTCAAGGGTCTCAAGGGCATCTCACGCTGCCGGCGCTTATCGGAGGACCTCACACTTGAGTCATTGCTCAACGGACTTGAGAAGGCACGGGAAGAGAGAAGGGGGAACCGCTCGAGGAATGTCTCGAATGATATGATCAAGTTTACATTCAGCGATGTCAAGTGTTATCAACTCGTGCTGTACCCGATGCCATTATCACCTCCTACCAGCGACGGTGAACGAAATTCCGCAACTCCAGGTATGTTATACTTTCCAATTTATCCTGAAGGTTGGAGATATTGGACGATCAATGTTGACTCCCAATCGCGCAAAGGTCCAGATCCAGCAACCCCAAATCTTAAAATCCATTGTCGAAATCATCCGCAACTAAAACGCAAGATTATAAAAAGGCTTCCTGCTCGGCGACTCGAAAACCAACATACCCCTCCCGATATAGACGAAAGCGATATTGGTGACGATATTGATATTGAACGGGGTCGCGGGTGCGCTTTAGTCTTTGACGCCATCTCATTCAGCTCAGATGAGGTTGAGGGAGATTGTGACAATTGTGTTGGCAAGCACGGCATTTTCTCTCAAGCCCCAACCGGATTTTCCCCACTATTCAACAAATCTGCCAACTCAAGCGACGTTGACGATGGAAGTTCTGATATATCGGAACTGGAGGACAGGATATTATTCGACAGTAAAAATCGCCGTGGCAATGAAAGTCCTGGTAGATCAGAACGGGACGACGGGATGTTATTTTTCGACAATACAGATGAAGACGGAAATTCTAAATTTTATCTGGAAATGCCCGAGAAGTCAAGCCAACGCCTCAGCAGGCTGTGGGGTAAACCTGGAAAGCTATTAACCCGCCAAAGAGTTGCAGTCTGGAACCTCGACATCTACAGGAGTTCGACGATGACGAAAGACTGACGGAAGATGTTGTCAATTACTGCATAAGCTCTTTGCTGGAATCATCTGCTACCACTTCAAAGATCTTTACCCAGCCCAGCTTCTTTTATGCGAACCTCCAATCGGGCTCTTGCGACACCATTGGTCCTGACAGCGTGTCGCGATGGCCCAGGAATCATAGCTGCGTTAGTCTTTCCGATGCGGAATACCTTCTACTCCCAATCTATGACGAGACAATCCAACATTGGCTCCTAGTCATAGCTGGGAATATGACGCCCGGGAGGCGCCTGTTGGCTAGGGCAGATGGCCATGTACAGGGGCCAACAGCCTTCGTCACTGTACTCGACTCCCTTGGCTCTGGGCCAGAAAATATGCGCGTTGCCAATCACATAAGGACGTACATCTGCGTCGAAGCACGTTCAAAGTTTGACATGGAATTTAATGAGTCTTGCATTGAGATGAAGCTCCCAAAGCAAGTACTGCGACAGAACAATGATAGAGAGTGCGGGCTCTACGTTTTAGAGCATACAAGGAGATTTCTTGCTGATCCAGCAACGTTCCTTCAGCGTGTCTTCCTTGGACAACTTGCAACGTTATTTGATGTGGCGATGATGAGGACGCAGCTGGCATGTGGGATTATTCAAGACAAGCAGCAACAGGATCTCGATGATATCATCGATCGTGGAGAGGTTACGCACGGTGTTAGATTTGTTATTGAGCGGTCATCAGCATCTCAAATCGGCAAGGATTTTGAAGCAGAAGGTGAACCTAGTTTGAGTGCTGGCCATGACGAGGGGGGAGCAACAAAGCATGTCGGTGTTGGAACTCAGAAAGGTGTCAATAGCAAATTCGCTGCGGGAGTCGGTCTCGAAGGAGTGGACTTCCAACAACAAGATGTGGACATGAACTCGACAACTACGCAGCGTGCCGACGGCAAAAACAAAAATGGGCAACACCCTGAGATTGACGAGAGGGGTGAGAACTTGGATCCCGAGGTCACTTTTAATGATCAATCCAAACAGGTCACAACATGCGGCGAGTGGAGAAGTCCGGAAACTCAAATAGCAAAGAAGAGAGGAATGCTTCAAGTTGAAGATGATAACTGTATCCTTCCAATCCATACCAGAACGCCAGCCTCACCCAAGTCGCCGCACTACGAGGAACAGAATCCTTAAGACAAGAGACGCCGTCTAAAGGCCCATTGGTCAGATCTCAACATGGATGAGGTATCGCCTTAGATGGTCGTCTAGACGATTGTTACGAGGAAACAATTGGTTTAGCTGGCTACGGTTCCCCTTCTCCAAGACTACAGAGAATGGGATCTGGTGGATAGCATTCTGAGGATCATTTAGACAAAGATCGATGTCATCCAGGACCGTTTTAATCACATCAATCAACAGTTTAACAGCTCACCCATGGAAGCTCGTCTATGCCGCATCATATAAAGCAGCAAGTCTCGGCCCAGAAATGAAAATAAGAGAAGAAAACGCATAGAAAGGTCACAGCAGTCACAACCTGTCTTTCCACCCACCCCAGAGTGATGAGAGACTATGTAGCCATGCAAAGAAGAGCACATACTCAAACACCGGCTCAATGCAATGAACGAAAAAGTCCCGCGAAGCTTCAAGTCAACCAGTCCCATCCTACGGTGCCGTCCTGGAACTCGACAAGTACAGTCCCCAAATTCCCACTATGACGATGTCATAACCATGTTATGGTAAATAGCAGCTTCAGCTTTTTATACAGTGGATGCTTCAAAGAACACACAGCCCCCACTGAGGAGTCAAGCGGCACAGATGGAAGAGTGGCGGATCAGCAGAAAGACATCAAGCACTTCTTCGCAAAGGAGCTGTTGCATAGTAAGGAGGAGGAATTTGGGGGTGGCACAGTCCGAGCTCTTGTGGAGCGACTTATCGATGATAGTATGTCAGGCCAAACTTTGAGTTCAGTACCTTGAGATTTTTACGTCGCAAAATGCTCCCGTAAAACCCCTGACCCAAAAGTTTCGTACCGCCGCCAAAGGTCCTGATGTAGTCGTTGTTAGCTGGATTTGGTGCATTAAAACAATTGAAATGTGGCTTGGGTCATGTTCGTGCACATCAGATCGTGAAGCAATGCTTGTGATAGAGCGCTTTGCCCAGGAGAAACTCCAAGAATTCTGTCTGTGGCAGGTCATGAACAACTACTCTTGGCGAGAGCCATCTCCTCGCCACCAGTCCCCTCTATACCCTCCAATTCGCTAGGTGCCGTACAAACGGATTGCTGGCGCAAGGCACAAGATGGCTCGACAATCTCGGTATCCCCTGAAAACCGAGAGGCATTCAAATCGCTAGTATCTATCCATGTAGCACTCCAGGGTACCCTCAACGAGCTGCTGTGTTCATTGAAAGACATTAAATGGCCGACAGATGAATTTTGTGGCGCTCCTTTCTCCAGGCTATTCGACATCATGAAGACTAACGATCCCTGTCTTCGGGTGATGGGAATTTCTAGAGTCCTAAGAGTAATCGATGAGGGAATTAAAAAGGCTGAAGCACAAGCGACAATTCCCCCAAACGTATCTATGGCTCTCAACGATATCTCAGTTATGGCAGCTTGTTTGGAAGAAACTACGAATCACTACAAGTTCGCAAGTAACACCAGTCTATACGCAACGGTGTTTGGCGATTTAGTCGCAGAGTGGAAGACGCGGCCACGCCCGTATATGTTAATCGCTGAAAAGACAATTCAGGCTTTGAGTAAATACAGTGGCAAACTCAATGTTCTCATACAAAATGAGAAGGAAATTCTACAGTCACGGCATATTCAATACTGGAAATCTGTTGACGAATGTATGCCACGGTCATCGCAAGATACTGAAGTCAAGTCAATAATTGGCATAATTCAGCAGATTGGTCCGATTTCTTCGATCGAGACTGTCCAATCGTCAGCAGATTTTGCACCATATACGCCCATCGTGCCCCAGCCTACTCAGATCCAGATAAAGCGGAGCAGGCGAAAACCAATCAAGGCGGCACCGCCTTCTCCTGAGGTTCCTATTTCTCCTGTGGAGAAGCCTTCACGGCCAGCTCCTGTCATTATTAGACCAGATACAAATTTAGCGTTCTGGAAAGCGCTGTTGGAGAATCGTTCAGAGGTTTTATGGCCAGATTTTTGTTCGGCTATGATAGGAATCGGGTATAACATTCATGGCCAAGGCGGGGCATGCTATCGGTTCGAAGGACCTCTTGGAGTGGTAGTTTTCCATAGACCCCATGGAGGAGACAAGGTAAATCATGAATACGCACATACACAGTGGCTAAGGAGGATCGAAGATCATTTCACAGTGGTGGTGGACTAGCGTTGCGGGCTTACTTCTCGGTTTGGGAATATTCAGACATTAGGAGGGTTTATGGTGTTGTAATTTAGAGCTTTGAGTATTTGTATTAGAGCCATTTATTATTATGTTTTTATGTTAGGGTTTTCCATTTTGAATATATTGTTCTAGCTACTATTTTGCTAGTTTATTTTCTTTATCCCTTTTGAAATATACCGATGTACATGGGGTAGCGGAGAATTTGTAATAGTACAGAATAAGCGAAGATATAAAGTGTAATAAAATAGATCGAGAACAATTAATATGTAAGTGTTGGAGTATATGATTCAGGTTCATCAGCACCAAAGCTCTCGGCACGTGACAGCTGGCGATCCTTGGCACCTGGCTTACGTAGAAAGGAGATTATAAGAACATAAATCACTGAACACATCCTCTCAAGGCATGCTTCAACTCAAAAGCTCTATCAATGCGATATTTCAGAGTTTCATTGGACTTAATCAGAATCATGGTCAAATGCGGCTGTTTCAGCTCTCATGAAAGCATAAAACGCTGATTTTTGCATCTACTCTTCGTCATAATCTCTCTCAAAAGTCAATTGTTCTCGATGCATACGTTGTCCCCTTAACGAAGCAAGGAGTCTCGGAAATGAAGTCAAAACTTGGACACATAGTCAAGTCAGGTAAAGCCCTCAAGATTACCGTGACATCCTGAGAAGAGGAGCTATTATGGAAACAGCTGCTTCCCGCACTCGTGGAGTGTTGCCGCGGGACATGGCATCACAATCAGGATTGCCACTAGCGCAAACAGGGGAAATACTTCTATGCACAGCACATTGTGAGTCTGCAATATGCTCATGCGGCGAATACCAAGACGCAAATGGGTTTCCTGGACATGAGGATTGGGCGGACTTCAAACAGTATGCAAAACGCAATGGAATCATGCCCCTTTCCGCGGTGCTTTACATAGAACAACTCCTTACGGATGAGCAAAGAGACCAGATTTAACGGAAGATAAGTGACCTCTCTATGCCTGGCACAAGTGATGGTATTCGGTGTGACCACTGTGGGAAAACCTCAAATCGGCTTTAATAATGTGCCAGGTGCGGCAAGGTGAGCTACTGCAATCAAGCTTGTCAGACGCGGGCATGGAAATCGCACAAAAAGGAATGTAAGCAAAGTAAAGGTAGCAGTTGCCTCCAAGCTGGTGTCTGAAAGGAGACGCCGAGACATTTGTAACGGAGATTACCTTTGATTTTGAACCATGTTTACAAAAATTAGTCATTTATGTTCCGAGGTTTTACAGGCTGTTACAATAATATTCTTGCACATACGTTTGATAGCTCTTACGCAAATTGACCATATTGAACAAGTCATTAATTGACCTAAGAAAGTCCCAGAAGTATTCGTTATGTAAAACCCGACTTGTATTGCCAAGGAATCCTAAATCGTAGAAGATTTTGCCCATTTCTTTTTACGCAATTGAAGTCTTTCCAGTACCTGTAATTTGTTAGACGAGTAAATAACTTACTTGTAGTCCACCCGACTTACCAGGTGGGCCGCGGAAAAGAAAGTTGAATGGCATATCTTCCCTGGGATCCATATCCATTGCTTTCAGCTCTCTCACCGCATTTTGGCAGCCTTCTAGATTCATGAGGATGACCGTGAACCCAAACAGGAGCTCGAGGCGTAGCTGAATACAAATGCAAATACCAGAAACAGTGATGATCATGAAGAGGAAAGCGAGGAAGAAGGTTCATTGAAGCCCATGGAAAGCGACAGCCTGGAGTCCAGCACCATCAAAGTTGGGCAGCCAGACGGTAACCAGCAAGAAAGATTGTCCATCTTTTTCCTTCCTTCACAACATGGTTCTAAAACTGCATTCTCCGACTATACATCAAATCCTGGACGATGCTAACATCAAGACCTAGTGTTAAAATGCAGTGCGATGAAAAGGCCGAGGAGGTCAGATACCGGGTCAACAAGGTTGCAGAGTGGGCCGAGAACGCCAAGAGGGGTAGTACAATATTGGTACAGTGTGATCAATAGAGCCGTAGGTTTCTTCAAATCGACACTACCGATTTGCATAGACTGATTCCTTTCCTTGACTAGAAGGAGAACTCAGGAATTAAGAGTACTCGGAACAACGTAGATTGCTCAGACGATCGCATCCGAGGAACCCCTGACAAGACGAACCCACGCTTGCGTGAACTGCACTTGTCGGGCGCAAAACGCTATTGCAGTGGCGCAGAAACCAGTATAGCGAGGGGCGTAGCCCTTGGAGGAGGCGAGAGCTCTAGAAGAAATAGGGCTGTCGTTATGAGCACATCTAGTGACGAGGGTCGCTTTATTAGCTAGATAGGTGGGTTGCAATGAGCCCAACCTAGCGCTAGAGTGTATATAAAGAGCGACACCGCTCCGATAGCTTCTTCATCCATACATCTCATTCCCCAATCCTTGTTTCCGACTTCATCTCCTCCAGCCATTGCTCGTACTAATTGCTGTTTGGGGATGGAGTAAGCAAAGAATTCTTTCGAGTAGGTGCTACAAGTACAACCTCTACTCAATGAACAAGGAATGGTGGAGCAATGCAGTAATTAGGTTGTGAGTATTTCGCAGGTGTGGCAGGTAACTGCTCCGGGATGGGAAAGGTTTGTCCCTACAGACACAATCAGGGACACCACAGAGTGTGAGTGACCGGCTGGGCTGCCTCGTCATTAGTTGTGCCATTGCGCTCAGTCCAAGTGCATGTGTATTGTAACCTCTTACCAGCGGGCCATTCTTACAGTTGGAGCATTGCCGTGATTCAAAATCATAATACAATTTCATGGCCTTTCTGTACAGAATACATGTTAAATTGTTGGTCAGTCAGACTCCCTGCACACGAAGATGTACACCAGAAAGGGGGAATAGGAATTAGGGATCAGTAAGAACTGGTTATATGTTTCTCCGTATATATTTATTCGTTTCATTTAATCGATAGTGTCGAATCCTTCTCCCGCTGTACTGCCATAAGTTCTATGATAATTGTTCTAGCTGGCATATTGTCTCCTCCGCTGATACCATTATGAATAGAAAGCAAATGGACAGCGTCCAATACCGGCACATGAGAATAGGGATAAACTCAGTGAACCTAGTCTTCTACTCTCTGGATGTGACTCTCAACATCCTCATCCGAGACTTGGTGATTCTTGCGGAGGTGATGGAGCAAGGCCTTCTTCTGCTTAAATGACATCGGGTGTGTGCAACCATGATAGGAACATCTCTGGTTGACAAGAAACGTCCGAACCCGACGGTTAGAATAGGCCTTCAGGACCAACTTGTCCTTTATATAATGGCAAAGTGCGAGGTGTATTTCTAGACCGTTCTGACTGGTGAACTCGGTCATTAATGCACAGTCTTCTACGGGACACTTCCTTGGTAACCAAAGAGGATGAGCGACCCTGAAGTGTTGTCTATATTCTGCTGAGGACTTATATAGAGTCTGGTCTTCGCAGTCATTTTCCTTGCAACAATGAGCCGTGTAGTCGTGGATTAATTTGACGTGGGCGGCGAGGCGTTTAGCGGTTGTGAAAGTTGAAGCACAATCATCGACGGTGCAAGGGAATAAGTTGTCTACAGCTTTCTTCCTCTCGACCTTCTCTGCTGAGCACGTTGACTCATGGGAGCGCATCGTGAACAGGACAGGAGTGGTAAACTGACAACCAGGTGTCTTACAGTCATTTCGGAACAACGTGGGTGGATCCCGTCCATTTCCATGAAACCAATCAGAGACGACGGGATAATCAGCTGGACCACTTTGACTTCGGGTAATAATGTTGACGCGAGAGAGGAATTTGATGTACTCAAGATCAGGAAGCTGGAGAGCTGAAGGAATCCCAAGTTCGGCACCGAGTTGATATAGGAACATCTCTTGAATCTCTGTACTAGTCTCAACATCATCCTTATATCCATCACCTGCAATAGCTCCCTGGAGGGAGTCCGTTGTATTCGGAAGCCGAGGATCAATCCGGCTTGCAAGGTCACCATCCTCCCCTAGGCTAGGCATGAAGAGCGAAGAATCGATACTGTCCATTCCACCACCTTCAGAGTCGTCGGGGACCGGACGGGATGGACTGTGAATCATCTTATTAGGTGGCTCCCCTTCACCATCATCAACCATAGCCTTGCGTTTTCCGCTGCCAATGATCTGGTTGGTGGACGCTGGCTGTAGGACTGGACATTATGTTAAATTAGTTGCAGAACTCCTCCTGTCATTGGGCTGAGAAGAGAGAGGCCTGGAGGTACTCACCAGACCCTGACCGAGACATCAAAGCCTTCTCATGCTCCTTCAGCTTCTGATCACGAAGCCTTTTCTTCGCCGTGCTATCCGACGTCTCCATCCCAGCGTCCTTGTACATTTGACTCAGCTTAATCCTGGTCTACATTGGCTTCTTGTACACTTCTTGAGTTACTGCGTTATCAAAAATATCCTTATACTGTGTGTCAACTCTTCGCTCCCAATCATTCTCTGATCGCTGGTCAACATAATGTGCGGTAAGCCCAGACCGCAACGCATTGTTTGAATGGCCCAAGGCTGCTGCGACATGAGCAGTTGTGAGACCATTCCCATGAATAGGAGCAAGGTATGCAGTATCCTTGGCAGAACCATAACGAACATCGTGCGGGACTACCTTCTTATAGAGACCCGCGTGCAGACCGGCATTGTATATGGTGAACTAACCTGATCCGTCAAGGCATCTTTGTCTGCCATGACCATTGTACCCGCTGGAGAGAACGCACAGAGGACCGGATTGCGCTCCTTGCCTGGGATCCATCGGATTGTCTTGTCAATTCTCGCGGCAGCAGCGCCCAAGACCCGCTCGATCGGACCCTCTAGTGCACCAAGTCGCATAGCAGATGCTAGGAGCAGCTTGATTGGGCACATTATGTTTCTCTGTACTCCGGAATCGCGTTGATGGAGACCTTGCGATTCTTTCGTGGATTGAGCCTGGAACCACGATCAGCAAAGGTCAGCATATGAAAACAAGCCTTTCGGATCCACAGTGTCGATTTGGACGGTCGCCCGATCAGACAACTCCGAGCAAGATCCCTAAAGTCCTTATTGGCCGTGGGTATTTACTTTTTTGCCTTCTCGTTGCGGATCACGATCAAGGCCACCAGATGTTCAATTCTAGTACCACCCACAAGCTTGATGGTGATGTCCTTATAACAGAGGAACGGGAGATCGTGTGTATCCTTGTTGTGTTTGGTTATATCTCCCAAACGGCAGGCCAAAGCACCAAGCAGCAACAATGAGAGTACCTTTTGAAGAACTCGATCCCAATTCGTTGTTCCCTCCTCCAGTGCCCTCCGAAAGAGAGCGACCATTATACGCTGTAGCAGCACCGCTCCAATCCACTGCGTCTCATGTATAGGAGCTCGCGTGAGCCGTCCTTCTTGCATGAGCTGGTTGAAAAAGGCTTTGAGTCGCGAACCCTCATGTCTAGAGAGCTCAAAGCCGGGAAAGTAGAAGGGCAAGATGGATAGGAGACGTCTTGTACCACTCTGGAACCATGATGCACTCAGGACTTCGTTGACACGGGGTATGATCTTGGATATGATAGAGTCAAGGAATCGTAGGATGTCTTGCCCTTTTGGGGTGGCTGTTGTGCTGCAAGTTACATATGTTAGCTACCGTCTTGGAGGTAAAGAGGAGTAATAGCAAACGACGAGGTATCTTACCTTTGCTTCAAGGTGTGAGTCTGAAACTGCATGAATCGGTTATACCATAGTGCATTTATGTAATCGGTCTTCGGGTTTGCCGCAACCAAGCGGAGTGTCTTAACCGTCTTCTTCGAGCTGATTCTATCTTCAACTGACATGTCGATGATGACCTGCATGCTCTTGACACCAGCATTTGCGTAAGGGTTGGCAGGCGCTTCAAACTCCAGGTCGGAGCTGTTGAAGGTATCGTCGTCCATCTCCCTGAGGTGGAGAGATTGACGGTGTCGATCCTGACAAGGCGAAGGGAAAATGGACTGTGTCGATTCGGACAGGGTGAGGTGGAGTGGTACGAACGAGCGAGCGAACGCACGAACGAACGAACGAGTTGGTGCTGTGATAAGATGGTTGAGATCATGATGAGAGAGACAGCAGAGATGAAGTTTGGGCAAAGGCCGTGCGTTGTGCGATTGTGAAGGAAGGAACGCGACGACTTTGTTCCTTATTTCTATTATAGACTAAAAAAATTCGATTTATTTATAAGTCCTTAGTTATTACTATTACTATTACTATTACTATTACTATTACTATTACTACTACCACCATTACCATTACTACTACTACTACTACTACTACTACTACTACTACTACTACTACTTTACTACTCAACTACTCTAACGTGAGTCGTGGCGTAATGCGTCTAGTGGCGTAATGCGTCTAATTGTGGGGAAACTCCGAACAAAATCTTCAATTACTCAACATCAACTATAATACAGTCTCCTATTTCACTCTCAGAATCATCTTGACCTTCTTCTTCAACTTCTTCCTCACTCTCTGCTTCGTACGACCTAATCTTGGCCTTGGTTTTCCTCTTTTTCTCCGCCTGCTTTTTGGTAGCTTTTTCGGCCGCAACCACAGCATCACATAATTTTTGCGTAGAAATATGGAAATGACCCTTCAAAACCACCCGTTTTCCCTTTGTACGTGTCGTCCGTTGCTTTATTATCGATCGGAGGTTATCCGCATCATGTTGGTGGACCCTACTTTGCGCTCGTAGTTGCTCAGTTCCAACCGTAAGTTTTTGGATATACTGACGGACCGGGGTTAAAGGCATCGTACAAGCTTCAATTGTTGTATTTAAGAGCTCATTTGCTGCTCGTAAAGTTGCTTCGTCCGGCGGTGAACTGTTGATAAAGACTTGGTCGAAAATATCAAACTGGGTTGGTGTTTTCGGCCTTTCTGGCTCCGGGGTAGGGTCTCTTTCCATCGTACGAAGTGCTCTCTGGGGGTTGAATGGAATCATTCCAGATCCACGCCATGCTGATTCAATATGGAAATGATTAAAAACCTCCGAACGAGCCTGAATATATGCCTCCATCCATTCGAACTTCTGTATTCGTACGACCTGTGCCTGGCTGAGGTGGGAGAGTGCTGCGGTCAGCCGCTTCTTTAATGGACCGAAAATCGCAACGTCGAGTGGTTGAAGCAAATGCGACGTATGTGGAGGAAGGATTAGGAGGACGATTCGATTCTGAAGACAGTGAGCAATAAAGCTTCCACTAATATGGGAATCGTGGCCGTCGCAAACAAGGAGACGGTACTGGCCGTCAGCTTTCGTACGCGTTACTGGTTCAAAGACGCGTTTAAGCCACTCTAACCCATGAAGATTACTTGTCCAACCCTTTGTATTTGCTGAAAAGAACCACTCGTCCTGAACTTTAGGAGGAATCCAGTTCTTAAGGACGTTTTTGCCTTTGAAAATACCGAATGGAGTGATAGCTGTTCCATCCCCGCAGATGCATTCAACCATTGAAACCCACTCCTGACGACCCGGATGTGCTTGATGTTTCGTACGAAGGGTAGTATCGATGATAATCCGTGTTGATTCCATTGTTCCAATCGAAAATCCAGACTCGTCCATATTGTATGTGTTCTTTTCTAAGATTTTAAACTCCCGAACAATGCTCTGGTACGCGTTAAACCACGCCTCCAAGACTGATTTTGTTGCCCCGTCCATTCGTACGGAGTCAATTCGACGTCCAATAACAACTGTAAGGTGTGGATGTCGTTTTATAAATCGTGGAACCCAGTCCTGACCAAGCCTGTAGTGTGGTGGGAGTTGAAGGGCGTCAAGTGAGGGGTCGTCCAAATTGTAAGTCCGCTTCGTACGAATCTCTTCAGCGAGTTCCTTTAACAACCAATGCCCTGGCGAATATCCACTGATCGTTAACCTCTTAATCCACTTAAGAAGAACCTTCTCTTGTGCGGACGAAAGTTTTTGTTGTTTCTGGCGGGCCTCAGAACGCGTTAAGCCTCCATGGACGCGTCGCGTCACAGTATCCTTAGATATCTTTAGGACTTTTGCAGCTTCGTACGAAGACTTATATAGTCCAGATTGAATTCCTGAAACTGCTTTAGCAACTAGAGTATCAAGCTCTGCCGCGGTTTTGCTTCTGTTTCTTACCATTGTTGAGTTATTTGAAGATTAGAAGGGTGGTCCCCCGCAATTAGACGCATTACGCCACTAGACGCATTACGCCACGACTCACGTTAGAGTAGTCAAAAATAACTACTTTAATTCTACTCTAGAGTAGTTGAAAATACGACTACTCTAATTCTACTCTACTCTACTCTACTACTCTAGAGTAGTACTCGAGTAGTAGAGTAGAAATTTGTCACACTGTGAACGCTTTACTTTCCTTCATCGGATCTCAAATGAACTGAAGATTTGGTGTGCACAAGCCACAGCGCCTTGAAAAAAGAGGGAGTGAATATTAGGCTGCTAGATTCTGAAAACGTATCCCGACTTCTACTTGTTACTATGGAAGTATACGTAATGGAATGGCTAATTAGTGTAAAATGCTATACTCGCCCTTGATTGCGGTGATGATATGAGATTACAGATTGGTGGTCATGACATTTTATTGGCCAAGCCGTAATTTGCGATGTTGACACTTCCGAATATGACATGCACTTTGGTAGCTTACTTCTTCGCCACTGCCGCCTCTTTTGCGGATATAAAGAGAAACATGACTCGTTCATAGTTGTCATAAATTCCCCAGGGAAATGATTACAAGGGATTGAGGAAGCAGGTAAGTTGACTGGGAAGCTGGTGTGGTTGCAATTAGGAGAGATGAATTGAAAGCAATAAGTTACGGAAGCTGGCAGAGATTTGCAGGATTAGGTATATTGGCGGCAACGGTGGATGAGATCAGAGGAAATGACGGAGGCCGTATATAGCAAGCAAAATCTCACCCGACTCGCTAGCTTTACCCTTTACCGCTCGATCCTTTCTCTCAAGCTCAGGAGTGCATTAGTCATGGGTAGATTAGTCCATAAACCTTAGGAGTCTGCTGCCGTAGAAAATTATTCAGTTGTTTAGCTTTGCTTATATGAGTAAGATTTCCGAACAATCTATGCGCCTACAAAATTGCAATACATTTTCACTATCGCACTCCTCGGGTCATCGGGGATATAACGTTTCGGCATCTTTCAGATTCTGTTCTTAAAAGTTTCGAGAGTTAATTCTACGATGATCAAGATCTCAGCATCTCGTCGAGATACTAAGTCGGCTTGAACGGTGTACAAAGCTGAAGACAGTAGTTGGCTTCTCTGAAAACCAACGAAAGCTTCCTGCATATTCGCAGGGCCTTGTAGGAAGCCTTCTATGGTGAAGATCGAGGTCTTCACGCCGTCTGTTTGTGGATAGTTCGTTACAGATACACTCGAGCGGGCGTCGTATCAATAAGGATGAGAAAAGAAAGAGTGGATAAAAACTTTAGGGCTGCGAGGGATTTCTGACAACGTCTAGTAGGGGTCAAAGATCAGCCATTAGGACAACACCTTAGGAAAGGTGACGGAAGGATTTGGAGAATGAATGAATTAGGTAAGCGAAAGATGAGGACGGGAGGCGTGAGCAATTTTGCCTTTTGGCCTCTCAAGAAGTGCCCGATGGATCGGAGGGAATGAAATGAGCGGATAAGTTAATAGATCGGTGAGGAAAGAGGTGGGGCTCTTAATTTCAACATTTTATTATAGGCACATACCTTAACAAAAATATAAATCTGATTGTCCTATTATGAGTGAGTATTGTAAGAGAAGATGGCAGGTTGGGTTTAAATGTAATGAAGTTAATGTAAGTTAGTTGATTCTCTCATTTTGTCTTTTGATCGCGTTGGGGATCTTGATTGGGGATTTCTACTTGTACCCATTGAGCTTCTGTCAATTGACTACAAGTCGTAGCTGGAATCGTCTTGGCCTGATGAACCTAGCGCTGTATTTTGGTGGGACTGCGGAACTTCTGGGGGCAAGCGGGGATAAAGCCGGTTTTGCGAGCGACTGTAACAGGTCAGATGTAATATTTTTATTGAGACGCCTAAGTCTTTTGAAGATGCGTTGGTCCACGATAAACTAAGCTACTTCGTATCTTGTTCCATGAGTCCAGTATCTGTTGCATCCTTTCTTGACATCTTCCCGGAACATTCGAGGTATCCGAAATTTCAAGATACCTCGGACATCTATTGCTGATGATGCAGCGAGGAATACCGTGAAGCCCAGTTTTCACACTGGAGTTGAAGTGTTTGTCACTGTCCGATATTTAATCATCAGTGGGCCCTTCTCATGCACGCCAAATGCCTTCATTTTCCTTGTCCAATTCTCGCTTTCTGGACAGAGTTCTATATCAAAATTCAAGAAAAGCCTAGCAACGATCAATTTAATCTCAGCAATTGCTAGATTCATCCCAAGACAGTTCCTCGGTCCTGATGAGAAGGGTTTGAAACCACTCCTGCAATCTTTCTTGTATGATTCTTCGCCAAGCCAACGACCAGGAAGAAAACAACGAGGGTCACGAAAGCTATTCTCCCCTTGATATGTTGCCCAGTGGCTGATACCGACGACTGTCGACCCAGGTACATAACGGCCGGCGATAGTATGGCCCTGGGATGGCGTAATCCTGGGGAGATTTTGTACACTTATAAAGTCAGCTCCAGCGTAATAGATGAAGGACTACATACGCTGGGGGTAGAAGGCGGAGCGTCTCTTGAACCACGGCCGATTTGAATCCCCGCAGTCAAACTGATACCCTTCTAGGTCTGTTTTTTGTGTAAGAGGAATGGCGAGAGGTTTTATACCTTTTCCAGCGCCGACAAACTACGACGACATATCGATGGTCACACCGGAGAATCATATGCACGGGTATTGATACTCTTCTCCCATATGTGATTCTCTATTTGACCTTGCTTGTAGGTTTCCAAGGAGTGTGTAACCTGGAGCAAAAGAGAGCATTATATCAACCAAGCTCGAAACAAGGCTAAACCTGGATTTGAGAATTATGATAGTCATGTTCTTAACCTCGCTTTGTCTTTTCCAGCCACAAATCGCAGGAAGGGGGGAGAGTGCACCAAAGGCCCACTGGCAGAAAGAGGAAAGAGTTTTCCAGGTAGTGTTGTCTTCAACATTCGTGGCGAATTGCAACCCCACTATGGATACGATAGGGAAAAGCTCAAAGTGTGGAAATCACAGTCGCAAGCGCCTGTCTCCAAGGTGTTAAGGCGATCGAAAAGAGAGCACAAGAAAGCTTTTCGATTACACCCTCGAATTTTCTTCAAAGGACCTGGGCCGGCGGGGCCAGAACCCACCGACGTTGGATTTACAGAACTGCGCACCAATCTGTACGGTACGCCATTTTATGATTCGGAGCGGCCACGGAGACGACCCAAGTCTTGGCCGAAAGATTGGGTATGGCCTCAGAGTCCGACGCATATCCCAGAAGATGAAAGTCCATGCGACTTCTGTCAGATCGATAGCTCAAAGGGCTGTAAGTGTATTGTTGACCAAATGGGTGCCAGAAATCGACTAAGCGTAAGAGTTTGCAAGGAAACGGGCAAAGGCAATGGCATTTTTGCAACAGCAACAAAGACGGACAAGAAAACACAGTGGAAGTGCGTCGTCAATAAAGATGGCAAAGTCAGAGTGTACGAAGCACATACCACCTTGATGCCCCTCACTGGAACCCTTGTGCCAGATCTATGCGAATATGAATGAGTTAGTTACAGATATTGTTTTATAACGATAGTTTGCGAGGCCTTAACTAGGCCTAAATAAGCAACTAGAGCGACGAAAGCTAGCCGAGCCTTGGTACTTAAAGTAGTTATATAGAGCTAGAAATCCCCCTCAATAAAATGATCATTCATACCAAATCCTCCTTTTTTCATTCAGAAATCAAATTCTTTATCTTACTAAGAAAATAATGATTTAACAAGTTATAATTATGTAAAAAGAAGAAAATCCTAATAATGATTATAGTCGATGCCCTAGCCCTCATTTTGAGCAAGGAGAATTAGACAATGAAATAGACGAATTAAATGCTAAATTTTATAATAATTTTAATATCATTCTAAATCGATTGTCTAAAAGATTAAGAGGTAATAATCTGAAAAATACCGGATTATTAATTTGTACTCTAGCATTTAAAGCTTGTTCAATTAAAGGGGACAATAATATTGATTTAAGTCTGACCTCAAAAGTACGTTCATACGATTCCTAGAGCTCAAAAACCCTACTTTTCCGGCATCATTACTTCTTACAAGAGAAACAATGCTAATCTTGGCTTCCTCACCTTGAAAGCCGTCACTTGATCCAGAATTAGTAAAAAGGGGCTCGGATACTAGATGTGACTTACATAGTCGAGATTCGAACCTGCTGACAATCCTTTTGGCCTGGTACGCCATTTGGCGCTTTGGGAGCAGAAAGTTGATTTTCACCTGAAAAGATATTGCCATTTTGCCCTAGCTTCACCTTCAACCTATGTTGCTGCTCGAAATATGGCATTAGAATTGCAATGTCGTCGTAACTGTAAACGCCCTGGCGAACGATGTGTCGAACAAGCCTATGAGTTATCTCGACCTCCCAAGCATTGTGGTAAGATTTCTGTACTTGATCTCCTCTGGAACTATCTTCTTGATTCGTGTGGTGAAGCCAATACATATTTTTTCTCATGCCAACTACATCTGGAATAGCTTTGACAGACTCATGATCTTTCAACTCCGGGTAGATTGTCCCTTTCAAGAGTCTCGATATATCCAGTCTCATACGCCGTTGAACATTTAGAAAAGATAGCGGAGGTTTCCTATGTTTAGAGGTTGATAGTCTCTCGAACATACTCCTGTCCAACTGGTAATGACTTCCATAAGGACCTTCGATAGAGAGTTTATAATCGTTGATAGGTGGACGTAGTTGGGAATGGTCGCCGATTTGGATTAGATGCTCTAAGCTTGGCAAGAGAGCTGAAAGCAGATGTCCTTCCAAAATCTGCCCTGCCTCTTCACAGATTGTGACTTTTGCATCTATGTTCCGCAGAATGGATATCCTAAGAGCAAATCCAGCTGTGGTAACACCGATCACATCGGAATTTTCCAAGCACCGTCTGTCAATCTCTCTGTAAACGTTCCTTCGATGTTGTTTTGGTTCGTTATGTGAGTTTAGCAGCTCAAAGAGTTCTGTACCTGTCTGTGAGAAGATCTGGCTAACCCAGCATTTCAGTAGGCGATAACGGCTTGGATTTGATAGTCGGTGTATATCTTTGTTTGCTTTCTCCAAAATCATTTTCATTTCTTCGTTCGGCTCGTCGATAGCTTTCGTTGGAGATCCCGATCGCCATTGAGCAAAGGCATCCCCCTCGCCACTTTCGTTACCACCGCTGTCTATTATGAATTGGTTGTATATCTGCGGATAAGTTACGTGTAATCGATAGCTGTCCAGTAGCTTCTTCTTCTGCATCAAGCTGTATGTCTCGCTAATAAAGCTGTTGCTGAGTACTTAAGAAACGGCCCCTTTTATCTATTCTTCTCAATGACGTGGATAGTTGATCAGTCTCCACGTATTCGTAATTAAATAAGATCTCCACGGTCAACTTTTTCTCTGGGTACTCATCGGCCCATAGTGTAAGCTGCTTCTCTATTACTGGCCAATCGACATCTGTTTTATCACAGCTCCTGGAGAAATTGTCTACCGAGCGTTGTGCAACTTTTAATACAATCTTTGTACCTTCCGGCTCTATGGTTCTCTTCTTAGTTCGCATTTTAGAAAGACAAACCTGATCCAACTTAGGTTTGAGGAAGAAACGCCAATATCAGGCAAGTTCAAGAACTAAATCCGTTTCTGTATTCGTTGACTGCACCCTGTTGTGGATCTTAAAACTCCAATGGATCGAGTAGCGTATATACTTCGGCGGATGTTCATTGTATGTCCTCCCTTCATCCCAATCACGAAGCTGACAAAAACCCAGCTTCCTTACCTCCTCCAATTGTGTGTTGCTCGCTAGGAAAGTCATCCTCGAATGGGTCCCATTGTCCTTGGTATGATTCGACTTCGCGGAAAGGAGAAGGGCTTGTCATCTTCGTCAATGGCTCTTCGGGGCTCAATGGAGGGTGTAGAAAAAGGTGCAGAAAACGCTGGTAGACGTTACAAGTACAGTGGTTTGGATCTCCCTTCTTTGAGGTTTCAATTCCATTGTTTGTTCTAGCATTCTGCCTTTGAGTGATCATGTGATGTGATGACCCCATCATTTCTTCAACTCTACATCCCAACTGCATTCCATTGGAAGACCATTACTTCCAAAAATAGCAAAATTGACTCTTAACTTCCAGTCATCAGACCAGACCATACATTGCTACTCTATTTTTAGTCTCCTTTACGCTGTGTATGGATCTTTTCTATTATTGTCTAATTTTGCTGACCCGGTTATTGCCGTTCCTAGAATCAAGGCTCTTAATACGACCATAAAACTCTATTGGCACTCTTTGGATTTGGATGCCCTCTGCTCGTTCACTGTATAAGCACATCATACGATGGACGCATCTGTCTGGGTTTGTTGCGGCGTCCTAGGTACATTCATTGCCTACTATCCATTCTCTCTTCTATTTTCCAGAGCCTATCCAAAATCTGTGGCTATCTTACGAAGATACATATCCACCCCCCAGATTCTTCGTAGGCTGCGGTTAGGGTCTATCCATGGAAAGAACTTGTCGGTAAACCTATGCGGAACAGGCGTTGTTACACCTCTTTATCTTATTTTTGCGACAGCAGTCTTAATTCTCAATGTTGTTGTCTTAGCTCTGTCAGGGAAAAGCCGTAACTTACTGATTTGGCGCTCCGGACGGGTCCTTGCGTTTAATCTTTGTATTTTGATTGTAAGTGGGAGACAAAGTCTTCTTTCTGATAGCCTCGGTATTGCCTACGAATTTCAAGCATTCTTCCACAGGTGGCTGGGAAGGGTAGTATTTCTTGTTGGCATCATTCACGTCGTGATTGCATTCATACCTTACCAGTCTGGTGGAATTATACTATCACCTCGGCCACGTATTGCAGGTTTCACGGTAGGTAACTCGCTCTTCCAAAGGAAGACTATGTTATTGATGGCCAGAGATCTAGGCTGCGTCGGCACTCTTTGCTCTTATATTGTCTTCATTCTCTTCTGTACGCCAGACATTCTATGAAATATTCCGCTACTGTCATGTCTTTCTCGCAGTTATTGTCGTTGTAGGTGGTTTTCTCCATCAGACACCTATCGGCGTATCAAAGCCGTCGGCTATTTTGTTTATCATCACCGCAATCATGTATTGCTTGCTCTTTAGCATGAGAACAGGCATGCTCATACTTCAGCGGGCAAAAGCTGCGATTTTTCATGGTGATGGTCTTCTCAAAGTCGATATAGAACTGACAAGGGCGGTTCGCGTTCGAGCCGGACAACACATTTGGCTGCGGATTCCCTCAACAAGTCATACATCTTTTGCTCAATCGCACCCTTTCATAATCGCGTCATGGGGAAATACGCACAAGGGCAAGACCAAGAAGGTCACGCTTCTGATTGATGTCAGAGCGGGGTTCACACGGAAACTCAAAATGCTTGCTAATTCGGAATCAACAAATTCTCAACGATTCAACGCTTATATTGATGGACCTTATGGATTGCCATCCAGGCCTGAAGAATATGGTACAGTTATTTTGTACGCCACAGGTATTGGGATCGGAGCACAGCTTGCTACTGTCAAGCATTTACTGGAAAGTAGAGAAGCTGGTATTGCTAAAACACAACGCGTAACACTCCTGTGGGAGGTTGACCATGTGTTTGTTGGGTACAATGCGAAGAACGAAAAGTACTTTGTTAAAAATGATACCGCACAACAAATGGTAAAAGACTTGTTGCAACAGGACTGCGATCGGCTCTCTAGACTGAGACTAGATCCTGCGGCGACTTTTAAGTACAGGTCCGGCTGGCAAGGCGCACCACCGGAGCAAGGTTATGTATGGCATGATTTATATCACTCTTATCTGCTGCTAATCATTTAAAGATGTTTCGATGCACGAGATACGTACGAAATAAACCTCAGCATGTCGAACTTGACCTCGATGAAAATGATGAAGATAATCACAGCAGCACAGACACCTTACGAACCCGATATCGCGAACTTAATCCTGAAGCCTCTTTAGATAGTCAGTTGCAGCATGATAACTGCAGAGGTAGAGTCTTGGTTTCTGGTGAGTATCTAGTATTCCAGATCACACTTTTGCTGAATTTGTGCAGTCTGTGCCAATCCAGCGTTCGCAGATTCAATACGCAATATCGTCGCTACCAAAGGTCTTCATCTACATGAGCACGAATTTCGCCCAGAGAGATGGCCTAGAATTAAAATTGAACAGGGAATGGCTGGGAACGAAGATCTTGCAGGGAACGAAAAAACGATCGGATATGACTACCCGCCAGCAGAAGTAAAGACCATTGAATACACGGATCCAGGAACTGCTAGAAATGAGCCTTCCGTAGTAAACGAGAAGACCATAGGATATGAGTATCGGACGGCAAATGAAGCAACTATCGGATATAGATATTCGGCAAACTGAGCATATTGTTTGTGCAAGGTCGGACTTCACTTGAAAATGATGTAATTAGAACAGATCATTCAGTCTGGCTTCTTCTACGCATGAATACTTGACAGTGGTGCATTTGAAATGATTTGGTAATGACTACATAATATTTGAGAGTATGGCTTGACTCATACAATATAATACGTAGACTGGTTACTAGATACCCATGAAAGGTACAGTACACACCTCGGTAGTCTTAACAATCAATAGCTTGAGTAAACGCATGAAAGTCAGCATGCTTTTACATAATAGAGCAATTCAATGTCACAGTTTACATTGCTGCCACCTGTCATCCGCTGACTTTTGGACACCACGATTTCCTTGTCAGCAATTCTGGTAATATGTGAACACACTCACGATAAAACTTGATGACCGTGACATGCAAAGATAAATCATTCAACAAATGCCGTAAGATTACAGTATCCTCATTATTATTCTAATATGGCAGTTACATCAGCCATTTGGACTTTAGTTCGCAAACTTCTCATTAACCATGACAGCAATCTACCTGGTCTCTATTTCGCGGAGCGATTTTGTATTCTCGTAGTGATCAGCGCCTCATCACCTTTCAGGGTGATTTCACCACAACACAACGAATTGTGGATGGTCTCTCTAGCCTTGTAGGCATAGACAAGAAGACTCGATGGAAGTATATTTCGATCATGCTGTGGAAAGCATCCGAATTTGGCATTGGGTGGTGGCTTGATTGCACTGGTACAGTACCTAGGAACCCATTATCATTTGTAGTTTACTGAGATTTTCATACAGGTCCCGAAGTTGCATCTCTTGCATTGTTGTGCTATATTCCCATCACCTATGTAGTTGCTTCGGCATCCACTTCCACCAGCATCAGATCACTACTAGTTAATATACTGGCAACTTCTGGTCCGTATTATTTTCTACAGCAAAAGCCTCTCACTGTTCAACCTCCTCGACGCCAAAGACTCGATCGCAGTAGCTGGTGGCTGCGTTGGATATATTCTGCAATTGCTGCAGTGTTTTATAGTCTGGTGGTCCATAAAGCTGTCACGAAATTGGTATTACCACAAATTCGAAAGTATTTTCCTCTGGCTCGGCACGTACTTCGAGAGTCGGATCTCAATTGGAAATGGTTACTCTACTCGACACCTTTCCTCAGCATTGCAGTCTGGAATCTCCTCCAAATACCACATCTTCCTCAGCATCGAACCTTCGAGGAGACCAAGGATAAAGAGAGTGGAGATCGGCTTTACTGGACTGAACATCTAAGAGTGATGAAGCGAATCTCAGTTGTTGTTTTGCTGTCCTCAGTATTGACCTGGGTGCAATTGAAGGCGAAATTGGAGCTACTGTAGTATAGCGTACAAACAAAGTGTGGTCAAGTATAATTCTACTGGTGTAAGGAGTCGGAGTTAGAGACTCAGCAGTTTTGAACGTCAAGGGAGATATACCTTTCCAACACTTGAAAAGAGTGTTGTAAAAATGCTTAGGCATGATTCAGACGAGTATTTAATGCCTCAAGGAGTGCCACAGGTCTATGCCTTATAATTATTGTTGTTATTACCGCACACAAATGAACCGAAGAACAGAACTAAGTTCATCATATAGTACCGCTATTCATAAGTCGCGTCACATAATTCTGCCAGTGAACAACCCAATATTTTACCATAAGTTTAAGATGGATTGTGAACACCAATGAATGTTCCAATATCTTATGCTAATGCTTCTTTTACTTTTGTTACTAATTCTAATTGATGAGCAAACCAACCATGAGATCTACTGCTCCCACAGTCTTGAAGCATTAATATTGCTTTGCTGCAGAATACAAAACCGAAAACAACCCAACAGTTCCATGGAGTAAATGGCCTTGGAAATTTGATCAAGATTCCTCTGCTTATCTGCTAAGACTGTCCTGCTTTCCATTCTCATATTGAGTTTAAAATATTCATAGTTGTGTTCGATGACTGAAAATTTCCTGGTGGCTTGCTGTTATTCGAGCCTTCTCGATTTCTTACGGAAAAAATCATCCTGGTTCTTGTAGTCGAGTCTGGAATGCTTATAATGACCCCGAGGGGAGACCAGCTAGTTCGTCTAAATCCAATACGTTTGTCGCAATCTGATTTATCCACATAGATAAGCTGATAGGAATGAAACCCAGCAGATAGGTTATATATATATAGATCTCGCAGACCTGCGTTTCGTCCTTGTGCTATTCGGCGAATCGTTTTCTTAGTCCAACCCTTGAAAGCTAATGCTCTTCCTATACTTGAAGCTGTCACAAGTACTTCAAATTCATCCTATAGGAAGACGATCATCTCGGACTGATATAATCCTGGCTTTTCCAACAAGTGCTCACAGGGTGTGATACTCCGTGTAGCCATCGGGGTGCCCAAGTAGTGGATTTTCGAGCGTATGTCTCGGACAGAACGAGGCGTACAGCCAGCAGCTTCAGCAATTTCGGCATTGGTGGATTTACTATGAATCATATTATCAATAATATCCTGCTGTAATCTTGTAAGGTTCGGTGCCATAGTTGAATGCTTTTCGCTGCTGCATTAATACATCCTACGCAGGTGTACAGTACAGATTGGCGACATTGAGCATCGCAGAGCAAGGTAGAACAAAGGGTCATCATCAAACCTAGAAAGGACACAGTTGCAAAATTTATCTTCGAATCTGAAAGAATAATTTGGAAGAAAGGTCATCATCGGGTCTCAAAGGCGGCGCTCTCTGGCCTCAGGCTGTGATACGAGGACAACAAAGGACTAACCATAATAGCTTTAGTGCTTATCTGAATATCCTAGCACTGTGGCTGAAATAAAACAAAAGAGTTTACACAGTGGAAGCCGATTTCGAAGCTTACTGTAGTAATACTGGCACTTTGGCAGTGCTTGAGTCCACGTATTGTAGGAACCGCTCGAAAGAGAAGATTTTGTGAGATTCCGTGAATGTTGCATTGTGTGCGTCTAAAATTCCCCCTATGCTACCAGTAAGGCACTTTCTGCTCGAGCTGGTGCGCTCTAGTGCGTACAAGTATCACGCTCCCGTAGCAAATATAGAATGCTGATTTCCTTCGTTCGCAATATCCAAAGCCGTCCTGCCTTTGGAATCCTTCGCCTTCATATCAAAGCCTAGGCTCTGCAGCAACAGGACTGTTGCTATGTCTTCATGGTCTACTGCGACATGTAGCATTGTCTTTCCATCTTCATCCAACTTTGTCAGATCGGCACCACTCCCCCAGAGCGCCTTAATCAACGGTTCGCCACCATGGTGTAACACCAACTTCCAGCTTTTCTTGCCATCGATGATAATCTCGGTCGACTCCAAGTCCTCCCATTGAAAGATTCGGATTTCTTCAGGGGCCGGTGTTCGTTGATTATCCCTGATCTCATCGGCAAACAACTCCAGCAGTCTCAAGATGAGGATGTAGTCGTGATAGGGCGTGGGTTCAGCAAAGTGTTGTACGATTTCTGCAAGGTCGCGTCGCCAGCAGATCGACCATACCACCAGAGAGATGGTCCATACTGCGACGAAAATTGTAATCGTGTAGACAAATGTAATTGCGAGAAACTCGGACATTTTTAAGATGTTGATAAGGGTGTAAAGATGGTTGGAAATTTCTCCCCAAGAGAGCTATTGGTGGCTTTATATAATGTGTCCAATCTTTCTCCTGAGCGACGCGTCATTACTCTGTCAAATATGAGAAACTATTTCCAGCCTGTGATCAGATCTGTAGCTAGATCTAGGGGCATGACGTTGGGTGAAGCCATGCAGAAAGCCCCTGAAAGGCATCTAGCTCAAGCACAGTTGCAACCTATTCGCCCCAGTGCCTCCAAGACTGCAATGATCCCAGAAACCTGATACCAACTAAAGTGGCTGTGAAGGTATTCGGGCAACGATGGACGAATGAGGGACCTGGAACGCTCGAGCTGTCACCTCTCTCGCGTCGACAATTCGAGCTTGTGATGGGTATTGTTTCACCCCTTCGTGGTACTTCGTCATTGACAAAATATTCAGCTCGACAAGGATTAGATCTGAGGGAATCTCAGAAGTGTCTCCGTAGACGAGTGGTTCTCTGAGGAATTTCGTGTGCGGTGGAATAATGGGCCCAGGCACTCCTCTCGACAGAAGAGCTTTTGACTCTCTCTCTACAATTTCTCAGGCCTTGCACTTCGTTGACATTGGAATGTTCGAATATGACGAGAATAGCCTTACAGCGCCGAAGGACTTGCTCGAAACTGGGTCTATGGGTGGAACAAGGCGTCTAATTGACGGATACGGGGCGAATCCAGACACCAGAAAAGCCTGAAGGAACAGGCATTTCGCCACTACCGGGGCCTCGATGAGCTGAAGGCCATTACGTCGAGGTAGATGCAGGAAAGGACGAGGACAAGTTGCTTGAGCCAGGGAAGGAATTGATGAAGATCGTTGACAAGACTAGAACTTAGTATCAGGTTCCAGTTGATTGATGTATACGACACGCTCCAGCAGATGGCCAGTCCCTTCGTCGCAGAGGCGTGGCTCAAGAGCCTGGGACGAATATTTCTCATTTCAGGATCCTACAATCGTTCGGCTTCAGATTCGATGCGTGAGCGAGACCCTCAACTAGACAGCGATGACTTACAGTCCAAGGTGAGAACATACGCCGCCCCTGTCAACGCTGAGTATCATGGGAAAGAACCAGAGGCGCTGGTGGCAAGGGGAGAATGATCGATTGAGATTCAGGAGAAGCTATAAATGATGTGCAGGAGGGGAAAGCCCAGGAGCGGGGAGAAAGACAAAAACGCCTGGCAGACGACATTCAGCTTGATCTTACTTTCTGTAAGACACCCATTATCGCCCTCTGCATGAATCCTTCCCACCTTCTCCTCCTCTGACTCGTCTACCTCATTTTTGCATGTGCTTCACCGGCTCTCCCAGACTCCCACACAGTCAAGGGCTCGAGGGGTTGACAAATCCATGAATGATACAAAAAGGCGGAAGGATAAATGTTTTCTTTAGCTTCTTTAACTATAGATAACCTCACCAGCTTAGATAGCACTTGACTTTTATGATGCCTCTATGTGATAATACTAACCCTAAGTTACTCCTAATCGTACGACCACTAATCTGTATCACTTGATGCAACTCGCTTAATGATTCAGGGAAGGCCGTCTTCGACTAAACACCACCTCTCAGCCAGCTCATACATTGGGAAACCTCACAGCAGGATTCTGATAATCACCGAGCCTTCGCAAAATAACCTACACAGGCAAATGATAGATTCAGCGAACACCGGAGGCCGATTCACATGTCGTTTATATTACAATAAACTGTATCAAAAAAAAAATTGAATTCCATACCTTCCTTCTCTTCTACCTAATTGGCTTTACCAGGAGGCACTGAACGCACACAACTCGTCTCTATATTTAGTTTAGTTGTTTAAATAGGGCTGGTGGATGTCCTCCGTCCTAGTTAATCACGAGCACGCCAAGTTTGAAAGTTTCAAGATCAGATCTATGCCAAAACTCCCACAAAATTTATCTACTCCGAATCCTAGCTTTCATCTGATATCTTGCATTTGTGAAATATCTTCCTATACCCATCCAATTGACATCTAAAGCTTGACTAGTCAATCGCCGTGCAACTACATCCGCTGTCTTGGGCCTTCTTAGTGTACTTCTCACAAAAGAGGTACTAAATCGGTCTGAAGCTCTGTTCTATTGAAACTGTTTTACTTCCCCGCGATAAAGAGTTTTCCAGGAAGCCTTGAAGAGCTCGGCAGGGTGGGTAAATGTGTTTTCATTCAGAGTGGTATTAAAGATTGTAGATTTCCGAAGTTCTGCTCCTCCCGAGGTTGTTTGTCCGGTTCTGGCTGCTTAGAACCGTTTGCCTCTTTCGCTGGGTACCAGGGCAGTGACGGTGAAAGTTTTTTGCTTTCTCGAATGAAGATGGAATGGAAGGCGATGGGGCAGCTAGTTTTGCTGCCATATATCCTATTTACTCGATGGACGGGATTCGATTGCTTTGGGTTTGGGACAGTATCTAGCTGGCACTTAACAGATAAGGAAAGATGAACTGGAGAAAATCCATAGCCATATTTATAACACGGAGCATGGGCGCTGCTCATTGATCCCGCAGTAACCCAAACTCAGAAACCCAGGCACTCAGCCACACAATTTTGGACGTGGTGGTGCTCAAGTGACATACGAGTATTTACGTATTCCAACATTTGCTCGTTGCCCCGTTCATACACTCTGGGGCGCGAGGCTGGAAGCTGTATTGTTGGAAAAAGAAACGCATGAGTGACGCCACGGTACACCGAGTCTCTTATAAAACCTGCACCTCTTCCGCAAGTAAAAGGTTTAAACGATCATTTTCAACTTCGAAATGCGTTCAGGATCAAGATGCTCCAGACCCCATCGCTCCTAGCAAATGAAGTACCGCCAATCGAAACCCTACATGATCTTTTAGAATTTCATGGTGCATCGCTGAAAGACATGGGTTCGTTCAAGAACACGGCGCAACTCTGGAGAAAATCAGACGAAATAAGCGATGGTAAACCTGCGTCTGACCTTCTTAACTAGAAGGAACCTTTGATTCAGTAACAGCTCACGGCGCCGGTACTCAGGGCAAGATCTGGAAGGAGCAGGTGGGCATGCAGTATGAGGACTTAAATCTGGTGTATGTGTCCAGCAAAATGTGCCGGTGATTCAGAAGATTCGGAATTCGGATTTGAACGCTGCTAATGACGGGAATGGTGAAATATTTTGGTCCGCTAATAGGACTTGGTTCCAAGGTACTGATTTGCACTTCCCGGCTGACCGACGAAGGTAAGGAAGCATTTCCTAGCAATAATTTCAACCACAGATTAGACTCTAATATCCGGTAAAATTGTGGAGTTATTAAAGCAGATATTCTGGAGACAAAAGAGGTACCATCGTAACAACATTAGCTACCACTACGGTTACAATTAGACCATTGCATCCGCAGATTGATCACGGAACAACTCAACACCAGTTCTAAATGCTGCGAATGCAAGTCTAGTCTCGTTACAGCGTAGGGACTCAAAGATTAGGTACATTTTTGACCGACCCCAATTGACTGATCTAAATACTGAACAAGCAATTACATGACCCTGCGCACTGCATCAACTGCATCACATGAAATTAACATGGAGGAGTCAAACTCATCTTCTAGGGATATTCTTAGCCGATATCTCATTGGCTGCTCCGGCCGCAGCGATGTCGTGAACGCAACGATTCACTCGCAACGTGTCATTACATGGATAACAGGATGAATTTCCTTTATGCGTGTATTGACCGATGTTAAAGTTCATAGCACGAGACGTGACATGGTGGGAAAATATGGTTGTGGAGAGGAAGATTGCGATAGGCCAAGAGAGAATGGTATGGGTAGATTAGGTAGAGACACCGATAGAGATTATTATTTTGGAAAATGTGCTAAAGATACTAACAGTGCCTACTGTATGTTCATGTATATTCTTTATTCGAGTTCGGAGGGGCAATAACTCGAGCATTAGAGTGCCTGAAGAATAGCGCGGAGGATTGACTACCCTTTGATTTAGGTCTGAAGTGGTTCCCTTGTTTCGCGTCAACGGCCAGGTTCATGCAGTGACGTGGAGTTGCCTGATGACAAACGATAAGCTACTAACCCGAGAAATATATCTAACGCGATTTTCGGATCGTTTGCTTCATGTTTACCAACACAAAATACATCTCCCCCTCCAAATATCCTAGTATATCATTGAGTTTATCGGGATACTTGCCATTTGGATACAGCCTTTCACAGCTTCTTGCCTTATAACGAGGTGCATCTTTCCTGCTCAATCAAATCGAGGTCTGCCTAACGACCGCTGTGTAGTAACAGTCCATAAAAGCTCAAGTTTCGATATGTTTCAGCTAGAAATATTAGAAGCCCAGGCCAAACTCTTGTTCCAGAATGGACATTATAGGGCCAGCGCATACTTTTAAGTTCAAGCACATTGCTTTGTATCAAATTTGTCCCGATCGCTTGGACTTGTGGAATACTTAAGGCGTCTTGAACTTGGGCTTCAAAATGTCAGAATTCTCTTAAATGCAGCAACAGCATACCTAAAGAGTGCAATATTCGAGTTACAGCTCGACGAGGACGCTAGCGAGCTCGTTTCTATGGCGAATTACTTTGCCTACGAGGCAATTGAATCGTTACAGCAATGCTATAGCATACCCAGAAACATAGCGCAAAGAAACATACGAGTTCTATTTCAAACACCCCTGGACATTCAACTTTTAGAGCTCCCCAACTTGGTAAAGGATCCAATGAGACCACCCGTGGATATTATTCCCACTCACCGGTCGGAGTGGACTTTTATCTTGTGCCTTGTTAATTGGTCCAAGTAAGCAAGAACAAAGAGCTATTGAATGAAGCTAGACTAATATACCATTTAGTATCAATATCATCCAACAGACCGCACCAGATTACAGTGCAAAGCTTTAGCTCGTCACAAAGTTGGTGATAGACGGATGTCAGATATTTATGAAAATGAATGTCTATCCAGACGCGTTGAAATCATATCTACCACTTCTAGCCGAATGTGTCACAATTTCCCACAATAAATTTCGACATGAAACAGGTTCGCGGTAAACCATCCAAGCTTCTTTACATGCTTAATCGTTAAAGCTCAACCGTACTTTCCACATCAGACCCACCACGCCTATGAGGTTCGGCCTAATTTGCAAGAGTTCGGGAAATTGGAGTAATTGTCATCAGGGAATAATATAAAAATAGCATACAATTCTGATTTGAACTAGTTCCTGATGATACGATATCTTCTTTTAGAAATATATTCTATACTTGGATTTACTACACTTCCTTTATTAACATGCATTCTCACCCGCATACTGTACCGTACGCGGTATTCATCCTTTCACATTGTAAGATGCCACCCTCTGGTAAGAGACTTGCCTCTACTGAAGAAGATGATCTCGGCTTACGTCAAACTTTGCATGATGATATTATTAAAGAGCAAACTTTTCACCATTCTGCCGCTGTGCGACATACACCTACAAGCGGGACAGAACCCAGTGGCTCAATACTTCGTCTAGACACTAACCTAACACAATCATTTCAAACTCCTGAAAATGAGAAACGGATTCAAGACTCGTTCATATCCGGAACCAATAAGACTACGGCACATAAAGAGATGGTATATGAGGAGTATTGCATTCCTTTCAAGTACAAGCTTTCTGCCACCGGCAGCCTCTGGTTTCTGCTTTTCGGGTTCGTTCTGTTCTCAGGAACATTTACAACTATTAAACTTAACACCGCTGAAGAGGTTTTGATTTCAAAGTTTGAGAATATTCCTATGTTCGTTTTAGGCATTCTATTCTGTGGAGGTTCATCATGTGCTTTAATTTATCTCACTTGGAGATGGAGAAGAAATTCAATATGGCTAGTTGAAAGAATACTTCTGTACGTTATTTTCAACATGGTAAAGGCAACTCTTGATTAACAGAACAGACCGGGATTTATTAATTCGGCAACTGGACTGGCAAATACTCTAATTAGTGTAGGTACTGTTCATCAGTGGGAGGTCTCTGCCACAGCAAAGAGCACAATTATCATAACCACGATTTATCTTGGAGTATTCGCTGTTCCGCTGATCTGGTATAGTCTCTCACTCTGGAGTATAGAGGGAGACCAGGAGAAGAATCACGAGTTGTCTTGAGGGAGATTTGTTATTGTTTTGTAGACACGCACTCGCCTGTGGTATTAGATCTACAGAGATCGGTCAAGTCAAATCACTCAAAAATACCTGGTAGCGTAAAGATGGATATCTGAAAGGCTTTTCGGAGATAGTAACAGTCATATAAAGTGGATAGAGTCATTTGAGTAAATATGCTGCCCTTTGTTTAATCATGTTAGTTATTGTCTGGATCTCAGTACGTTACAGTAGTAGATGTTTAATGCAGGGCCTAACCCTAGCGTTTTCCTCAAAAATCATATTTAGCACTAATACGCCTTATCTGCTGACTCTTCTTTGCTCCCCGTAAATTTGACGAGGGATCGAAATTTTGGTCTCTCGTTATGGAAAAACTTTTGTTCCGCTTCGGCAACTGCCAAAGAAGAATTTGAGTGTCAGCGCGGACATGATGACTATACCTTGCTTGCTGTGGGGGGAAAAGCAGTTGCTTGGATGTTAGTGGAGACATGATGACTTTACCTTGCTAGCGGTCAGAGAAAATCACTACGGTCAACCACAGCGTACTGCCTGAACACAGTATGACCGAATAGACGTCATCCCGAGATGAGGCTGTATTACGACACATTTTTATTGTGGTCCCACCATAAGTCCCCACCCCACCATTCCGGCCACCCCCCCATTCCGGCCACTTTTTACACCAAAAACACGATTTTTATCTCCACTAAACGTTTATAAAATTATATAATTTTTTTATAATAGGTTTATTATATTTTACTTATTTATTTTATAAGAGAAGAGCTATTTTAAATCGCTTAATATTTTATAATATTAATTTTAGATATTTACATACAAAAAATCCAAAAAAACACTTACAAATAACTTTTATAATAAAACATAAAAATACTTAAAATTAAAACTAATAATACATTATATATATATTATTTCACATATACAAAAGTTAATAATTTTTATTAATAGTTATAGTTTTATTACGTAACAAAAATGCCTTATACAAATTATTTGTATGAGTGCTTATATTTTACTTATTTGTACTATAACTATTAATACAAATATAATAAAATTAAGATGCAATTAAGGGGACTTATTTAATCTAGTTATTTTATAAATTTTATACATTTTAAATAATAGGTGCGAAAGTTATTTAAAAAATATGATTTTTTTTCTACACCAAATTTGTATGATAAAAAAAAAGTGAAAAATCTAACTTAAAACACTTAGTACATAATATTACACCATTTAAACTAGCTTAAAATTTCAATTCTTAGTTATATATATAATATTATTTTAGTATTAAAATTTTATTTAATTTAATTAACGTTTCGTGGAAATATTAATACCTTAAAATCGCCGTTTTTGGTGTAAATAGGTGGCCGGAATGGTGGGGTGGGGACTTATTGTGAGGTAAGCTCACGATATCGACGCAGACAAATGAAGTTCAATTACCATACTGTAACCCTCCAAGGAGGACCTTACAATTAGATTTTCCCTTCCCTTCACTCTGCTACGGGATGCTGACCATGTCTTTAACTGTAGGAAGTTTCTGAGCTATTGTTGGTGTTGTACAAAGATTACTGATTCTAACTGGGGCATTTCTATTTTGAGCTAACCTAGATAAATGGGTTGGAAAGGGCTTTTCCACAGGGATATATAATGACAAGCCATTAGAATTCTGCACATCGAATGTCTTGCAAATTACTTCTTCAATTGACTTAACATATCATGGGCAAATTGAGTATATCCGCGTGGCTGCCATTAGGATTTAATATTGTGTCTCTTGCATGTATTACATCGGTATGTCTAGGAGGTATCTATTCTCATTTGAGTAATATCTACTTTATGAAGGTATATCTGTAACAATTGATTTATAGGAGGCCGAGGCTAAGGATTTTAATATAGGCCAATACTTCCAATTTGACTATTCATCCTCCATTGGTCAATGTTCCTCTCATCGGTGGAATATCCACTGCCCTGGGAGTTTCCAAGGGCCTCAATGTCTCAGCGTCCTCCTTAGGTCTTGCGGACTCATACACGGTTGCTTTATGGTCCTATTGTGCTGATAAAAATGGGACCTCATCTTCAAAAACTAGCTGCAGTACCCCTACGAAAGACTTTTGGTTTGATCCTGTTCAAGCCTGGCATCTAAATAACACAGTATTTGCTGATGGACTTCCTAAAGCCCTAGATGATGTTTTAAAAACCTACCATTCAACGTCCAGGGTTATGGTAAGGTTATATCTTATTGCAATATCCGTCACAGCAGCATCTACAATTCTTGGATTTTGCGCTGTGTTTTCTTTAGTGGGTTCTATTCTGCCACTTGTTATGACATCTATATCTACGGTCAGCTTACTCACAGCCTCAATCATGGCCACTGTTATATACAGTAGCGTAGTTGGAACTTTCGATACAGTTCTTCGATCATATGGCGTAGATGCGACTCTGGGTTTGAATATGTTTGCACTTACCTGGAGTGCTTTTCTATCGGCAATGATATCAAGTTTCCTATGGCTTTTTAGGGGTCTTTGTTGTTGCTGTGGCAAACGCAAATAGAGGACTTAATCCACGAGGAATTCATGCGTCGTGACACTATTTCGGACTTTCTACCACATTCGTTGTTTATTCGGTAACGCAAGCTTCGAAACCTCGACGACATACAGTTCAGAGGATGTGGGAAGGAGAGATATAACTTTAAGCAAGTTTGGTGGTTAATACACATGGTTGAGGGTCACCAGACCCCGAATTGATCACTTTTGGTGCTTTCTTGATCCACTGCATAAGAACTGACTTATAGTGCTGACGTTAGTCCACCGTTGCAGGGCTTCAGTGAAGCCCTGAAGTTTCTTGATAAATAGAGATCTACCCATAAACATAGAAATTTGGAGTGTACCTGCTGTATGCCCCCAAAAACAACCATTCCTTATCAATGAACATACTATGCCATGCCTAAAAGCCTTCCACTAAAGGCATATGTTTCTTGCTTCAAAAGATATATTTATGCAGAGAATTTTGAGATGTTCAACCACATAACTTTCAAGTTATGTTCATTTGGTTCTATAAGTTACTGCTCTCATAACGCAGGACGAAGCCGGACCCCTACGACAGGCAGCAAGCTTCAGACGATGTACATAAATCATCAACTCGTCTTATTTTCTTCGAGACAATATTAACCAGCTTGACCTATTGCTCGCAAAGGAAATAGACTGTATAATTATCCAGATGCCCCATCAGTTTTGCCGACCGTCACTTGATATTAGTCCATCATATATAAGTAACTAAATCCCAACGCCCTGCTCTTTGTGGCAGAGGTTAATGTAGGCCATTACCCTGTTATATGTGCGTCGTTCAGTTGTATGCTCCGAGGACATCCGAGCAAAGTCATCCTTCGAGCATCCTCGCTCAAGGAGCAGCTTCACAATCGCTTCATGTCCGAAGTGACCTGCGTGACCAAGCGGTGTCCACCCATCGTTGTCACGCGAGTCTGCATCTACATCGTCTCGGTCTACCAACAGCCTTACCGCAACCTCGTCACCAAATTCGGTTGCGTGGGACAGTGGTGACCGCCCAAAAATGTCTTTGGAGTCTGCTGTTAGGTCGTGACGGTCGAGAAGTAGAGTAATAAGTGTTTAGGAGTTTCTACCTCTCCGCATTTACACCTATTATCTACTGTATGCCCTAGCCGGTGTAGATAGGTTTTAATATACCCGTGCCCTATCTTTAGTTGAAAAAAGGAGCTTCCTAGCTCTCTCTTTGTTCCTAAAGGTAGTGCTATCTTAGACTTACTAAAACTACTAGTAGTAGTAGAAGTAGAAGATAGATATATTTTACTATAAGAGTCAATTCGACTAGTTTTAGACTTATAATCTTCTAAGTAGCTCGAAAGCTCTAGAGATTTAAGGCTATTAACTAAAGTGCCGAAATAAGCAAAAGAGGTGTTATCTAGTGATATTAACTCAAAAGTAGTAGCTAGCTTAGCTAGCCGATCTGCTTCCTCGTTCCCGATAATATCTGAGTGCCCTGGCACCCACTTTAAGATTATATTAGCATCTTTAGCTAAGATAGCTTTAGTTGCTAATATAGCTCTTATCTGGTAGCTTTGGCCAGGTTTATCAGACGGAGTTTTAAGCCTTAGGAGAGCGGCTTGGTTATCCGAATATACACTAAAGAAATCACCACTTTTAGCTACGCTACTAGCGTACTCTATAGCCCTAGTAACTCCTTCGAGTTCCCCGTTGTATACAATTTGCGATTTACCTATATTCCATGCTTCTCTATAATTAGAGTTAAGTCGTAGTGATTATATACTACTAGGCCTACACCTACTCCGGTCCCCTCTCTAAGTTGAGAAGCGTCTGTATATATCGATTTAGACTGGCTATTACTAATACTACGTAAATACGTAATATGGGCTTTACCTTCCTCTTCTTTCCATAGCTTAGATATCTCGATTCTATAAGGGACCTCTCTATCCCAAGGAGCGAAATAGTGAGGTATTATAGTCTCTAGGCTATTAAGATCTACTAGAGTACTAATAGAGTCTATAATAACTTGGATCTGAAGCCCGGATTTAAATTGATCTCAGATTTTCGCTATCTCTACCCTAATAGGGTGATTTGAACTTAGTTTAAGGATACGGAGTGTGTACTTGCGAAGACTATTAGTAAGTCGAATATTAGGTGGTAGTAAGGCCGATTCTAGCTCTAGAGGGATTATAGGGGCTGTTTTAAAGACTCCTAAAATCTTTCTAGTAGCTAGATTTTGAATAGCCTGTAAAGGCTTAATCAAAGACCTTTTAATAGGGTTCCACCAAATAATCGACCCATAGTCTGCTACACTAGCAACACAAGCTAGGTAAATCTGTCTTACAGCAAAAGGGGATATATTCGCTAACCTATTAAGCCTAAAATAGGCCTGTCTAGCTAGGGAAGCCTTAGTCGCTATATGTTCCTTATATTTAAGACCTTCGTCGAAATATACTCCTAGCCACTTTACTACCCTTTTAGGCTCTATTATAGAGCTGTCCGGGAGTACTAATGTAGGCTTATTCTTCGATTTATTAAAGTGGATAAGTTCGGTTTTAGCTATATCGAAACTTATAGTGTTTTCTTGACCCAAATTAACTATCTCTTTTACTACTTTTTCTAGAACCCTAGTGTTAATTTTAAAGTTTCTAGAAAAAGTAGTAAGAGAGATATCATCTAAATAGGAGATATATCGGACTTGATTTGATTTAAAAAGGTCTCTAATATATATTAAGAATAATATAGGTGAAATAGGGCTTCCTTGGGGTATCCCTGTTAGGATACTACGGAAGGCTTCAATTTCATTATCGAAGGCTAAACGTAGCTCCCGATCTTCTAAGAAAGATTTAACCCAAGTTATAAGGCTTAGTGGTAGTTTTAGCCTATATAGTATCTCGAGTAGTCTATCTTTAGAAACATGATCGAAAGCCCCTTTTACGTCTAAAAAGAGAGTACTAGTACAAAGCTTATTTAACTTATTTAGCTCTACTTCTGAGTGTAGAAGTAGGGCCGCGTCGATAGCCGATTTACTTAATCTACCCCCTATTTGAGTAGGGTGAAGTAGATTCGTAGTTTCGGCTAAGTAGCTAAGTCTCTTGGCTAATATCCTCTCTGATACTTTACCTAGGCAGTTAAGTAGTGAGATCACTCTATATGCTTTAGGTAGGGAGTAATCAGGCTTATTAGGCTTTTTAAGGATAAAACCAGTGGCTTGTTTCCAGACTTTAGGGTGGTATCCACTATTAAGTAATAGTGAATAGACTTTAAAAAAGGTGTCTGGAATAGCTGAATAAGCTTGTATACTAATCTCTTGTGTAATAAGATCCGGCCCAGGGGATTTACCCTTAATCTTCGTACTACATGCCTCTTTTAGCTCTATTTTAGATAATATAGGCCATTTCCACTCCTTATTAGGTAAATAGTCTCTAGGAGAGCTAAATATCCTACTTTGAGGTGGAGGAGGGAAGAGAGTAGTACGGAAGACCTCGCACTTATCTTGAAACGACGATTTAAGCGTATTAGTAGTACTACTAAGGATACTAGGTATCTGTTGAGTAGTAATATCTTTAGTATACGACATAGCTTTAAAAATCGATTTAGTATCTTCGTTTTCAAGAAACGTATTCCAGTGAGTGGTTTTAGCCCTTTTGAATAGAGTTAAAATACTCGTTTTTAGCTTTCTGGAAATCGTCCTTAAAGATACTAGCTAGTTTAGCTTTACGACTACAGTAATTCATAGTTTTACGTAAATCTAGTAGCTTTCGTTCCACCAGGGTTTTGCGAAGGGTGAATATCTAGTTTTAGGTATACTAGTATTCGCCGCTTCTATTATTATAGTAGTAAACGATTCAGCTATAGTATCTAAATCTTCGATACTATAGCTATTTGACTCTAGATAAGGGAAATTACTAGTACTAAAATTAGACTCTAGTTCTTCTCTAAATAGTATCCAATTCGCTTTCTTCGTATTATAACGAAGATTACTACTTTTTAAATTGTTTACAAAGGCTTAATTAAGCTCTTTTGATTTTTCCACTGTAAAATCAATCTATAATCTATAATACTAATTATACTAACTAGATATAATTGTATAATAGTAGTAGGAAATAAACCCTTACTACTATTAACAATTTAAAACATTTGTTATAAATTCAATTGAGCTTTTAAAGGTTTTATTACAATATAGAATTTATAGACTAAATTGAAAGGTTGAATATTATTTCTGTTTAATAAATTAACTGAATTCTTAATTGTATTTAAGCTAGAAGAAATTGATTCTGTTTTAGCTAGTTAAACTGAATCCAATTTCTGTAATTTAAGCTACTTAAATCTCTTTTAGAATTTTACAATTCTTAGAATAAAGATTTACTAGAAGCTAAAGCGGTATTATCGATATATAATAAACATTAAATCGAAATCGATTTAAATAAATTCTAAATATAAATAAGAAACAGTGTTAGTAGAATTAGACTTCTTTAAACTATTCTAGTAATTATTTCTTAACATTCTTCTGTTAAATATAAGTTGTAAAAGTCGTTTACTTAAAAAGGTAAAAACCTAGGTAACTAAACTTGACAGAAGTTCTAATACTTATAGAAGAATATTTAATAGTTGATTTTTGAATAGATAGTTAAAAAATCTTGAAGTATTAACAATTTGTAGTTTTATAATTTCAATCTTTATTTTATTCGATTTGGTTTTATAATAAATTTTTTTTCCCCTTTTAACGTGCTGTATTAGTTAGAAACTATGCAATGTAGTCGATAGTTGAACGGCCGTTGAACGACATCGTTTTAAGACTCCTCAACTAACTAGCGTTTTAGCACCTAAAAACGCACTGTAGTCCGTTTTATAAGGCTATAAACGAACGTAACGAGGTCGTTGCCAAGAACGAACTAAGTAAACTATTTATACTAAAACGTGACTTAAACGTGATTTTAAATATATAAAAATACATTTGAAAAAAATCTTAAGTAAGAAAAGTATTATTTGAAAAACTAAATACTGTTAATAAAAGTCTAAGTAAGTAATAGAAAATATATTAAGCTTATATTTCTTATTAATCTATTATATATATTTTTTATTCTCTTATTTATATTTATAAAATCACGTTTAAGTCACGTTTTAGTATAAATAATTTACTTAGTTCGTTCTTGGCAACTAGCCCGTTTATTTAAAATCTTAAAACGAACTATAGTTTTAGCTTATAAAAACGAACGCCAGTCCGTTTAGGGTAGGCGGCAACGAACGGCAGTTAGTTCCGTTTAACGAGAAAACGAGAAAACTATCGACTACACTGAAACTATGTAGCACGGCTAGTCTACTAGCGTATCCAATTGTTATATACACTATTCAGTCCAAATTTGATTGCGACTATGCATTTGAGGACATTCCCTCGGAAAGAGTGTTTGAAAGAAAGAAGTATAAAAAACCAAAACATAGCCCCTAAGATCCCTATCCCCTAGGCTTAAAAACCTCCCCTTAAAACCCCTAAGCTCACTAGATATGCCCAAGAGCCTCCTTCTATGCCTCCCCTACTCCTACGCCTAGTAACCCTCCCTGTCGATCCCAGAGTCGTAGCGTGTCGAGCTCGTCCGTGATTCCTAGTTCTGCTCCTTATGTCACATTACATTAGCCGTAGCTAAATGTATAGAGGATATACGGCCAGTTGTGGGTTACTAGTACGATTTGTACTTGTGCATATAAAAGGCCTTTGGCGATATTATCTTCCCCCTCCTTCGATATCTCCTTAGGCACTGCCTATGGCCCTGCTGTTCCTCCTTAATACCCTATAGGGCAAGAGGGCATGGAAACCAAGATAGTACTTAGTTTATGGAAAATATTGTTGGCGGCAGTTGATAAGAGCTTGAGGCAATAGGAGTCTTGACGTGCGCGATAAGACTCAGGCTCTGCGAGCACTTGAAATGATATAAATGTGTTGATTAATTCAGTAAAATCTAGGTAAAGAGTGTAAAAGGGGAAGTGCTCCCTTAAGGCGGTATACAGTGGCAGAACCCTATCTGGAAAGTCTGCAGTGCCAAGAGAGCAGTTAGGCGAGCTGCAGCCGTGCCTGTACGACAAGTCTCTCTACTACAGAACACGTACTCCAATTAGCTATTCAGGAGCCTTGGCAGTGAGGCTGAAGGCTTTAGTAGCGTCAACCATACTAGCTTTAAACAAGTACTCCCGAATTACGGATCCTTTAGACCTAGAGCTATATTCTATGTATTAGATATAGTTAGTACTACTCTAGCGCCTAGCTCACCACAAGACCCTGATTGTATTATAATAGACTTAACTGAATATAATAATCAGTTAATTAATGTCTATAATGCCACTCATCCAAATATCCCTAATAGTAGTAATACTATACAAAGACCAGATTTGTTACCTGATCTTTTACCTAGTAATACTATTATTTTAGGAGACTTTAATACACATCACCCGTGGTGGGACCCCTTAGCAAGTCAAAGCGCTAATTCAGGAGTACTACTAGACCTTATTGAGAAACACTCCTTAAGCCTCTTAAATACTCCAGGGGAAGGAACGTTCTATAGACCTAATATGGAGACTCCTTCTGTATTAGACCTTACTTTTGCTACACAAGGAATAGTAAATAAAGTCGAAGACTGGCAAGTGTTACCAGATCTAGGTTCAGATCACTTTGGGGTATTATTTACTATAATTAGTAATAGTAATAATACTAGCTCTACTAAATCCTCTATACGATTTAATACAAGGAAAGCAAACTGGAAGAAGTTTCGTAGTAGCCTTATAAGTTACTTTCAAGACTTCAACTACAGCTTAAATTCTAAGTATACAAATCAAGAGCTTGATTCCTTAGGAGAGCTTTTTACTAGTACTATAATTCAAGCGGCTAATGACTCTATTCCTAGAGCTTATAAGTCAATAGCTAGTAAACCCTGGTGGAATGAGGAGCTTAAAACTCTACGGAAGTCTATGCAAAGATACTACCGTTTAAATAAGGCCTCAGAGTATACCCTCTATAATCAAGAGCTTAAAGAGGCTAAAAATCTATATTTTAACACTATTAAAGTACAGAAAAGAAAGCACTGGAATAAGTTTCTAGAAAAAGAGGATTCTCAGTCGATTTTTAAAGCTATGTCGTATACTAAAAATACTTTTAGCTCACTAGTCCCTAGTCTCTTTAATATAGAGACTAAGGAATTAGAATCGACTTTCCAACAAAAGTGTAATATTTTTAGAAGTACTCTCTTTCCAGACCCCCCTATTACACCTCCTATTGATCTAATATCATACAAAGGTAGTAATAACTGGAAATGGCCCTTACTATCTAGGGTAGAACTTAGAGACTCCTGTACTTCTAAAATTAAGGGTAAAACCCCTGGACCTGACTTAATTACTCAAGAGATTATAGTTCAAGCTTATTCAGCTATTCCAGAAGTATTTTATATAGTATATTCTATACTTATAAATCAGGGTTACCACCCTAAATGCTGGAAAGAAGCTACTGGCTTTATTCTCAAAAAACCAAAGAAACCAGACTATTCAAAGCCTAAAGCATATAGAGTAATATCACTACTTAATTGCTTAGGCAAAGTCTCGGAGAGAATACTAGCTAGACGCCTTAGTTACTTAGCTGAAACTACTACCTTATTACATGATAGTCAAATAGGCAGTAGGTTGAAAAAATCAGCTATTGACGCGGCTCTATTACTTAAAACAGAAATAGAGCTAAATAAGGCGAATAAGCTTAAAACGACTACTCTATTCCTTGATGTAAAGGGAGCTTTTGATCACGTATCTAAGAATCGTCTTATACAGGTATTAGCTCAACTAAAGCTACCGCTAGGCTTGATTTCTTGGATATCGTCGTTCTTAGAAGACCGTATTTTAAGACTAGCTTTTGACAATAAATCAGAAGACTTTCAATCGATAAATACAGGTATCCCTCAAGAAAGTCCAATATCACCTATCCTATTCTTAATATATATTCGAGACTTATTTAAGTCGAATAATATCAAGATACTCTCTTATATGGATGATATAGCGTTTATAGCCTCCTCTACTTATTATACGACTAAGGCCTTGCCACAACCACTTGCTACTACTTGTCGTGCTAAGCCAGCCCGTCGCAGTAATCAAATACGACAGCCATTTATCCCAGGCACTGCACAATTTGCTGGTCTCAAGCCAATCATTCTTGGATTGATTAAAGATCCTAAGCAAGCTGGGTGTATCGGCCATAATATAGTCACGGCCACCTTTGATACTAGGGGGCGCTTTGCAATGCGAGTCAATTGCCAAGATATGGACGGTCATTACATTCCATTACCAGAGGGTATACGCGCTCCTGCTAGCTTTGAAGATATCGACCTTCTTCCTCAGTGGCGCGAATATTCCTCAAATAATATTCGGGAGGCAGTAGCATCGGAATATGCTCGGCGGTTGCGGTAACAGTGGTTGTGGCGTGGCGGTGATAGCAGTTGTGGCGGTGATAGTGGTTGCGGCGGTGATACGTAATCAAATTAAATGGCACCAAGAATATCTACAGCTAATATTTTATCATTTAACCTGCTCTTCTATAGTCAATCGTGTAGACGCTTGCGGTAATTCCTCTTCAAAAACGCGGGCAAATCGCTCCTCTGCCTGCTTCTTTGTTCTACTGCCTTGCGGGAGGTTTGTACTAGCTGAATCGTGTGCTGAGTATTTATCTTGGCAAATATTTAACCCATAGTTTAGAAGGTCGCCTTTAATTGCTGGCAAGACCTCCTGAGTATAGACAGAACTTTGTAGTCATGATTCCAACACGGTATCTTATACGGAATCATTATTGAATAACAGCAAAGACGTTTAAAAGAGGAAGATATTTTTTTTTCGCGGGCTTTATTGCTCTCGAGATTCTTTTCCTCGTCGTCGTTTGACTCCTTTGCTGCTTTGAGGGCTAATTCCAAGATGAAATTCCAGCTGAGCTTGTTTTGTATCTAACTCTTTAAATTAGTTGCGCGTCAGTTGTACGCAAGTGGCCTGAAATGAGCTGACTTGGGAAGGATAACACTAGTAGTTTCTGCGCCATGGAGCTTTTTATCGTTAAGAATTCGTCGTTAAGACCACGAGGACCAGCGCTAGTGTCGGTGTAGTTATTTATGGCCCGTGCGAGGTTGTTTTTAACTCTAGAATTCGAGCCCGAATTCGAGTAGCTCGAGTAATCTTCAAGCGCAAAATTACTATTCCGCTGAGGCGTTTTGGCAAGGTTAAAAGGAGCTGAATAGTGACGAACGAGTGCTTTCTGAGCTTTACGAGACCGTAATCAAGCTATTGTGGATTGTATCTTGAAGTAAACAGATCGTTGGCAGTTGTGGCGGTGATAGTGGTTGTGCGGCGATTTGAAAGCACTTTACTTCTTTACTTACGGAGGCCGTTTAAAGAGTCCAGTCTGGAAAGTACAAGCCCTAGATTATTATTAAACACTTCACGTTCTTTAAATTTGGTAGATAGTAATCTTTTAGCTATAAGTAAATTATTTGTATTAGGTGAAGAGCTTTTTAAAAAAAAAGGAAAACCTTATAGAAATGTTGTATTTAATTAGAATTTGAGGGGGTGGTGCGCAGAGTTTTCTAAAAAGCAAATGGGACTAGGCCAGCTCCACGCCATGCTAGTGTGAAATTTTCTGGCCGCAGAGCCTCTTTTCTAGCCTCTGCGTATGCGTCCAAACACTTAGCCTTCTTTGAAGGCGGCTGGCTGTGAGCCTCTTCTTTAGTGGACCAACATCAAGTGGCTGTCATAGCCGTCGCAAATGTTTTATAAGTAATCGCTGTTGTCCATTTGCTTTCTAACGCGTGCTAGCTTAATACACTTTAACCAGTCTAAACCTTGGAGACTACCACTCCGTAAGTAACTCCGTCAGCACAGATAAATTCAAGTACTAACACCCACTCTTGAAAACGTGTACAGAAAGTTGAATCCGCAACAACTCGAGTTGATTAATCCAATTGAATTCCTATACTTATCCATTCTCTTCTGATTGTACTTTTAAAGTGTGGATGTCTCTGTATAAATCGTGGAACCTAGCATTTGGCTTAAAAATGCGACATTACTTCGAAGAGTGTAAGTAAGTACCTTAATACACTTTAGAAGTTGCTGTGTATTAAGCTTCTATTAATATTAAAACAGTAGTAAAAATTAGTTGACAGAGTTTAATTAATAACATGCAATAATAAGCTTTGTAGTAGTAATAGTTAGTAATAGTGATTATAGCTGTGGTTGTGGCTGTGATAGTGGTTGTGGCTATAATAGTGGTTGTGGCTATGATAGTGGTTGTGGCTGTGATAGTGGTTGTAGCGGTGATAATAGTTGTAGCGGTGATAATGGTTTTGAAAGCACTTTATTTACGGAGGCCGTTTAAGGAGCCTAGTTTGGAAAGTACAAGCCCTAGAGTATTATTAAGTACTTCACGTTCTTTAAGTTTGGTAGATGGTAATTTATTGGCCGTAAGTAACTTATTTGCGTCAGGTGAAGAGCTTTTAAGAAAAGAAAACCTTATAAGGGGGTGGTGCGCAGAGTTTTCTAAGGTAGCTCTACGCAATACTGGTTTGATATTTTCTGGCCGTAGAGCTTCTTTTCTAGCCTCTGCATATGCGTCAAAGTATTCAGCATCAAGTGGTTAAAGTGAGCACTAACGTGGCTGTCATGGCCGTCGCAAATAAGTAATCGCTGTTGTCCATTCGCTTTTTAACGCGTGCTGGCTCAACACGCTTTAACCAGTTCAAACCTTGGAGATAACCTTTACAGTATTTGTAAGTAACTCCGTCAGTATAAATACAGTCAAGTACTAACATTTACTCTTGCCAGCCTAGACGAGCTTGAAAATTCGAGTTGTGAGTAGGAAATCCTATGCATGATTTATCCATTCTCTTCTGATTGCACTTTAAAGTGTGCATGTCTCTATATAAATCGTGGAACCTAGTCTTGTCCTAGAAGGTAGTTCGGAATATATTCTGGTACAGAGAGCTGATTTGGCTTAAAAATATAACATCACTTTGAAGAGCGTAAGTAAGTACTTTAATCTACTTTAGAAGTTGCTATCTGTAAAGCCTCTATTAATATTAAAATAATAATAAAAACTAATAGACGGAGTTTAATTAACAATATGTAATAATGAGTTTTGTAATAGTGATAGTTAGTAATAGTTAGTGATAGTGGTTGTGGCTGTGATAGTGGTTATGGCGGTCATAGTGTCTAATATTTGCTTTAGCAATATTAAATAATTTATTAATATATAAAATTGATATGATATCTGCATTTACACAAGGGGATATTAATACAAATATATATTTAATTCCACCAGAAGGTACAAATATTTATAACAGCCAATGACCTCCTAAGTAAGTACTACTAGTAAAATCATACTTATTTAAAAAGAATGCTATAGTGATAGTATTTGCTACTGCGTATTTTGAAGGTGCTAGCCATCGTCTCCTACTCTATAGCATCACTGGTAGCAGTAGGCTTCCAACATTAGTCGCTTACTCAATATTCAATGTCGGGGTTATAATGGCCCCGATATCAGTTTCCTACCTTTAAAGGTCAATTTTGATTCTAGGATGCCCTATTCTTAGTTATTGTTTTTGTTGTTTGTTGATTATACTATGAATACTAGTACTGTAACTATGGAAATAAGCCAACCCAAAGAACGCACTATGCAATCTATATCTAAATAATTGGATTATTCATCACTTTCCTCATCGTCTTCCTACTAGTCTTCTTCACTTGTGGAGTCTTCTGCTAATCCACTCCTATCCTTAACGTCTGATTCCTCGTTGTTGGCCAATAACATCCTGCTCACTTGGATAACTGCTCTCATCGTTATATACTGCTGGTCTTTCCTCCCGTCTCAACATTTGGTTGTTAAAGAACAATTTGTTATGCCTCTTGTAGGCTTGTTGCTTAGCTATAACAACCCAGGGCTATGTAGCACAGAACTCTCTAATCAAATTGCCTCAAATGGTTACAACTAAGTCTAGTGCTACCTGATCATCGTCTCTAAGCAAGATGTTTCGTTGCGTAGTAACCTACGGATCATCCCAATGTCTTAGACCAACCAAAGCATCTCCAACGTGACTGGTGCTAGGAAGCTTTATTGCAGCAGGAAACTTAAGTGTCTGGCCGGCCATACATAGCTGGATTTCCACTTGGGCTTTTTCTTGGAGCCTCCATCGTCAGATAACAGTTAACTAACTTACCTCTGCCTATGTCTCAGACTCTTCCAAATCCAAAGTAGAATGATCTGATCGAATCCCAGTGTACTAATTAAACAGCGTGCGTCGGATCTCATTTGCCTCTAGTGTTAAACCATAGATAATTGTAGGCAATGTAATGCGCACAGTACCACAGCTGTATAGTACTAGAGTCAACTTTCTAAAATCTCTTGCATCCTATAACGTCTAACCCCACCCTTCCGGCCACCCCCCCTTCCGGCCACCTTTTACACCAAAAAGTGCGATTTTTAGGTACTAATATCTCTACGACGAATTAATAATAATGTATAAATTTTTTATATTTGCGCTTATTAGCTTCTATGGACTAAGTTCCCAAAAGGAAATACAATTTGAATCATGTATTATTACGTAATATTAAATTCGATTTTTTACATACAAAAAACGTCAAAAATCACTTACTAATAACGTAATGAACAATGAATATTATCATTTAAAACTTGAAACAGTTGAAGATTAGATATAAATCTTGAAGTCTTAAAAGTTTTAAAGTAATTGTATTAGTAGTTACCTTTTTATTAAGTATTTAATTTCTCTCATACAAATTTTTTGTATGGTGTTTAATAACATACTAAATTGTAAAGCTATTACTAAAAGGATCAGTTTATAACTTGAGATTCTAAAAGTACTATATAGACTCTACTTTACTATTAAGTTTTAAGTTTTTATACTAATAATAAAGAAAGTTATTAAAAGTATAAGAAAAATCACTTTTACACCAAATTTGTATGAGGAATTATTTTTGAACTTCAAGTACTTAGTTTGTAATATTACGTAATATGAAATACTTAAAACTATTATTGGTAAAAGGACTTAGTAAAAGATATTCCAAATCTTCAATTTTAGCTTGTTTCATTAATAATTAATAAAGTTATTAATTATTCAAAGTAGTGAGTTTTGATGATTTTTGGTGTAAACGGGTGGCCGGAAGGGTGGGGTTAGACGTTAACAAGTATATATCTTGTGTATTAGTAGTCTTCCCAGATCTATTCTTCCTACATAACTAAAATCTTTACTACTACTAGTGAATAAATCGATGAAATCCAGGCACAGGAATTGTACAACTATCTTCGTCTTTATTATCTAGGCTCAGACATCTGAACTGATGTCCTATGTTATAGTTGCGGCCGAGTGACAAACAATGAAAATACAGATGCTTAAAGTAATGTGGTTAAGTTATAAAGACTTGGATTGTGTTATATACAGACATTATTAACATTGATGCAATTTTAGGGTTAGCATTAGCTAAGACTAAGGTAGAGAACTTTGCTACTCTGGTTATTATTTTGAAAACAGTGCTATTTAAGGTAGAATTTTAAGGACGGTGCTATTCTAGGTATTAAAACTGGAAACGGTGCTACCGGAGTTATTAGCTGTATTTATTAAAACTAAATAAAGCTAGCTGTATATAGTTTAAAATAATCGGCTGGAATATAGTACTTTACTTTAAAAAATATTCTAACTAAAATGGATTTTATATTGTTAAAATCAGAAACATACATATTTATAAATAAAAAATAAAATATTATAATATGTTTATATGTTTATGATTTAGCAATTATTGGATTAAACAAAGAAATAATAGATAACTTTATAAATACTATTTCTAAATACTTTAAAAAATCAAAAACCTTAGTTTAATTAAAGATTATTTAGGAACAGATATTGATTTTAAACCTAAAAATTTATATTAAATTGTAATAATATATTTGATCCAAAAATAAAATTAGAACCTAATAAAAATCAAGCTTTAAATAAAGAAATTAAATAGTTTCAAAGTTTAATTAAGTCTTTATTATATTTAGTTTTAGGTATTAGAATTGAGATAGCTTTTATAGTTATAAAATTATCTAGATTTGCTACAAATCTATCAAATATATATATTTTAACTGGTAAAAGATTATTAAGATATTTAAAAGCTACTAAAAATTATAGATTTTATTTTATTTTATTTTATTTTATTTTATTTTATTTTATTTTATTTTATTTTATTTTATTTTATTTTATTTTATTTTATTTTATTTTATTTTATTTTATTTTATTTTATTTTATTTTATTTTATTTTATTTTATTTTATTTTATTTTATTTTATTTTATTTTATTTTATTTTATTTTATTTTATTTTATTTTATTTTATTTTATTTTATTTTATTTTATTTTATTTTATTTTATTTTATTTTTTAACGTGCTGTATTAGTTAGATATACACAATTCAGTTCAACTCAGACTGCAAATATCCATTTGGGAACATGCTCCCTGTAACTTATAAGGAAATAAACAAAGGAAAAACTAAATGAAAGTATAAAATAAGGCCTAAAAGCCCTCTAATCCTCCACCTCTACCTCTCTATTCTCTAGCCTCTCTTGGTCCCAATTTCTTGTATAAATACTAGTTTCTTTTAAGAATACTAGTGTTTCCTTTATTCCTATCTTTGTATGTAATAGAATAGACAGGGTAATAGTTTTAATATAATAGGTGTTCTGTAGTTTCAATACTACCACATGTACACCTATTATTAGGCACTAGACCTAGCTTGTATAAGTACGATTTGAGGTATCCGTGACCTAGCTTTAACTGATAGAAAGAGCTCCCTAATTCTCTAACTATACCGCTAGGTATAAGAAGCTTTTTAGCTATTTTACACGTATACTTCCTAGAGTACGTCTTTAAGGTTTTAGAGTTTCGATTCTTAGCTATATTAGCTTTGATTTCTAATCTCTTTTCTTGACTAATTTTAACCCCTAGACACGCAAAAGAAGTATTATTAGAATCGATAGTTGACTTAGTAGCAGGGTGGGAATTAATTAAATTAAATTAAAGTAACTATAGTTACTTCAAATTAAGCTTAAGTAACTTATTTCTTACTTTAAATTTAATTTAATTTAATTTAAGTAACTTAATTAACAATTAAGTAACAATCACGTTACCTTAAAGTGGAGTACTAAGATAAGAAATATAACCTTATTTCAGTGTAAGCTACTCTTAGCCAATAGATAAGGATTAAGCTTATCCTAGCTTCCGAAACCATTGAAAATTACCAATTAGTAATTAGTTGATAAATAATCCAATGTAGTTAATTATAATATATTAAAGTACCTATTAAGGATATATTAGTAATTCACGTATTAAGAGTCTTCATTAAGAGTCATATTAAGGAATTATAGATTAGCTAAGTTAATTCAGGTTACTTAAATAACAAATTAAGTAATATTTAAGTTACTTTAATTTAATCAAGTCACTTTGTTACTCAAAATTTAATTTAATTTAATTAAAGTAACTTAATTATTACTTAAATAACTTAATTTTTTCTTCCCACCCTGCTTAGTAGCTAGTTTAGCTAGTTCGTCTGCTTTCTCGTTTCCTACTATATCAGAATGCCCTGGGACCCAGGCTAGTGTAATATTAGCTCCTAAACTATTAATAGCTTTAGAGGCTTCTATTACCCTAATCTGTTGACTTTGTCCTGGGTTATCTGAGGGAGTTTTAAGTCTTAATAAAGCCGCTTGGTTATCTGAAAAGACTGTAAATATATCCCCTTCTTTTGCTATATTACTAGCGTACTCAGTTGCCCTAGTAATAGCTTCGAGCTCACTATTATAAACTAGCTCAGATTCGCCTAGATTTCCTAATTGAGAGTGTATAGGAATTAAAGGAATAAACTGAAGGCTATGAATATGTGTAGCAAGTCCGTAGCCTACTCCGCGCCCTTCTAGAGTTTGAGAACCGTCTGTATAAATAGAGGTATTTTGACTATTACATATACTTTGTAGGCATTGCATGTGAGCCTTTGTCTCCTCCTTTTTAGATAGTTTTGAAATCCTGATATTATAAGGTATTTCTTTATCCCACGGGGGGAAGTAGAAGTGCCTTATATTTTCTAAGGTATCTAGATCTATAGTATTATATATAGATTTAACTAGACTTTCAATAGTGGACTCTGATTTAAGTGGCGATAAGTTGTAGTCTATATCGTCTCTAACTCTTGAAATAGCTTTATCTACCTCTATATAAATAGGGTGATTTTTGCTTAATTTAAGGGCACGGAGTATGTAGCGTCGACTAATATGGTTTAATCTAATATTAGGTGGGGGTAACGCTGATTCTAACTCTAATGGTATTATAGGGGCTGTTTTAAAAACCCCTAAAATCCTTTTAGTAGCTAAGTTTTGTAGCGCTTGAAGAGGTCGAGTCATAACCTTGTTAGGGCTATTAATTCTCCACCATAATATAGAACCATAGTCTGCTACACTAGTAACACAAGCTAGGTATAACTGACGAATTGGGAAGGGAGAGAGCCCTATAGTAATATTTGCGAGTCTATTTATTCGGTAGAAGCTTGCTTTTGCTAAGGAAGTCCTTATTGATCTGTGGTCCTTGAATTTAAGGCTAGAATCAAAATAAACACCTAACCATTTTACTAGCTTACTAGGAGCTAGTATAGTCTTATTAGGAAGCGTTAAGCTAGGAGTATTCTTATTTCCGTAGAAGTGAATAAGTTCTGTTTTTTCAATATCAAAACTAATTAAGTACTCTTCGCCTAATTTAATAAGGTTACTAGCCTCTCTCTCTAAGATCTTTATGTTTTTATTGAAGCTTTTAGATGCTTCTGAAAGAGTGGCTGCAGTACTGGCTTCTGGGCCATTGTCCTCCTCCTCAAGCTCGGTCTGACAGCGCGATGGGGAACGGGTTCGAATATACTTGGGTGAACGATGGCTTGGAGATTCGTCCTTATGATTTTTCTGGCGTTTTATGGCACCACTGCTGAACGGCGTCTGATCATGATTATTCGATCCTAATTGACTGGTAGGAGGAGGAGAAGGACGTTGAATGGGCGGTACAGAGGTCTTGCTGAAATGTTTTTGAGGCCTCAAAGACTGACCCATCCGCCTTGAGAGGCTTTTCAGGGACTTGACATTAAGAAGTCTGGTTTTCCTTTTCTTTTTCTTTCTTTTTTCCTTCCGATTCAGGTAATCATCCGCCTCTTTCCGACGCTGGAGCTCTTCCTCCGTTTCTTTATGTTGAGGTGTGTATTTGGCAAGAATCGCATTCCAGTAGACTTCAAATTCGTTATTTGAGAGGTCCAATTGTTCGACGAGCTTTCCTTTATCGACCTCTTCTTCGCTGGACCCTTCTTCATCAATCTCTTCTCCGCTGGACCCCTCTTCATCAACCTCTTCTTCGCTAGACCCATAAGTCGTCAATGACATCATCGTTGTCATTACTCTTCATCGCTTTGGCGCCTCGTGGTCCGGCTTTTCGATTTTGGACAACGAGATATTGAGTTCGGATGGGCGCACCCTGGACCTGGCGAAACGCGACGGTGTAATCACAAGTGCGACAGATCTAACGCAACGTGACTCCGGTACAGGTAACGTAGGATTCAATATGTAATTCTCAAGCTTTCTAGAAGTCGACGTCCGACAATGAGTTCGGATGCGAAGGTGTATTTTTGACGCGACAGATCTAACGCGACGCGACTCCGCCACCACTATCACGCCACAACCACTAGCACTGCCACAACCACTAGCACTGCCACAACCACTATCACCGCCACAACCGCCATCATAGCCGTAACTTAGCCACCGCAACCACCGAAACGCAAATCAACCGAATTGCAAATTACCTCATTTGGCTAATGATAAAAGCTGCGAGGTTTTTATTGCAATTAGAGTACACCTTAATTTGTCAATTAATGACAAGATACGATATTAAAGTATTACAAATGAATGTAAACCGTAGCTCGCAAGCTACCGAAAGTACTTTTGTAATACGCGGTCGAAAATAATATTTATATTGTTCTAGTTCAGGATCACAATAATAAAAGGAAGGTCAATTAATCACCAAGGTTTTATTCAATTAAAAGCTAGAACATATTGCTAAAAATCAACAATGCCATAGTAATATATCGAATATATTATGTAAGTTAATGATACTGATTTATTAATTTTAGACCCAATTAACGGCTATATTCAACCAAATTGAATTAAAACCAAGTACCTTATTATTAGGTAATTTTAATTGACATTACAATTAGTGAAATCCACGAATTAAATCGAATTCATCTAATTCTATTGACTTTGTTAACTGGGTTGAAAATAAGACCCTAAAGGGACCATTTATCGACTAAACCTAAATCAGGAGGAATATTAGATCTTAATTTTGCGACACTACATTTAGCAAATAAAACCAACAATTGGTCAATAATATCTGATTTAGGTTCTGATTATTATGAACTAGTATTCACTATATTAGAATCAAACTCTATTCAATTAGCTGGTTTCTAGCAAATTGGGATTTATTTACTAAAACCCTCTATTAGAATTTAATAATAATAATCAATATGAAACTTTATAGTCAATAGATACAAGATTATATACCAATTTTATCAAAACTCAATAGAAGGTTTTGTTACGGACCCCTTGGCATCAAAGGACGGTTGGCACCAGGATACTGATAGTACCACCAAGCGGATGGTACTATAGGAGTATTGGTACCAACCAGGGAATGGTACGAACCAGCGGGTAGTACCATTACACACATCGTAGTCACGATCTCTGTTATGATGGTAATCTAGATCACAGTGAACATTGGGGTCACGTGATGGATCCCTGGATCCTGGGATCCCATATCAATGGAAGGGATCCGGGGATCTAGGGATCCCGCATCTCGAGGGATCCAGGGGATCCAAAGAGAACGAAGGTTCTATATAAGACTGGCACGTCTGCCATTAGATAGGAGCTTCGTGCTCAACTTCAAATAGTATTCTCAACCATACTAGTAACTGTCTACCCCGTACGTGATACACCTACTTCTCGATCATCAGAGATCAACCGCAGCCTTCTGTATTTACACCGAGTAAATAACGGACCGTTACAGGTTTACGTTCCTAACTCACAGTACGAATTCGGAAATTGGAGGTTCAGTATTTACCCCCTGGTGAGTCTGATGAATCTATCTATGAGCTGACCTACCAATTATAGAGATTGGTTGGTCTTGATGACCACATGTGCACCTGAATCAGACTTAACTCCTAGAACTTGATTCAGCATATGATGAGATGCTGACCACTTCACCGTAGAGTTGGCTATTCTGGATAAAACCTTAATCGTCTTGTAGACCTCTCTTCGGCGAGTCTAAAACTAGACGGTCTCACAATATTGAACGTAATGGGCCTAACTACTATTGACTTAAGTGCGACCGGAGCCACACCTGGACAGATCAACCAAGCAAAGAATGAAGGCGCATTTTATCTGAGAATTTCCGATATAAAGGGCCAGAATGTGATACTATGGTTTATTACAAGCATTTGCGGATGCTTTAAAACTACTACTAAAAGAATATGTTTCACCTACACAAGCTAACTTAGGTTTATTTTTCCTTGGGCCTGTTATAACTTTAATATTCTCATTATTGGGTTATTTAGTTGTATCGTATGGACCTGGTCTATCTTTAAGTGATTTAATTTAGGTATACTTTATATGTTAGCCGTATCTTCTCTATCTACATATGGTTAAGTCTACGGCTATTGATAAAAGAAGCGCTAATGAGTGGCAGATACTAAATCGAGTTCTGGAGCAAGCGAGAGTCTTGTTTCAATGGAAGGATAAAAGCAGCCTAACTTTTGATTGCCAGAAATTCGTTGGGTATAGCTCGAATGCAGAAACTACTCACGGCCATATTGACCAGAAGGAAATGTTCGACTGGGCTACTGAGACTCCTGAGCTAGCAATACAAATACAACCTTGGGAACAGTTGAGAGGGTCAAGTCTGTGGCCGTCAGAGTCAGAAGTTCCAGGGTTCAGATCTTCAATGGAAGCATTCGAAGCGTTTGCTAGCGGAATCGCCGTGGAAGTGCTCAGAATCATGGGCTTATTGCCCATTCTTGACCTTTACAACGACAGCAAGCAACCCCCACAGCATAGAATGAAACTCGTCCACTACCCTCAGCTTACAGGGAGCTCAAGTCAAGGTTGTGGACCACATACTGATCGTGCAGAGTGGATTACAATCATACATGAGTGCTGGGAAGCTGCTCTTGAAGTAGAAATTAACAATATCATGGTTCCAGTACCACCAAAACCGGGCCACGTGATTGTCATCTTTGGACAGCCACTGGAAGATTGTAGTGCGAAAGCTTTTAAGGCTGGCCGCCATCAAGTCGTTGTAGGTCGGTAATGTTTGAAGATATAAGGATCAAGGCTGACATGCAAAGCTCTCAGAGAAAGGAGACCGCTATTCGGCGATATTTTTCATGTCAACACCACATCATCTCTCCGTTGCCGATGTTAGACGAAGATTGGGCGGCAATAGAATCGTTGAGGCTGCTTCTGAGACGCCACTTGGCAAGGTAGTATGGGACCTCTATAAAGACTTACAAGGATATTGTACAATAGTGTTGATGCATAGTATGGTAGAAGAACATGGTAAATAGAATGATATGCGAGTCACTTTAGAAGTCATTATTATGATGAACTCCAATCTAATAATTCTTTGATTCAACCATCTTGAAGTTTGGAACCCTGTTCCAAGGTTTTCTCAAGTGTGGTGTCACTTTGAAGCTTATTGTTCTGCTCCGAATTTTTCTCTACCGCCGCGAAATCGCTCTTCGCTTCCCCGATCCTTACAAATGCCACCAAGATTATAGTTGCCATTGTAGCACAGCCAACCTCCATCCAGAATACGGCCTGGCAGCTTTTGCGCTCTCCCAGGGATGACTGGGTCTTCTGCTTGACTACGCCCGCCATGGCGAGACAAACGGTACCTCCAAAGTGCAGAAGGAAAGCGATAATAGCTCCTGCAAATCCTTGTTGATTGTATGGTGTTGAGGTTGTGATATAGATGTTGCAAACATTAAAGGTAATGTCAATCCCAATTGTGGCACATAACATCAATGGGAATACATATTCCCAGTAGTTTGCGCCGCTCGGTGCTATTGCGAACAACAACGGAGCAATTACCCACGCAGATCCTGCAATAATCAGAAGTATAGTTCCAGGCAGAAGATGAAGCACGTATCCACCGAAGATGGAGATGACGCACCCACCCGCTGCCATAGGCGCGTACCAAGCTACAGTTTAAATGGTGCTAGCTCCCATACTTTGCTCCATGTATTGGCTTGCATGCAGAAGGTAAACGCTTAAAGATCCATAAAAGAGAAACAAGCTCAGTAATAAAGCAGGCATCTGTGTCTTGCAAAGGAAGGACAGCGGAATTAGTGGGCATTTGGCAATCCATCTCTCTACATAGATTGTAGCCAGAAAGAAGGTGATACCGAGAATGAAGCATATGTAAACGTAAGGTGTCTTCCAGCCATTTGGAGCTTGCGACGAGGCTACTAGAGCGACGATGAGAAAGTTCAGGCAAAGGAATAGGGTTCCACCTCCAACCCAATCCATTACAATGCCGTCCTCTTGCTGTTTATATCCATCATTAGTTTGTTCTGAATTCTGAGCTTCAGATTGGACCTCTCGCCGCATGGTCTTTATTGCTGGATCGCTGCATCCAGGGACAGTGAAGTAAGCAACAATGCTGGTAAAAACTGTTAAGGCTGCTCCAACGCAAAAGTAATAGCCCCAAGTGGCTGATCCTCCAGAAGTACCGCCAACGAGAATACCTATAAAGTAGTCAGCAAAATTCACTCAAACGGATAGCATTCGGGACGAACCAAGAAAAAATCCAAGAGGCGCACAAGCGCCATAACGGCATCTGCTTTACAATTGGTTTCTAACTTGTATTGTCTACTCAGGCTAGAAATTGCCCATTATTTTCGTGCACTTGTTCAAGCCCATGGCTCTTGTATGCTTTCCTTAGCACATCTTCAACTGCCTTTGTAGCCGCCTCCTCAACATCCTTATATACGTGTCCAAGGCCTAAGTGGCCTTCGTATCGGACGACCACGACGTTACCCCTCCAGAACAGTTGATCTGGAAATAGAGAACCAACTATTCGATCGCAGGTTTGGTTCGTAGGAAGGGTTGGAGATAAGGTGTAGTATAAGCAGTACTGTCGACAAGCGGTATATTCCTCGGAATTAATGAAAGCTCGTCCTATCGGGTCACAATTGTTCCTTCTTCTTCTGTCGATGTGGAAAGCTGTCATAGCCCTCTCCTGATAGGCATCCCTGAACCATGATTTGAGGTCAGGTATGGGATCGTAGAAATCTGCCATTCCGCTGATCACCACATCTTCCTCATCCTTCTCTTTAATATCATACGCCACAATACTGATCTTAGACCCATCGACAGGGAGGATCAAGGCCTTGGCTGTTCGTGGCTCGCACGTCATTGTCGGAAGTGTGTTGAGAGTGTGATGTCTCTTCACCAGTTGTTACTTGTCCATTCAAGCTTTTCATCAATACGAGGGGCTTTGATTAGAGGAATGATTTCAAGAATCTGCCATGCGTAGACTTGTGGCTTGAGCGAACTCTGCTATGTAGCAGTGGATTGAAGTAAAGCACGGAGTGGATTACAGAATAAAAGTAGAGAGCTAAGTCCGCCATCAAGCTCGCGTTGAAATTCTGATTCAGTTCGGTTAGCAGCATCTGCCGCGGCTAAGCCTCAACTAGACGTCCACGTGACAGAAGCAGGGGAAGGGCAAGTCCATTTTGTCAACACTTATCATCACAGAACAAGATCTTTTCCTTGACCTGAAGTCCGCAAAGAAGGCTTCTATACGCTTATGGAAAAAATTTAGAGCATTGGATTCAGTATTCGATCTATTATTCGATTAAGCAGAATTAGGAGAGGGAGGATGGAAAGGGTGGTGGAGGACTCGACCCTGACGCGTCAGTCGCGTCGCGAACGAACGAAAACCCCGAAGGCCTTGGAACTGGAAAAGAGAAGGCATGGTGGAAAATCAGTTAACGGCAATCTATTCGAAACATTAAGCCAGAGGCCTAGTGCTGCAAAGGACTGGGACGAAAGCAACGAGAGTGATACAGACGATGTGATCGAAGTGAGGGATGGGACCCCTGACGCGCCGCGACCGAACCGCACGCGACGCCGACCCAAGAATCTGTCTCATGCATCGACTGGAGAGTCTACGAGAACAGAAGAGGCGGAGGGCGGTCTTCTCTCCACTATTCTGTCGGCAATTGAGGAAGTAAAAGCCAGCAACGTGGAACTTATCGCAGAACTAGCGGAGGTCAAGGCCCAACTTGCAGAGGCCAAAGCACAACTGGCAGAGATAGTCGTGACCACAAACAAAGGTTCAGGACCAGGCAGATCCCCACAGCAATCGTACGCCTCAGTTCTCACAAGATCAAGTGATTTGTCGTTCTCAGCCAGCCAAGCTGTTGCTGCAACTACGCCATCGATGGCTGATGAGCTGTACTGCACAGTTGACACGTCCAGAGTAGAGGAGGAAGACAAGAGCAAGGCACAACCAGGAGCGATTAGGAAGGCAATCGAAGAAGAAATCCGGACAACAGAAGGGCAGGAGCATTGGCGTTGCGTCGCCGTGATCAAGGACGCCAGGAACTATGATCGCATCAGGGTAACGTGCAGAGATGAAGCCGAACTTCAAAGGGTCAAGAAAGCAGCGGAGAAGACCGCGGTGACAGGTGTTAGGGTGCTACGAGACCAACTATATCCCGTGAAGGTAGACAATGCCAACCGAACAGCCATTCTCGATCAAGATGGAAAGGTTCTACCCGGTGCCGCCGAAATCCTTGGGAAGGAAAACGATGTACACATAGCCAAGATAGGATGGCTTAGCAAGAAGGACACGGGGAAAGCTTACGGATCAATGGTTGTCTATGTCACAAAAGGCAGCGAAGCAGCACGACTGTTACAAGACCAATACTTCCATGTCGCAGGAGAGTCAGCTTACACCAGGGTTTTCGAGCCGCGATATGGCCCGCAGAAATGTTATAGATGTCAGGAAACAGGGCACAAGGCATACTCATGCACGCAACCGCAGGTCTGTGCTAGATGTGCTCAAGTGGGACACCATCACAGTGAATGTCAAGCAGTAATACCAAAGTGTATTACATGCGGAGGGCCACACGAATCGCTCAGCGGGAACTGCGGAACACGTCACAGCTCCCGGGATGCATAAAACCTTCCAAATACTTCAATTGAATGTCCGGAAGCAGCGAGAGGTGCAACACAGTTTAATGAGTGATGAACAACTAAAGGATTATGGAGTGTTGGCGATATCTGAGCCATATGCGAGGATCATCGACGGCACTCTGGTGACAGTCCCTATGGGACACCAAAACTGGACCAAAATAGTACCCACAGTCCAACGTGAGGAAAGGTGGGCGTTTCGAAGCATGCTCTGGATTCGGAAGGACATCGAAGCAGAACAGGTACCAATGCAATCATCGGACCTCACGGCAGCGGTGTTGCGACTCCCAGACCGGTCGATACTGGTAGTGTCAGTCTACGTTGAACCGCAGGATGCAGAGGCATTGAGGGTTGCGATCTGCGAACTACACCAAGCAATAAGGGAAACACGCAGGAGGATCGGCACCCGAGTGGATGTAGTAATTGCCGGGGATTTCAACCGGCATGATCAATTATGGGGAGGAGAGGACATCTCACGGGAAAGGCAAGGAGAGGCCGATCCGATCATCGACCTCATGAGTGAACACGCTCTTCGTAGCTTGCTCCCGAGGGGTACGAAGACGTGGCAACGGGGGAATCACGAGTCAACAATTGATCTAGTACTAGCTTCCGAGGAATTGGCAACGTCAGTGGTGAAGTGTACAGTCCACACGACCGAGCATGGATCCGATCACAGAGCAATTCAGACGACTTTCGACGTCGCGACTCCGGAACGAGTTGTTGAAGCAAGGCTGCTTTTCAAGAATGCTCCGTGGACCGACATAAAGGCCAGGATTACCACCACTCTTCGCTTCGTTCCATTTGGTGGCAGTGTACAGCAACAGGCTGATGAGTTGATGGCAGCGGTGCTGGAGGCAGTCCATGCACTTACCCCAAAGGCCAAGCCTTCACCATATGCAAAGAGATGGTGGACCACGGACCTCACCCAGCTTCGGCGAGTCTACACATACTGGAGGAACCAAGCAAGAACTCAACGGCGAATGGGTCACATGGTTCCAAACTTAGAACAGCAAGCAAATGACGCTGCTAAGGAATACCATGATGCCGTCAGGAGGCAGAAAAAGGCTCACTGGGATGATTTCCTCGCAGATGACACAAACATCTGGCAAGCGGCAAAATACTTGGATCCCAGTGGCAGCTCAGCATTTGACAAGATACCGCCGCTGACGAAAAGAGACGGATCCACCACGAAAGACAAAATTGAACAAGCGGAAGAACTGTTGTCGGTGTTCTTTCCCCCACTACCAGTGAGGATAGAAGATGAAGGACCACGCCCACAGCGAGCTGCAGTGGTCATGCCTCCCCTAACGATGGAAGAGGTAGAACGGAGAATTTTTGCGGCGAAGTCATGGAAGGCGCCAGGAGATGATGGGTTACCAGCCATGGTATGGAAGCAGGTATGGCCGGTGGTGAAAGACAGAGTGTTGCTCCTCTTCCAGACATCGTTGGATGAAGGGGAGCTCCCTACGCAATGGAGAAATGCCAAGATCATACCACTGAAGAAGCCGAACAAGGGAGACTACACGGTCGCAAAGGCGTGGAGGCCGATCTCGCTGCTCTCCACACTTGGAAAGACACTGGAGTCTGTGGTTGCTGAAAGAGTATCGCACGCAGTGGAGACTTTTGGTCTGCTCCCCACGAACCACTTCGGGGCCAGAAAGAAGCGTTCTGCTGAACAGGCACTCCTGCTGCTGCAAGAACACATCTATAATACATGGAGATCAAAGAAGGTCCTCAGCTTGGTTAGCTTCGACGTGAAGGGCGCATACAATGGGGTGTACAAGGACAGACTGTTGCAGAGACTCGCAGCGAGAGGCATCCCGCCGGCTCTGGTGCGGTGGATTGATGCCTTCTGCTCAGAACGCACGGCAACCATCCTAGTAAATGGCCACACCTCTCAACAACAGTCACTGCCACAAGCAGGCCTACCGCAAGGGTCACCACTTTCGCCAATATTGTTCCTCTTTTTTAACGCCGACTTGGTTCAACACAAAGTGAATGCAAATGGGGGAGCAATGGCATTTGTGGATGATTATAACGCGTGGGTTACAGGGCCATCAGCAGAAGCGAACAGAGAGGGGATTCAAGCCATCATCGACAGAGCAATGGAATGGGAGAGGCGGAGCGGAGCCACGTTCGAAGGGGACAAGACAGTAATAATTCATTTCACCAGGCGGCCGGACCGAACTAGCACCAGACCGTTCACTATCAAAGGGGAAGCAATTGCACCAAAGGAAACGGCCAAGATCTTGGGAGTGATTATGGACTCGGGACTCCGGTATGTGCAGCACATCGGAAAAGCAACGACCAAGGGCCTTTTGGCCGCCATGGCACTGAAACGACTGCGGCTAGTTTCCCCCTCAACTGCAAGGCAGTTGTTTGGAGCGACGGTAGCGCCAGTCGTGGATTATGCCTCGAACGTTTGGATGCATGCTTGCGGATACAAAGGCGTGGCCTTAATGAACAGAATTCAAAGAGTCGGAGCACAGGCCATTACAGGAGTCTTTCGAACAGTGGCAACTGCAGTTGCAGAAGCCGAGGCTAGCATACGCACAGTAGCTGAGCGGCATGTAGAGAGAACCACGAAGCTATGGGTCAACTTCCACACGCTACCTAAGACGAACCCGCTCTCGAAACTGAACACCAGAGAACTCCGAAGATTCACCTCACCATTGCAAAGGATAGCTCGCGCGCACCAAAACACACCAACAGACAAGATGGAAGTCATTCAGCCGTATGTGATAGCTCCGTGGGAGGAACGACTCCCGTCTACAATTAACCCTGGAACGGAGGAGGCCATAGACGCTGCGAATTCCATTTGCGGTATACGGATTGCGACAAGCTCGTCCGCGAGGAAAGGGAGAGTTGGGATGGGAGGAGCCATCCACGACACCCTCGGCATTATAACGGGTAGAGAGCCGATCACATACTCAGCTACCTTAGGAGCAAGAACGGAACATAACCCATATACAGCAGAACTCGCCGCAATTGCTATGGCAATGGAACAGCTCCCACTACATCTGGTGGGAAGACAGATCACTATTGTCACTAGTAACCAAGGGGCCCTCCTAGCAACAAGTCAACCAAAACATCAATCAGGGCAAGCTAGCATTGAAAAGATCTACGAGTCAATTGGCAGACTCAGAAAAGGGGGCAATTCTGTCTCTATGATGTGGATTCCATCTCAGGGGAGCTTCGAACTAGGCGACAGAGCAAAGGAAGCAGCGCGAAAAGCCACCGAGCGAGGTCAAACACCACAAAGACAATATCCACAAGCCAAGTCCACCATCATAAACAACGCCATAGCGAAAGAGGAAACAAGGACCCTGCCAGACGGAGTAGGAAAGTACTCGAAAGAAATGGACACAGCACTGCCAGGCAAGCACACTCGTATCCTTTACGACAATCTCAAGCGGAAAGAAGCAAGCGTATTAGCACAACTCCGAACGGGAATGGCACGACTCAATGAATACCTCCATCGGATTGGAGCAGCGGAATCAAACCAATGCCAATGCGGCCAAGCGAGGGAAACGATTAAGCACTTTCTCTTCCGATGCACGAGATGGGATGCATACCGAACGCAAATGCTAGCACAGACAGACACAAGAAGAGGTAATCTCTCCTTCTACCTGGGGGGGAAATCCCCATCTGACCCAGAGACATGGACACCAAATATGGAAGCAGTACGAGCAACGATCAAGTTTGCCATTGCCACAGGACGACTGGACATGGAGGTAGAACAGGCAGCCAACACTCCACAACCGTAAATCCTATCTCATTCTCTCACCCCGACTAACCCCCAACACCCCTCGTATCCCCAGCAGGTCTCGCTTCAGTCGCCGACGATAGGACATTGAACACTTGGAGGAATGATCTTCAAGCTCACTTGCTACTAACCACACACGAGACCTCGTTTGATCAAGGCAATTACCGAAAGTAGAAGATACTAGAAGAGGCATTTCTGTACGGGCTTCAGGAGGTCATGGAAACACTGAAAGAAGTGGATTATGTAATATAGACTAGGGCCCTTTAGGTTTAGAACCGGGCGAATAAACTTCATCATCATCATCATCATCAACACTTATCATCGATAAGTTATTCCTAAACATATAACAACTCGTTCTACTGTAGAGACAGGATATACACGGCTTGCCAAACCGACTGCCCTTCCTGTTGAACGAACCACGGTACAGTGTATTCCCGTCCCTGTATCAACGTGTACCAGTTAAATTACAGCCTCATGAAAACCACCTTGAATTCTATTCTTCCAGAGATTTAGCTCTCTGCGATCTGCGCTTAATACATATGTGCCACTGGTCCTTTCCATGGTACTGGCATTGCGATTGTCTGTACTGGCCCTGGTTCTGGCTCTGTCTCACCTTTGGTAACTTACAGCACTCTTCCGCTTCTGGCCGCTTCCTCTTGCCAGTTATGACCTCTTTTGCAGCATGTGCTACTTCTGGCTCTGCCTCCAATGCAGTGAGTTACTCTTACGCTTCCGACCACGTTTACCCTTGCCTTTCATGACATCTTTCGCAGCACGCGTTGCTCGTGCCTCCTCGATAGCTCATCACCTTCCCCTTCCCTAGTACCCCGGTTTTGGTTGATCGGCGAACTTTGGCTTCGTTATTCATTTTCGTCGAGAGTTGATTTTGTTCATCAAGGAGGGCACAATAAGCAACAGCACTTTGGCCGGCTTTCGCAAGTTTCTGTATATATGGCTTTGTAGCTCTGGCATCATATGTTCGAGGCTCCCCTAGCAGAGACACCTTGACACAGGCTTTACTAGTGCAGTCGCTTATAAGGCATTTCCTTTCGTACCTTGCATGGAGAAAGAATAGGCAAGCCATTGATAGTTCATAGTGTCAGTAAGGAAGCTGATTTTGACCTCTGACAGAGAAATTGAGGTATCGACTTTAAGGAATCCACAATAGTTTTTAGTTGCACCTCGATTTCCAGCTCAGATCCTTTATAGCCTTGTTGTAAGTTTATCTAGAGCTACTTTGTTTAAAACTAGTCATCCTGCATAGTAATGGTAGCAAAATCAAGTCGCTATCTATGCTCTTGTGTACAAAGCAATACGGCTACTGCAGTCATCCTTCATTCTCACCCAGTGCAGTGTCAAATAAGGCCTTTCTGTACTTCTTCATATGGCCGCTTTCTGATGATCTGGAGGCTTTATTAGGACTCAGAGGAGCTAAAGCTGTCCTAAACTTTCTCTTCTTCTGGTCCTCAATGATAATACCGTGGACACGGGCCAAATGATCTCGCATCTTCACAGATTCCATAGGCTCTGACATAGTGCAAAGACTGGGAAAAGCAGGGCACGGAGTAGCCTGCCTTACACTCGTGAGGTGAGCATTGATGTGCTCTATCCAGGTTGTCCTATTGCCACCGTGAGTATTGAATCGTACAGATGCGCTGAGACTACCATCATGGTAGCAGAAGATACATAAGCGAGGTCTTAGGCACCGACCAAGTCCGATCACCCCTGAATACCCAGTATCCTTCACAAGGGAGCCGATATCGTCAACGTGGAGCTCGAAATGGGCGTCTGCATCATGAAGCAAGACATACTCATAGCAGAACTCACAGAAAACAGGCTTCGGCGCCACGGTTGTTACGAGTTGATGCTGCGTCCTCATGTGTACCAAGCGCTCTTCTCTTGATTGAAATATAATACCATGGCGCATTCGACCCTGTCCCGCCGCTGGGAGAACTGCACAAGATGTATGAAAGCATGTCGGGACCAGTTTACCAGACGCATCACGGACCATCTGATTGTTTCCGAGCAGATGACTTCGATTATGGTCGCCAAACCCTTGTCGATCTGAGGAGGTTTTCCCACAGTCCACGAGCTCGAGATCTCCATTGACCTTCCGGACGTGAGTGAAAGTACAAGGCTGGTCGAAGGGGAAAACAAGATCGTAAATGCTGCAAGCCTGATCGACAGCGCATATTTCTGCGCATCGAGAGACATGAAGAGCAGCATGTCTGAATTTTGTGAGGTTTTCATCGCAGAAGAGGCATCGATATGTGCCTGAGCATGGCTCTTGACCCGGATAGAACCGATCGATTGGATGGACAATTCCAAAGAATCGACCAAGAGTCGTGGCTAATACATTCTCGCTTGCATCCGAGCCCAGGACACTGAGTATCTGATCACAGAGATAGGGGTCAACAAAGTCTCTATCAGCACCATAATTTTCTTGAGGATAGATCGTTAGATTTTCCCCAGTCGTTCTCTCCGATGCGCTTTTATAAGCATTGATAAGTGTCTGGTCACGTTTACTTACTCCGTGTAGTCGAATCGGCGAATGGTCGTGGTCGTGGCTCTGGACTGGTTCCGTTGTGATGATCAGATCTGAAAAATTGGTTGAGTCCTTAGCCTCTTTGCCAACTAATGTAACAAGGTCCTCCTGCCCTTCAAACAATCTCCCATAAGCACTCATGCCGAGGAGAATCGGGTCAATATCACTGAACTCATCCTTAGCGATGATGTCTTCAAGGCCATCTTCTAATACAGCGTAGGTAGATGGTGAAATCCTTGGATCAACAGAAGTGACTTCTCCCCGCTCATCCAATGCGACTTTGCTACCATCCTTTCCACAAGATTCGCCGATTGTCTGCCGAAGTCTTGGTTGCGAGCGTATAGGCTACTCCACGACGAAGGCAATATGCTGTGAGGCGATCCTCAAGTCCTGCTACGCGCCCCAATCGCCTCGTCAAATTTTGCATATCCCGTAGCTGTTCTGCCCTGTCCGTCAAGGCATAAGTGACATTGTCGATCTTACGAAGAAGTGGAATCCGCCGGATATTCTCTTTCAGTGGAATAAGTCTACCGGTGAGTGAAGAAGGAACTACCATCAAATCCGACCAAGTACGAATGTCGGCCTGGAAGACGTTGTCCATCAATGCCATAATCAGAATAAGGCGCAGTGTGTCCTCTTGAACCATGTCGGTCTGGAAGAGGGAGAGCGGGACCGTCTTATAGTGGCTTGGTTCAAGCTTCATTCCCTTCAGATGCCGAAAGGTAATGTTTGCGCGTATGTCGACAGCATCGATTGAGGCATCCCAGAATGCGTAGAACTTGACATCCTCCCACAGTAGGCATGTGCCACTCTGTGTCTTTCGATCCCATGCAATGTCTCCACCCTGCAGCCGGCATCGACCATGATGTTCAGGAACAGTGTAAAGTTCAATAATTGCCTCATATCAAAGAATGTGCCTATAAACGGTGGCGTATATAAGACGGAGAGGAGATAAGTCAAGTCCTCGGAGTGCGCAACTGGCTTCTTCCATTGCTCACGAGAAAGGTGATACTCTTTGACCATGTCATTGTCAATATATGCCTGAACATCGAGCTGCAAATTCCGGTCCAATGCGTAGTCTCGGTCAATGCACAAAACGGTGAACAGAAGTCGCATGTAGTTTGTCAACGTACGCACAGCAATGGTATCGCTAATCCTCCCCACTCGTGATTGTGCCATGAAGATGGCGTACTGCTTGAGTAGCACTCGGTCCGGAGGAGCATGATCAGGCTTGAAGAATCGCTGAGGATCGAGAAGCGGTGTTTGGTGCTGGAGGTATTCGATAAACCATCGCTTTGCGGCACGATGTTGTTCGAGAGTTGATCCATCTAATTCTTTCCGATGCCTTATGTCAAGATCCTGGCCACGCTTTTCGAGGTGAAGGTGCTCAGCAATGGCCGCTTGCGCCAATTTGAAGCGTTCGAGGCGTGCTGCAGCCTGAGCCATGTTGCAATGAGCAGGGAAAGGGATGATCTAAGGCGGAATTGCCCTGCCTAAGTACATCAGTTCATGGCCAAAAATGACATTGTGTTTCTTGATATACCTAGTCACCTCAAATAGATCAAACTGTTTCTATTGTCCTAGCTGAATGGAAGTGGAGGATGGGGAAGCATCCTTCTGAGCGTGAGACATCACCAGCTCTTCCTGCGACAGCAGACATGAGCACGAGGCCAAGCAACTTTAAGAGGACTTTGTCCCAAGAGCTACAGCCATCCGCGATACTCTTCTCCAGCCATGCACGCGCCATCGCTAAATGTATCGAGGTTAGCGCTACAGTGCTCTATAATTGAAGGGGAGACATGGGGGATAGTATAGTTGAGGTCACAAACCTTGTAGAACACGAACTCCAAGCCATACCTTCTCGAACCAGCGTCCTTTGGTCAGTAAGTTTCGCTGAACTAGCTGGTCTAGATGAACCTCGATTCGCTTGACGTGATATGGACTGTAATTTGCTCTGAGATCTGCGTGTCGGAAGGTTAACATAGCTATGGGCTTGTACCAAACACCTTGTATCGTTGAAAGGGATGCTACAGGCTTTCCTCGAATGTTCGGTTTGATATGCCTGGTTATAGTGTCGATGTATCGAAAAATTTGCTCCCCAGTAGGACACACGGAGGTGTCCTCGTCGGCTCGGATGCCTTTATAGAAGGCGTCCCAGGTTGTTGCAATTGATTGTGCCTCGTATTGTGTTCGTGGTGCGCCATGTACTGTAAAACATTCGAAGTTAGCAGAGAAATGGAGAAACCTTGTGCCCTAATCATTAAAGGGATCGCCGAAAAGGTTGACAAGACTGAATTCTTTTACGTACCATATGTGAGCCTTCTCGCATTGCGCTTGCTGATGATACGATCCTCAGCTTGATTTGCAATGATAACCATTGACTGGCGCTTTCCGGCGTTTTTGTTGACTGCAAGTTCCGTTCTCCATTCCTCCTCCTCACTTTCTAAACCGTCTGAGGAATTGAAGGACATGATGGCAGATGGAATGAGAACATGTACCAAACGCGTCAAAGGATGTATGAAACGCGTCGAAGGTAAAAGCCTGAAGAATCTCAAGCACAGACCAGCACAGGGGTAGTCTGAAGAAGACGTGGCAGATTGCATATAGTACGAGAGATGCCTCAAGAGAGATCATGAAGTTGTTTGCTTGAAGCACGTTGAAGGTGATTGGAACGTAGAATTATATGAGAGGTAGTTGGGAAAGAAGCAGGAGATGTTTGAAGTGAAGTACAAGTTGGAAGGAAGTTGAAGGAGCAGCCACGTCCTCAATCCCAAGGACAATAGGGCAAGAACGGGCATCGAAAAAGTACGAGGATTGATTAAAATCTAAAAGTAAACTAACTTACAACACAAGTAGGGCCAGCAACCTCCCTCCCCAGTGGTCAAGACTCTTCTTGCCTGGGGTCGATTCGAGCAAACCTTACCTCGCGCCATCTGCACTATTTGCTAATTAAGCCTATATCAACGCGCAGCCTACTATCCTATTCTGCATCCGTCCTCTTGCATAGTAGAGTCCAACCGAACATTCTGTAGCAGATACTCACCCACTGGGGGATTTTCGGGCCGCTCTGGGCTGCGACATCCAAAGAATTTGGTTTGGGCTTTTTGTGACGTTTTCCGGTTTTCTGCCGGATTTGTTTTGCCACTTACAGTGGGCGGTGTGACCAACCTTGCGCCTTGGTACTTCCGTACCTCCGTTTCGTACATCCACTACCGACGCCAGTCATACACTCCTCCGCAAGCTTTCCAATCTTCTCTAACTTCATCCACCACTCCGCAAAGTTAGCTACCATCTCAGCCAGCATTCCTAACTGCTCCTACCACTGCCGCTAGCTTCCCAATTACCACGACCACCTGCGCATTGCTTCAACAGCTCAGCCAATTCAAGTCCCCTCCGCCACCAGCATCCCCCTCACTTGAACCGCCTCCTTCTGCCTACGCATTACATCTACCTGCTCATTTATCTACTTTCTTCTTCGATTTCATCCTCCACCTCCCCTCCTCCCTTACACCGCCGATACGTCCGAACTACCTTTCCGATACAAATATTCTGGTAGCCTATGCAACTCGAATCCGATCATTTACAATACGAAGCATTATTGGGACTATGCAAGAGGAAACACGGCATATGCCCCTCAGACCATCCTCAGACCATCCATCAATTTGGAGCTCTATCGGAATTTTCAATGCTTCCCGCGTCTGCCTTCAGAGATTCGAGTTATGATATGGAATAATGCGATGATCTTCTGGTCGGAACCACAGGTTATTTGCGTAAAAATGGAGCCCAGTAAGCCGGGAGTTCCTATCCCTACTGGCCGCATTGCGGTGCAGTGCCCTCTTCTTCAGGTCAACCAGGAGGCTCGAACTGAGACCCTGAATGTGGTTCAGCCCTACATATACAACAACTACGGCTTCCCTGTAGTCTATATCAACTTCAGACTCGATACAATCTTGTTTGACGACTACAAGTCCTTCGATCAATTCTGTAAGAGAGTGGAAAGGCCTGGCTGGCGAGAAACTGATGTACCCCACATTGCGTTATTTCAGGCGACGTGGAAAAGGCTTTATAATCGTTTACTTTATGCTGGCGATGTTGATGAAGCTGAGGATGAGGATATGACTCCTGACAATTTTCTGAATTGTATGGCGTGTATATGGTTTTTGGGTGTTCGTGATGTTACTATTTTAGTTACCGGGGAGGACACTTATCATCGAAGCGCTATCAAATTTGAAACACCAAAAGAGAGCCCATTGGAAAGTGGTATAACTAAGGATGAGCTTTTGGAGGATTGGGAAAGTTTGGAGCGACAAATAGCAGAGGATATCAAATGCTATCAGGACATGGGGATCGAAGACTTGGCAGAGCACCGAGAAGGTATGCCACAAATATCATCTGTCTATTTCTGTCTTTCCCAGTAAATAGACTGCTGACGTAAAACAGCTGGTGTTTCTGAAAGCGAGATACAGAACCAGCATTATGTTGATTGGCTTTGTGGTGAAGGATGGGTTCCACCAACTATCAGATTTATGGTGGCAAGAGTAAAAGATGCAAATGTTTGATACGCCTGGTTAATGTTTTCATATTTTCACGAAAACGAATTTTGATTTGAAAATTACAATATTGGGGTCATTGTAAACCTCTTTGGGGATAGCTCGAGGCCGTTTGGCTCCGTATATGGGTTCGAAGGCTTGTCAAAGCTGTCTTATGGAGATTCATATTTTTCTGTAGTTGATCAGCTTGGAAATTGGAGACATGTTCTGAATTTCAAGGCTGTGGAGTCTTCGTCCAGGGTGGGATGAACAGGTTCCTGTCATAACCTGGGCACTTTCAGAATCAAACGAAGGCATAAGTACCTCTGGTGAAAGGATGGCAAGGTCTGGGTTGACAACAGGCTGGTGCAGTGTATGAAGTAAATATGTGCCCGAGCGAGTATTCCTCGAAGCGTAATTGGTTAGATGACTGTGATCATTGTGAAGACTAAGCTTGTAGTAAGTTAGATATTGCCTGCTTTGATGTTGCGCAGGAAGCCAGCGAAGAGTGGTTATGAACACAATAGGAGAGTACAGAAAAGAGCGCAGGAGTATATGAATAGATATGCAAAAACCTGTGATGCTACGAATGTCGTTCGGAACATACTGGAGGTAAATAATATGCGGAGAGATTACGGCACGCGGGGCAGAGTGACGGACAAAGATCTGACGCAGCGGGATCACCCAGGTCAGGTAGTCCAACAAGAGATCCCAACATCAAGAGGGAGTAACCGATTAATATCCTTCAACTTGCCCGTTTGCTGCTGGCCTTCGTGATATGTCGTATAGACACCACCTGCCTATGCTTGAGATAAGCGTTGCGACGTCGCTAGTACTATACCAGGTAATGGAGAACAGCTTGCACGTAGGGACTGACCAGAGGCTATGTGGGTTTAGACAAATCTTGCTTTCCAACCGATCAGGAAAGAGCCACTTCAACTAAATGCGTCTTGTCGTGCACGGTAAGAAGCAAGACTTCAATCCATCTTATGCACTATCGCAAAATCAATAGAATGAGCAGAGTCAGGGTCGAAGACTTGCATTCCGGTGATTTCGGACGCGATATTGCCGAACATAGATGTGACCTTGCCTCCTAATTTCCCAACGTCGGAGATGAGCTTCAAATGTTTAGCTGAGCCCGATTTTTGGTAAGGTCTTGTGGTATTTGCGAGTATTGGCTCAACACTATTGTTCATAACATAATCTTCATCAATAAACTCCTTGCAGTACATGGGAAAGAGTGTTCTTGAAGCTTCGTAGAGAAGTCCCATCAGATGAACATCACGTTTCGACTGAGTGATTCGTCCGTCGAAAGTTCGCCGATGGTAATTAACGCTGATCAATTGGACATCCAATTTCTCCCCGAGAAACAATAGAGAAGCAATCAGACAAGGGCCCAAAACCCTAGTCATGACAGTAACCCAGTACTTACTAGGTATGTCTTCATTCAATTTTGGTGACGCCAAGGCCGTGAAAGTAACCAGACAAGTCATAGCCCACCCTACCAGCGATAGTGGAATCTCCACAGCCTTCAATATCAGAGCATATTTCCGAGTTCCAGGGCTGACAACTCCACAGAGAAACATAAACATCCATGGGACAGCCTTGGCAACAAGCTTCGAAACCCAAATACTGAGCCAAACGATCTCGATCCATAGCCAGAAGAGGGTTACTCTGACCCCAGTATTGGCGAAGATAGTGTGAGGATTCCGAATCGCAAATATGACAATCGGAGCAGCGAGGAGGAGGGCGACTGGGAGGACGTATACGAAGTATCGAGTAATTATGGAGAAATTGACGATCTTGTTGTAGAATCTTCCCAGTCCATTGACGGAAACCTCTTCGCCGTCTATGCCACTTCGATTTCTTGATTTCGTCTTCTTCTCCCGTCTGCCACCAACGCCGCAGTTGAAGAGGCCCTTCTTCTCGTCATCCTTGAAGGTAGGTTGTTGGATCATAGCTTCATCGCCGGCATTTCGCGCTCCTGTGGAGCTGGCAGTTCGGACGGTGATGGGAAGGGGCAAGATTCAGCGAAGAAGACAGATTATTATTCAGTTGACAGTCTGCAGAATGAAAGTGAGAGGGATTCATGGTTACTCGTAAAATTTGGTCGTGGTCTAGATCCGCTTCAGCGTTCTTCCTATGATGATGATGACGTTGAGCGAGTGGACAGTTGAAGAAAGATGAGGGAGGGGGTAATCTTAGCGGAGAGGATGCAGTTCTCTGTTACAGCATCATGCTCTGTCAGGCTGCGATAGGTAATGGGTTCTGACGCTATGCTATGCGGTGGCCGGCCTCTTCTTCTCTCTCCTCGTCAGCCTATCTCTCACTCACTATCTGTGAACCCCTCGTCTCTAGCGTCTCCTCCTCACCGTCAGTACCACATCACCTTCCTTCCCATAATTTCCCATCACCTTTTCTACCTCCCCTCACCCTCTCCTCCTATCTCCGCTCTCCAGCATCTCCTCGTCCTACGGTGCTTGCATTGGGATCTGTACCCCAACTCCCAATCCGCTGGCACAATCTCCCCGACGCCCAGCTCTCCCAGGGCCGTGAGCACGCCAGGACCACGAACGTGTTCGATAGGGATCCCCCATGCGTTGTGTTTTCGAGAAGGACCGCCTGCTCGCCTTCTCATCGTGTCACCTCCGTCGCCACCACAGGCCGTCGTTGGGTGGTGGGGGCATTGCTTCTGTCAGCCTGCATAATGTCAGTCAGCGCCGGGTCGTGTCCTCTACTGCTCTTCACTTGTTCGTATGTGCGCGTACTTGCCCCCACAGATACCAGCTCCAGCCTGGCACCACGTTGACCGCTCGTATTCCATCGGTGCGCACCTGAAGTTTCAGCGAGCTCCGGCTCTCCTTGCGGAGCAGGCGTTGCTCTCCTCCTCTCCCAATGGTGCACGGTTGTGACTGCGTCGGTGAGTGGCACCACCTCTAAGAGAGTTCCCTCATTCTGATCTTACGTTCTTGCGGATTATATAACTATACCATTTTGGTGGGGTCTATAATCGTTGGGCCAGAAGTCATGCGGTCGACCGACCAACTGGACGGGACGACTCATTTGAAGGGCTTGCCATCGTCAGGACTGAAGCAATAGTTTAGAATAGGGCTCAAAAAATGGTATGAGGAAAGAGAGCAGTTCTGGGGTGAGGCAGCAACATTGGGAATGTCATCCTCGTCCAAGGTCGGTCATGATTGGTCGTAAAATCAAGGGTGTGCCAGCAACTTTTTATAAAGCCCTCAGGATATCTCTACAGAGACATCCTTGCTGTGAATCACTTCTAATCTTCATTATTTCCTTAAATTCCCGATAAACTCTAGACTCTTCATTTCGCCTATATTCAGAGCCTCAGAGAGGAACTTTGTCAAAAGCACAGATTATTTGCAGCAGCTATATACAGCTGATCATAGCTATGGTCGCAAGAAAACAGAAAAAGCCAGCCCTCTGCGAGTCATCCTTGCCAGGCCAAAGCATCGCGGTAGTTATTGAGTTTAGGCCGGAAGTTATGAAGAATTTCAATCGTGATAGGAGGGCATGGCGCAGAAGAGAATACGAATATTTACAACGTGATCGAAAAGCGAGAGAGGGGCAACGAAGACTCCCTAAAGTGGATCCAATGGCACAAAATGCTCCAGGAAAGACGGCTAACGTCAATGCGGAACCAACTCATGAGGAAACTGACTTCAACTCTCTTCAAGATTACAGCCCACCTATATTTACTCTGGATGATATGGGGTTTCCCGAATGTAATTGGAAAGGAGAGCCATTTGATCTTTCCGAAGACGCAGAAAGTCACCTTCTGCATCCAGAAGAAATAACCCTGGCTGCCAATCTTCGCATGGACTGTGCGACCTATCTCACAAATAAACGGAAAATATTCATCGCTTGCATCGAACGTATGAAGGTCGGTAAAGACTTCAAGAAGACGAACAGCCAGCAAGCATGCAAGATTGATGTCAACAAGGCCTCAAAACTCTGGGAGGCATTCGATAAAGTCGGATGGTTTGAAAAACGGCACTTCTCTAAAGTGCTTCGACGTCACCAATGGTGCTTACACACTAGGGGGCACTCTAGAAGACTTTAACGAAGATGGCCTGACGTCAACGAAGATTTGGAATAATGCAGGCAGTGGAATATAATCAATTTTCCGGGTTGGATGCTCTTACATCCTATCTAGGTGATGCTCAATCAGTACTATGAAAAGAATTGTGTTCTCCGTTACGAAATCAATGCTATATTATTCTTAGTGACAAGCGGTCTCGAGTCATGGCTTCGCCTCTTTTCGATAGTATGCACGTTCCAAGCGTCCAAGTTTAAGATAGGAGCTTTCGTGCGGTGCCGTAATAGGAGTGAGAGAAGCCTTTTAAGATCATAACTTACATTGAAAGTGAAATTTTACTGTTCCTCGCCGCTGTTGGATCCGTTGGCTAAGATATTCTGGAAGCTCTGCATCTCCAGAGGTCGGCCATACGAAGGATGGATGCAGAACATCCTGTTCATCTCTGCTTTGGTATTTTCCCCATCCTTTGTTCTAAAAACGAGCTTGAGAAAGCTGACGAGCTCAATTTGAATTTGGAGAAGATGAGGATTTTGTTACAGCCTTTATAAAGAGAAGCATCCTAGCTCTGCAGCCAAAAAAATATGAGTTTCAGCCACGAATTTATGGTTGGAACTCTAAATAACAGCAGAGCCATCTTTGTAAAAGTCATCTTGTCTCCCAGCGATTCTCATATCCACGAGTGTATCAGAGTGGTTGCAAAAGATGGAACTTTAACAAGGCGAAGGAAGATGAGTATATATCACGTGCCATACGCGCGCTTATAAGAGGTGCTCTGGGGAAGCGCAATGGTTTGTCATATCCCAAGCAGCAAAAGCTCAATCTGTATTTTCGCAGAAGAAGTGTCGAAGAGAAGATCAGGGGGCTTCATGGAGTGAATGTGTATAGCAGGCCGTGGTGGGAGATCAGGTTTAGAACGTCTGAACATTTTATTTAAATTTTAATGCCCCAAAGTATTGTCCAACTTGAGCACATTTGATGGTTGGCACAGATCCAACTCTCGGGTTTCGCGCAAGCTTCATCTCAGGATGGTGACTAACGAAAATTGGCTTAGCGCTAAATGGCAAGAAGCACTAATCCTAATTTGGCCACCCCCCTGTTCTCACACGTGAGAACTTAACTTTAAATTAACAAGGGAAGGTCATCACTCCGCACTAGCATCTTGAATTCATCCGCTAGCAGGGTAAGGTCATCACTCCACACTACAGAAGGCACCTTGAGCCCCAATTTCTTTTCATCTGCTAGCAGGGGAAGGTCATCGCTCTGCACTGAAACTTCGAGCCCCATATTTTTCATTCACCAGGAGAACGGTCATCAATCCGCACTAGGATTCAAAGCTCCACTCGGGACGTCAAGGTACCAGCTAGGATGCGATGGATAAGATGCATGAGATTTGTATCTTAGCAGAGAAATGCATTCGGGCAGGCTTCGATTAGTCCATTCATTCCTTTGCGCCAAAGTTTTTGAATTCTTGATAACCTTGTTGGGACTGTGTGTTACGTATAACGTCAATCTCATTTTGCTATGACCAATTGTATCCGAAATTTTCCCTTTTTCTGAACCGTACTACAAAAAGTGAATGTGGAGGAATCTCCAAAGATTAGATATAAAAAAGCTGTATGTAAAGCGCCCAAGCTCCTAATGTTTTTGCATCTCTAGCTCCCATTTTCCATAAGTGCTCGTAATCGAGGATCCTTACGGTGATTTTCTCTCCATGGTCCCTCAATCCAGTAAGCTTCCCCTTTAAGTCTTCAATTACTTGCCGGTCTACCACCTTCTCCCATAAATATAGTGTGATGGACTCGTCTGAGCCGCCTGGAGATGGATACATAGCAGGTTGGAGATCACTTGGGATCCCTGATTGGTCCAACGCGAGAGCAGTCATGTTCTTCAGCTCAGTCGACAGAATTTCAAGGCCAGTCTCCTCCTTAATCTCGTTGGCTGCAGCACCTGCGAAATCGCCATTGCCGTCCAACATTCCTGCAGGAATCTCGAGGAAGGAAAGGGTACCAACTGGTATCCGTGCCTGTTCCACCATGACCACCCATCTCTCGTGCTCTGAGCCGGTTGGTCGAAGAATCATAAGGATGGCGACACTACCACCTCGTAGGAAGACAATGCCGGGTAAGTAGTCTTCCTCGTTCTGTTCATTTCTGACGTCGGCTAAAAGTTTAACAAAGCCAATACGTTTGGGCCCAAACCAATCAACTGATTGAATCTTAATTGACTGCAAGGTATAAGTCGTTTTATCTTGAGAGGCGAGTGAGGTCTTAAGGGTTTTCACCCAGTCTAGAAAAGGGCGATAGTCGAGAAGCTGTTCTTTGGTGATATTTTCCGTCAAATCCACGGGAATAGGTTGCGAAAAACCGTCGAGATTGAAAGATGTCGTCGACATGGTCTGTTTAATAGTAGTGCCGTTGTCTGAAGTAATATTGCAAATGACTGTCACAAAATTCGAGATGCTGCAGTTGCAACTTATCTTGGGAGACAGAACTCTTTATATATCGACCAATTTGTTGTAAAGTTTAGAGTTGGCGCAGCAAGGTACTCTAGGTAGGGTGCAATACGGGCCTGCTATGATCTAGAGATTCCATTTATCGGCAGACGAGTGATAACACTTTGACAACAGCCCCATGGGTTGGAAAGAAGTCAGCTTCTTGGTAAATCGCCACTCCAATAGTCTCGAGCCACTTAGCCATCTTCGAGTCATCAAGACGTGAAGTTATCCATAGTCTCGAACCACTCAGCCATCTCCGTCGTGGCAACATTGCCCTTGAAAGCATAGAGGTTATCCATAGTCTCGAACAACTCAGCCATCTTCGAGTCATCAAGACATGAAGTCATGCACGATCTTAAACCGCTCAGCTATCTTCGTTGTGGCAATATTGCCCTTGAAAGCTGGAGGTCATCCATAGTCTCGAACAACTCAATGGCAATATTGTCCTTGAAAGCTGGAGGTCATCCATAGTCTCGAACAACTCAATGGCAATATTGTCCTTGAAAGCTTGAAGGTCATCAATAGTCTGGAGAAACTCAGCCATCTTCGTGTCGTCACTGTGTTGAATGATTTCACCCCAGGAACCTTATTTGTAATACTGTACACCTGGTACTATCTTAATACCGTTTTTTAAGAACACTGAGGTGGAGGCTGAGTCTGAATTAAGCTAAGTAGAAGCAGCGACCAGTTGTTTAGTTCCATCTAGGACTTTGTCATCTTGACAATAGTATATCAAGTGTGGCTCTCCTGCGGACCATAGATCCATTTTGCTCACCGGGATTTGCTTGGCAATGTCGATATAAAACGAGTGCTGGACGTGGTGGAAGGACTCTAACTTGAACCATAATTCCTGACGCCGAACACCAGGCAGCTCTCCTCGCGGCATCGGCATCGAAAATTCCGGATTCAGCCTTCATAACAACTCATCCAGCATGGCAAGAGATACAGCGAAATCAAGAACGACGAAAGTGTCATCAAAAACCACAGGCCGAGTCGTTGATTCTGAACCGATATTACCAACACCTTCGAATGTTTCGAACGGACAGAGTGATACCCAAGAACGCAACTCTACGGCTGAACATGCATGGGAAGAGGCAGGAGCCCCGAAGATTCCATCCGGCTTGTCTATTGATGAAGAAATTGTTTATCAGAGACTCATAGAACTGAGAAGAATTCGGGGATGTGAAAACCAAAGCCCGCTGGAGGTCGTTGTAATAGAAGATTTGGCCAAGGACTATGATGATTTGTCCGCTAACATTGCTCTCAAAGAATTTCATCGTATTGGCTTAAGTAAGTAGTTGTTGAAGCAATTGCTTTCTTTTAGTTTCCATCAGCTAGTGCACGTGAGACATGTTATGCACGAAGAATATGTCTTTCACAGAAGATCTTCAAAATTCATGCTACTTGGCTAATTCTCTATCACCAAGCGGAACTAACTTCAGACCCTTTCAGTTAGAATCAGAGGGTTCATCGCCAATCTACATCCTGCTATGGATCGTGCAAAGTTTGGAAGGGGATGCTTGGACTACCTCGGTCTCGAGGATGTAACAATTTGCTGGGGCGAGCAAGCGCAGGCCGACCCGTCGAAACTGGAAGACCCGCAACCTTGGGAATTTCCCTACGACAATGCTTACTTCAAAGATTTCTCCGCTAAGCACGTATCTTTCACCCCTTACGACCAGGATAAACTCGATAAGGCGGATCATAATGAGATCCAATCGGGCGTGAAATTCCTGGAAGACGTCATCGAAGAGAAAGTGATTTCTACAGCGAAAGACCCGAATACACCAAAATTGACATTCCTCCTCATCTCTGGACTAGCAGATATCGCTACTATCGCTAAACGAAACCGGGAGAAACTGGCTTTAGCCACCAGTAATATCGTCTTGCAAGGTGACTATTCTTATCAGTCCTTTTTGTAAGTCAAACTCTCTTTTGAGAGCAGCAAAATATTTAGAATGAATCCGTATGAAGCAACTACTGACTTGTTCTTTACCCAGGAAACCAAATTTGAAAGCTGCAAATAACAGCTTTGACACTCAAGCAGCAATAGAATTTCACCAGTATATCGACAATTATCATATTCCCTCTGTCGTCTTTACTAGAGCTCCTGCAATGTGTGCCAAAATGGACTCTCAGCTCTTCAGGGATCTGAAGGCTACTGGTCACCCTCTTGGTCAACATCTAGAAAAAGCTCAAAAATTACAAGATACTTCTTACTATGAAAGAGCCTGTAATCCAGATCCGAGTAAGCGATTCTTACCACAGCTCGATCAACATTGGTTCCTAAACGGGAAAACCAATTGGTACGAAAAGAATCCTAGGGATCCCAAAGATGGCTCAAGGCCAAAAACACCACCTGCTATGGAAGACGCAGAAGATATCATTCCTTATGTTCAATTGGTCTTTTACGATGTCTTGGCTGCTATTGGAGCGGGAGGCGATGATTTACTACAGGCACTTCAAGTACTTGATCCAGCCGAACTGTTTGCCAATCAAGGATCACATATCCACAAGGTTGTTGGTCGTGAGGAGGCAAATCATGACCCCGAAGCAAAGCCCAAGATTATTCAGATTCCAGAGATCAACGTCGAGAATATGAAAACAGTCATCTCAGCACTCCTGAAAGGAAGTTTGATGGCCGTTGAGCAGAAAATACCCTCAAAGCATACGACTTGCGAAATGTAGACTCAGGCGAATGAACAGGCAGCTCGAAATAGGGCTTGAGAAAAGAGCTTTGGCCGGAAATTTATAGGGTCTGGTAGCGAAAGCGGGGAAGAGTACTCTTGTAGAGATCTGACCATGGAGGCACTATTGCGACTTGCAAAATCGTTTACACTTTGAAACAGAACAATAATATGTCTTCCAATGCAATGCACTTTCCAGCGCACTGGTCTCTGCCTAGCTATGAAACGTGACAGGGGTAATTGTCAAGAAAGTTCCAACACTAATATTGCGCCAATAGGCAGTAACTTAGATTGATTCCTCATGGCCTGCCCGATAATCTGAAGACTATTTATACAATTATCCTGAGCTTGCCAAGATTACGACGAAATCGCGGCGATGATAGTACTCAAGGAACTCCACAGATTAGGGGTTAATTGTGCTTGAAGGTGTCGTGACCAATCGGGAGCCAGCCAAGAGACGTGCAGGCTTTGGCACAGGCGCACTGCAAATAACAAATTCGACCCAAAGGCAACGACTTAACTTTAAAAGTTTCTCCAGATTAACAACATACCATCAACGAGAATCGCTGCAACAAAGCTCAAGACTCCGCTTCGACATGCATTGTTCACCGAAGTCCGATCGGGCAGCATTTGGACAACATTGCAGAACGGCAAGAGTCCATCTTCTTCTCGTCCGCTATGGGTCTCAGAGAAGCCATATTTGGCTATATTCCGGCGTCTGCAGCTGAAACTTGAGAAGGCTCGGAAGGTACGGACTAGGAACGGGATAGTGAGCGAACTAGATGGCCAAAGGACAAGCCTCAACTTGAGCCGTTCGCCGAGCTCACCAATTTCACTGTAATTGATGCACTAACCGTAACGGAATTTTGGAATGATGAAGCGATCCATCGCCTCAAAACATAGAGACAACTCGCCCAATGTGGCTTAACACCATTCAACAAGTAGTCGGCGGTGGTTCCGAACCAAACAGCCTTGAAGGGACTGGGGATGGAATGTGCATCACTTTAGAGGCCTCGTTGAGAGGATCTTCACTTGCTGTTATCACAAGGTCTATCTTCAGACCCTGTGTAAGTTAACTGTTTGATTTTTGGCTGCTATGATTTTGAACACAGCTTGGATCTTTAGAGTATCAGAAGTGATACAGTACCAGCACTTTAAGTCAAAACAATAATCATTCCACGCACGTTTAGAAGAAGTATGTATATCCTAAACTTTCAGATTCACGTATACCAATTGAACTCGTTGTGAGCCTTCCCCACTGTCAAGACCTATAACTACTCCTTACCGTTTAATTTGCCGTTCCCTAACACTATTATATTTTATTTCGATTTTCCGTCCGCACAGCTCTTAAATTCCGTCCATAAATTTCTGAATACACATTTCCTCTTTATTCTCTGTTTAATCACCAGATCCCACGATTCATCTCAACTGAACCAAGACAACTTCAGCAAGAGACTAACGCCATAGAGCGAACCTGTTAATAATGACTCCGTCAACTACAGGCCAGGTAGTGGAACATGTGGCTACGAAGTCGAGCAGCCGGAAGCCAAAGACAATGGCTGAAAGGATTAATTGATATAGCATTTACCGGTAAGCATGGTTATGTGCTTGGGGTGGTTCGGTGTCCCACTACAGGTACTGCTTTTCAATCCACCTACTTGATCTAGGAAGTTCCTATTTTTCCTCATATCAAATGGCCCGTGTTGAATCACTCAGCCTTCCAAACGAAAAGCTAGTGTACTCTGCAAACCAATACGAGTGTTAGTACAGTATCTTCTTTCTGAACTCCAACTGTCGTCTAGGGGAAAGCAAGAAAATATGCATTGGATGACGTTGGTGTTGCTCAGACCGGTGGCAATGCACCTAAGCCCCAGCAATACTGATATGAGCAATAACATGTGCTCATTCCTGGAAACGACATCTGGAGACGGTCGCCACAAGTCAGCTCAGCTGTGACTCTGGTCATCAACTTTACATTCCTAGTCAGCAATTCGGGAGCACACTTGAGCCAAAATGGGGTAGCATCTGCACTGCCATGTTCATAGCTCATGAAAAGCCTCACTTGAAAGCCACGGTGAAACTTGCTAGATAGGACACAGCCTGTACTGAGCGCGCCCTTGTACGCCTGCCATTAAGCTTGTCAAAGCACAGCGATAATTGCTCAGCTACGAGGCTCTCTGGTACGCCACGGGATAGCAGTCATTCCTACATAAGAACGAATTCTCCCTCGAACAACAATCCTCATCCATTACTGTTCTACTCATCTCACTCACATTCAACAAAGTCATCAATCAGCTACTAGCAGAACTCAGACCCACTACCCGACAAGCTTGCACGCTATGGGATGCCTCTGGTTTCAGCGGGGGAAGAAGAGCAAGCCTGTCGGTCTACCTGATTTCCAGACAGGCGTTGGGCCTTACAAGACCGATGTCAAAGTCGACACCTCCAATTTTGACGACGTGGAAATCGAGCATGGTGGCAATCCCCCAAAATACGAAGACCTTTCCAACCTTCAGTCTAGCAAGGAACATGTCACCCAGGTACTTCAAGACTCACACAAACGAGGTTACCTCGAAGAAGTCGCATCCAGACATCAGATGATTATAGTGGATGATAACTTCCGGTTGAGCAAGCCACTCAAAAAGACCATCCAACTCACCGCCGACCTACTACATTTATGTCATGTCAGGCTCGGTGCCAACTCTACCACCACATTTATGAGTTACAGGAATTCTGAAGACGATTCACTGATGAAAGACGAGGATCGAGAAATCATGCTATATCTTCAGGATCTCTTCGGGACATCCAGCCGAGATCATGCTAGGAAAGTTATCGATGCTTTCTCTAGCTACAAGTATGATCCGAGAGTGGCAAAAGTCGCAGCAAGATTCAAGGAGCTGGAAAAGACGGCTGAGACAAATGTTGATGTTGCACACGACGAGTTTCTCAGCTTTGTGAGAAGTCAGAAAGCGGTCTTTCATAAGGGATGGAAATCTTCTGGTATTATTGGTCCGAAATTTCACAGCCTCTACGACGAAGCCTGCGAAAACGCGAGCAAACAAGAGGCCTCCTTGAACTCTTTACGTTTCTCACTGGAGCGGACTTTGGACACGATCGAATACCAGAGGAAGCAGAACATATTCCGTCCCACGAATATTCTGTTCGTTTGTGGTTCTAAACTACAGAAGTCGGAAATTACCAAACTAAGAGAAATTCTCAATAAAACCACCGATGGTATCACCGCAGAGATGAAATCAGAAATCTCTATCCAAGTCCTAGCTTGTTGGCACGAGACTCAATCTAGTATCGAGGGCCACAGACAACTCGACAACCATAAGAAGGGCAACGCGGACATTTACGATTGTACGAGTATCTCTTCGCAAATCCTCTTCGGTGGACCAGGCAATCTCTTTTTTGCCAAGGCACATAATGGTCACCTGAAAGAATGGGACGACAAAAAGTATGGCCCTGATGACATTGTAAATTTTACCCGGGCTAGAGAGATTGGACAAATAAAGGGGAATTTTGTGCTTCCGACAGTCGCCGATATCGAGTTCGGATAGGTACTGTAGCATGCGCCTGCACTCTATGTATATATACATCATTTCCAGTTAGCATTGTATTACCAAACATGAATTGACAATTGACCCAACCTTCATTATCCTAGCTTGACATTCAAAGAATGGTTTCCACGAAAGTTATTAGTGCTGGCTGATGGCTGAACAACAACCCCCAATGTTTAACTCTTAGTAGAGACCACACGGCTGGAAAGTTTAAAGCTTCCACTGATAAGAGCCCCAAACAGAAAGTCACTAAATCCTAATATCACAATCATCTCTTTGTTATTCCTTGCTTGCCACGTTCGTGTGCTTTGATCGCATCCATTATGCTCAGCTTTCAACTCTTGTCATTAGGATCAAGACCCTCCAAATCCATGGTCATTTCAGCACGTTACTCTACAGTACGAGAATCTAATTGGTACGTATCATTTCCTCATGGCGAGTCTCGACTCGACTGTAGGAAGTCCCAAATCACGTGATGGCAACGATTGCATCGAAAAAGAATGGCAGACAAGCAAGAGCTGTAATGCTGGCCGGGCTCGCGATGTCTGCACAGAAACAGCGGCCAACCTAGTCTGCACACGCTGTAAACGTCACTTATAACGTTCAAGTAGTCAGCATTAAAGATTCGTCAGCACCAAACTCATGAAGAAAGTCACACTACCAAGATCTCATCGGATCATAATTAAGCGATCAAGGATGACATGATAGCAATGTGATAGAAAGCTCTCCGTGCAGGCTTATTGCCACCGAGACGTGAATGACCGTGGGGGTAGAGTGGTTTATCATTAAAGACCAATTGGGGAAAACTTGAGCCTCCGTATTGCTGAAAGTGGGCACGAAAAGCTGCCACACCCCCATTAGCAATAGTTCTATCCGAAGCAGATTAGCTCTCATGCACATGCCTTACAAGGGCTGAATGTAGACCTGCAGGGCTTGCAGTAATGCCTGGGGCGGAAGGCCCCGCATTCCCCGTGGCTGGTGCGCCACTAGCTAAGGCCAGCTCCGCGATGTGGTGTCTTGTTAATTCGTCCCTGAATCGTCGTCGCAAAGTGATAGATTTCAACACACATCCCTCACAACCATGCACCTCGCAAACTCTGACGCTTTCCAGTAGCCAAGGAACTAAATCTAGAACCGCAAAAGCAATCATGCATCGCATACGTTTCCCGCCCCTTATCAGCTCCTAAGCTGTCTCTCTGCGCAAACCCTATCGCGGCTTGACCTGTTATATAAGTATCTTGATTCGCCGGTTAACTTTTCACGAACTACTCCTGAGTCAAGTCTACGTTACTATCTACTTCCTTCGAGCATCGACACCCATTTTCAATGCTGCTAGTACCCTTCAGCATATCAATCATCCTCTGAGTTCGACATCCATTACAGAACCATGCCGTCCAAGTCTGCTGCCCTATTTCAACCTCCGTATAGCATGCTGGACGAAGTAACTACCTTGGATAAAATGGAGCGATCTCCCTGGAACGGAGAATTAAGCGCATCACAAATACCAGTCGATTGGTACCTCGCGCATAAATCTTGCCAGCGCTATTTCCTCAATCACGGACAGCATTCCAAATTCGTTCGAACACTTTGCGCATTCATCAACATCCAATTACCACACCAAAAAAGCCCGACTTCACCCATAACCGCACCCTTTCGATGGCTTCTGTCGCTAGGAAACCGCAGTTTCGAGGTGTTGTCATTGGTACCGTATACCCACCGTCTTGTTTGCACCGGCAACGACACCGACGCTATTCTTGAGAAATTATTCGGCGGTTGCTGGTTCAGTGGGATTGGTAACTTCCTTAAATTGGAGAGAAGAAATTACATGTTTTCTGCCCAGAGTGTGCCATAGAACAATACGAAATTGGAATATGATATTGGCCCTGAAGAGACGGTGCCGTCCCTAGTGGTATTAAAAAAATCCACCAGAAGAGGAGATTGCGGAAGCAGACGAGAGGTGGAGTGGCTGGTTAGCGATGCAGGATTGGGAAATCGGGTCAAGGAGGTCTTTGACTCAGTCACAGAAAATATGTGTTCGGAAGACTGCGGGAGCAAAGTCATGGGATTTCAGGATGTGGGGCGAAGGATAATGAGTTATGAATCTTGGTTGAATTATTTACTAACGCTTTTAAATGTCCTATATTTTCCAGTACTTCAAAACTTCTTTCGTTGAGCTTGTCCTACCCTGTAGCTTAGCTAGGGCATCACCCTGATCTCATAGTGTACCCCGGTGCAGCTGAAATTGGGAATAATCTCAATCCCTATATTCTTGAATATCTTCTTCTTAGTGACGAGGACCCGCGTCAAAGTCCGTCGCCGTACCTCTCACATGTGGAGGAGATGGGATGATTAATAACAGTTGTAAGAGATTTGATATCTTTGCCTGTACCGAAGCTAGTAAACGTCTACCATAGTACACTGTTCTCTTGGTCTCATGAGCGCACATGTTTTGGATCTAGTACATTATCGACTTCCTAGGCTGCCTGATTTAGGCTGTGACTTTTGCCTCACTTTCCTTATAGCCTCAGCCTTACTTTCGAGTCTCTTACTTCGACGTCTTGTGGGGTTCGCGTTATAAACTCGAGTTCGTGGGCTATATCGTGCCTCCAAACGTGGCCGTGATGACGGATGTGGTATCTTTATAGTAGGCACCGCGAGACTGGTGTGATCATGTGGGGGAGCTAAGGGAGCTTGCTCCGTCCATCTGCAGTGAATTCTCAAATCCCAGACAATAAGCTGCCATTTCTGATATGACTGGAGCTCTTGACTCCCGCCGCACTTGTATTCTACGCGAATCCGGTAGAGAGTACTATCGTGGCCATTGCCAATGCTTGCCAGAGGATGATATCCTCTGGCCCATAATGAAGGATTAAAGCCGTTACCGAGATTTGCTGTGGGCTGCCATTGAGAAGGATCTAGTCCAAATAGTTGATGAAGACTCATCGGAAGCCATTTATTTTGATCCTGAACGGCGAATCGAAACCGGATTTCGTACTTAGCAGCAGGAACCATGACAATGCCCCCAGCCGTCGCCATAGAAACGAGCAAGCAATTTGCATCTACATAAAAAGGGGACTTGAATTGCAGGCCGATTGCATTTGCGATTCCATCGTCTGGAAATTCGGTGATGTAACAAAGCTGCTCATCTCTATATATTCGCCTTTCTACTCCTTGGACTGGCTGATAAAGTATCTCAAGGGAACATTGGCAAAACCGCATGCCTGTGAAATTATTCAAGAAGCGAAGGTCTGTATCGTTCACATTGATACTACCAAGGCACACCGGCATTATCTCGAGACGACTTCCGGGGAAGTTAAAAGCCATCGTAGTCACCGGTGTTCGATAAGTAGAAAGATGAGCAGTTAAGACATGTGGGTAGACGTTCACCAAGGAGATACTGTGTTATTATCATGTCGAAGCTGTTTGTAACGAACTGATATTTATAAAATACCCACCATTATATTGCTATTATGGTCAGCAGGTACGGTAAACTTTACTGCATTATGATCTTGTTGGATTGAAAACAGGCATTCCCATAATCAAGTCATCCATTTTTCTCGGTCACACCTGGTGCATGTGTCAAACTGTTGATTGGGTGGTCCGGATTTATGAATCCTGCAGTGGACAATAAAGTTACATTATTAGCTTTTATATGACTTGTGCAAATCCAAAAAAAGTTGAAGGCGACTAACTTACATACGTTGGTGTACTGATTATAGCTGACTTCTCTACAAGTCAAGTGGAAAGGATACTGAACAATAATAGTACAATGCGTTACCTGTTGTCGAGGTGTCCACTATAGACTTAGGATATATATTTGAAGCCGAGGTCAGGTTGTCTCCTTCCATTCCATCAGTCTGAAGATATAGACAAGATGAGCAGTACTCTTCAGATCATAATTCTGGATGCCAACGAGCCAAACTCTCACTGGGAAAAGAACAAATTTTCTCCTCTTTCCAAAGAGCTCATTGGAAGTCTGAGTCAACAAGGTGTGCCCGCCGTTACACCTATCATATCCAGTTACGATGTGGTTCAAGGAGAATACCCGAGATCACTTAATGGCGTGTATGTTGTCGTGATCACTGGTTCATGTAGGCAAATTATAACGTTGTCCTCAATAATATTACTAATATTTGCTCTAGCTGCTTCCGTCAACGATGGACATAAACACTGAATATATAAGTTGCAGCTTTTCAATAAGACTGTGTGGTATTTTGAGCCTCATATTAAGCTTTTTGGATCTTGCTTTGGTCATCAAATTCTCTGCAAAACTATCTTAGGACTGGATGTGAAGCGAATTAAGTGGGAGATTGGTGTACAGCCCGTTATCCTTTCATCCGATTTCGTAGATAAATTCAGTACTGCAACGAGCTCAAACCCCCCCAATCCCATGCGGATTCAGCTGGTCCATCAGGATTACGTTATTCCTCCGCCTGATGGGATATTACCTCCAAATTGTATGATCGTAGGCAGAAGTGCTGGTTGCCAAATACAAGGGGTATATTGGCCACGCCGTATGCTGACATTCCAAGGCCACCCTGAGTTTGATCGCCATATTTGCAGAGAGACTACTGAAGCTTTCCTTGTAGAAGACTTAAAAATGGACTCAGGCCTCAGACAGAAAAGCTTGCAAGCCATCGATCAAGATGACGACAGTTGGTGGACAAGACAAGCTATTTGGAGTTTCTTTTTACAGCCACCTATTGTTCTCTGTTAAGCTTCGTCATGCAAGTTGGAAGGGTTATATTTGCTTCCGTTTTAGTGGTCCGGTAGACGTCATGAAAAAGGATCTGCCTATTATTAAGTTCGTTAGCACTGTAGTGTCATCTAAAACTCCCCAAAAAAAAAAGTCTAACGTCCCTCCTTGCGTGCCGAGAAACCCTGCGTGCCGAGAAAATCGAGAGGTACTTTGACTTCACGCATCTCAATCTCCACAACATATTACAAATCATTGAAAACAAGGGGTTAACCGTGTTATATAGCTATTTATCAGCAATTTGACTTCTTCTGAAGAAATTTTCATATTCGTATTATTGCCCTCTCGCCTGATTCTTGAGAAGCCTCTTCTTAGGCTTTATTTAAGTTCTTTGCCACAGCTATTCTGGCGAGCTCTTATTATTCCTTGTACACTCTAAAAGTTCTTATCTGAGCTTTAGATCCTTATTTATTTGTCCGAGAGCCTGATAAGCTTTGTGGCTGCTGTGGCGGGCAAATAATTGCAGGGCCGCCTCGCGGTTCGGTACTTCTGATCGACGGAACTACCAATTTTCGGCCAGCAGGGACTGACCCCGCACCTCGCCCAAAGCTTCAGTAGTTCCGCCGTAATTCCGCTTATGTAATCAGCAAGCAAGCTTGTGGCTTTTGACACATGGGTGCTCGCCTGCGGCTCACACGAAGCCTTCGAAATTGGTTAGAATATTGGAATTGGAATTACGTTGAAAGCCGTCAGAATGACGGTCGGCAAAGTGCAAAGTTTCAGGCGTGGCGCACAGACACCCTAGACTGACCAAGCAAGCACGTGAATAGTACCCAAACAGCAAAGTGAGATTTACTGGATAGTAGAAGAAACAATTGGCATATGTATACATGTTAGAGGAAAGCGCCTATTTCTATAGTATACGTCTCCGTTTAGTAACTGGGCTGCTATTCAGGCTCGAAGAGCCAGAGACACTAGCTTGTAACCTCCACAGCTTCAACAGGCGAAACGTGGGTCCGGAAACAGTCTTCCCAGACTTATCTGTGAAGACGTAAGTGCCAAACCAAGTTTGAACGGCGACCTTATCACCCGCGGTAAAACGAGAGGCATCTACGCCGTTGCCGTCTTGGTCGTCGTCCGTGGTTGTCCCGTCGAAGGCAGCGGGAAAGGGGTCTCCAGGGGTGAAAGAAGGTGAGGTGATGTCCGCCTCAGCTACTTTAACACGCAAGGGATTGGTGACTGTGATGTTTCTATCCCGCCGACGAACTAAGACCTTCAGGATCTCTAGCGCTCTCTCCTCCACCTGTAATTGTAAGGAAAACTCAGGCTTGTTCTTATTGAAATTGTTTTGGGCACTCTTGAGCGCAGTGAACTGCCCGAGCTGGCCTAGGAGGATAATACCCAAGGGTCCACGTTCTTCATCATGGTATAAGTCGTCTGGGTCATTATGAGCTAGCCACTTTGTTGCAGTTCCATTGAAGGCATCCCACGAAAGCTTCGGATCGAGACGCTCGAGATTCCCAACATATACCCATTGGCCCCGAAAGTATGGAAGGTTCGGGACGCCGCCAAAGTTCAAGGTTGGAGGGGGGGTCACCGGTCTCTTACTCGGAGACGCATATGATGAGGGGGTTTGTAGATCGATGGAACTCGATTTGGGAGGACTAGCGTATATGCTATTTGAGAAAGGTGGCGTAGAATTACGCTGTACCTCAGAAATTAACGTAAAGGAAAACCTGGAAAGGTAGAGAACTTACAGACAACTGGTCTATAGTATTAACCGTGTCATCGTCATCATCAACGGCTTCGGCAATGGGGGAACCAGGAGTTTTACGAGTACCAACCATCGTTATGTTAAGGATATGTTAACACGCAATAATGAAAAGAGTAGGAGGAATAGAAATAGGATATACGAACAGCGAAGGGAAGCAAGCTGGAAGTGGGGAAATAAGAGGCGACGAAGCAGATATTGACATTAAGAAAAGGCAATATACGAAATAGTAAGAGACGGTACAACGGTAGACGGCTGTAACACTGAGTGTTAGAAAACCCTCGCAACGATTGCTTTAAACGTAGAGAAAAGCGACGAATCAAAACCCTATCAGGAAAGTTCTAATCACGAGGCAGATATGATACGTAGCATGAAGCGAGGAGTAAAACTCAATGTTAAGAGAATCGTCCTGTATGGCCATATCAAGAATCAGGTGAGCTCTCCCACAGACTAATTGTCTGTTGCTCTAAAGCCTCAAGTCGGGAGAGTTCAATCTTGAGATCCGGGTGAGGGCGAAATGAAACGTCTTCAAGCGTAATCGGTTCTCGCAACCAGACCCCGGATAGAGTCTTGACCCTGCCAAGCTGGACATTGATCGAGGTCCACTTGCCATGCTGGTCGACGCCACGCTGCTTACCAAAGAGAAGATCTAGAATGAGGGTGGTGAACGTACTACCTTGGCTCTTATAATCGGTGAAGGCAAATCCAAGTGTCAACGGAACCTGATGTCGGTAAAAGAACAGACCTGGCATACTAGGGATCTGACCTCTCATCTGTATCAGGAAGACGGGAACCAGACCGTCAGGAACATTAGAAAAGGATAGGTTGTGGTCATGTGCAGGTCGAATAAGGACGCAGAGCAGAGGAACAGTACACAGAACAAACAGGTCGTCGAGTTCCATCCATGAAGCTGTCAATGTAGTTAGCACGTGAAGCCCACAAGAATAAACTCCGTCTGTATACCTTGCACGCTAGCATCTAAGACGACTTCCTCGGCGGTGCCTCTCATGCCATTAACCAGGCCAGCATACGTGTTTGTGTTCTGTTGGAGCATAATAGGCATACCTTTTGTAAAGGCAAAGAAACCCGGACCTTTCAGGTAGCCTTCCTCACCGACCTGGTAGATCGTCCGGAGCAGGGCAAGATAGTCCACATTTGTCCCGGTAGGTGCGTCGTGCCTGGCGGGAAAGAGGTAGATCTTTTGTCCTCGTGCTTTGGCAAATGCTCGGAGATGTACAAGGTTAGCTTGCTCCCGGGCGCGATTGAGTCGTATAATGGCCCTCTCAGGCGGAGTCTCACCATTGGCAATCCTGTTCTCGGTAGTACACGAATTGAGAGTAGCAACGTCGTCCGCTGTCAGAGTAGCAGACCGCGCTCTCTGCAGGAGATCCTGGAATACCAGATCTTCTGCCTGACGCATCTGCTCTGTGAGGAATACCACGTGAGTAAAACGACCCCAGATAGATCTCCCCGACTGCAAGACCGCAATATCGTTGATAGTCTGGCTCCATATAGCATGACCACGGACTGGCCTAAACTGGTTGAAGTCCCCTAGAAGTATGACGATAGGCAGCCCACCAAAAACCGTGTCGGACGCTCGATTCAGATCCCAAATAGCATTACACCGTTCGCTGATCTGGACCAGGTCCTCGAGGCTAACCATACTAATCTCGTCGAGGATGAAGATCTTCTTATGAGAGAGTCTTGACCTCGTTGCTTGACGTACGGGCTGGCTTGCATTCTTGCCATACCCGAGGGCAGAATGGTAAGTAGCGCCGCCGATATTCGCAGCAGCCGCACCGGTTGAAGCAGTGAGTAGAACATCGTCATGCTTCTGCATTATCGAGAGGCCGAACATAAGAGCCTTGATGAGGTGGGTCTTGCCAACTCCACCAATACCGCCAAGGTAGAGTAAGAACTGATCACGAACAGACCTGATCTGAACAGGGTGTAGGACGCGGAGGACTAGAGCCCTGATAATTACCCGCTGCTTCTGGTTCAACGGGTACTGGCTGGTGATCATGGCCAGCAGATTGTCGACAGACGGGTCGGCTTGAAATGAAGCCTGCAGATATTGCAAAGACGCCATAGACTGCGTGCTATAGCCAAGAACTGGAACGAGAGCCGCTTCCGGCCCCCCCGCATCGAGCCGAGAAGACATGTTGGCAGCGTCGTCATCGCCGTCGAGATCTGACCGGTCTTGGTCTTTAAAGGCTTTTAACTCTCTGGACCAAGTCTTGACTAGAGCGGCAGGGGTGAAATGGGCACCAAGCAGCTGAGGGTTGCGAGAAAATCGTAACGTAGAGAGGCCGTCAGTGGTAACGCCAGGGAAAGCCAAAGCAGCGTGGAGCAGATTGCTCTCCGTCGGTCGAAGCGTAGCAAAGTCTATATCCACATTGGCCTCCTCGTCCTCATTGTAGACCTCATGGTCTACAGCTTCAAGATAGTCATCAAACTCTATGCCACGCTCCTTCCTATCTTGATCAGCAGCTTCCTTGCTTCGCCGGAGGAGCACGACGTTCTCCGATAGCTGGACTAGGTAAGGTGGGAGAAACGAGAGGACGAGGTTCCATAGCCACGTATTTTTATATGGTGCAGCACGTAGGGATTCCAGATGGCCGCTCCGGAGCACCTGAAGCCCATTCCACGGATAGAATAGACCGAGGAGAACCTCATGTATCTCGTCTTGAGTCTTTAGTGTCGTATCGAGAATGTCAGTGTCATTCTCTGACATAGAAGTAAAACTGCCACATAAGGATGGTGTCTTTAACGACTTCAGGGAGCTGACAGAAACCTGGATATGAGTCGCATGTAACGGGTGAGAAGGATCAAAAGGAAAAAGGAACGTTCGATTGTTGGCGCCTTTGAACGTCTGTACAAATATCTGAGACGCATATTCGTAGAAACATAAATGAGCAAGCCTGTCGCCCCGGTGCTCGTAGTTCTCATAAATTGACGTGCGGCGGGTACGGCCGTCGAAGTTAACGTACTGATTCGCGGATTCTGCCACTCCCTCATCACTAGGCTCGTCGAGTAAGCTGTTCAAAACCCTGCGGATGTGTGTCTTGACCCAATAAAAATTGATCGTGACGGACTTGTCGCTTTTTGGAATATACGCAGACGGCTGTCCAAGGAGGAAGTGAGCCACGGCTGGAGCGCCGACCTCCACGTCTCTTGTGAAGCGATTGTATGCCTTCAAAGCGAACTTGGACATATCAAGAGGTTCTGGTACCAGTAAGCCACTGTCCTCAGCGGCCGCTGCTTCAGCCGTCTCTTGGGCCTTCTTTAAGACAGCTGCAGCGAGTACAAGCTGACCCCGATCAACCTGAGCCTTTGTCGCATAGTTTGTCATGTAGTAGATAGCGGATAGGACCTTAGGAGACGACGCGGTGAAGTTAACGTCGTGGTTGCATCTTATTGCAGATGCAATGACAGGGTTATACTTGTTCACGAATTGGTGATTCCTCTCCATCCGGATGTAGCCCTCTTCCGTAACCATAGATTCTGGAACGAGCGGTCGTGGAAATAGAAATCTACATATTTGCAAGAGTAACTGCCAGGGAATTTTGGAACGCTGTGAAACCTCATCAGTGTCTGTTGCCATCCCTTCACTCTGGACAATCGGAACTGGATTGGCCCTCGTACTTGACTTTGGGACCTTCTTCTGGTGTTTGGTACAGGTCTTGCTATGAGTATGCATTTGGACCCGAGCTGCTACGTTGTTCGAGTCGATCTCGAGAGCGTCTTGGAACTCAGACAGAGTCATGTCTTCCGGCATAGGAAAACAAGACGAGCCGGGAGTCTCCGATTGGAATTGCTGACCAAGAGTAAGATCCACGGTCTCTCTGACTATCGAGCGGATATAGGTAAGGACCCGGTCCTTGAACTCAGCGTCCGACTTTAGTCTCTGATGAAAACTCGCTGCGCCAATGTTGTCGGCGAGCCAGGCAAATCCGTGAAGGTGTAGCATCATCCGCGTTGTCGACTCGACTATTCCAAAATGAGAATTCACCGTGCCGAAGATGCCAGGCTCCTTAGAGAGCGTCTTGAAGAAGCAGGCAAAGAAAGAGGTGATGACGACGTGGAAGAATTGAGCGACAAGACTCGGATTCTTAATCGTTAGCTGTAAGAGTTTAGACTTGATACCCGGCTCATCAAGCGAGATCTCTTCGCCAGCAAGTCTGACCACGAAGATGTTACCAATATCCTTTGGGTTTAGTGTGAACCAGATAAGTGGGAGCCCAAGGCGGGCGATCTTCCCAAATATCAGGTTCCTAAACCTCATTTTCTCGCCAAACGACTCTGGGTTGAACGACGAGATGATCCTCATATTGGTAATCAGACTGTGGACAGCAGGGTTTGAGATCTTCTTCCGGTCGGTAAATTCCTGTGCTGCACGTTGGAGGTCATCAGCCGAGAGCTTGGCAAGTTCTTGAGTAGCCTTGGCCCAATAGCCGTTCTTGACCTGGACGTGATTCCCAAAAGAAGCTTGCCGTATCAGGATCAAATCGTACATGTAAAACATAAAGGTATGGTGCTGGGAGAAGCTACAAATATTAGAACGATATGGTAGTAGGCAGGAAATACTCACAGTAAGGAATGGTGCAACATAGTGTATCTTGCAAAAGCTTTAAGAGATACCTCCTCCGGACGGCCTCCATTCGCATCACCTAGATGTCCGCCTATGCCAAACGGAAACAGGGTAGGGAACGCCGCTGTGAAATAGTCTGGATCCGCAAAGGCACTCATTGGCGGTAGGTGCTGTGTTGTCTTATACGATATATGTGGCAGGCGAGAGTTGTCGTTTAGTGTGCCCTCCTCATCATCCTGGACATCAACAGCATCCTCTTCCCTTGGGCCTGGACGGTCAGAATATTGCTCTTGGAGGATGGCCTGTAGGCTGGCCAAAGTGGCCGGGGTGGAGTGGAGATCCTGACCATGAAGGTCGGAGAAGAACGATCGGCTTAGGATACTACCAGGCTCGGCGTCCTCCACCTCCGCATCTAGCTCGTTCTCAAAAAGCCCATCTCGTAGCGATGTAGCATAGCCTTCCCGCTCGTCTTCCACCTGGGTATCTATCGAGCCTGGCTCAGGACCTAACGTAATAAAGGCGTCTCTGATCTCTTGAGGAATGTGGTGGTCCGGCCAAGAGTCCAAAACAGAGTAGTCGACGACCACTGATTTGTAGCCGGGATTATTGGCACATAGCCATAGCAAGGCATTCACGACTTTCGCTTTATCAACAGAACAAAACCGCGCAAGGTTCTCTTCCGATGGCGGTGTTCCGCGATCCCAGCTGACGGTAATCGTCGTATAGTCTCGCAACCTTGCAGCGGGCAAGATCTTCAGAAGCTCACTCGGATCCTGCCTGACTGCGACAGAATGACCGCGACTTCCCCGGTAACTGATTCCACTCTTAGCACCTGAGGTCAGTTTCAAGAAGATGCCGACAACATGAGCCCGTGCTATGAAAGCTTCCTCGACAGTATTGAGATTCTTCAGTACATCTGGATAGTCTTGACAAAACAGGCAGTTGACAAAGTTCCCAGCCGAAAGTGGAGGAATAGCCCGTTTGGCAATCGCCGAGCTACAGGTCGCACATAGGCTAACTGTATCGTCTTTGACGGCGCAACAGTCGGGGGCCGTCCCCGTCCTCTGGAGGAAGTATTGCAGGTCGTCGTCTCGGAGACTTGTACTCGTCATCTCGTCCTCCTGGAACAACCCTCCACAGAGTCCACATGGTAGACGCCTGGAGGCATTCGAGATTGCCCTCTGGTAATCCCTCATACCCCTCATCTGGATATCGGAGGTGATCTCCTCTGGAAAATCGGCTGAAGCTTGCTTCATATACTGGTACTCCTGATCCAGGAAAGATGGAAGGACACCATCGAAGGCAGCGATATGCCCTTCTGTTCTCTGCTGGGGCTTTTGCGCTTGGAGGGCAACTTTGTGACGTTGGAGAGCTTGGGCACTAGCATCATCTCGGTAAGCCCTCTCCCGGCGACGATGATCATCTTCTAAGCCCTGTAAAGCGCGTCTCTTATCGTCTTTGGCGATCCTCTCGACATCCCGATTACGTGCCTCTGCACACAAAGCTGCATCTTGAAGTTGTACATCTTGCCGCCTCCTGGTTTCTATATCAGCCTTGTGTCGTAACAGAGATCCCATTGCAGAGTCATCTCGGGCCTGCTTAACTCTACGACGCGCCTTGTCTTGTTGAAGGCGTAACTCCCGTCTCCGCTCAGCGTCTTCAAGCTTCGCCAATCTATAGCTTTCAAGGAGCTGATCATCCTTGACTCGCTGCTCTTGCCATTCTCGCTGCCTCGCCAACTTTCTACTTTCCCGAAGCTGATCGTCCTTGACTCGCTGCTCTTGCCATGCTCGCTGCCTCGCGAACTGTCTACTTTCTCGAAGCTGATCATCTTTGACTCGCTGCTCTTGCCATGCTCGCTGCCTCGCCAACTCTCCACTCTCCCGAAGCTGATCGTCTTTGGCTCGCGGCTCTTGCCCGACTCGCAGTGTTTCCTGCGCCGCCCTGTTAAAATCTAGAACTCCTTCCCTAGCGTGCAACGTTTTGATAGGTTCTCCCCGCGGCCGTTCTCCAGAGAGAAATTGCTCAGACCTCTTCCTCCGTAACTCGTCATCATAAAACCGCCTGAACCTCTCCTGGTCTGCATCACAAATCTGCTTAGACCTCTTCTGTACTTCTATCGCAATATCGTGCGCGCCAACTACGCCGGTATCACCGAGACTCAGACCATCTCCTAACGTAGAAGTCTGAGATGTTGAGGAAGTAAGCATAAATTTAGGAGGAGATGACATAATGGAAGACGAACTGTACCTCCTTAAAAGTAAAGTGTAAGCCATAGACAGAAAGAGAAATGTGGACCGTAGATAGAGAGAAGAAGGCACACGCTAGGACTGGATGCCTAAACGTAGCTGTAACAAAGAATGAAGCAACTCCTCCTCCCGGTTTAATAAAAAGTTAAAAGAAAGCAGCACATGAAACAGCGAGACGTCGTCGAAAAGAGGTGATGCAAGCGACAGGGCAAAGCCACGGCTTACCAAAGCTATTAGTAACCAAGTACGGATTATAATTTCTTCCTGGCGCCCGAAAATCGGAAAAACGAAACGCCGAAGGCCCTGCGCTCTCTCTCTCTTCGAAGAACCTTCTCTCTGAGCTTATCAGCTCATTTCGAAGGCACCTTCTCTCTGAGCTTATCAGCTCACGTGGGTGCTCGCCTCCGGCTCACACGAGGCCTTCGAAATACGTTAGAGTATTAGAATTTAATTAAGAAACGTTAGAATGAGCGGCTGATGAGTGTTGAGTGGATGAAATCGACATAGTTTTAGGCATAGCGCACGGCCCCACCACCCAAGCGAGCACGTGACAATAGAGAAACAGTAGGTAAGATGAAGTTTACCGTGAATAGTGAAAAGGATAGTGTATAGGAAGAAACAGCTTTATATATGTATATAAATACATGTATTGAGTATACGTAAGGTTGTTATCACGAGGCAGATATGATACTCGGAATGAAGCGAAGAGTAATACCTAAGGTTAAGAAAGCCGTGTCACAACGCTATAGGGTTCCATCTGGTGCTATTGCTCACATTAAGGATGAGGTGGACTCTCCCAGAGACCAATTGTCTGCTGCTCTAAAACCTCAAGTCGGGACAGTTCAACCTGGAGATCTGGATGAGGGGAAAATGAAACGTCTTCCAGCGTGACCGGTTCTCGCAACCAGACCCCTGACAGGGTCTTGACCCTGCCCAGCTGGACATTGATTGAGGTCCACTTACCATGCTGGTCGACTCCGCGCTGCTTACCAAAGAGGAGATCCAGAATAAGGCTAATGAACGTACTACCTTGGCTCTTGTAATCGGTGAAGGCGAATCCAAGCGTCAATGGAACCTGATGTCGGTAAAAGAACAGACCGGGCATACTCGGGATCTGACCTCTCATCTGTATCGGGAAGACGGGAACCTGACCATCAGGAACATTTGAAAACGATAGGTTGTGGTCATGTGCAGGTCGAATAAGGACGGAGAGCAGAGGAACCGTACCCAGGACAAACAGGTCGTCAAGTTCTATCCATGAAGCTGTCAATGCAGTTAGCAAGTGAAGCCCACAAGAATAAACTCCGTCTGTATACCTTGCACGCTAGCATCTAAGATGACTTCCTCGGCGGTACCTCTCATGCCATTGACCAGGCCAGCATACGTATTTGTGTTCTGTTGGAGCATAACAGGCATACCTTTCGTAAAGGCAAAGAAACCCGGACCTTTCAGGTAGCCTTCCTCACCGACGTGGTAGATCGTCCGGAGCAGGGCAAGATAGTCCAGATTTGTCCCGGTAGGTGCGTCGTGTCTGGCGGGAAAGAGGTAGATCTTCTGTCCTCGTGCTTTGGCAAGTGCTTGGAGATGTACAAGGTTAGCTTGCTCCCGGGTGCGATTGAGTCGTATAATGGCCCTCTCAGGCGGAGCCTCACCATTGGCGATCCTGTTCTCGGTGGTACACGAATTGAGAGTAGCAACGTCGTCCGCTGTCAGAGTAGCAGACCGCGCTCTCTGCAGGAGATCCTGGAAAACCGGATCTTCTGCCTGACGCATCTGCTCTGTGAGGAATACCACGTGAGTAAAACGACCCCAGATAGATTTCCCGGACTGTAAGACAGCAATATCGTTGATAGTCTGGCTCCATATAGCATGACCACGGACTGGCCTAAACTGGTTGAAATCCCCTAGAAGTATGACGATAGGCAGCCCACCAAAAACCGTGTCGGACGCTCGATTCAGATCCCAAATAGCATTACACCGCTCGCTGATCTGGACCAGGTCCTCGAGGCTAACCATACTAATCTCGTCGAGGATGAAGATCTTCTTATGAGAGAGTCTTGACCTCGTCGCTTGACGCACGGGCTGGCTTGCATTCTTGCCATACCCGAGGGCAGAATGGTAAGTAGCGCCGCCGATATTCGCAGCAGCCGCACCGGTTGAAGCAGTGAGTAGAACATCGTCATGCTTCTGGATGATCGAGAGGCCGAACATAAGAGCCTTGATGAGGTGGGTCTTGCCAACTCCACCAATACCGCCAAGGTAGAGTAAGAACTGATCACGGACAGAATTGATCGGAACAGGGTGTAGGACGCGGAGGACTAGAGCCCTGATAATTACCCGCTGCTTCTGGTTCAACGGGTACTGGCTGGTGATCATGGCCAGCAGATTGTCGACAGACGGGTCGGCTTGGAATGAAGCCTGCAGATATTGCAAAGACACCATAGACTGCGTGCTATAGCCAAGAACTGGAACGAGAGCCGCTTCCGGCCCCCCCGCATCGAGCCGAGAAGACATGTTGGCAGCGTCGTCATCGCCGTCGAGATCTGACCGGTCTTGGTCTTTAAAGGCTTTTAACTCTCTGGACCAAGTCTTGACTAGAGCGGCAGGGGTGAAATGGGCACCGAGCAATTGAGGGTTGCGAGAAAATCGTAACGTAGAGAGGCCGTCCGTGGTAATGCCAGGGAAAGCCAAAGCAGCGTGGAGCAGATTGCTTTCCGTCGGTCGAAGAGTAGCAAAGTCTATATCCACATTAGCCTCCTCGTCCTCATTGTAGACCTCATGGTCTACAGCTTCAAGGTAGTCATCGAACTCGATGCCACGCTCCTTCCTATCCTGATCAGCAGCCTCCTTGCTCCGCCGGAGGAGCACGACATTCTCTGATAGCTGGACCACGTAAGGAGGGAGAGTGGGGAGGAGGAATTTCCACAGCCACGTATTTTTGTACGGTGCAGCACGGAGAGATTCGAGATGGTCGCCGTAGAGATCGTGAAGCCTATCCCATGGATAGAATAGGCCGAGGAGAACCTCATGTATCTCGTCTTGAGTCCATAGCGTAGTATCGAGGACATCGGTATCCTTGTCTGACATGGAAGTAAAACTGCCACAGAGAGAGGGAGTCTTCAACGACTTTAGGGAGCTGACAGAGACCTGGATATGAGTCGTGTGTAGCGGGTGAGAAGGATCGAATGGAAAGAGGAACGCTCGATTCTTAGCACCTTTAAACGTCTGCATGAAGATCTGGGAGGCATACTCGTAGAAACAGAGGTGAGAAAGTCTGGCGCCTCGGTGCTCGTAGTTCTCATAAATCGACGTGCGGCGGGTACGGCCATCAAAGTTCACGTACTGATCCCCGGATTCGGTCACGCCCTCATCGGTAGACTCGCCAAGTAAGCTGTTTAGAATCCTCCGGACGTTCGTCTTGACCCAGTAAAAGTTGATCGTGACAGACTTGTCGCTCTTTGGAATGTACGCAGACGGTTGTCCAAGTAGGAAGTGAGCCACTGCGGGAGCGCCGACCTCCACGTCTCTTGTGAAGCGATTGTAAGCCTTCAGCGCGAACTTGGACATATCAAGCGGTTCTGGCGCTGGCAAGTCACTACTCTCAGCAGCCGCTGCTTCAGCCGTCTCTTGGGCCTTCTTCAGCACGGCCGCAGCGAGTACAAGCTGACCGCGATCCACCTGAGCTTTGGTCGCATAGTTCGTCATATAGTAGATGGCAGAAAGGACCTTGGGGGACGAAGGGGTGAAACTGACGTCGTGGTTACACCGTATAGCAGACGCAATAACAGGGTTGTACTTGTTTAAGTATTGGTGGTTCCTCTCCATGCGGATATAGCCCTCTTCTGTGACCATAGACTCTGGAACAAGCGATTTTGGAAATAAGAACCGACAAATCTGTAAGAGTAACTGCCTAGGAACTTCGGAACGCGGTAAAGTCTCGCCGATGTCTGTCGCCATCCCTTCACACTGGACAGTCGGAACAGGATCTGCCCTTATACGTGGCTGTCGAGTGTTCTGATATTTAGTACAAGTCTTGCCATGAGTATGCATCTGGTTCTGGGCCGCTACATTGTTCGAGTCGATGTCAAGAGCCTCTTGAAACTCAGACAGAGTCATATCATCCGGTATAATGAAAACAGAAGTGCCAGGAGCCTCTGATATAAACTGTTGACCGAGAGTGAGATCTACCGTCTCCCTAATTATCGAGCGGATATAAGAGAGTATCCGGTCCTTGAATTCAGGCTCCGAAAGTAGCCTCTGATGTAGGTTCGCAGCGCCAAAATTCCCTGCAAGCCAGGCAAACCCGTGGAGGTGTAGCATCATCCGCGTTGTCGACTCGACTATTCCAAAATGAGAAGCCACCGTGCCAAAGATCCCCGGCTCCCTAGAAAGCGTCTTGAAGAAGCACGTAAAGAAGGAGGTGACAACGACGTGGAAGAACTGAGCGACGAGACTCGGGTTCTTAATCGTCAGTTGTAAGAGTTTCGACTTGATGCCCGGCTCGTCTAATGAGATCTCTTCCCCGGCAAGTCGAACCACAAAGATATTACCAATATCTTTCGGGTTAAGTGTAAACCAGATAAGTGGGATCCCAAGACGGGCGATTTTGCCAAATATCAGGTTCCTAAACTTCATCTTCTCCCCAAACGACTCTGGATTGAACGACGAGATGATCCTCATGTTGGTAATCAGACTGTGGATTGCAGGGTTCGAGATCTTCTTCCCGTCGGTAAATTCCTGTGCCGCACGTTGGAGATCATCAGCCGACAGTCTAGAAAGCTCGTGTGTAGCTTTAGCCCAATAGCCATTCTTGACCTGGACGTGATTCCCAAAAGAAGCTTGCCGTATCAAGATTAAGTCGTACAAATAAAACATAAACGTATGGTGTTGAGAGAAACTGCAAATATTAGAACGATACGATAGTCGGGAGTGGGTACCCACAGCAAGGAATGGTGGAGCATGGTATATCTCGCAAAGGCCTTGAGAGATACCTCCTCTGGACGGTCGCCATTCGCATCGCCAAGATGTCCGCCTATTCCAAATGGAAAGAGAGTAGGGAACGCTGCAGTGAAGTAGTCCGGATCGGTAAAGGCACTCATTGCGGGTAAGTGCTGTGTCGTCTTGTAAGATATATGCGGCAGGCGAGAGCTATTGTTTGGTACGCTCTCCTCGTTATCCCGGACATCAACAGCATCGTCTTCCACTAGCCCGGAACGGTCAGGATCCTGCTCCTGGAGGATGGCCTGGAGGGTTGCCAAAGTGGCCGGGGTAGAGTGGAGATCCTGACCATGAAGGTCGGAGAAAAAGGACCGGCTGAGAATGCTGCCAGGCTCAGCGTCCTCCACCTCTGCATCTATCTCGTTCTCAAAAAGCCCATCTTGTAACGATGTAGCATATCCCTCCCGTTCGTCTTCCACCGCAGTATCTGTGGAGCCTGGCTCAGAACCTAACGTAATAAAGGCGTCTCTGATCTCTTGAGGAATGTGGTGATCGGGCCAGGAGTCCAGAACGGAGTAGTCGACGGCCACTGACTTGTAGCCGGGGTTATGAGCACACAGCCATAGCAAGGCATTCGCGACCTTCGTCTTATCGACGGAGCAAAACCGGGCAAGGTTCTCCTCCGACGGCGGAGTCCCGCGATCCCAGCTGACGGTGATTGTTGTATGATCTCGTAACCTCGCAGTTGGTAAGATCTTCAGAAGCTCACTCGGATCCTGCCTCACTGCCACAGAATGACCGCGACTCCCCCTATAACTGACCCCCCCTTTAGCACCTGAAGTAAGTTTTAAGAAGATGCCAATGACATGAGCCCGTGCTATAAAAGCCTCCTCAACAGTATTAAGATTCTTCAGCGCCTCTGGGTAGTCTTGACAGAACAGGCAATTGACAAAGTTACCAGCCGAAAGCGGAGGGATGGCCCGTTTGGCAATCGCCGAGTTACAGGTCGTACACAGGCTGACCATATCGTCTTTGACAGCGCAACAGTCAGGGGCCGTCTTCGTCCTCTGGAGGAAGTATTGTAGGTCGTCGGCTTGACGACTAATGATCACCATCTCGTCCTCTTGGAACAGGCCCCCACAAATTCCACATGGCAAACGTCTCGAGGCATCTGAGATCGCCCTCTGGTAATCCTTCATACCCCTCATCTGGATATCGGAGGTGATCTCCTCTGGAAAATCGGCCGAAGCTTGCTTCATATACTGGTACTCCTCATCGAGGAAAGATGGAAGGACACCATCAAAGGCAACAATACGTCCGTTTGTGAATGATTTCTGCTGGGCCTTCTGAGCCTGAAGGGCAGCTTTATGACGTTGGAGAGCTTGTCTACCAGCTTCATCCCGCCTCTCCCGATCCCGACGACGAACCCCGTCTTCTAGATCTCGGACAGCTTGTTTCTGAGCAACTCCGAGAGACCTCTCACTTCTCTGTCTTTCTACCCGTTCTCGAAGCAGTGCACCCTCTGCCTTCTTGGCCTGGATAGCAGAATCTCGTTTCTGCTTTTCGGCCTGCTTCTCGGCTAGCTTCTCGGTCCGCCGCAACTCCTTCTCCTGATCGCGTAACACCTTTTTATGCTCTGCCTCTTTAAGCTTCGCCATCCTGCGGTCCTCCGCTTCTTGAGCCTTCTTTATTCTGGCAGCAGCGTCATGGCGTGCAAGTGCCTCCAGGCAAGCCTGATCTCGGGCCTCCCTCTCCTGGCGACGCCGCTGGTCTTTCATGCTGGCTTCTGTAAGCTTCGCCGTCCTGCGGTCCTCCACTTCTTGAGCCTTCCTTATCCTGGCAGCAGCGTCATGGCGTGCAAGTGCCTCCAGGCAAGCCTGATCTCGGGCCTCCCTCTCCTGGCGACGCCGCTGGTCTTTCATGCTGGCTTCTGTAAGCTTCGCCGTCCTGCGGTCCTCCACTTCTTGAGCCTTCCTTATCCTGGCAGCAGCGTCATGGCGTGGAAGTGCCTCCAGGCAAGCCTGATCTCGGGCCTCCCTCTCCTGGCGACGCCGCTCGTCTTCCTGACGACCAAGCAACTGCTTCCGCTCTCGCTCTACCTTAACGGCCTCATTTTGTTCAAATACAGATGAAGATGCTTGATCCCGGGCGGGCCTCCCTCTACGGCGTTGGTCTGGTAGAGAAAGTAATTCTTTCTGTCCTCTCTCTTTTATCCTTAGTAGCCTACGCTCCTCTGCGAGCTGATCCTCCTTCTTAAGCATCGCCAGCTTACTTTCTTCTGCTAGCCTATGTTCCTCAGCCCTCCTCGCCCTGGCAGCAGCCTTGTGGCGCAAGGAAGCTTGCATAGCAGATTCGTCCGGCGCCTGCCTATGCCTATGATGCTGTTCTTCCTGCTGGTGAAAAATTGACCGCTTCTGCTGGACCCGGAACTCCGCATCAATAGCTTTGTGGGGCAGAAGAGTCTGCGTTGCAGCCTCTTCACGGACCAGCCTATCCCCACGACGCTGCTCCTCCTGTTGGCGAGAATGTACAAGACCATTTTCATCAGCTCGCCCGCACTCCTCGACCGCAAGCTCAAGAGCCCGAATTCTCGTGCGTTGCTGTTCAACACTCGTAGCTAGGCCTGGCCGACCTTGACCCTCAGTACGTAGGAGCGATTCATCTGGCGGGGCAGAAAGTCGACGGATAGAAGGAGTAGGCTGATGGATACAAGGAGGAGGTAAAAAGGGGGTAGACATAAGTAGTAAAAATAGTCACAACAATGAGTAAGACAAGAATATAGAATTAGAAAATACTACCGTCGAAATACTCAGAGGGATTTCGGCAGCAAAATAATATACCAACCAGGCGTTTCGACACACACGTAGACAGGGCACGGCCGAAGACGAAACTGATACAAAGTTGAAACACCTCATACAGAAGGAAGAATATCAATACGCATAAAGCATACACGTGAGGGAACAGAGATACAGTTTTTGTTTCAAAACAAAAAGGATGACTAAGAGCCGGAAAATCGCAAGGGGCTGGAAAGGACCCTAAGTTTTCAAGAAACGGCCAAGGACGGATAAAAGAGTGTCCGAAGCCCGCCCTCTCTCTTCTTGTCGAAGAACCTTCTCTCTAAGCTTAGCAGCTTAGATTCGAAGGCATTTCGAAGGCATAGGAAAGAAGAGGAAACTTAGGCTAGAATGAACTCTGTATGGGCTCGAAGGAGACTAGGGCAATTCTTGGGAAATGTATTAGTAGATCAGTGATAGTTGCCCTCTCGGCCCAGCCGCCGGGCGTAATAAATTGTGTGTGTGTACTGTACAAGTTTTGCAGTTACACTTTTGCATCCGGCGGATGGTGGGAGGTATCTTTTCTGGAGACAGCCGTTTCTGAAAGACGCTATCTACTTGCTCTCAAGGCCGTGATGGCCTCAAGAACATGTTCCCAAGGCCACAACGTTCCCAAGGCCCCAGTGGGCGTGGGGGCGCTGGCCGTACGCCCCCTACGGCCTCAAGAACATGCTCCCAAGGCCACAACGATCTCAAGGCCACAGGGGGCGTGGGAGCACTGGCCTTACGCCCCACTGCGGCCTCGAGAATTTTACGATCCAAAAGAGGCCTATAAGCTAGGGCTGCTAAAGATAGGTGTAGAACCATATAGCGCATATAAGAAGGTGGTATGCTGAAATCTAAAGAGGCCTATCTTTGAGCACTTTGACCATGCAGCAGGCACAAGCACACGTAGAAGACCTGAGACTTGATACTGAGCGTCGGCTTACCTGTATAGGCTCCGCTCTCGTCAGGTTCGAGTATCTGAATTGGAACGTGTATCTAAGACGGAACAAGTCGAAGAAGAGACCAGACCCGGAACGTGTAGAGCGTATCAAACGGATCTTCCGAAGGGAGGGGTGTCTCCCGCGACGCGTGGAGCATCACATACCTGCCGTCGTTGACCAACGCCGACTCGATGCAGTTCTAGAGGATGCCCGTCGGAAAGGCAGGTGGAAGGGGAACACCCTGCCGAGTAATTATGCCACTATCAACTCCCAGGACGGATACCCCGAGCTGGAGTTCCCTGGCGGCATCGAATGCCTCCGCGGGCGCCACCGGATCGAGGCTGGAAAGGTATGGCTCCCGCCGACCGAGAAATGGTGGATTGTAGATCTGTACCTCTCAGGAATCAGCTACGAGTTGGAAACTTTGCTCGTCGAGGAGTACGCCAATGAAGAGAAGCCCTGCGATGGTGAGATCTACCGCAAGATCCGTGAATACCAGTGCCTACCGGGCCAGAGTAACAGCCAAGTCTCACCTATTACCTGTGTAAGCCTTGAAATGCGTTGGTGGGCGCGATTCAACCAAAACAGAGAGAAGAGGTTGCGGGGACTGCTCCGGAACCGTATGCTCACCGCTGGATTTGACGCCCTGAGCAAGATCCCGGGGCTTTTTGATGCTGGCATGATGGTCACGACACTGCATACAGTGCTGGCGACGAGGTGCTACGAGGTCAGTATATCGCTAAGGATGGGTGGCTCGCTTAACTCATGTGCCCTTGTTAGGAAATACAGTGCTACTTACAGTACACGGGAACCGCCTGGGACGGGTTCCTGAAGGGGGTCGAAAGGGGCCTCGAAAGGGTAGATACTGTTACCGTCAAGGATTTAGAGCTTAGGGCACCGGCAGCGTCGACCCTGGATGCTGAGTACCTGCGCGGCAAGATTCTGGGCGGGGCGATCTTCAGTGGCTTTAGCGCTCAAGAACGTGCTGTTATATGCGAGAACGTCCTCACGTTCAAAGGCGTCATACCGTCCCTATTCACTTTTTTTCAAGACATCCACCTTCTACAAGCCTGCGCTGAAAGCTTCAAGTTGCTAGTCACAGTCGATTCTGATCAGACGTTGTATACCGCGCTCGGGCGAGGGTACACAAATCAACGACAGACTAGCCGAGCCCAGACGAGCGAGACTGCCTTCCGGCCTCAGACAGCAAACCCAAGAGATTGCCTGAGGCTCGGGTATCTGGAACTGTTCGCTTTTGCTCTGCGAAACTACACGCATCTGTCTCAGCCACCGGCCAAGGGGAATGTGAAGGAGATGCCGAGAGCCAGGGCTGATCCGGAAGTGATCCAACAGTTTGCTGTTCTCTCTGCACAGCTTGGCTTCAGCTCCCCAGAGATCGACGCATTAACAAGAGCTTCTGGGCCTCTCCCCATTCCAGGTGCAGGTACTCAGCAGCCCATTCCCATCCTCGTCACGACAGGCCCGGGTGAGAGGATCAACCGTAGACACGGACTCCCACGCATCAACACCTTCAAAGAAGACAGGAAGTACTTATTTCTACACAACTTGTGCGAAGAGAGGGATGATGTTGGCGAAGGGATTACCTCCTTTTTCGTCCTCAAGTCCTGGTTCATCGCCTTTTTCGACCCGCCTCGTGGTTTGACGAGAGCGGGGTTGAGCGCGGAAGACTTGAGTCCAGAGTCACCACAGGCCGCTTATCAACGGGCGCATGAGGAGGACGTGAGTATGGGGGAAGAACGACCAGGGATCGCGAATCAGCCAGAGGTGGAGCAGGAGCCGGAACCCTTCATACAAGAGCAGGAGCTAGAAAGGTTAGATATGGATGCGCAGATGCAGGAAACAGTAGCGCAGATAAACGATCCCTCGATAGAAGCCGGTGCAATGCTCCAGGAAGAGGAAGATACACTTTTCGGTGGGTCCTGATCCGCGATGCCTCCAAATTGCTGACAGAAAAATCTCCAGTACCGCCAGAGCCTACGGCACAGGGACATCCTGATGAAGCTAGAATAAATATAGATATACGCTTCGTGTGTCGAGAGGGCAAGAAAAGCGAGAGCGAGACATTTGACCCCTTTCGGCGATATTCAAATCAGCGAATCATGCGAATACATCATGCTGATCCGGCTGCGCAAGTTGCAGAGGCAGTCGAGAACTATTTAACCATCCACATGAGGGCTTGCGATAAGTATAAAAGATACATACCTAAAGAGGAGTGTTACAACGTTGCAACCAGAGCCGAAAACAATTTCACGCTCTTCTTTATTCCGGATGAGGAGTACAAAAGAAAGGGGCAAAGCCTCGAGGTACTAGAGAAAGCCATGAAAGTGTGGCCAGACTATGAGATCCGCCAGGAAATTGAGCAGGAGGTGGAGCACAATCTGGAAGGAGACCCCCAAGCGACAGATGCGCTCGAAAAGCTCCACCACGAAGAGGTTATACCAGATGCGACCTTGCTGGGTAACGAGAAGGATAATGCGGCTAATGCTCATATTCTTGACAGAGATAATACTATTATCTACTTAAAGAAAAGAGTAGGAGACTCGCACGACGTTTCGAAGCCAGCTAAAGACTGGAGTTGGGTTGATGTGCAACCGATGGATATACCGATTGGCGACCCGCACGATATAGTTGGACGAGAGTTGAGACGGATATGGCAAGAGGCGCATCTAAAGCCTCACGATAAGAATCTCCGCACACTAGAGTACGGCGACTGTTATAAAGTGGCCGCAGAGGCTGATGATCACACCTTGTATTTGATGGTGCCGTCTCCGCAAACCGAAGAAGAAAGAGCTGCGGAACATACCTGGATTCCCCCACTTCCGCTACCTGCGGGAGTCTTTGATATTCAAACGAAGCTTGGCAGAAGAGCGCCCAACACAACTCCAAAAGCGCAGGAAGATACAGGCTTTAGAAGCTCTGACTTTGTTCCCCCGTCTAATGTTCGCCCGCTCCCACCCAGACAGGAAGCTGCAAAATCTACAGAGGAGACACGTCAGAAACCCCCCTTCCCGCTCCCATCTCAACATCAATTGCCCTTAGTTAAATCGTCAGCAGAGGCTCACAGGGACAAGATCGGGGGACGTCTAAACAAGAAGGCTGGGATGAGTTACCAGAAAGAATCAACACGAATTACGAAGGGGCAGGTTAATATGAGAATCATGCCAAAGCCCACCGAGAACCAACCTCGCAAACTCGTCAAACCGGGAAAACGCAAAATGGGGACAGCTCCGGATCGCGAGATGGTAGAGGAAGATTTTGATGATGAAATCTTGTGACGAAAATAGTGATTTCAAGCCCATACGTGCGAAATGAAACAAACTGCGTCCTCTCGCTACTAGGGACCAGTAGCCGAAATTCGATGAGATGGCATTCATGGCCTGCAAGGCTGATGTCGACTCAGCAATCATGCACGGCTCCAGGAGGCGGTTTCGGACACCACCCTATGATAGCCTTGCAGCCGCGTTTCATCAAACGTGCCCTGTTGGCCAAACAAGTGATAGAGCGCGGGGTCTTCGCCGGAAGCGGTGATGACCAATTTCTGTTTCTGTCTCCCTTCGAAAGTGGCAACGCCTTGCATACTCGTGGTAGGGATAAATAACGTCCATCCCTGCATGCCGGAAAACCCTACGTGCCGGAAAAAATGATAGGTACTTTGACTTTGAGCAACTCGAACTCTGCGCAAACATCGATAAAACCCAAAAATTTATGCAAATCGTATTCAGTGGCTACTCTTGAAGCCCTTGAAGCCCTCCAATCAAAGAATTACGTTCGTGTCGTCGCCTGTGGGCCTGATCTGCGGGCAGCCTCCTTTCACGCCGCAAGAGAGTTTTTTGACTATAGCTCCGCGATCCAACTTTTGTTACTTCTAATACTTACAAGTAGTCTTACCCAATCTTTAAACCCTTGCTACCATGTTAGAAGCCGTCGTCATCGTTGTGGCTGCTATAGATCGTAAATTTAGACAAGGCTGCCACGCGGGACAGTACCTCGAATCGAAGTGACTAACGATATTTGGTTAGGGTAACGACCCCGCGCTCCCCACATTTAAAGACGGACGGAATTGAAAACAAACTACTGCCTAAGATTCAAGGCTAGTGGCTCGAACTCCAAAGTTCGAAGGTAAATTCAGGATCCTAGGTTTCTGTTTCTATCATCCACTCTCCACTTCCGTCAGCTTCCTTTTCAGTGACAACAACAAATAATGCTCAATCGAAAGTGGCTTCGAATATCCTATGCCTGTAGCTTTCAGAAGTCCAGCCTGAGCAACTGGTCGGCCTTGCGCGCTTCCAGTGATCTACGATGATATCATTGCCGCGAGGCTCCCGCTCAGCTGAGTCCGCCAGCCTCAACACGACGTCTTCTCCAACCTCACTCCACATCCATGCTGTTACGACGGCTCATCAGCTACCGAGAACCCTTCCGGCTGCGATCCTCGAACCTGGTCGAATAATGCGTCTGCTACAGTCAGATGGCGATGGCAACCTGAGCCTGGCCGAGTTCTTTGAAGACGACATACCCGAGTATGCTATACTTTCACACAGATGGGGAGGGGAGGAGGTCACTTTCAGGAATCTGACAGACGGCACGAGTAAAGGCAAGGCTGGCTACGGCAAGATACACTTCTGCGGGGAACAGGCGAGGCGTGATAGATTGGAATACTTCTGGGTGGATACATGCTGTATCGACAAATCGAGCAGCGCTGAGCTCTCAGAAGCTATCAACTCGATGTTTCGCTGGTATCAGAAAGCAGCCAGATGTTACGTCTATTTATCGGATGTTTCGACAGGGGATCGGAGAGCAAGTGATGCGTCTGCCGAGTGTACTTGGGAATCTGCTTTCCGAGCAAGCAAATGGTTTACACGAGGCTGGACCTTACAAGAACTCCTTGCTCCAAGATCAGTTGAATTCTTCTCCCGGGAAGGTAACCGAATAGGAAATAAGAGAACTCTTGAGCAACAAATCCACGAGATTACGGGAATCCCTACCACGGCGCTTCGAGAATACCCTCTCTGCCAATTCGACGTCGATGAACGATTCTCGTGGGCAAAAAGTCGACAGACCACACGCGGAGAAGACAAGGCATATTCGCTATTTGGCATTTTCGATGTCCAAATGCCCCTTCTTTATGGCGAAGGAGAAGACAAGGCGTTTCAGCGGCTCCGAGAGACAATCAACAAACCTTTGAAAAGTAAGGCCTATTTCTAAGACTGATGCCTTACACATCTGTTAAGACTAGCGCTAACTAGCAGTTCAGGCCCTGAGAAAGACCTACTTCGTCACCTACCGTATGCTGATGAGGCGCCCTTCAACTCATACAACCGCCAACACGAATCCGCCTGCCACCCTGACACCCGCGTCGACCTTCTACAAGAGATATATGACTGGTGTGATGGACACGATAAGCCGTGCATCTTCTGGCTGAATGGCTTAGCGGGCACGGGGAAATCGACGATTGCGCGCACGATTGCTCGTAGGTACTCTGAGCAAGGGAATCTTGGGGCCAGCTTCTTCTTCTCGAGAGGCGTACAAGATGTGAGCCATGCCGGCAGGTTCTTCACGAGTCTTGCCGTGCAACTGTCAAATCATGTACCATCTCTCCAGAATTATATCTCGGATGCTATCTCCAAGAACGAGGACATTGCGAGCCAGTCCCTTAGCGATCAGTGGCACCAGCTTATCCTCCGGCCCCTATCGACGCTAGACTGCTATAATAGCCAACTCTGCTGCATTCTCATAATCGATGCTCTCGATGAATGTGACAACGAAGACCACATTCGCACAATTCTGCAGCTTCTAGCTGAAGCTCGATCGTTAAGGAGAGTACAACTTCGAGTCTTTTTGACGAGCAGGCCTGAAATTCCCATCCGACACGGGATATGCACTCTCCCACAAGCCGAACACCAAGACTTCGTGCTTCATAACATACAGTCATCGATTGTCGATCATGATATCTCTCTATTCCTAGAATACAATCTGGGGAGAATTGGGCAGGAATGGACTCTTGGAGCTGACTGGCCCGGCGAAGAAGTTCTGAGACAGCTGGTTCTATATGCTAGTGGCCTCTTTATCTGGGCGTCAACGACATGTCGGTTCATCCGTGAGGGGAGGCGATTTGCACGCAAGAGACTGGACACAATTCTCAAGGCTAGCAGCAGCGCTGTTACTGCACCAGAGAAGCACCTCAATGAAATCTATCTTGCTGTCCTCAATCACTCGATCTCCTCGGACTATTCAGACGAAGAGAAAGAAGAGGCATGCGATATGCTAAAGCACATGCTTGGAAGTACAGTAGTATTGCTCTCACCTCTTTCCACCTCTGCATTGAGTAGGCTATTACAGGTTTCCAAGGAAGAAGTCGATTCGATATTTAGCGACCTCCATGCAATCCTTGATATTCCAAACGACCCGACTCGCCCGCTCCGTCTCCATCACCCTTCATTTCGCGACTTCCTCCTCAGCAAAGATCGATGTGGGAATTTCTGGGTAGATGAGAAGCAAGCGCATCAGATATTAGCTGCTAGGTGTATACAGCTGATGTCTCAAACTCTCAAGAAGGACATTTGCGAAATGCGTGCTCCTGGTAGTCAAGCCAGTCAAGTTGAGAGCAGTCGAATTCAGAAATGCCTTCCGCCTGAAGTTCAATACGCATGCCTTTATTGGGTTCAGCATCTACAAAGGAGTGGCTCTCAGATTAATGACAACGACGAAACCCACCGATTTCTACAAGCTCATCTACTGCACTGGCTTGAAGCGCTAGGGTGGATAGGCAAGACCTCAGAAGGGATTGAAGCAATATTGTCCTTAGATGCTCATCTTCAGGTAAGCTATCTGTCTATTATTTAGAAAGTTCTAACTTGTCCTTAGGCTACTGAAAGCCCTAACTTGCATGCATTTATCTATGATACAAAGCGATTTGTGTTACCTAATCGATCAGCAATTGAACAAGCACCCTTGCAATTATATTGCTCTGCTCTCGTCTTTGCGCCAGGAAATAGTATTGTTCGAAGGAACTTCAAGGGATGTATCCCAGATTGGATTCAACTGAAACCAAAAGTGCAAGCACACTGGACCGCGGCGCTCCAGACGCTCGAGGGCCACATAGGCACGGTCAATTCTGTCGCCTTCTCACCCGACGGCAAGCAGGTCGTCTCGGGCTCTGGCGATGAGACGGTGCGGCTCTGGGACGCCACAACGGGAGCGGCGCTCCAGACGCTCGAGGGCCACACTGGCTGGGTCACGTCTGTCACCTTCTCACCCGACGGCAAGCAAGTCGTCTCGGGCTCTGGCGATGAGACGGTGCGGCTCTGGGACGCCACAACGGGAGCGGCGCTGCAGACACTCGAGGGCCACACTGGCTGGGTCACGTCCGTCGCCTTCTCACCCGACGGCAAGCAGGTCGTCTCGGGCTCTGGCGATAAGACGGTGCGGCTCTGGGACGCTACAACGGGAGCGGCGCTCCAGACGCTTGAGAGCCACACTGGCTGGGTCACGTCTGTCGCCTTCTCACTCGATGGCAAGCAGGTCGTCTCGGGCTCTGACGATGAGACGGTGCGGCTCTGGGACGCCACAACAGGAGCGGCGCTGCAGATGCTCGAGGGCCACGCTGGCAGGGTCAGGTCCGTGGCCTTCTCACCCGACGGCAAGCAGGTCGTCTCGGGCTCTGACGATAGGACGGTGCGGCTCTGGGACGCCACAACGGGAGCGGCGCTCCAGACGCTCGAGGGCCACGCTGGCAGGGTCAGGTCCGTGGCCTTCTCACCCGACGGCAAGCAGGTCGTCTCGGGCTCTGACGATAGGACGGTGCGGCTCTGGGACGCCACAACGGGAGCGGCGCTCCAGACGCTCGAGGGCCACACTGGCTTGGTCAGGTCCGTGGCCTTCTCACCCGACGGCAAGCAGGTCGTCTCGGGCTCTGACGATGGGACGGTGCGGCTCTGGGACGCCACAACGGGAGCGGCGCTCCAGACGCTCGAGAGCCACACTGGCTGGGTCACGTCCGTGGCCTTCTCACCCGACGGCAAGCAGGTCGTCTCGGGCTCTAACGATGGGACGGTGCGGCTCTGGGACGCCACAACGGGAGCGGCGCTGCAGACGCTCGAGAGCCACACTGGCTGGGTCACGTCCGTGGCCTCCTCACCCGACGGTAAGCAGGTCGTCTCGGGCTCTGACGATGGGACAGTGCGGCTCTGGGACGCCACAACGGGAGCGGCGCTGCAGACGCTTGAGAGCCACACTGGCAGGGTCAGGTCCGTGGCCTTCTCACCCGACGGCAAGCAGGTCGTCTCGGGCTCTGACGATGAGACGGTGCGGCTCTGGGACGCCACAACAGGAGCGGCGCTGCAGATGCTCGAGGGCCACGCTGGCAGGGTCAGGTCCGTGGCCTTCTCACCCGACGGCAAGCAGGTCATCTCGGGCTCTAGCGATGAGGCGGTGCGGCTCTGGGATACTACCACGGGAGCGGCGCTCCAGACGCTCGAGAGCCACACTGACTTGGTCAGGCCCGTGGCCTTTTCACTTGACGGCAGGCTATTGCCAGTCCTACAGGTATCCGAACATTGGGTAGTTGAAGGCGATAGGAATATTCTTTGGCTGCCACCTGATTATCGGCAATCTTATTCTTATTCATCAGCTACTTGGAACAGAAATTTTGTTATAGGGCATTCTTCTGGGAGAATTTCATTCTTTCGCTTTAAAGAAGAAGCTAAGCTTATTATATAGAATCAAGAAAAATATCTTTATTTCTTGGAGAGTCTTAGGGACCCATCTGCTGTTATATTATTTTAGAATTGCCACCTGCCTTTTAGCATTTCTAGAAAGTATAGTATCTAATGCATTTGCTACGATGAAGGGAGGCTGGACACCTTGTTGATGACTAAATATAACTAGGCAATAGCCCTCTATCCAATGATTACATTTGTGAGCTTCACGTGCAAATATTGTGGGACATGATGCGGGGCTGTTCCCCACTAAGATCGTCATTCGCTTCGATCCGAGGTACCGATCTGCGTGGCGATCCTGCATGAATCTGCAAGCCACAGCCGCCGCAAGGCTATTGACGATCTCCCGCATAGTGGGGAGGCCTGAGAGCTCGGCTTAGACCCTTTTATAAGTTTTAGAGATAGTGCAAGCTCGGTGGTGCAGCTATAATAGAAGACGTCTGTTACGCTATAAAGGGAGACTCTCTGCAAATCAGGCGTGAGGGCGACGACGCGAACGTAATTTTCTCGGTCGGAAGCATCTAGGGTATCTGGGAGTGGCCACGGAATATAACTTACCAAAAAAAAATAAGAGATATTGCGTTGTGTATAGATTTTAAGATGCTTGAAGTCAATGTACCTGTTAAATTTTCCGGCACGTAGGGTTTTCCGCTACGCAGGGATGGACGTTAAACCCTTCACTTAATTGATATGATTACAGCCGCTTGCAAAATCGGCTTCCCCTCCACACTCGCTTGAAGATTCTTAGCCCACCTAGCAGAAAGAGCCTAGCGTGGTATCATGTGACAAAATGACAGGATATCATTACAGTAGTAATAATAGAAATCGACATCTGTCTGGTTACCTATCTCTCATCTTCCAGGTCTAACCCATATATTTTATACACTAGAAATAATTATAAGGTAGCAAGATTGTTATCTATTACAGTACTCTAAACTGGGGTACCAGTCACATGAGAGGTTTTTCTTTTTCTTCTGCCTCAATTGGTGCCACGTGGTCGTTTGCAGCTTGGACTAGAATCCTTCGTTGGTGCATTACCCGGATACCAAATCTTAGGGTAATACTAATATCATCAAGCCATCACAAAACTTCAAATTGCAGTTTATCTAGAAGGAAAATAGTCAGACTTTTCCACATAGAACTGGTACAAAGCATGTACCACTATTGGGCTCTTGATCATACTTTAGTGGAAATCCGCCTGTTTGAGTTGCTCCCTGGCGACGGACAAAGCCAAATTGAAGGCCGTTTTGTACGCCATTCTCTCAAAGATCCCTCGACCGTTTATGAAGCTCTTTCTTACACCTGGAGCGACGCATCAGTTACTAGCCCCATCAAGATTGATGACGACTCCGAACTCTACGTCCCGGCCCGGCTTAAGGTGACTCTTCAAGATCTGCAGTCACCCGGCGCCTCTAGACTTTTATGGATTGATGCTATATGCATCGACCAAAGCTCTACTTCAGAAAAGGTTCACCAGATTAGTATGATGCGAGAGATATATGCACTGGCAGAGAAAGTTGTTGTCTGGCTTGACCTTCAGCTGGACGTTGGAGATCAAGGATTTCAAAGACTGAGGTCTTTTCATGAAGAGAGCTCAGTTGAAGAGCTTCTCGAGCCGCCTGGATTTTGGACTTGTGTCAATCTCATTGTCGAGAACAGATATTGGAAGCGGATGTGGGTACAGCAGGAGCTGAGCAATGCTTCCAGCTTGTCGATTCAATGTCGTCGGGATCAAGTTCCAGCTTTTGCTTTGATGCACTATCAACGATTATTAATGGCAAAAATCGAGCAGGAGGACACTCAAGATATTCGAGCTTTTGAAGTTGCTACGAATGATCCTCTTCGTAGAGCAGCACAATTTCTTCCTTACACAAACGAAACGCCGATCCAGCGCTCCCAACAGAACCCGTTCTTTGGCACTCACCAATATCATTTGATATATGATGCTCTTGAGAACTGTCGGCGATTTCAGGCCACCAATCCCAGAGACAAGATTTTTGCTCTTGTAGGGTTCATTGCAGCATGGGAAGAAGCGCCTATTGTCGTTGATTACACACTTCCAGTTCTGCAAGTCTATGTACAAGTTGGAAAGCATGTCGCTAGGGAATATCATTCTCTGGCATTTCTTTGTGATTGCATCTATGGAGATTCAGACCCCAGCCATCAACTTCCAACTTGGGTACCAGACTACAGCAAGCTGCCTTCAGCTGACCTTTTCGCGTACACAGCAGAGAATACACCTGTCGACCACTGTTTTGTGACGCCTCCGAGATTTTCGATGGACGATCGATCACTCGTCATCGAAGGTATTCGAGTAGATTCAGTTCTCATTCTGTATCGGCAACTAGGATTCCAGGAGATATTGCATGATCTTCCGGCCCAAGAAGTTTTCGCATTATTCCACGACTTGATCAGGACAGCACTCGAACTCAGAAAAAGCGCCGGAATCCCATCGCTCTCCCCGATTGGAACAACCGATGAGCTCATGTTTCTTGAACAATACTCTATCCTTCTGATGACCATGATTGGTATGGTTCTCAAGGACCCAGATCTGCAGTACATTCTAGATTTCAACAAGCAAGTTGATCTTGTTCGGGAGATGGAGATGCTGGGGAGGAGGCTGTCGATGAGCTACTCGCAGCTTCTGAGGAGCCAAAATGGCCTCTTTTGCAACAATGCTGCTGAGGTAGAATGGCTCATACTAACAAGACTGAGAGGAAGGGTGATCTACCTCAGTCAGAAAGGGGTCATCGGTTTGGCCCCTGCCGCAACTCGACCTGGTGATGAGGTGTGGAGTATTTCGGGGTGTCAATGGCCTCTAATTCTGAGGAAGGTTGATGATCACTATATTGTAATAGGGCCAGCATGCCATCAGAGCCTGAGTATTCATAGTGAGATTCTAGACGGCGAGTATACGGGCGACGGACGAGCAGGTACGAGATGGGAAAATCGGTATGGGAAGTTTGTCATAGAAAGTATCGAACTACGGTGAAGAAGAATGAAAGTAACTAGAACGCGTGGTACATATGGCTACTCACCCTGAACATAGTAGAATTCGGGTGCATCATTCCGGAGTGGGGGAGACACGCTAGCTGTAATAGCCTCTTGCGGTAGGTGGGTCTGAGGATCTTTGAGCGAGTGTGGAGGGGAAGCCGATTTTGTAAGTGACTGTACCAACACGCAGGTGGGCGCTAGCGATGAGTTTGAAATGATCAAGAAGTTAGTCAAAGGAAGAGGTTTGGAAGGAAATGCTGCTTGTGCTGAATTTATAAAAATTCTATTTCCAGGTGCTTAGTGTAACTCGATATGAGCTGAAGAAGTAGGCTGATTTGTGGACAGGAGAACCTCAGACCAGACAATTAGTGACGGCACCGTCTCGCAGGCGTAAGAAATATGACTTCTTTATATACAACGCACTGCTAATGATATCTACAGCGGAAATCGAATTTGCTTTCTCGCAAGCACCAATAGAAAAGCTTCCACTCTTGCGCGACTTGATCCTCAAAGGAATAGAAACCAGCCTGCTATATTCCGAAGAAAGGAAGAGGCAAGAACCACGCACAGGGTGCATAACTGTGTTCATACGACCAAGGAACGTAGATGGCAGCATTATCATAACGACTGGTTCACGAACCTGCCACGCTATGCGAAATGCCCTCGGCTTAGATGAGCTGGATCTTAGGTGAACCTGACCCCCTTGCCACCAATCACTTCACACTCAAACCCTGCTGGAACTTCAGCTTTGAACTGCCTGACGTTGAAGTAATCCTCCTCCTTCTCAGGTCCAAAAATCCTCAGATAAGATGCCTTGGATACTTCTATCCATCTTGTCCCGTCCTCGGCCGCAAATATTATAGATATGATATCTTCTGGCTCTCCGCGCAGTGCCTTGTCACCCTGCATGAAAACATGAGTTAGCGGCGGATAGACCAACGAATGCAGAATTTGTATATCTCACCTCTGCCATAACTGATGGTGATATTTCCGTGACAATTAGCTATTCAAAGAGCGGGTCTATCCTGTGTCAATGGATTTCTCCGCGAGTTGCAGGAGATCCACGTATTCGTCGATTTGGGTGGGTCGTAGTGTATAGTATGAGATGAGCCTCGAACAGGAGACACTGTAAGCTTCACAATGTGCGGACGTCGACGAGGTAGATCTATGTTAGAGTTGTTAGCTACAGCCCCAAAGCTTGCAGACGGACCTTTACGTCAAGTTTTGAGTGCGTGGTACTTAGCAAAGATAAGAGATGGGGGGTTTTATGGCAGCACTTGCATACCCAAGACTGACAGAGCCTGCTCAAGCAGCGAGGTTGCGCGATGGCTATGCCGCGCACACTGGGTGGAACGGGGCGAGAGAATGATGAAATTAACCCGAAGGAACGGATTGCTGAATGAGGTCGTTATACCGGATGGAATTATGGCGAGATAGCTGTCTCCTACCAGAGATGGGATGGAATGAGATAGAGTAAAGGCGCGCAATGAGGGGAGGAGTGCGTCCGATGGAATATATCGCCAGTGGAATGCTGATGCGTGACAGGAAATAGGGCGTAAGACTGCCCCTCAGCGTAAGGTTGGGAGAGGTGAAGTCTATTGGCGGAGCTGGGTGGAGCTGGTCCGGCAGAACAACCGAGTCATTGTTGTCGCTCAGAAACAACTTGGATGCTGTCTGATCTCTTGCTGGCAATATCGAAGGGTTGATGAGGTTATTCATTTGCAGGAAGAAGTTTGGCATGCGGGACTTTGTGATGTGGTGGGGCTCGAATGCGATCCGATACTGGCCGAAACCCCGGTGCAGTTAGGCTCCAATGCCTCTTGAAAATGCCTTCAGGCTGAAAGCTGGACCAAGCTTCGGTTGCAAAAGTTCCAGAAATTCAACTATTTGGGGATCGTGCACCACCTGTGGAACCAATTCAATCATCAAGCCACCACACCTCCTAGAATTTGCGCAATACGCCTGTGTGGAGGGTTGCCCCCAACCGTCATCCTCAAGCTCGAAGTCTCATGTTCTTAAAGCCATGTTCTGGTGTGGCTACCCCATCACCGTACATGAGTTACTTTTTGACGATTTATGTACATGGTCTGCGGCCATAATCTGGATTGATTGATTGATTGATTCATACACGGTTCCAGCCATCCGTCTGGACAGCTATGCCGGAATGACCCAGCTTTGGCACCAGTTGCCGAACTGCATCTACCTCAGGAGACGCACCTCACTTCATCACACTCGTGTGACCAGCAACCTCCTCCACTGAGCGGTCTGGCTTCTATCTACGTATACTTCGTACAGGGCCTAAATAATGTTATTTTAGTGTCTATGCTGCTTCTAGATATTTCCATAAAACCAGGGGCTTTCAGCGAATCATACTCTAAGTTGGCAACGTTTCCTTTCCTTAATGAGTAAGGGTGTGGCAAAGCGCACAGGCAGAGAAATAACATTATTTAGGCCCTGTACGAAGTATATACATATCCGTTGACAGAAGTGCTTTGTTTGTGACTTTGGTATAAGGCTCTGACTCGGCGACCAACTGTCCTCCTGTGTCTGCGGTCCCTAGATACCTGGTGGGCTACGGCCACAGTGAAGCCATGTTGCAACTCCGCTGGCCACAGCAACCGTGATTCCACGACCCTCCTGGTCCTCACAGGGAAAAACCTTCCTAACAACGTTCTCTCTCGTCCAAATCGCCTCTTCCATACCCCCGCAACTCCAAAATCCCGTAGACTCTGACTCTTCAAATCGTGTGATTGTGTGCCCTGTGTGGGCCAAGTACCTGCTGTGTGCTCTTTAAATTGGTGATGTTGTTTCGATAAGGGTTCGAGAATCTGCCGGGCAGGACCGCGGTGACAGGAAATGGTGATGTTCTCCCAGATCAGCAGAATTGTGCGTGCTGTGTGTTTGTTTGTTTTTTGTACTGTGTATGATGTTACTGCATCTGAGATCTGGGTGATCCAATTGAGGCTGTGTTGAGGTAGGAAACCCCTGAGGAGTTGCCGCCGGCTTGCACGAACGCTTTACTGCAGCCACCTTCCTCCTATGCGATCACCGCCCGTAATCGCTCCCCAGCACAATCCCATCTGCCACTATGACCGGAGCCGCGCGTGAACTGTCAGGCCCTAAGGACAATCCGAGATCGAGTCGCAGTCGCTTTCGAGGTTGCCGTCGCTACTCGCAAATCCATCATCCTACTAGCCACGCTGTTATCTTGAGCATGATGGGTTGGCAGCCGCAGGATTCGAACCTACCAGCACGCTGTCTTCCTCAACTCTGGCCATGAGAAGAGTATGCACAGCAGGTGCTCACCAGAGAGGCAGTGCCAGCTACCTCCCCAGCCGCCGGCCATAATCTGGACAGACAAATAATTAACCAAGAGGCAAGGACAATTCGGCGTGCACTGAAACTGAGCTAATGTAATTGGCTTTCAAAACGATGTGCAATGTGACTCGTTCTGGTGGGAGGCGTCTCGCATGTTCGCATTGCCTTGACAATAAGCGGCCTCGCCCAATTAGTGCGTCTTCCTTCGTCACATTCAAGCTCAATAACAACCCTACTCCTACAGAATATCCTCAAGGAGGGAATCAGAGCTTGCTCGTCTTGAGCAACTGATTCGAGAAGCGGATGAGCGAGCAGAGCAGGAGCGAAGCCGTGCAGAGGAAGCCGACGAGCGTGCAGAACAAGAACGAAGAGGTGCGGAGGACGAGCAGCGAAATCGCATAGAAGCCGATGAGAGGGCAGAACAGAAGCGAAAGCGTGAAGAACAAGAAAGATGGCGTGCAGAGGACGAGCAGCGAAATCACCAAGAAGCGGAGTCTCGCGCTCGTTATGCTGGCTTGCCAACGGAACATGGATGGTTGAGACACACGAAGACTGGCACGCCTTAGGCAGCACATCGCCAAACTAGGAAAACAACAAACTTTATCGATAAGAAAGGGCAGTGCGGGGCTCAACTGGCTAATTTTCGGACCGAGTTGTCCCGACTCTGGACCCTTTTTGGTTTCGCCTTAAATTAACTTATTAGCCGTATCTTACGTAATCAGACTGGACATTAGCTGTTGTTAGGAGTGAACCGTAATTGCTTTGCGCGCTCCATTCAATAGTCCATTCAACTTCTTGTCCATCTGCGATCATGGCTACAGCCTCCGAACTTAATAAAATCAGGTGTAACCCGATCAAGGAAGGGCTAGGAGCGTTTAGTCATCTCTTTGAATCGATACGTTCCCATCTTCGTGTCGCGTTGTCGTCCGATACAGTACAAGTTGTTTTTTCAACCGCTCCCGCCGCAGGTATGGCTCAACTTCCCCTAGCTGAGCGCTTTTTAACGTGTATAGATGTCAAAACCCTGGTTCTCGACCTTATTCAAGCTCTACAGATTGAACCGGCAGCTCGTACCCTTCACGAATAGCTGAGAGAACCCTCTCTGATGACCTTGCTATACTATACGGTCGCTTGGATTCGAACCAGTTGGACAGCGCGTCTGCTATCCCCTTGGTAGAACAGATTGTCAGGAATGAACGGAATGCGCCCGCCTGGAATGATGCAGATATTTGGCATGCCGTGTTTGAATTAGTCGCGCGGACAAATCCCATCACGCCTCCGACTGCCTTCGAGAAAGCCGTCTTCGATACGCCCTTACGATCCAGCTCGGCATCTCAGAGGGGGATTGAACAGACACACGACGAAGTCGACCAGCGAATACTTGAGGAACTTACCGGGCGAGTCTTCTACGATGTCGAAGGCTTCTGCGAACGATACTTCGAAGTGAAGACCTGGTCGAACAAGGCGAGGGATATCTGCGAAATGTCGATGGCACAATATGCTGACGGACGCTGGAGCGGGTTGCCAGTGCCTTCACGCCAGATTCCATTTTTTGAGTGGCTCATGAAGTTCCAGGACACTGTTCTCAACGGACTTCGCCACAGATACCACACATCAGCGAACAAAGTGTTGAGGGGCTCGGAGGCTGATCGCAAGCTTGACATTTTCCTAACTCCCACCGACGCTGCCTTACCGGACGGCGAGCACGACTGGTCAAATGTACTTGTTATTGGAGAACACAAACAGAATCCTGGTGAGGATGGAGCTGCAAAAACACTGGTGCAGTTGGCAGGTTATGCACGCGAAGTGTTTGGAAGTCAACCGGAGCGGCGATTTGTGCCTGGGTTTACCATCTGCGGAAGCATGATGCGGCTCTGGATATTCGACAGATCTGGACCGTACGACTCCGAGAAGTTCGATATTCACAAAGAGCCGGAGCGATTTGTCAAGGTCCTTGCCGGCTATGCGATGATGTCCGATGCAGAATTGGGTTTGAACACGTTCATCAAGCGTGATGGCAATGGCAAGTACATCGTCACACGAGGTGTGAGGATCTCTTTGGAAGACAAGCCAATCGCCTCGACGAAAGCCATAGTGTGCCGGGGAAAGGCTATAGCAGCGACTGCTCAGGTCCAAAGACGGAAATGGAGATTGGTCACGTCGAGATTCCGATATCGAATTACCTGTTGCGAGCCATTTAACCCCCCTGCCAGGGAGAGAGGACGCTGTGTGTTTCATCTCGCCTGTACGCACTTGAATCACCATTGTCATCATAAGATTTTATCTTCCAAATCTCCATCTGTCATCTCGCGGTCCGGAGTCGTTCCCTTCTTGCGATTTTGCGGTTTGAAAAGTTTATGACGTTGGTTGGATCCTTGAGCTTGGTCCGGCCCTTGCACTTGCCTAACGTTGGCCGGCCTCTTTCGAATTCCTGGCGGTTCTTCTGTGAGAAAAATCGGGAACTTTTTGAACCCTTTCGTCCCGATCTTGTCCCTATGGAAGGCTTCGACTAGGGACAGTTGCTGTACATTAGGTGGGGGGGCAAATTCCGAGCGTCCGAAGCCCGTATCTTCCTGCGCATGCGGGGTTGCGTGAATTCTTCTGCCGCCAGGCTTGTTTTGCAGATCAAAGATTCCCGCAGGGGGTAGAAGTGGGGGTTCCCAGCTACGTCCCGCAGCTCTTTCTTCTTCGGTCTGCGGAGACGGCGCCATCAGATACAAGGTGTGATCATCAGCTTCTGCGGCCACTTTATAACAGTCGCCGAATTCCAGTACGCGGAGGTTCTTATCGTGAGGCTTTAGATGCGCGTCTCGCCAAATTCGTGTCAAATTTTGTAAGACGATGTCCTGAGGATCGCCAATGCGTACGTCTATTGATTGCATTTCCGACCACTCCCATGCTTCAGCTGGCTTCGAAACGTCGTGCGAATCTCCTACTCTTCTCTTCAGATGGATTATGGTGTTTTCTGTGTCGAGGATTTGAGCATTGGCAGCGTTATCCTTCTCTGAAGATAGCAAGTCCTCGAAATCCCAATCTTCTAGATCGTCATCCTCCTGTGTTGTTTCTGGGGGATTGCCTCCTTCTGGGACTGCTACGCCTTGCGGTTCCTGTATATGTTCCTTAGGCCTTCCGTGGCTCCCTTGGTCTGCCGCATCGGAGTTATGCCTGTTCGCTTTGGACTCCACGTCCGGAATCAAAAATATCGTGTCCTTATTCCCTTCTCTGGTTGCCACATTATAACACTCCTCTGACGGTACGTACTTCTTTCCCCTGTCACAAGTCCTCTTACCCATGTTTAAAAAGTTGTTGGCTTCCTGTGCAACAAGTGAAGTTGGGTCACCATAGGGTACCTTTATCTCCCGCGCAATTCTCGCGTCATCCGGTAGGAGATCTAGTGTTTTGCTTTCATTGCTGTCTACTTCCAAAAACCGTATGATAACGGTATCATCGGCTTTCTCAGCATTCATTTCTGTTATGGGCTCTGTTGGGACTGGAGGGGTTTTATTAGCAGGATACAGAAACTTCGGATCAAGACGCACCAAAAAGTGGGTCTTCCTCCTGGACTACACCACCGGCTTCTACCGAGGGTTCAATAACTCTTTGTTGCATTACTGTTTCTTGCATTTCCACCTCCATATCTAGCTTTTCTGGCTCCGGCTCCCGTATAGATGGCTCCTCCTGCTCCCTCGCTCGCTCATTCGGGATTTCTGGTAGTTCTCCTCCCATGCTCACGTCCTCTTCCTCTACATATCGGTGATGGAGGCTCTCTGTGCTCGACGATGGCCTCGGCCAAGGACCAAAAAAGGCGATGAACCAAGACCTGAGGACGAAGAAGGAGGTGATCCCTTCACCAGTCTCGTCCTGCTCTCGGTACAAGTTGTCTAGGTACAGATAATTCTTGTCTTCTCTGAACGTTTCCACGCGTGGGAGCCCACACCTCTGCTTGATATCCTCACCCGAACCAGTTGTAACGGTGATGGGGATGTTTCCCGGAGCGTCTGCCAATGAATGATATCCCGAATCCCCCTTTAGGTCCTTGATCTTGTCAGATTCGAAGCCCAGCAGGTAAGCGACAGCAGCAGATCGCCGAAGAACTTCGGAATCGGCTTTGGCTCTTGGCATCTCTTTCAGATCTTTCTCTGCAGGTGCCTTGGGAAGATCCTTGTAGTTCCGCATTACCATGGCAAACAATCCCAGATACGCGAGCCTCATACAATATGAGCGGCTCCCAGTCTCAGATCGGAAGGTCGTCGCAGAGGTTTGGACCAGCTGAGTCTCTCTTTGGGTGTACGCTTTTCCCAACGCTGTAAAGACGGTTTGGTCGGGAGGAACGGCAAATAGCCATCTGATGCTGTTCACGCAGGCTTGAAGTAAGTGGACATCTTGGAAGAACGTCGATAGGGAGGGTATAATTCCTTTGAACTCAAGGATATTCTGCCATATAGCCTCGCGTTCTTGGTGACTGAAGGCACCAAAGATGGTACCCCCGAGAACCCGTCCCTGCAAGAATCGAGCATCCGAAGTAGATACTCCCGGTGCTCTCTTTTCAACAGTCGTGACGGTAGTCTTATCTATCCTGTGAAATCCATTCCCAATTCCCTTCATGAAACCGACCCAGACCTTGAGAATATATTCCTGGTTGTAGTGGCATATTTCCTAGGTGCAAGCACATCAGCAAAACAAACCTTTGTGTGCTACATTTGTACCGACCTCATAGCACTTCGTCGCCATCACGTTGTTTAAGGTGGTTACCTTCATACCAGCATCAAAGAGGCCCGGAATTTTGCTCACGGCATCGAAACTGGCTGCAAGCCTACGGGTACGCTCACCTTTCCCAAAGAGGGTACGGAGCTTCTTCTCCCTACTCTTTTTTAAACGAGCCCACCAAAGCATCTCGAAGCTGACGCAGGCATCGGCCGAGATCTGGTTGTCGGCTTTGCTAGGAAGAAATTGGTATTCGCGGATCTTGCGATAGATCTCGCCATCACAAGGGTCTTCTGTGGTCGTATACTCCTTATTTAGTATTGTGCTTAACTCGTAGCTGATGCCCGAAAGGTACAGATCGACAATCCACCACTTGTTGGTAGGCTGGAGCCACTCTTTCCCAGCTTGGATCCCGTGTAGCCCATGCAGGCATTCGATGCCGCTGGGAAATTCGAGCTCAGGGTATCCATTGGGGGTATTGATGGTGGCATAATTACTCGGCAAGACGTCCGCCTTCCACCTCCCTCTCCGTCGGGCATCCTCCAGGGCAGCATCGAGTTGTTGCTGACTGACGACGGCAGGTATGTGCTGTCTAATCTCTAATGGACGACATCCCGCCTTGCGAAAGATCCGTTTGACGCGTTCTACATGCTCTTGATCTGGTTGGCGCTTTGCCTCGTTACGTTTAACATACTCATTCCATTTTAGGAATTCGAACCTGACGAGAGCGGAACCCTTGCAGATGAGTCTCCGCTCCGTATCGCGTCTCGAATCTTCCGCGGCTGCTTGCGCCTGCTGCATTTGAATATGCTCAAGTCTTGCTCCTGGGATCCGGACACTCATATGCCCTTCGATTCTGGTTTCTGCACCGCTGGCAGCATGAAATGGCCCAGGCGCCAATTTTGGATCTTGCACTATTTATTAAAGGTTAACTTCTTCAATTCCGTGAAGCAAGATGATGAGCACTCGACATGAGTTTAGAAAGGAGAGGTACTGTGTTTGAGCCACCTTCGATCCGAGGAGTGACTCCTGACTCTCACGGCAACGAATCGATCGAGACAGATTCTCACCTCGTGGCGTCAGGCCATTCCTCAAACAAGTTACAGAAGAGAGCTTGGGCAGCTGAAAATGACGAACCGCCGCCAAGGATTCGTGGACAATCAGAAGACAGGGACCAAGAGGAAGTGAGTCAAGGTCTCAACAGATTTACTCCACAAGTAACGTCTAACCCCACCCTTCCGGCCACCCCCCCCTTCCGGCCACCTCGCTTAACCTCACCGCTACTCATATTACTTCACTTTAATAATTAATAATTATTTTATTCTCTAATCGTTTTTCTTGAAATTTAGAGTACGAATTGTTCACATCATGAAGCCTGAATACACTGAATATGACATCGAATCTGCTTTGGAGGAAGTGGCAAATGGCAAATCTGTACGAAAGGCATCGCTTGAGTGGGGTGTTCCAAGGAGTAACGTCTAACCCCACCCTTCCGGCCACCCCCCCCTTCCGGCCACCCGTTTACACCAAAAATCATCAAAACTCACTACTTTGAATAATTAATAACTTTATTAATTATTAATGAAACAAGCTAAAATTGAAGATTTGGAATATCTTTTACTAAGTCCTTTTACCAATAATAGTTTTAAGTATTTCATATTACGTAATATTACAAACTAAGTACTTGAAGTTCAAAAATAATTCCTCATACAAATTTGGTGTAAAAGTGATTTTTCTTATACTTTTAATAACTTTCTTTATTATTAGTATAAAAACTTAAAACTTAATAGTAAAGTAGAGTCTATATAGTACTTTTAGAATCTCAAGTTATAAACTGATCCTTTTAGTAATAGCTTTACAATTTAGTATGTTATTAAACACCATACAAAAAATTTGTATGAGAGAAATTAAATACTTAATAAAAAGGTAACTACTAATACAATTACTTTAAAACTTTTAAGACTTCAAGATTTATATCTAATCTTCAACTGTTTCAAGTTTTAAATGATAATATTCATTGTTCATTACGTTATTAGTAAGTGATTTTTGACGTTTTTTGTATGTAAAAAATCGAATTTAATATTACGTAATAATACATGATTCAAATTGTATTTCCTTTTGGGAACTTAGTCCATAGAAGCTAATAAGCGCAAATATAAAAAATTTATACATTATTATTAATTCGTTGTAGAGATATTAGTACCTAAAAATCGCACTTTTTGGTGTAAAAGGTGGCCGGAAGGGGGGGGTGGCCGGAAGGGTGGGGTTAGACGTTACCCTTCAAGATCGCAACACAACGACTCAGTCACGTCAAGAGGGTGCTAGCCACTTGCAAAGACTACCTACGGTAGTAGAGAAACGATTGACCGATTGGGTACTAAATCAAGAGGCTCTTGGCCATGGAGTTACGCACGCACAGATTCGGCTTTTTGCGGAGAGGCTTCTAGTTCTTCAAGGGGATCACAAACCACTCGGAAGACACTGGATTACACGATTTTTGGCTCGTAATCCTGTTCTTAAGACCAAAAAGCAAATCCCTGTTGATTCTGTACGAGTCAATTGCGCTCGATCTGAAGTTATTAGGCCTTGGTTCCAAAAACTACAGATTCCGGCAATCAGAGCTATTCCAGCCAGCCAACGATGGAATATGGACGAGACAGGTATTATGGAAGGTCATGGTCTTAATGGATATGTTGTAGGGAGTGCCGAAACACGTACAGTACAAGGGAAACAGCCAGGTTCTCGTGGTTGGACGACAATTCTTGAGTGTATCTCAGCAATCGGAGCTTCGACAGATCCAGCTGTAGTATATAAGGGGAAATCAGTACAACAACAGTGGTTTCCGTCTCAATTGGATCTATTCGACAATTGGCACTTCACAGCAACCGAAAATGGGTGGACGACTGATGCCACGGCTTTAGAGTGGCTAGAGAAGGTGTTTATCCCTCAGACTCAACCACGTGATCATTCAGCAAGACTCCTCATTCTAGACGGCCATGGGAGCCACGAGACAACAGAATTCCTTTGGAAGTGCCTTGAGTATAATATATATCTCTTATTCTTACCGGCACATACGTCACACGTCTTACAACCTCTCGATTTGACGGTTTTCTCGTCACTCAAGCGTGCGTACCGGAAAGAGCTGCAAAAGTTGAGTTCTTTAATCGATTCTACACCAATTGGCAAGCGCAACTTTCTTATTTGCTATCAAAAGGCACGTCAAGAGAGTATTACACCCTCAAATATCAAATCAGGGTGGAGGACTACAGGTCTATGGCCGGTATCTGTCGCCAAGCCGCTGATGAGCCCTTTACTGTTAGAAAACAGTAATAAATCGACAAATCCAGCGCTCCTAAAGCCTCACGAGACGCCAATACAACCTCCGAAGGTTTCTGATACTTCAATTGAGTTACAGACTCCAAAGGTACGGAAAGATCTGTACTTACAGATTCGCAATTTGGCCAGTAGATCACATGACCAACTTCCAACGCAACGTTTGCTTTTCAGGAAGGTTATAAAAGGAATCGACGAAAAGGAATACGAATTAGGGAAAGCAAATATGAGAATCAAAGAATTGGAAGAGAGATTAGAGCACCTGAGGCCAAAGAAAAAGAGGAAGGTTCAGACGAGTCCAAATTCCAAGTTTGCTACAATACGTGCTATTAAAGAGGCTCAAATTGCAGCTGGAGAACGTCAAATTACACCTGTAGAACCAGAATCAGGAGGAGAATCAGATTCTACAATATCTTGTATTGAAGTTGACGCTGAGTAGAGTTATTAGGTCTTAAATAGAGAGGGTTGCAATTAAGCGAGGTGGCCGGAAGGGGGGGGTGGCCGGAAGGGTGGGGTTAGACGTTAATGCAGTCCAAAGTCAGCGCAGGTGGCATTGTGAGACTTCAGCATTCTTCCCCATGGAAAAGCCTTACAAAGAGATTTACCTTGTCGCTTGAAGACTCAGTCACTATCGCAAGTCGAAAAGATGGACTCTTCGTTGCTGTACGAGAGTTCTCGGGCCAAGATACGGATCGGAAAGTTAGCATGCTACAAAGGGTTCGGAACGACGATCCGACGAACGACGATCCGACGAATATCTTAGCCTTTCTGGAGTGCTTCAGTTTCGAAGGATCTCACTTTGCTGTCTTCGAGCATGAAATTACCAGAGGAGAGAAATTGGCTGTCACTCTTAATCACTATGCCCTAATAAAGAACTATCCTACCGAATCACAGCTTGCAATCATACTTGGACAGGTGAGTCTACTGTAGGCTATCGACACATCCTGACATTAGAGTTAGATTCTTAACGGTCTCAAATACCTCGCCTCCATCGGCTTCGAGCACACCGCATTGACGTGCAAAAATATCCTCATTAGTACCGAAGGGTCGATCAGAATAGGTGAGTTGTTATCTCGTTGAATTGGCATCTATTGACACTGAACAGCGGGTCAAGAATGCTGCCGGAAACTCGAGTCGAAACGTGGTTCTGTTCGGGATATTAGAGGCGTTGGTTATGTGGCGATGGAGTTAATGCACAAGGATGCCAAATATGACGGACCCATCAAGGTCCGTGATGTCAGCCGTTGGCCGCTTGATTCCAAAGCAGTCCAATTTCTTTTGGTAACGGAATCCGCATATTCGATTGAAGAGTTGGAGAAGGTAGGAAACAAGTATCTTTAGGAGCTCATCCGCTAACTTTCCCAAGCACCCGCTGTTTAGCTATACGAGGCGGGAGGCTGACATGGTCGATATTCGAGCCAATGTATACGCAGCTGAATTCTCAGTCTTTAGGGGGCACAATATTCCGCCACAACATAGACAATAAGACCTGTAGTTGAATGTTGTTTCTCAACCTGTCCATTATTTGTAGTGATACCTATAGGTTTACAAAAAGAGTAATGCCAGAAGTGAATAAGGCAGATTGTAAGTATTAGCTTCGAACGCCAATTTAAGACGTCAGTTATCATGCAAGGCACCGGAATGCTATTTTGGCGCCACTCCCATTGGCTAACGAGCACCACCTCTAACATCACCCGTCGTACACGGCTGCAGACCGTGAGAGCCTTGTCACCACTTTAAAGTTAACTTAGGTTAGTTAAATTAATCTAAGTTAAGTTAAATTATATGACACTGTACCTGTTACACTAGAAGGCGAATCGAGTGTCGCTAATTTTATAGATAACTTTTTTAAGCGGGCTCCACTTCCTGACACTTGTGGCTGTGCACCCTTGCTTGTTGTACCCCAAGGTATAGGTGTTATCAGCGGAGCTAATTCTTGCCCGTTCTGGTCGCTAACTTTTGATAATTTTTAATTTTTAATTTACATTTTATACAGCATACGATATGCCACTAACACACATAGAGGCATACTTTGACTAACTTAGAGAATCAATATTTAAAGATGACCTTGGGCTTCTACGTAGATATAGCTAAATTACCTGGTCCCAATCCATCCTTTAGCAAGATATTAAGCATCTAATCCTGTCCTCCCTTCGTCTCTCCTTTCATCTCTCCTCAATGGCGTCTCCTCGTTAATTCTTCCTTCTATATCCCATCTTTCTATAGCTTCTCCTCGGGGATGGACGTTAAGATTTATCCAACTTCCTTGTTCCGACAATGGCGATATTCGACATGCGCATTTAAAGAATCCAGACCCTTTACTGTAGTACCACAGCGAAAGTAAGGGCATTCTAGAATCTCACTTGACTCATCTGATCTATGCATTTGATTGTAATGTTTTCTAGCTTCCTTCCAGGTTAAGAATTTCTTATCTTCGCAGCCACGCATTTTGCATTCAAATAGCGGGGGAGGGCTGTCTCGGATCTTCTGCTTCCTCGATTTCTTGACCCCTGAGGGATTTAGAAGAGTTCGAAACCAAGTGGCCTTTCTCAATTGCTTGGAGTGCATCTTTGAATCTTGTAAAAAAGCGTACTAGAAGAGAATTTAAATTTTAAGGACCTTTGGACTTTTTAAATAGAGCTGCTATTAAAGTACAGTATGATAGATAGAGAGCCAAATTTGGTTCATAGCAAATTTTTGACTCTTTTGTTCCTAGGCCTAAAACTTTGGATCCTCATATAGTAAAGTATATACACAGTCCATGCGGTAGACAAACAAAATTGGCTGACACGGTACCATGTAGGAGCAAGTAATGGCAAAGAAGCATCGCAGCCAAACCTCGCTCCCAAAGAAGAAGTTGTTTATAGCCTTGCAGTTTGCTTTGAAAAGTCAACGATATACTGTACAGTAAGATCTTATTGTATCTGTTATTCGAGTTTCTATTTAAGTTAACTTACCACCTCTCTAAGTCGTAAGCAGCCACTTTCAGCCAGCGACTAGGACGTCGGGCATTAGCGCCAAAAATGGCTGATATGATATGTGCTCAGAATTGAAACACAGCAGAGCGACGGTACTGTACTGTCTACATAGGGTGACAAACACGCACGATGTCACCGCCAAAAGCGACTATTGTAGTCTGTGCTCATAATATTTTTAAGCGAAAGAGGGCGAAGCCGATTCTGTAAGCGACTATACTGTATACTGTAATGCATCCATGTACACACACACACACACAATTTATTACGCCCGGCGGCTGAGCCGAGAGGGCAACTATCACTGATCTACTAATACATTTCCCAAGAATTGCCCTAGTCTCCTTCGAGCCCATACAGAGTTCATTTCTAGCCTATGTTTCCTCTTCTTTCCTATTTCATGCGGATTCTCGTGGGTTAGTAGTATTGTTAGTAGGCTAGCTTGAAGGCAATTCTCCAAGTGTTCAGCATCCTATCATCGGCAACTGAAGCGGTGCCTGCTGTCTGTGGCACGAGGTGATAGTGGGTGAAGTCGGGTGTAGTGGATTAGGTGTCCTGATTTATCTGCAGTTGGTTCGCATCAAGTCGACCTGTGGCTATTGCGAACCGTATCGTTGCTCGAACAGCGTTCATATTCGGAGCCCAGTTCTTGTCATCTGTTGGAGTCTTTCCGCCCAAGTAGAAAGAGATATTCCCTCTGCTTGTATCTGTGCATTGTAGCATCTCGGCACGATGCGCTGTCCACCTTCTGCACCGGAAGAGGAAGTGGTCTACTGTCTCACGCGCTTGTCCACATTCGCACTGATCTGTCGACGCAGCTTTGATTCGGTGGAGGTAGACGTTCAGTCTTGCCATGCCTGTCCTGAGTTGGGCGAGCACACTAGCTTCCTTCCATGACAGTCGGTCGTAGAGCTGTCGTGTATGTTTGCCAGGCAATGCTGTGTCAATTCTTTTAGAATATTTTCCAATGCTTTCCGGTAACCCTCTATTGGTGCTGTACTTAGCTCGCGCTATATTGAGAGTCGTCGATCGCATCCTGGGGAGCTGTGTCTGCGGGGTGGTACCCTGTCTTGTTGCTTCCTTTGCCTTCTCCTTGGCAAGCTTCATGAGTTCGTTTTCCTCACTTGATGGGAGCCATAAGATTGTTACCGTGTTTCCATCTCTTCTTAAGGCTCTTATTGCCCTATAGATACGGCTGATGTGCTCTTGTCCGGACTGTTGTCGAGGCTTCCTAAGTGTAAATACAGCCGCTTTGTTTCTTGTCATCAACGCAATTCGACGGAATCTGAGCTGTGTTAGTTTGCTCAGAGCATTAGCCATCGCTGCTAGCTCTCCGGAGTACGGGTTTTGTTCTTCTCTCCTACCCAGAGTAAAGGAGAAGGACGAGATCTCATCTCTTGGGTTACTGTGTGTCGACTGACGTAATTCAATCACGCCACCCACTCCGACTACTCCATTTCGTGCAGAACTGCTCACGGCGATACGTACCGCCCCATCCGTGCCTAGTTGTCTCGATGCTAATTCGTCGGTAATAGTTTGTACCCTTTTCTCCCACGGTGCCAACGTGTATGGATTGATGGTTTCCAGCTCCTCCATCGCTATGTCTTCAAGTGTCTCTGCCACTTGGTAAAGTGGTGAGCGATGTTGTTTTCTAAACTTTCGCATTCGGGATGTATTCCTTCGAAGTGGGTTGGTTTCGGGCAGCGCGTGAATATCTGTCCACAACTTGACTGCCCGTTTCCAGAAGCGGTCTTGTGCGCTGGCAATGTGGGCCTCTGCTTCCGCAATGCTTGTTGCCACCGTGACAAACGTCCCCACGATCGCCTGCGCTCCTATCCTTTGGACCCTGTTAATGGGTCCCATGAGTTTGTCTTTAAAGGCGTGCATCCAAACATTGGAGGCATAGTCTACAGCCGGAGCGACTGTTGAAGTGAACAACTGCCGTGCCGTTGATGGCGAGAGACCCCTGAGCCGCCTGAGTTCCATTACTGCCTCCAAGCCTTTGGAGGCTGCCCTCGCGATATGTTCCTTGTACTTGAGCTTGGCGTCCATAAGCACCCCAAGTATCTTGACGTGGTCCTTGGGTGGAACAGTTTGTCCCTTAATAGTAAAGTGTTCCGTGGCGCTCTTGTATGGTTTGCGGGTGAAGTGTATGATTGCTGTCTTGTCCGCTTCAAAGGTCGCACCGCTTCTTCTCTCCCAGTCGAGAGCATCATTGATGATGGCTTCGATGCCTTCTCGGTTGCTTTGCGCTGTGGGCCCTGTGACCCACGCAGTGAAATCATCCACGAAAGCTATCGCTCCCCCACGGCTGTCGATTCGTCTTTGTACCAGATCAGCATTGAAGAAGAGGAACAAGATCGGAGACAGGGGAGAGCCTTGAGGCAGGCCAGCCTGTGGTAGGCTTCGGACCTCGGAAGACTGCCCATTGATTTGGATCGTCGCGGTGCGTTCCGAGCAGAATGCCTCAATCCAGCGAAGCAGCTTCTCTGGTATGCCTCTCGCCTTCATTCTCTGCAGCAATCTCTCTTTGCATACTCCATTGTAAGCCCCCTTGACATCGAAACTGACCAGGCTGACGATTCGTCGGCCCCGCCAGGCGGTATAGATCTGCTCTTGTAGAAGTACAAGTGCTTGCTCGGCCGATCGTTGTTTACGAGCTCCAAAGTGGTTGGTGGGGAGAAGGCCGTATGTCTCTACCGCGTGCGAGATCCTCTCCGCGACTACCGATTCCAGTACTTTCCCAAGAGTTGCCAAGAGTGAGATCGGTCTCCAGGCTTTTGCGACTGTGTAGTCCTCCTTGCCAGGCTTTTTAAGTGGTATGATCTTAGCGTGACGCCACTGGGAGGGCAGCGTTCCCTCTTCCAGAGACTCTCGAAATAGTGCCAGAACACGGTGTTTGACCACTGGCCAGATCTCTTTCCAGACTACCGCGGGTAGGCCATCATCCCCAGGTGCCTTCCATGATTTCGCGGCAAACAACTGTCTTTCCACTTCCTCCATTGTGATGGCAGGCATTGCTATAGGCGCTCTTTGTGGCCTGGGTCCTTCATCGTCAATGTTGCTTGGTAAGGGAGGGAAAAACTTGGAGAGGAGTTCTTCCGCCTGCCCCTTATGGTCGACCGTGACTGTTCCGTCCGTTCTCACGAGCTGTGGTACTTTCCCAAATGCCGCGTCGTCGCCAGACTTCAGGTATTTGGCGGCCTTCCAGATGTTGTCATTGTCCGCTAGAAATTCGTTCCAATGCTTTTTCTTTTGTTGTCGAATGGCGATATGGTATTGCTTGGATGCCCCTTTCGCCATATCTTCGAGCTCTGGTCTGGTTCGTCCCGCACGCCTCTCGGATCGGGCGCGGTTTCTCCAGTATGTGTATATACGACGTAGCTGTGTCAGGTCGGTCGTCCACCATCTCTTTGCGTAGGGCGACGGCCGGGCCTTGGGTGTTAGGGCGTGGACCGCTTCTAGGACAGCCGCCATCAATCTGTCCGTTTTCTGCTGTACGGTGCCATCCGTTGGGGTGGTGCCCAGCGTTCTCGCAATCCTGGCATTTATTTCCTTCCAGGGCGCGTTTTTGAGCAGAAGTCGCTCCTGCTGCTTTGGTACCGGGACCGAGATGTCAAAGACCGTCTCAATCGCTCGATGATCTGAACCGTGTTCCGTCTTGTGTATCGTACATTTGAGCGTTGTGTCCGCCAGTTCTTCCGACGCCAGAACCAGGTCAATGGTCGTCTCGTAGTCTCCGCCGTGCCACGTTTTCGTGCCTCGTGGAAGCAGGCTGCTGAGTGCGAGCTCCGTCATGAAATCGATAATTGGGTCTGCTTCGCCCTGCCTCTCCAAGGCTACGTCTTCCCCTCCCCATAGTTGATCATGTCGGTTAAAATCCCCAGCAATTACTACGTCTACCACCGTGCCGGCGTTTTGCCTCACATCGTGAATCACCTTGCGCAGGCTGTTGCATGAATCTCGTAACGCCTGAGGGTCTCCTCCGGGTACGTAGACTGACACAACCAGGACCTGACGCTCGCGGAGCCGTATAACCGCTGCTGTCATGTCCGGGGACTCTATCCGTACCTGCTCCGCCTCTACCTCTTTATTTACCCAGAGCATGCTCCGGATTGGCCATCTCCCTTCTCTCCAAGACGAGGGGACCATCTTGGTCCATTTAGAATGCTGCATCGGGGTTGTCAGGAGCCGGCCCTGGATTCTCCGCGCATGAGGTTCTTGAACTGCCAATACTGTCACACCTTGTACCTCTTCATCGTTCATCAGACTGTCATGTACTTCGGGTTGTTTTCTCACGTTTAGCTGAATCATGCGGAACGTTCTACTCATGTCGAGGGGGGGTAAAGCTTCCGGCAGTTTCTACTAAACGATTCATGAGGGCCTCCACAGGGAACACACCTCAAGACTGCCTCGTTGCAGTTGCTGTGGTGGTGGGCTTCCTTGGCGCATCTCGCACATCTCTGACCTTTCTTGCATTGGAATGCCTTATGGCCAATCTCTTGGCAGTTGTAACATTGTTCCGGTCGTGGTCGGCGTTCGAAAATACTGGTCGTGCCAGACTCTCCTCCGGCGTGGAAGAAGCCCTCTGCGATGAATCTCCTTGCGTCATTACTTTTGGTCAGATATACCACCATTGATCCATAGGCCTTGGGAACGTCCTTCTTGCTCAGCCACGAGATCTTGGCGACTGTTGTTTCATTCTCTTCGCTCAAGGCCTCCGCCGCTCCTGCTCTGATTTCGTTATTCTCATCCAGCACCGCTGTTCGCCTGACGTTATCAACCTTGATCGGATAGAGCTCGTCGCGCAGCACCCGGACGCCAGCTCCAATCTTCGTTTCTGCAACTCTCTTAACCAGCTTGTGTTCGGCTTCATTTCGGCAGGCGATTTTAATCCAGTTTGTATTCTTCGGGTCAACGGTCACTGCGCGGCATCGCCAATTTCTATGTTCGTCCATCGTTCGGATCTCCTTCTCGACTGCCGCTCTAACCATGGCTGCCGACATCCTATCCCCTTCTCCTCCCGCTCTCGAGATGTCAACCTTACAGTGAGGCGTGTCGATGGAGTTAGCTGGTGTGGTGTTGAGGGGTGAAGCGGTTGACATGATCGTTGGGGGGCTGACTGGCGGTGTACGGGCAGCGTTCGCATATGAAGGGGTTCCACGGCGTACCTCCTCCTTGAGTTCTCGAATCTCTGCTTGTAGCGCTGCATTTTGGGTTTTTAGATGCTCTTGGCTTGCTTTGAATTCCGCTTGTTCTTTTCGGAGGGTCTCTATGACCTGGCCTTGTTGGAGGATGATCTCTTTCAAGTTTGCGACGAGCCACGCGATTTCGTCGAGGTTTGTTCCTCTTCCTTCCCCTCCGCCCGAGAATTCGAAGCTGGGGGTTTCATTGGCTCCGGTGAATGTTACAATGTCGTTCTTTCGTCTTTTGTATCCTCTCGTGATCCTCCTGGACTCTGATGACGGTGGTGAGTTGTGCTGTGGTGTCAACGACGCGGTCCACTGAGAACTGCTGGGCGGCCCATCGGGCGACCCATCGGGCTCTCCGTTGGCCGGAATGGCCATTGATCTAGTCGTGCTACGCAGGGTTCGAAATCGTCTTTTCACTCCGATCAGTCTCGTTAGAAGAAGGTTATCCGAAAACGCTCTCATGAAATCTTCGCATCCATCGATTCCCCGTACAGTCGCTTACAAAATCGGCTTCCCCGCGCACTCACGGGAAAACTTTCTCTCGCTTAGCTGGCCAATGATATGGCAATCTTAATAGGCACCCTGTCAGCCGCGAAATAGGCAAAAGGGACTGCACATCAGCAGTCTCCTCTTTTGATACTGTATCAGATCCGATCTGCTTTGCTGGGGATACGGCAGGCTTTTGTTGGCTGCCCTGTTTCCGGCCAGGACGAAGGCTGGATGACATCACGTGGCAGCTGCCATGTCTCAGGTAATCCTCTCGTCGTTTTCCACATCAGGCCAACAAAATTTCTAGGCATGAGAATAAATCAATTGGTTGGTTGCCTTTGAGTCTACCTTACATGAATGTAATCTTACTGCCACTACTCAACAAAGACATCAACTTCCGGCCCCGTAAGAAATTCCAACCACGGCTGAGGACTAGCAATAGAGATGGTTAGGAAAATCGAGCAGTTCATGCTGGCAAGAAATGCTTGCGCAACCAAGCAGCAGACATATGGTAAACCATACTGGTCGAAGAACTCCTTCAAGTAGTCCCTGACCCTGACGGATCTGACGACTGGCTCTGCTCTTAGAATGCCTAGTATCTCCACAAAATCGTCCAATATGTTACCCAGTATCCGCCCTCTCTCCTCTTCGACTGGAAACGCAGTCGTGCACATTGCCCAATAAGCTTCCGTGACCATCTTGACACTATCAGGATGCACGAAGTCAGCGCTATTGTATAACCGTAGGACAATCATGACCGACTCCCATTGGTCCATTGCCTCAGTCCCTTCCGGATGTTCTTCGTCAACAAATCGAATGAAGACTCTCATGACAACCTTGCAAATTTCTCGACTAGCCTCTAGTATCTCAAGCTCTGCTTGTGTCACGAATCGAATGCATCGCGGATGATCTAATGCGGGAGTCATCATCATGAATCTCTTCGATACTACTCTCCACCGCTCATCGTCGGACCCCTCTCGTTGATATGCAGCTGTAAATGCAACAGGGCTTAGTCGAATCTGTCCCTGTGCGAATTTTTGGACGCTTTGGAAGTCTTCAGATGCAAGTCGATGAGTCTCAGGGACTCTGTTTAGCGGAGAGAGGTAGATCGTTGCGCTGTGACCTTGGGGGAGTATTATGAACGTGCCAACAGTGGTTCGAATCTCAACATGGCCCTCTACCGCTGCAAGAGAATAGAAGTGTCGGCAAATAAAGGCAGCTAGTCCCAGCCTCGAGCATGAAGCCCTGTATGGATGCACATGATCCCCAAGTCTCCGTAGCTGTTTAACCTGAAATGTGGCTTGGTCGTAGTTTGCCTGCGCTGGTAGCATTTCAAGGAGATCGGCTAATCGAAAAGTAGAGGATTGAAAGTTGCTTTCCCGCCAGGTTCTGAAACGCTGAAAGTTCTCGGGTTGAAAGTGTGGTACTGAAATTACTGCAATTCTCAACTCAGCATCAAGTCGCAGGCGATTGGCTTCTCTCTCTCTCTCTATAATCGATCGGCTATCAGGCGGAAGAGCACGAAGTTCCCGCTGAATAACGTCGCTTGGATCACCTGAATCTTTTAGTCCCTTTTCAGACCAATGACATTGGGTATGCGCCTACGCACCGGTCTTCAGAGCATTCTTGTATAAGTCTTTTATATTGTGTCGTACTAGCTTGAAGTTGTCTTGATCCTCGAGGTTTGACGCGAATTTGCACACTCCACTGTGGTCTGCATTTAACTTCACGATATTCTCGCGGTTGCCGGGTATGCCAAATCGTGCGCTCTCCGCCGGTACGATCTAATACACAATATATTTAGCGAATGCGCCATTTTATCATGAAGCTCGGCTTACCTTATCTAGAGCTCCCCAGAATGAGACGATGTCGTACTTAAACAACTGGTGCCTCCAGTGGTCTTGCATAATATCAGAGAAGACGCTCCCCTTCTTTAGTGTCTCTAGCACGTCGTCGCCCTGCTGAAATCCCGCAGCCGTTGCAATCTTAGCTACCACGCCACCTAAGCTCACCAACATCCCGTCCCCTCCGTGGTGTGGTGTGGCAAAGAACGCTAACCCCGTCGTGGCATCTTTGATTGGCGTGTATTTTGGATTATTATGTGCATTGATTAACGCCTGCTTGATTAGCAGTCCACCCATACTGTGACCCAGAAATAGAATCGGCTTTGACTCTATATCCTCTCTCTCTATTCTTATTGCCTCGAGCAATTCGTTCGCCTTGCCTACAAATGTATCCCTATCCTTCCCATAGACAGCTGAAGAGTTATATTCGTAAAGGAAGATACGCGTCTCAGGGACGTATTGAGGGAGATCATCGCGAAGCCAGAGGCGCCCTTGGGAGCCGGGAGGTTTGCGCCACGTATCCCAAGCATGGTCGCGGTCATTCCTGCTTCGTGGATTCAGGCCATGGACGGCGACGATACTGGTCATATTAGTAGGACGTGTGGAAGCGGAAATCAAACATACTCAACTCTTGTAGCATTGTTTTCTGTGCTCTCAGCATTTGGGTCCGGATGTAGCTGTCGCAGAGGCTTCGTTGGCCCCGACGTTAGCTGAGGATGAGTACAGAGCTGATAGACTGACCATTTTGGTATACCTTCAACTGGGGTTGATCTTGTCGGTACAATGTGTACTTTGCAGCACCAGAAACAAGCTGAACTTGAAGGTTTGGTGAACCGAAGTGTATCGTGGACGTTACTGTGAAAGGAGCTGAGGTTGAATGCCAGAGCCTCGTAGCGCTTGCCAACGAATGATGATACGGCTTGTTGCAAACGCCACAACCAAGCTGAATACCAGAAATAGGACATACCCCTACCTGTTGGCTGTGAAAGGAAAGGAAATACCTGGAAATAATACATGGTACAGATTATGAACCAAGCCATTTTCGACAGATAGGTTGCGCATAACTGCAAACTATTCACCGACCTTTAGCAGAAGGTTGTGAGGTGAGAAGTCATGTGTGGACTTCTGCCTGAGGAATTGATATTTATTTATGGAATATTCCAGAAATCTGGATAATGTAAGTTACCAAAACCATCAGAATTGGAGCACGGTCGGAGTTTGAGCCAACGGCTAAATTGAATACTGTAGTCAGCTCAGAAAGTACGAAAGTACAACGTAAAAAGATTTCTCTGTGGGTCATTGGGTCGGTTTCAGGCTGTCATCTTTTTAGCTTGTCACATGATAAGGTTACTAACGTCCCTCCCTGCGTGCCGAGAAACCCTGCGTGCCGAGAAAAACATGAGGTACTTTGCCTTTATGCATTCTCAACTCCACACCAGCTTATGAGTCTACAAAAATAAAAGATCAGTAGCATTATACAGCTATTTATTAGCAATTTGACTTGATCCGAAGAAAGTTTGATGTCTGTATCGTTGCCCTTTCGACTGATTTATGAGAAGCCCTCGTTTAGGCTTTAGTACGAGTTCTCTGCTACAGCTATACTGGCGAGCTTTTATTTTTCCTTACACATCTTAAAAGTTCTGATCTGATCTTTAAATCTATATTTTTTGGTCTGAAACCATTATAAGCTTTGTGGCTGCTGTGGCGCGCAAACAGTTGCAGGGCCGCAACGCGGATCAGTACTTCTGATCGACGGAACTAACGATTCTCGCCTAGAAGGGACAGACCCCGCATCTCCCCCAAAGCTATGGTAATTTCGCCGTGATTTCGCCAGAGTTTCCCTGGAGCTTACTTAATAAATGTCAGCCTAAGACTTAAGGCCAGACATCGATAACTGATGCATGATCGAAGGTAGACTGGGTCCTGATGTCCGTTTCTATTATTCAATTCCCAGATTTCTTTAGCTTCCCTCTCAGTAACAAGAATACATTATTGTCAATCGAGATTGACTTCGCCGGTCAGCCTGAGCGACTGGGCCGGTCTTGCGCGCTTCCAGTGATGTACGACGATGCTATTGCCGCGAGGCTGCCGCCCAGCTGCCAGCCTCAACCCGACATAAAGCCTTCACCCTTCGCATCTATGCCAACTCGACGGCTCAACTACTACCGAGAACCCTCCTCTTTGCGATCCTCGAACCTAGTCGAACAATGCGTCTGCTACAGTACAACAACGATGGCGATTTCAGCCTGACCGAGTTCTTTGAAGGCGATATACCCAAGAAGTATGCCATACTTTCGCACAGATGGGGCGAAGAGGAGGTCACTTTCAAGGATCTGACAGACGGCAAGAGCAAAGGCAAGGCTGGCTACGGCAAGATACAGTTCTGCGGAGAGCAGGCGAGGCGTGATGGCCTGCAATACTTTTGGGTGGATACCTGCTGTATCGATAAATCCAATGCTGTCGAGCTTCAGGAAGCCATCAACTCGATGTTTCGCTGGTACCGGGATGCGACCAAGTGCTACGTTTATCTACCAGATGTCTCGGGACCTCGAACAGATTCGGCTGATAAGTCTGACGAGGACTGGATATCGACATTTCGGAAAAGCGTATGGTTTTCACGAGGCTGGACTCTGCAAGAGCTTATTGCGCCGGCATCAGTCGACTTCTTCTGCAAAGAGGGGGAGCTACTAGGCAATAAGGCCTCCTTAGAACGACACATCTGCGAGGTAACAGGCATTCCAGCCAGGGCCCTTCGAGGGAGCCTTTTGTCTGACTTCAGCGTCGCTGAGCGATTATCGTGGGCAGCAAGTCGTGAGACCTTTCGCCAGGAAGACAAGGCATACTCGCTACTAGGCATCTTTGACGTCAATATGTCGCTCATCTACAGCGAAGGAAAGGATAAGGCGATGAATCGACTTCGAGAGGAGATCGATAAGGCTTCAAAAGGTAAGTCTTACTCTTTTGTCATAAGTACTTATTAAGAACACATTTGGGTATTGCGAAGCTGCTGACTAGATCAGGTTTTAAGCGCGAGGACTTCTCAGTCACCTTCAGCCTCTTTAATGTTTCCGATGTGGAACACTTCGTGGCAAGGAAGACAGAGCTCATAGAGATAGACAAGGCACTCGGTGGCGACGGCTCCCGGCGTGCCGTTGTTCTCCACGGTCTAGGCGGAATCGGCAAGACACAACTCGCTGCTGCATATGCGAAGCGGCACAAGGACAGCTACTCGGCAATATTCTGGCTGAACATCAAGGACGAGGATTCACTGAAGCAAAGCTTTATCAAGGTGGCTAAGCAGATTTCACGAGAACATCCTTCAGCTCTTCGACTTAGCAACGTGGATACAAATAAAAACCTCGATGAGGTGGTAGATACGGTCAAAGCGTGGTTGAGTCTGCCTAACAATACACGATGGTTGATGATCTATGACAACTACGACAACCCTAAACTGCTTGGTAAGACGGATCTCGCGGCTGTGGATATTAGGATGTTTATCCCAGAATCATATCAAGGATCAATTATCATTACAACACGGTCACCGCAAGTCAGAATTGGTCATCTTATCCACATTCGGAAGCTCGGCGATGTGCGTGATAGCCTTGAGATTTTGTCAACCGTGTCTAGACGGGAAGGACTAAGAAGTGGTAAGAACGTTATAAATTTCAATGATCCAGATCTAATTTTATTAATAGATCCCGATGCTATCATGCTTGCTAAAGAATTAGATGGACTGCCTCTTGCACTAGCTACTGCCGGAGCATATCTCGATCAAGTGGCGGTAAGTCTTTCGGACTATTTACGTCTGTACCAGCAGTCTTGGGTGCAACTCCAAGAATCGAGTCCGGAACTGGACTCGTACGAGGACCGGACACTTTATTCTACCTGGCAAATATCATTCAATTACGTCAAACAACAAAACGACCTTTCAGCTAAGCTTTTGTGCTTCTGGGCGTACTTCGATAGCCAGGATCTCTGGTTAGAGCTTCTCCAGCACAGTGACTCGAACGACCCCGACTGGGTACGAGCACTGACGAAAGACGAAGTAAGCTTCCATCAAGCGGTACGGATATTGAGTAGCCATGGGCTAGTAGAGGTAGACACGTCTTGGCAAGGTTTGATCGAGTCACGAGGGTATAGTATTCATGGGTGCGTTCACTCATGGACAATTCATGTCCTTAACCAAGCCTGGGATCATGATCTTGCTCGGCTGGCTGTGAAGTTCATTGGAGCACATGTCCCGGGAGAGCTGGCTGTTCAGCCGTGGCTGACACAACGACGACTTCTCCAGCATACAACAAGGTGTTTATATATGGTTCGAAATAGCTTGGTTCCGGTCGATGACATTGCATGGGAATGTCATAACCTGGGTCTCCTATACGCCGACCAGGGTAAGCTGGCCGAGGCCGAGCAGATGTACCAGCGGGCGCTGCAAGGCAACGAGAAGGCGTGGGGTCCGGACCACACGTCGACGCTCGACACGGTCAATAACCTAGGGAACCTCTGCAAGAACCAGGGCAAGCTGGTCGAGGCCGAGCAGATGTACCAGCGGGCGCTGCAAGGCTATGAGAAGGCATGGGGTCCGGAACACACGTCGACGCTCCGTACGGTCAACAACCTGGGTCTCCTCTACGCCGACCAAGGCAAGCTAGCCGAGGCCGAGCAGATGTACCAGCGGGCGCTGCAAGGCAACGAGAAGGCGTGGGGTCCGGACCACACGTCGACGCTTAACACGGTCAATAACCTAGGGAACCTCTACAAGAACCAGGGCAAGCTGGTCGAGGCCGAGCAGATGTACCAGCGGGCGCTGCAAGGCAACGAGAAGGCGTGGGGTCCGGACCACACGTCGACGCTCGACACGGTCAACAACCTAGCAGCCCTCTACGCCGACCAAGGCAAGCTGGTCGAGGCCGAGCAGATGTACCAGCGGGCGCTGCAAGGCTATGAAAAGGCATGGGGTCCGGACCACACGTCGACGCTTAACACGGTCAATAACCTAGGGAACCTCTACGCCGACCAAGGCAAGCTGGTCGAGGCCGAGCAGATGTACCAGCGGGCGCTGCAAGGCTACGAGAAGGCATGGGGTCCGGACCACACGTCGACGCTCGACACGGTCAACAACCTAGGTCTCCTCTACGCCGACCAGGGCAAGCTGGTCGAGGCCGAGCAGATGTACCAGCGGGCGCTGCAAGGCAAGGAGAAGGCATGGGGTCCGGAACACATGTCGACGCTCCGTACGGTCAATAACCTAGGGAACCTCTACGCCGACCAAGGCAAGCTGGTCGAGGCCGACCAGATGTACCAGCGGGCGCTGCAAGGCTACGAGAAGGCATGGGGTCCGGACCACACGTCGACGCTTAACACGGTCAATAACCTAGGGAACCTCTACGCCGACCAAGGCAAGCTGGTCGAGGCCGAGCAGATGTACCAGCGGGCGCTGCAAGGCAAGGAGAAGGCATGGGGTCCGCAACACATGTCGACGCTCCGTACGGTCAGCAACCTGGGTCTCCTCTACAAGAACCAGGGCAAGCTGGTCGAGGCCGACCAGATGTACCAGCGGGCGCTGCAAGGCTACGAGAAGGCATGGGGTCCGGACCACACGTCGACGGTCGACACGGTTAACAACCTGGGTGTGATATATCGTGATCAGTGTTACGAACGGGTCAAGAAATCTGCTCTCCAGAAACTATGTTTCCATTCAGGATTGACGGAGCATTCAGAGTGCGGGTCTAGCATTATTCAGTTGGTTACTCTTTGCCTTCGGTATAAATCCTGTAGGACAACTCTTCTGAGCCTTCTTTGCAAAGTTCTCCTTTGGACGAATGAGGAAACCCTCTCGCTCCTTGCTTTTTCCCATGGAGTATCTGATACAATTCCTCAGTACAACCGATTTTGCGATGGATGCCACTGCGACATCGATGTAGGTACCGGCTGCTTTAGCTGTAAATCATGCAAGGACGTCGATCTATGTAGACTATGTTTCGCGCGGTATGACTTAGATGAGCTGAAGAGCATCATGGCCACTTGTCAAGATCACACATTTGCTGATTTCTCAAGGACTGTCACGGTCGAGGATACAGAACAATGGCTGCAGGAACTGGCAAGGGATCGGTAGGTAAAGTAGCTTACATGGCGGTGGTCGGAGAAGCCGAAGCCGTACAAGTGAGGAATGCGAATATCGGGGCATTGATGTTGCATCCACACGTATGTTCCCACTTCAGAGCTCAACTTTTCATCTACTGTGCTAGGGTACTTGGCTTCAGAAAGCTTGTGTGGCATAGGACAACGAAAGATGAGCTTCTTGTGGAAGCGGCCGATCGTACCTCGATAGACATTGAAGCTGCCACGAATCCATTGATCCTTTGCTATGACAATTCCGATTGCTGAGCCTCAAGTGGTTCTTGACAAGAGCTTGACTAGATTGCCTCTGGTCCTAGAGTGATTGATAGAGCTCCGTCGCTGCCTTACGGTATGCTGGTTAGCTGATGATATTTGCATCTTTCTGAAGTGCCGACTCGTATACGATGTGTTCCGGTGATCTAGCTTAAGGGCAGTAGGCATGGTACGAACCGGTCTAGCGCAGGGTCCTTGAGGATCTCTAGCATGCGAGACGATAGGGTCGATGCTAGCTTGAATGCGACTTGGGATATAGGGTCTGGCATGTTCAAGATGTCAGGTGCGATTTTCGTGCCTAGACCAACTAACGTTACGGGAGGAAAATTTCATTTTCTAGCCGAGAATCGTTAGTTCCATCGATGAGAAGACCGAACCGCGTAGCGGCCCTGCAACTGTTTACGCGCCACAGCAGCCACAAAGCTTATGAGGGCCTTGGACAAAAAAATAAAGATCTGAGGCTCAGATAAGAACTTTTAAGACGTGTAAGGGATAATAAGAGCTTGCCAGTATACCTGTGGCAGAGGGCTCGTATTAAAGCCTAAATGGAGGCTTCTTATGAACCAGGCAAAAAAGCGACGTTGCGAAAACAAAATTTTCTTCAGAAGGTGTCAATTTGCTAATAAATAGCTGTGTAATGCTACTGATCTTTTATTTTTGTAGACTTATAACCTGGCGTGGAGTTGAGAATGCGTAAAGTCAAAGTACCTCATGTTTTTCTCGGCACGCAGGGTTTCTCGGCACGCAGGGAGGGACGTTAGGTGGGGCTGAGAATCTTCAAGTGAGTGTAGAGGGGAAGCCGATTTTGCAAGCAACTGTAATTGGCTGCCCTTAAACCAGGCCTTTCTGTGTTATTAGCGGACCGATATTTGCCAGGCGGCCCACTTTCTGGTAATGGCATCTCATGATTCCTCCCAAAATTAGAGGTAGACAAATTGAATACTAAGGCCACCAATCGAGCCAGCTAGATCCAAGACCAGAGAATATGTGAGCTGGTGGGCATGCGAAAAACCAAGTTCGTATGGTCGCCATACCGGCACGTGACCACATCTCAACTGCCTTCCGTGGATGTTTTGGGCGAGGTTGGCGGCTTTTTGTGGAAAGCCGAGTTTCTGGATGTGAAGAATGACCCGAGAAGTGATTTGGTTCCCCTGGCTGCACACATTATAACTTATGGCGTTTTCTCTTGGTACCAAGATATCCAATCAATGACACGGCAGTGACCCACATTATCTCCAGAGCCAACATCAGCCTCAGCTCGCCCATCCAGAAACCTGTGAATTTCGACATACAAACTTGCCTGTCTCATTCACGGCTAACGTAGCTTGTAAATTAGGCTTCGCGTCGTTTCGCTTAAAAACAATATGAGCACGGACCACCCCGCCATTTTTGGCTGACTGCATTATGGGTCATCTCTACAGCAAATAGTTGCTGCATGACATCTGACCACTTCGTACAGCGAGCATGAGGTCAAAAGCTAACTTATTAAGGAAGTGGAGGAATCATTAATTGTATGGTCTACGCCAAAGGCTGGCAAAGAATTCAGGTTACAGCTCAATACTTTGACCAAAATATCACATGACAACATCCCAACACGTCGACTACTTTTCAAGAAAGCTGTTAAGGCTTTTGATCAAAAGGACTTTGCATTAGGACAGGCAGAAATGAGGATACAGCAATTAGAAGCTAAATTGGATCAATTACAACCACGGAAAAAAAGGAAGGTTCAAACCACCCCAAATTCCAAGTTTGCGGATATCCAAGCTATTCAAAGAGCTCAAATTGCAGCTGGAGATCAAGAAATTGTACCTATTGATTCAGATTCAGTAGGAGATTCTGAGGCTACAGAAGATTGTATAGAAATTGAAGCGTTGTAGAGTTATTAAGTGTTATTTACAGGTGGTGGTAAAATTGCGGGGTGTCCGGAAGGGGGGGGTGGGGACTTATACTATCCATTGGTAAGTACCGTCCAGCTTTTCATATTAGTAGGTTTAGCCCTTGTTGAATCTGAAGAAATGATAACCCCCCTAACGAATGGCCTAAAACAATAATCCTGCCCCATACAGCTTCACAAGTAGGTCGATAGTTCGGAGGTAGCCAGAGATATCTAGTAGTACTGTCTACTAGCCATTCATCAGATACGCGTAAGTTCGGAATGTGTTTGCCGTCGGGGTCAGAATGGCCTTCGAGCGTCTGCTGCAAGGCTCCTGTTGCTGCGCCCCAGAGCCGTACAGTGTTATCGTAAGACCCCGACACGACCTGCTTGCCGTCGGGGGAGAAGGCCACGGATCTGACCCCGCGAGAATGGCCCTTGAGCGTCTGCTGCAAGGCTCCTGTTGCTGCGCCCCAGAGCCGTACAGTGTTATCGTAAGACCCCGACACGACCTGCTTGCCGTCGGGGGAGAAGGCCACGGATCTGACCCAGCCAGAATGGCCCTCGAGCGTCTGCTGCAAGGCTCCTGTTACTGCGTCCCAGAGCCGTACCGTGTAGTCGTCAGACCCTGACACGACCTGCTTGCCGTCAGGGGAGAAGGCCACGGATGTGACCCAGTCAGAATGGCCCTCGAGCGTCTGCTGCAAGGCTCCTGTTGCTGCGTCCCAGAGCCGTACCGTGTAGTCGCTAGACCCTGACACGACCTGCTTGCCGTCGGGGGAGAAGGCCACGGATGTGACCCCGCGAGAATGGCCCTCAAGCGTCTGCTGCAAAGCTCTTGTTGCTGCGTCCCAGAGCCGTACAGTGTAGTCGCCAGACCCCGACACGACCTGCTTGCCGTCGGGGGAGAAGGCCACGGATGTGACCCCGCGAGAATGGCCCTCGAGCGTCTGCTGCAAGGCTCCTGTTATTGCGTCCCAGAGCCGTACCGTGTAATCGCTAGACCCTGACACGACCTGCTTGCCGTCGGGGGAGAAGGCCACGGATGTGACCCAGCGAGAATAGCCCTCGAGCGTCTGCTGCAAGGCTCCTGTTGCTGCGTCCCAGAGCCGTACCGTGTAGTCGCTAGACCCTGACACGACCTGCTTGCCGTCGGGGGAGAAGGCCACGGATGTAACTGAGTCAAAATGGCCCTCGAGCGTCTGCTGCAAGGCTCCTGTTGCTGCGTCCCAGAGCCGTACCGTCTTGTCGTCAGACCCCGACACGACCTGCTTGCCGTCGGGGGAAAAGGCCACGGATCTGACCGCGCTAGAATGGCCCTCGAGCGTCTGTAGCATCGCATTCCAATATGTTTCTACTCTGGGCTTTCTTTGGATCCAAGACGGAATACATCCTTCGAACGTTTCTCGAACAATGCTCTTCTCTGGTGCGAAGACAAGAGCAGAACAATATGCTTGAAGAGGCGCCTGTTCAATAATTGATCCGTTGGATACGGCGAACCGCCTGGCATCGTGTATGAACGCATATACAGTAGGACTATTATCGAACTTATTCATGTCAGTAGACTTTTCTGATAATGTGATGAGGATATCTAGAGACATATACCTCAAGATCCTCCAGCTTCTTAACCATAAGTATACCTTCTGACACGCTTTGCAACAGGCTCAGCGCCTCAAGCCAGTACAAGAAGTACTGACGGAGGAAACTATAAGCTAGGTCAATGTCCCTGAGGTCCTCGATCGTGTCTTTTCTAGTTCGATATTCGAGTAGATGATCAACCCAATAAAGACAAGAGTACCGTACTGCAGCAAGGGGATCAGGATCGGGCTGCTTGACTTGGTCGATACTAATCCCCGGAGCTCTTAGGCTATAGACATCGCGCCGTAGGACCGTACGCAGGACTTGTAGCGACCGCGAGAACAGAGCGTAGTGAGTATCGGTTATCCCAGAAGGAAAGACAATATTACGAGCCTTGTTGACCAAGAAGTCCTTAGCAGACTGATGGACAAAATATATAGTGCGATCTCGAAGTGTGAGAAAAGAGCCACAATGTCCTATGATCTCTGCGAGAGCCTTGTAATTACTAGAACTTCGTGGTGGCATGTCAACAAAGGAAGGTAGCTCGTCTAGTGTAATAGGCCGGTGTGTGACCGAGACGATGGCCAGTATACTTTTACAGCGCTTAACTGTCCTTGAAGTACCGATCTGCTTCATCATCCGCATATAAAGGGCATCAAGTCCGGGGGGGAACGCTGACAACATTTCTTCAACCTCCCATCCTGGGATAACGGCGAGTTCTTGACAAACCAAAGCAACCCAAAGGAATGTTCCGTTTGCATTTGAGGATAAGTAGCGTTGGACAGCGTCTCGGGTTTCTATGTCGTAGTGTTGTCGCTCCGCTAACCAATTTACCTTGGATGTGATGTATGTACTGACGGCTGCGGAGACGGAGTTTTCGTTCAGCTCAAGGCACATGCTTGCTTTCTGCGTCGCTCTATCGAGGTCCTTCTCGATGCTCGGCCAGTTGCGACTAGAAACAATCCACTTGGTCCGACGAGATATATGCGAAGTCTGTACGATGAGGTCCAACAATTTCGGCAAGTCCACTTCGCATTCGTCGAGCGCGTCGACGATTAAGCACGTATTATTCAGTTTCGGGTCTTGTAGGATGTTGGCGAAGATTTCGGATAAAGCAACCCAGGTATTTGAATCCTCAAAGAGCGCTTTGCCGGCCTGATCATACTTCTTCCGTACATGTGAGATAAGAGACGGCTGTTCATTGACAAGTAGATAGATCAGACCTCGTAGCACGGCCGTGGCGTTGTTAATTCGAGATTCCGTCGCTTGACAGAAGAAGTATGATAGAAGAGTCGACTTCGGTAAAGACTTCTTCAGCTCGTTGATAATGCCGCAGAGCAACATTGTTTTGCCCTTGCCGGGATCTCCTTTGATCCATAGCAGCCAAGTCTGCGGGTTGTTCCACCATTGTTGGAAGTTGGAGGTCTGTAGGGCCCAGTGATATGAGCCCTCTAGTAAGCCACCCTTGGTGTCCTCAATACGCGTCTTGTCGTCGCGGGGATCGCTGAGGCGTAAGTCTTGGAGGCACTTGTTGAACTTGTCGATTTCCTCTTCGAGCCGTTTGAATGCATTCGCCATCCCTTCTCCGTAACGGAGGGGTATTTGGACGTCAAAAATGCCGAGCAAAGAGTAAGCTTTGTCTTCTTCGACTGTTGTCTGGCGGGGTTGAATCCATGAAAATCGCTCCTTTTCGCTGAACTGCGACAAAGAGGCTCCTTGAAGTGCCGACTTAGGAATGCCTGTGATCTCGTGAATTTGCTGCTCTAGAGACCTCTTACTACCAATCCGCTTGGATTCCTGGCAGAAGAATTCTACTGATGTTGGAGCAAGAAGCTCTTGAAGGGTCCAGCCTCGAGTGAACCATCTGGATTGCCGAAATTGCAATTCCCAGGCCAGGTCATCAACGTTAACCGAGGTGCTCGACACATCTGGCAGATAGACGTAGCATTTTGTAGACAGGTGGTACCAGCGAAACATAGAGTTAATAGCTTCTGCAAGCTCCGCGACGTTCGATTTGTCGATACAGCAGGTGTCTACCCAAACGTATTGCAAGCCATCACGCTTAGCCTGCTCTGCACAGAAACGTATCTTCTTGTAGCCAGCCTTCTTCGCACCGGTTCTATTCTGTAGATCTTCAAAGGTGACCTCCTCCTCCTCCCATGTGTGCGAAAGTATAGCATACTCAGGTATAGCCTTATTGACGAACTCGGCTAAGCTGAAATCGCCATCGCTGTTATAGTATAGCAGACGCATTATGCGACTAGGATTCGAGGATCACAGGAGGAAGGGTTCTCGATAGCTGTTGAGCCGTTGAAAGAGCATAGATGCGGAGTGAGATGAAGGTTGTTGAAAAACGGCGTTGAGGCTGCAGCCTCGCGGTAATGACACCAATGACCATAACCGCGGAAGACCTGCCAATCGCACTGGCTTACCGCAGAAACTCGGGAAGTCATGGGGGGTAGGATGTAGGATGTTCGGAGCCACTCTCGATTGAGCATGATGTGTTGATGTCGCTGAGGGAGGAGCTGAAGGAAATGCACAGTGAATAATTCCCAAGCTTTAATTTTCTGCCATGCTCGAATTTTCTAGCCCGGATTATTAGGCTTCATTTGCGTCCGACGTGAGATGCGGGGCGGGGGGAAGCGTTTCACAGGACCCTAATCAATCTCGTTAGTCGGTCCGATTCGAGGCTCGATCCAGCATCAGCCAAAGATGGCGGGGTAGTCTGTGCATCACACTGTTTTTAAGCGACACGCCGCGAAGCCGATTTTGCAAGCTACTGTATTTCTTTTCGGAACCTGTCATGCCTCATTCTATCAATGCAAATTTCGACATCCAGGGGCTTTAGCTTGTCGCCTATTTTTGGACAGTTTTGCAGTATGTCAATGTTCCTTGCATACCCTAGGAGGGAGGGGGGGTAAGCGGGTGTGGAAACGGGATGGCGAGCATCAACGGACGTGGTCGAAATGGCAGTTTGGCGACCAACGATGTCCTCGGATACAGCTGCCATATTTCTGGGCAATAGGTACTCCTAAAGAGGCTTACGCGCGGGTTACTGTATAAGAGCGAATAAATTGTGGAATCCTCCCGTGATACTCAAGTGGCGTACTTTCTAACGACTCATTACTATTATTTTATCTCCACAATGTCGGCCTGGCCGAGATATGCTGGTGATATTTCAGTTCCTTGTCCTTCACAAGAGGTAAAGGACACGTCAGGAGCAGAAATCCAAGACAATATAGCTCCCCAGAAACCGTCAAAGTACAGTCGATATATGAAAATGCTCCTGGAGCTAGACGATATACCATGGTGGCATGACATTCTTGCCAGTTTGTGCACATGGCTCCTCCTTGCGGGATACGTTGTCTTACCAGGAGCATTCACGTCTATTCGCAACTCTCGGGTGCTTTCAGAAGGAGCCGGCGCTGCGGGTAAAGCGATTGTGAAAGCTGCTGAAACGTGGCCAGTGTTATTGTTCGCTTCCATATGCTGCGCTATAGGCGTTTCTGGAATGGGTTGGCTCTGGCATCAATGGAGGATGAATTACGTGTGGTTACTCAACAAGATTATTGTGTAATTCTTTCAAATCTCCTGAATTGATAGATGCTAATCTCTGCAGCCCTGGTATGCTAAACTCGCTTGCCGGCCTTATCGCCACGATTACCAATATCTACACTGCCCGGAACAAATTCTGGTCTCGAACAGCTATAGTTACGGCAGCTATTACAGGAACTTGCGCAGTGATATTGATGGTTCTATTTTCCATTCATTATTTTTGGAAATTGAGACTTGTAAAGGAGGAACATGAAAGATTAGAAAAAGCAGCCGAGAAAACAGAGGCCAAATAGAGACGCTTTTGATTTGGCCAGAAATCTACACCGGCGATGTCATACAATTAAGCTATTTCCAGTGCTCTATCCTAGGGAGTAATATTGAGGAAGCCGTTTAAGTTACTTGATTTTAATGTTTATCGGTCTGTTGGTAGAAGAATGCAGCTAGAGCGCCGGATCAATCCGCCCTCACGAATCAAGGAGGTATTTCTAGTAGGCAAGGTAACGTCCCTCCCTACGTGCCGAGAAACCCTGCGTGCCGAGAAAAGCCATAGGTACTTTGACTTTAAGCATCTCAGACTCCACACCAGCTTATGAGTCTATAAAAAGAAAAGATCAGTAGCATTACACAGCTATTTATTAGTATTTTGACACCTTCCGAAGAAAATTTTGTATTCGCATCGTCGCTTTTTCGCCTGATTTATAAGAAGCCTCCATTTAGGCTTTCGTACGAGTCCTCTGCCACAGCTTTACTAACGAGCTCTTACTATCCTTTACACATCTTAAAAGTTCTTATCTGACCTTCAGATCTATATTTTTTTGTCCGAGACCCTCATAAGCTTTGTGGCTGCTGTAGCGCGTAAATAATTGCACGCGGTTCGGTACTTCTGATCGACGGTACTAACGATTCTCGGCTAGAAGGAACCAACCCCGCACCACCTCCTTTAAAGCTTTACTTCGTACAAAGTATGTTCAGTAAATGGTTGCTGCAAGACATCTGACCATTTCACACAGCGAGCATGAGATCAAAAACTAAACTATATGATCCTTGCACGTCGCGTGGCTTTTTTCTTACGTGGACGATATTGTTGGAAAGTTACATAATTAAGTCAGCTTGTTCTAGAAAATTCTAGAAGGAAGTAAGTTACTATGAATTCTTAGGCTCCCCTAGGACCCTTTATGAAATAAAGGAAAAATGAAAAAGAGATATGATGTTAAGACCTTTCGTACATTATTCATTGACAAATATTACTTTCTATGCCACAAGCTTTGGCCCTTGTTGAAGTTCAAGAACTGATAATCCCCCTGACGAATGTCCTAAAGCGACAATCCCGCCCCATGCAGCTTCACAAGTAGGTCGATAATTAGTAGGTAACCAGAGAAGTTTAGTGGAACCTTCTACTAGCCAGTAGTCGGACACGTGTAAGGTCCGAAAGTTCTTGCTATCGCGGGCGAAGGCCACTGAGGTGACCCCACCGGTATGGTCCTTAAGGGCTGGCAGCAGCTGCTGTCCCGTGGCCGCGTCCCAGCGCCGGACCGTCATATCCCAAGACCCAGACACGATCTGCTTGCCGTCGGGAGAGAAGGTTACTGAGGTGACCCCACCGGCATGGCCCTTAAGGGCTAGCAGCAGCTGCTGTCCCGTGGCCGCGTCCCAGCGCCGGATCGTCTTATCGTAAGACCCAGACACGATCTGCTTGCCGTCGGGAGAGAAGGCTACTGAGGTGACCCTACCGGTATGGCCCTTAAGGGCTGGCAGCAGCTGCTGTCCCGTGGCCGCGTCCCAGCGCCGGACCGTCGTATCGTAAGACCCAGACACGATCTGCTTACCGTCGGGAGAGAAGGCCACTGAGGCGACGTCATTAGTATGGCCCTCGAGGGCTGGCAGCAGCTGCTGTCCCGTGGCCGCGTCCCAGCGCCGGACCGTCGTATCGTTAGACCCAGACACAATCTGCTTGCCGTCGGGAGAGAAGGCTACTGAGGTGACCCCACTAGTATGGCCCTCGAGTGTTTGAAGCATCGCATTCCAATGTGTTTCTACTTTAGGCTTTCTCTTGATCCAAGACGGAATACACCCCTCGAACGTTTCTCGAATAATACTCTTTTCTGGGGTGAAGATAAGAGCCGAACAGTATGCTTGAAGAGGCGCTTGTTCAATAATTGATCGGTTGGACACGGCAAAACGCCTCGCATCATGTATAAAGCCATGTAAATTCGGACTTCCATCGAACTGATTGGTTTTAGTAAGTGTCTCTAATAATTCTAAGAGAAGATACATTGAAACGTACTAGAAGATCTTCAAGCTTCTGGATCATAACTACGCCTTCTGACAAGCTTTTCAACAGGCTCAGCGCCTCAAGCCAGTACAAGAAGTACTGGCGAAGGAAACTGTAGACCAAGCCACTGTCCTTGAGGTCCTTGATTGTGTCTTCTCTCGCTCGACAGTCTAGTAGATGATCAACCCAGTAAAGACAGGAGTACCGTACCGCAGCGAGGGGATCAGGGTCGGGCTGCTTGACTTGTTCGATAGAGATTCCGGGAGCTATCAGGTTATAGACATCGCGCCGTAGTACCGTACGCAGGACTTGCAGCGACCGCGAGAACAGAGCGTAGTGGATGTCGGCCATCCCAGAAGGAAAGACAATATTAAGAGCCTTATTGATCAAGAAGTCCCTAGCAGACTGATGGACAAAAAAAATAGTGCGATCTCGAAGTGTAAAAAAGGAGCCACAATGTCCTATGATCTCTGCGAGAGCCTTGTAATTACTACAACTTCGTAGAGGGATGTCAACAAAAGAAGGCAACTCGTCCAACGTAATGGGCCGGTAGACGATCGAGACGACGGCTAGTATACTCTTACAGCGCTTAGCAGCCCTTGAAATTCTGATCTGCTCCATCATCCGCATATAAATGGCATCGAGTCCAGGCGGAAACGCTGACAACATTTCTTCAACCTCCCATCCTGAGATACTGGCGAGTTCTTGGCAAACCAAGGCAACCCAAAGGAAGGTGCCATTTGCGTTTGCCGACAAGTAGCTTTGAACAGCACCCCGCGCGTCATTGTCGTATTCGTTTTGCGTTGCTAAAAAAACTACCTTAGACTGGATATATGTATTGACGGCCGCGGAGACGGATTTTTCGTTAAGCTCTAGATGCAAGCTGGCTTTCTGAGTCGCTTTATTGAGGCTTTTCTCGATGCTCGGCCAGTTGCGACTAGAGACAATCCACTTGATGCGAGGAGATATAGACGAAGTCTGTACGATGAGGTCCAACAATTTCGGTAAGTCCACTGCGCATTCGTCGAGCGCGTCGACGATTAAGCACGTACTATTCAGTTTCGGGTCTTGTAGAATGCTGGTAAAGATTTCGCATAAAGCAACCCAGGCATTTGCATCCTCAAAGAGCGCTTTGCCGGTTTGTTCATACTTCTTCCGTACATGTGTGATAAGAGATGGCTGTTCATCAAAAAGTAGAAAGATCAGACCACGTAGCACGGCCGTGGCGCTATTAATTCGAGAGTCAGTCGCCTGACAGAAGAAGTATGATAGAAGAGTCGACTTCGGTATAGACTTCTTCAGCTCGTTGATAATGCCGCAGAGCAACATCGTCTTGCCCTTGCCGGGATCTCCTTTGATCCATAGCAGCCAAGTCTGCGGGTTGTTACGCCATTGTTGGAAATCGGAGGTCTCTAGGACCCAGTGATATGAGCCCTCTAGCAAGCCACCCTTGGTGTCCTCAATACGCGTCTTGTCATCGCGGGGATCGCTGAGGCGTAGGTCTTGGAGGCACTTGTTAAGCTTGTCGATTTCCTCTTCGAGCCGTTTGAATGCATTCGCCATGCCTTCGCCATAACGGAGGGGCATTTGGACGTCAAAGATACCGAGTAACGAGTACGCTTTATCTTCTTCGACCTTGGTCTGGCGGGGTTGAATCCATGAAAATCGCTCCTTATCGCTAAACTGCGACAAATAGGCTCCTTGAAGTGCCGACTTAGGGATGCCTGTGATCTCGTGAATTTGCTGCTCTAGAGAACTCTTACTACCAATCCGCTTGGATTCCCGGCAGAAGAATTCAACTGATGTCGGAGCAATAAGCTCTTGAAGGGTCCACCCTCGAGTGAACCATCTGCATTTCCGAACTGCCGATTCCCAGGCTAGTTCGTCAGCGTTGACGGCAGTTCTGGACACATCTGACAGATAGACATAGCATTTAGTCGACATGCGGTACCAGCGAAACATAGAGTTGATAGCTTCCGTAAGCTCAGCGCTGTTTGATTTATCGATGCAGCAGGTGTCCACCCAAAAGTATTGCAAGCCATCACGCTTAGCCTGTTCTGCGCAGAACCGTATCTTCTCGTAGCCAGCCTTCTTCGTACCGGTTCCATTCTGCAGATCTTCAAAGGTAACCTCCTCCCCTTCCCATGTGTGCGAAAGTATAGCATATTCGGGTATGGTGCTCTTGAAGAACTCGGCCAAGCTGAAATCGCCATCGCCGTTATAGTATAGCAGACGCATTATTCGACTAGGTTCGAGGATCGTAGGAGGGAGGGTTCTCGGTAGCTGTTGAGCCGTGGAAAGAGCATAGATGTGGAGTGAGGTGACAGCTGAGCGGCAGCCTCGTGGTAATGACACCAACGAGCATCACCGCGGAAGACCTGCCAATCGCACTGGCTTACCGCAGAAACTCGGGAAGTCATAGGGGGTGGGATGTAGGATGTTCGGAGCCACTCTCGATTGAGAATGATGTGTTGATGTCGCTGAGGGAGGAGCTGAAGGAAATGCACAGTGAATGATTCCCAAGCTTCAACTTTTTGTCGTGGTCGAATTTATCTAGCCCTAATTATTAGGCTGACATTCTCTTCAATTGCTTCCACCTGAAATGCGGGGAGGCATGGGGGCGTTTTACGCTAACCAATCTCGTTAGTCGCTCCGATTTAAGGCCCGTTCCGACATCAGCAAAACATGGCGGAGGTAACTTAGCGCCCTGCTGTCAGATTTTTATGCCATCGATTATAAACGACAGCCTGTAAATCATTTGTAATACAGTACGGCAAAACGACGCACACGGAACCGACGACGGACCGTCAGTACTGCCGAGAATCGTTAGTTCTGTCGATCAGAAGTACCGAACCGCGTGGCGGCCCTGCAATTGTTTGCGCGCCACGGCATCCACAAAGCTTAAAAGGGTCTCGGACCAAAAAATATGGATCTGAAGCTCGGATAAGAACTTTTAAGATGTGCAAGGGATAATAAGAACTCGCTAGTATCCCATCGTGTGGCAGTTACGACTTTTAGCGCCGTTTTTAAAAGAGACCTCTTAGCCCTAGCCGCATAACTCACCACCCATTGCTTTAAAAGACTAATTTACATAAGAGCTATTATTATTTCGAAGCAAAGCTATCATTTTATCTAATTCTTTTTGTTCTACTAGCTTATTTGCACTTAATACATTCATTTCAGATTTTCGCGCTAAAAGCCGTAAGCGAACTGCCACATGATGGGATAGCTGTAGCAGAAAGCTCGTTCTGCAGTCTAAATAGAAGCTTCTTATAAATCAGGCGAAAGGGCGACGATGCGAAATCAAAATTTTCTTCGGAAGGGATCAAGTTGTTAACAAATAGCTATATAATGGTTTTGATCTTTTATATTTATAAATCTATAAGTTGGTGTGGAGTTTAAGATGCTCAAAGTCAAAGTACCTATGTCTTTTCTCGGCACGCAGGGTTTCTCGGCACGTAGGGAGGGACGTTATCCGGGCTTAAAGCAGCAAGTTGTTTCCCTCCGACGGGGGATTTTCTCGTGCACTACCGTTCTAAGTCAAATTAATTGTAAAAGAGAAGAAATTTCTAACTTTGATCGTTCGTCGTGTGAAGTAAACAAGGGAAATCTTAAGCGAGGCGGCTGAAAGGGGTTGCCAAGCCTCTAGTCAAGCACAAACGCACCCTTTGGGAGAACCTGGAGATTTCTTGCAGGAAGCACCGAAAGCATTAAAAGATACTAGAGAGATCAATGTAATTAAATGCTTTGATACGGCAATTGTTCTTGGCACTTACTTGTCTATTTGCAGCATTGAAGGTTACTCGATCTGATTGGAGCTATATGATATGAACTACTAGGATTGAAATCTAGAAGATGTCGCATTAGTTTTAGAGAAAGGCATGATTGTGCCACTGAGCTTGCTTGAGAAGGCTTAATATTATGTGGAGCCGTTTTTAGACACCAAAGCTGGAATCTCTATTCTGAGGAGTTCCCCTTCTGGCTGACTTGCTTTCGACAATAGCGATTCGAATTTCCAGCAGGGATAAAGGAGACAGATATTGCTGTACGGCACTTTCCCGATATATAATTGCTTTAAACGTCGGAACTGGAAATGGCCTCCAAACTAAATTTGCACCTACGGAAAGAGACTGCAGATCAGCCAATGGCCCACAGACTCAGTCATCCTAGAAGCCAAAGTGGCAACTACCTACTCCTACTATGGAATGACCTCCCTAGCTGGCAACAAGATAACGAATTTATCCTCACTGGATATCGGCCTGCATCTGGATCCTTTCGAAAGTCCCTAAGCAGCTTACAGCACGTCCATAATGAGATTGTGAACATCTACTCTCACCTCCTCGGCGCAGTCCTTTTTGCAATTCTTCCAGTATACGTGTACGCAAGAACACGCAATTATCACGCCGCTATTCAAATTGGTGATATAATTGGCTTTACAACATTCTTTTTGGGGGTAATCCTGTGCTTTACCCTCTCTGCATCTTTCCATATTATGTCAAATCATAGCGAAAGGGTAGCGGCGTACTGGAACCAATTCGACTATCTGGGAATTGTTATCCTTATATGGGGATCGACAGTCCCTTTAATTTATTACGGATTCTATTGCGATTCAAATCTACAGAACCTCTACTGGGCTGTGGTCTCTATCTTGGCTGTGGTCTGCGCCATAGCCACCTTAAGCCCTAAGTTTCGATATCCAACCCTCAGACCATATAGAACAGTGATGTACGCTTCCCTTGGACTCTCCACCATGGTATTCATGACACATGGGCTTATTGTCCATGGCTGGGAGACTCAGGACCATAGAATGAGCCTGACATACGTGCTAACTACAGCGGTGCTCAATCTCCTAGGAGCTGTAGTCTATACAGTAAGGATTCCGGAAAGATGGCACGAACTGCGATATGACCTTTACGGATCTAGCCACCAGATATTACATTTCTTGGTTGTCTTTGCTGGATTTATATACATGTTTGGACTGCTGAGCGCTTTCGACTTCATCCATTCGCAGGCTCATCTATGTGCTTGAAGACCGAGGTTAGGGCAATCTCCTTGCCTAAGGATTTTACTCATGACTGCATTAAAAACGCCGGCACGATTCTTACAACACGGAAGGACACCAAAGAGAAGTCGTATTGATAGTTCGGGTTGAGAACGGCTCATACCAGAGATAGGAGAACTGAGCAGTTGTCAGTATCTGGGTCAGCGTGCTTGATGTAGTTGTGACGGTAGGAGGTTGGGGTCTGCAAATAAAGTACACTGAGATCTTACTAGGAAGAGCTACAGTATGTGAACAAGGCATTGTGTTCGATGCTACTGCTGACTTGGTATTGTTGCGGTAGTGAAGGCGGCCTCACGTCAAGAGCCACAAGCTTGCCTGTTGATAATGCGGGATCAACTCTGTCTAGCCAAGAATCGTTAGTTCCGTCGATCAGAAGTACCGAACCGCGTGGCGGCCTTACAACTATTTGCGCTATAGAGAACAGACATTGGATCGCTACGGGTTTGATTGTGTAGGGCTCAGCACCGAGTTTGGACAATTCTAGTATATGCTTAAGTTAGCGGATCTTCGATAGCTGCCTGAGGGTTTCGCACCCTGTCTTGGGCGTAATAGAATTGTGTGTGACTATTTGCGCGCCAGAGGCCACAAAGCTTATGAGGGTCGCGGACAAAAATTTATAAATCTGAAGCTCAGATAAAGGTTTTGAAACATGCAAGGGATAATAAGAGCTGGCTAATATAGCTGTGGTAGAGGTTGTCCTACCAAGTAACCAGATCGCGTTCTTGGTCTACTTGATTAGACTCGGATAAATGCTCCCAATACTCTCTGTGCAAATCCCAACGCCTGGGGTAGAAGGTATGGTTCGCCTCCAGGAGTGACACGGACAAGCGGCTCAAAGGGCATGATAGCCTTGCTAGCTATAACTAAGACCCGCCACGATTCACAAGAGCCTGTTTCATCCTGCTCATTGACAGCCTCCCAGCGTAGATGTACATTTGCGTCAGCGTTAAGCTTCGAAACCTGCATCTGGTTAAGGGTCCCAGTATTTTGCGAGTAGTCTAACCAAAGTTTTGGTTCAGGCCCAGGGATAGCATGCGAGTGACTCGCGATGTCTGAGAATCGGACGATTCCAGAGTAGATACCTAAGAAATCCCCTGGAAGTACTGGGATTATAGGGCTGACAGCGAGGCCCTTGTCGCCGTGTGGCAAAAGAGTTATAAAGATAGCTTTGTTCCAATGCTGGTGGGTGTTCTCACGGTCATTGAAAAGGCTTGCTAGACTCTTAGACGAAGTTGCTTTAGATGTCGCTGCAAACTTGAAAGCAGCCTTTTCGTCATCAGAGTACCACTCATTGGAAGAATCATTCCACAATGATTCCGCAACCTGAAGTCTTCCGGCAACATGCCTTTGCAAGAGACGGGATCTGCCCGAAAAATCTCCTTTGCAATATTCAAACACTCGGCCCTCAAGCTGGTCTACTTGAGGTCCGTAAACCTTTTCCCAGGACACAATAGTGTCAACAAGAGAAATGTCTGATCTTCTCGGGTATTTTCTGCAATATTGGGTGAACTCAGCAGTTCGGTAACAAGTTATCATCTCGACACCTGCTTTCCGAATATCGAACAAGGCTTTCCAGAATCCGCGACACTTCCGCTGGTTTTCCGCGCTCGTTCCAAAGCCAGCGCGTTTCATGAAGTTTTTTGTCGCGACCTTCTCAGCCGCGCTGATACCATCAAGGGGTCCCCTAGATGCTCCCTTAGGCAAGGTCGCGGGATCAAGGATTTTGACGCCTTTCAAGATTATTTCCCAATATGCGTTTTCATCACTATCGATTTGTATGCCGTTAGCGGCATGCCTCGCGTTTCTCTTCGAGATAGCATGAACTGCCGCTTCATATTCCAGGCTAGCAAGCTGCTTCGTAAACGCACGTATCTTGGTAGTGCCTGTCGTGCTCGTCACCATTTCCCTTTCCGTGCGGTTGCCGAACTGCCCAATCCTATCATGTCGATTTACCAACTCCAGGAGCACAGAGGTTACAACACGAATTGCTTGCTCGGGGTATAAAAGATCCGCCATACTAGGTAGTGTGCAAGAAAGCAGCAGGCTTGGCTGGGCTCTAATCTGGGTATTTACAATCGTAGAGGATGATTCGGGGCTTGAGTTGCCTGTCACAGAGCCAGGGGTCCTTGGCCGCAGGGAAGTGCTTTGACTTGACGATTGCAAGGAGTCCGTCATAACCCCACTTGAGACCGCTTTAACATGTTCAGAGGGGATATCATCCGTTGTGTCCTCTGCAGCCACATCGGTGCCTCGCCCATCGATAGCAGCTACTGTGTCAACCCCTGCGTCCTCTATAGCCGCATCTGTGCCGTGCTCATCGACTGCAGAGTGTGTGTCGACCTCCATGTCCAGATTGGCGCTGGGCTCAATGACAGCGGCCGGTGGTTTGATAGTCGTATCCTTTTTGGCAGAAGTGGTAGACTTGGACGACTTCCGTTTCCTCTTGCAAGGACTTGTTAAACCCTCCAGATTATCGAATTTTCGTTTTTGAACAGAAGATTTGACGCGATTGGACCTGTGGACGCGTACAAATTCAAAATCGTTTGATTCTAAGTCTCCCTTTATTCCTGCGTCAAGTCGAATTTTATTAACTGCAGCAATATTAGCGATGAATAAAAGTATAGCTGGTTGATTACTTACCAATTCTGGAAATGTTCATAATTTCTTCCTTGAGCTGCTTATTGTTGCCATTTTTTAATCCGCAAAGTATTAGCACTTCGCAGACCTTTTGGTGTACTAAGTTGTGAATAGCTTCCTCCATGCCTGGAGTGTTACATCCATGGAAGGAAGGAATGCAAGGTTGGGGCTCGGGCAGATCGGTGTCTTGCGTGAACATGATGCTAGACGAAATGTCGCTTTAAAGCCCTATTCTCAGCGTCGTTTGTGGAAATTTCAATTGCGTTCAACGCGAACGTCGGTGTACTCGCGACGCAAATAGTTTGGAGGTCAATAGATCGGTCATGAATTTGCACAATTGATCCTTAGTCACGTCCTGAGTCTGGACGAAAATACAAAGATGAGAATGCAGAATTTACTTCTTGTTCGGAGGATACAAGGTGTGGTAGCAGAAATGGCTGCTTGTGAAGAGGTGTCACAGCAGAAATGACTGTTTGTTTAGAGGATGCAAAGGTGTGACTGCAAAATTGGCTGCTCGTTAAAAGAGGTGTAATACAAAGAATAGCTGCTTGTTCAAGGGACGCAAGAGCGTGATGGCAGAAATAGCCGCATGTTGGAACGATGAAAACGAGCGGCAGCAAAAAGCGCAGCTTGTTGGAAGTAGTGTGGTACCAGAACTGGCTGCTTGTTGGAAATGCTTTGGTAGCAAAAATAGCAGCTTACTCAAGTATGGAAAGGTGTGGCAGCGGAAGGTGCAAGGGGGTGATGGTGGAACTGGCTCCCCGATTTAGCGGGAGAAATCTTGGAATGACTGGCATTGGGGCCGGCTGCAACTGCACGTATTTTTGGAGCGTCTGTGCCGCTCTTCCAACCCTGGCCCGGCTCCAAGGGCTAAGCGGACAAATGTGGCCGTGAGAGTACGACCGCAATCCATTATCGTCACTTTTAACCCAAGATGCTCAAGTTGGAATTCCAACGGAAACATCTCTACACCAGACAATGTAGGTTCAATCATCTACCTCTAATTGATGCTACTGTAATTCGAAAAGACGTATCTTCTTTGAAAGAAAAAGCGGTCGAGTTTGTCATTGCTGCAAAACCGAAGCTGAGGCAGCTCGAGTACAGCGCGGTGCCTCCTGCCTTCATGCTTCAGCTAGACACGGAGTCAGCTAAAAGTGGCTTAATCAATGGCTGAATACCCAAATATTGGGCAGCATCACGATTAGGAGACTTTCAGTGGTTCAGGCTGAACTGACACGACTAAGTTACGAGAGGATGTGACAAAACCAGCGTATTTAAGTATTATTTTCCCTTTGATTTCGTCTACAGTAGCTTGCAAAATCGGCTTCGCGTCGCTTCGCTTAAATATGATGTGAGCACGGACCATCCCAGCCACTTTTGGCTGATGTCGGAACGGGCCGTCTCCGTTTGCTGCATGAAATCTGACAACCAGTCCGGCAGGCTCAGAATCTGGGGAATTGACAGGGGAGACGAAGTAAATGTGGAGACGATACTTCTTGAACATCTATGAATCTTCTTGACCTAACTAACTAGTCATTGTATCCGATTGTACACTCGACGAAAACTTTATTCTATATAGCCTTTTATCGTACATTCAGTCTATCGCGCGAACCACATTAAGATTAATCTCGAAGGATATAAAAGACGTATCTTTTGAAGTTAGAGGGTCAGAGAGCAGCATATTCACACCATCGATCAAACATCGGCAGAAAGCATATGCCAACATCTTGCGCACATCTTGCGCAGTATATCCCAAGATGTGGCAGTTCGCGTACCTCTTTTAGCGCCTTGGCAAGCATTTCCCCCACCAAAAATCGAGGGTATTCAGACTCAAATCACAACATCTCTATTCTGTGCTATGATACCGGGCAAAGCAGGTGTTATCTTTACATAGTGAGACCATACAAACTTTACAGCCAAATATAGACTTCTTTTTGCATCCGGATCCCTTAACATTTGGTGGAATATTCGTCGAAAGCTCCCCTAAAATCTTCCTTTTCACTGCCCGGGATACACCCTCTTTAAGGCATATAACACACTCTTTAGAGTACTCCATTCGCTCTAGAGTATGCTCTCCTCCTCCCTCTGCCTCGTCGACAACGAAGATTTCAGATCTTTTGCGTTTTCGGTGGCTTTCCCTAGCAAAAGCGAAACACCGGCGAACGAGCTCCGTTCTAAACTCGGTTTGATCAGTCCACCGCTCTCCTTCAGGCACTTCCGAGTGATAACTGAGCTTATATGCGTTTGTAATTGCCGTATCTTCGGTCCACGTAACTAATGATTGCTGACCACCTATCTTACAGATTCGCTGCATAGAATTTGGCTTCTTGAGTTGATTACCTCGATCCACAGCACCCATTTGGTGGTTATAATCGTTCTCGTACTCAGGAATCTCAAGCCAAGCGCGAGCGTGTTTCCCGAAGGGTACACGAGCTGTTTTCGCTGAAGTGGAAGTCTCGGAAGGCCGTCTGCGTAGCCTCTTGATCTTTCTTTGCGCATCAGAATGTGTCGACATCGAGAGCACCAAAGCATTGTCTTTCCACGCTATCATATTGATCAAGTTGTCTTCGGTAGCTTCTGTGTAAAGCGTACCCCAGGGGATTTCATCCTTCTTCGCATCTTCGGCTTTCATTTGTGAAAAACGCTTGAGGATGCCACTTTTGGCTGTGCACGTGCCTGTGGCCCCCCAACCACGCTCTCTACCATATCGTAAGAGCTTGATATTTGTAAACAAGTTATCAAGGTAGACGACGTTGCCTTTGCCTTGATTCGGGAGCCTCTCCATCAAGTGTACTACGACAGCTGAAGATGTATTGGTACCGAGGGCCTTGGGTTGAGGGACTTTCCATGGACCAAGCTTTCCTCGATCCGGATCATTCTTTTTCGTACCTTTCCGGTGGAAAACCCAGTCATAAAAGAAGCCCTGATCTGCTAGGACCCAGATCTTGTAACCCCGATCAATCGGCTTCCCTGGGATCTTCAATGTATCCTTCGAGCGGCCCTGGTAGCGTGACATGGCCTCATCCACTGCAATATCCCTCCCGGGGATCCACAGTCTACGAGAGGTTTCTCGAATATAAGTATTCAGCGGTTCTAGCTAAATGTGTATTAGAATAAGTCCCGGATCATTGAATGTTACACTTACACGGTCAAACACAGCTTCAAAATCGTGATCCGGATCAGAGGTACAAAGACGGAATGAGGTATGTAATGCCTCGAACCTCCGAAGGCTCATGACAGCTGTAAGGGCATGATCCGGCCATGCGAGGTCCCCTGGTTTCCAGTACCCTCTAGCTTTGTTTTCTTTGTGGATACCGATATATATACGTATTCCGATGTATCCATAGGCTTCAGCGAGGGTCATGGGTCTCCAGTCATTTATCCGGGCATGCGCAGGCACTTTATTTGACTCGAATCTCTCTTGATATTCCCTCTCTTTTCGACTATTAGTATTATCACATATAATAAGCATCTGGTCCTTTGGGAAAAACAGTAAGAATATCTCCCATGCGTCGATAGGCTTGATGTGTGGTGGTAGGTTGACACGTGAGTGAAAAGGGGGTAAATCCATAGGTATGAAGCCCGAACCAGTTTTTGTCACAGGATCTAAGTTAGGGCGTGTCGTAGCAGGATCTGTGGAATCTGCAACAACTTGTTGCATAGCTTTTGGTGGCATTTTATATGGCAATTGATGATAATTATTTGGGTTGTTTATATGCTTTGTTTACCTGCATTTTGGTGGGGTTGCCGCCAAGACGCTAAAAGAGGGACTGCCACATCTTGGGATACTCAGTCGCTGTCTTAACCAATCATCTTCTCAGCGTATGTGGAAATAAAATCATATCATATGCAGCAATCTTTCCATTCGGTAGTTCAGAGACGAAAATGGACTCGACAAGATCAAATTGGCTTTTATTTCCTCAATGTCGCACGCAGAACGAGCGTGGTATGGCTCTGGGCAAGGTTTGCGACTCCAAGCTGCCAGGAAGGCTTTCAGGAACAGACGCAAGGGCTAATACTATACTTGAAGTCCATCACGGCGTAGAAATCACGGACATATAGCCTCGCTTGACATCATTGCAACGACTCAACTTTCGATGCACATGTCACAATGTAATCAGTCATTGGGGTCGCGTGCGGGCTGCACGAATCAGCAGCGCGGCTAATGTTCGGCTAAACTTGCTGAGCAGATGCGTGGCCACCGCCAGCGATCGTGAAGGCTTCGTCGAGAGTGCAAGCCTTATCGAGCAACCACAAGCAACTCTGAACATCCGCAGAAGATGTCGTTCGGCAGAGCAGATACCCTCGATGTCGTCTCATAAGTAGAATGAGGGTTGACAGTAGCAGGCTGGGGATTTTCGATATGAGTTGTATAACAAAGCCAGAACGAAAAATAAAGGATTAAGATACCGATGTTTGGTAATAGACACAGAGGCTGAAAGTAGTTCGGAGTAATATTTCCGATTTCAAAGGGCTGCGTCAAAACATCCATCGCCCTGCCGATTGGGTGGGAATTGGTGCTTCTAGCTTAGGCTGTAAAGTCTGCATCATCCACTCTTTTATGTAGTTCAGTGCGTGCTGTCAGGCGAGATTCTTGATTACGAGAGTGGTGGGAATATGAAATTCTACTCTACGGCGGTGAATCAAGCTATAGAAAACACCATACTGTGCATGACTGTCTTGTTTGATCTTTCCGCTCACGCGCTCTGGCCATTCGGGTGTTACGGAGATGCTATAAACATCTCATTCGCATGGGCATTGGAAGGAGGCCGCAACTAGTCATTGCAAAGCTTCGATCTCGACACGGTTTGGACCGTCAGGTAGTATGTGGGAGGCTGGAGGCGGATTTTTACTTTGGATGAAGAATGGGAAGGGATAGGTGCGGGGGCAAGATGTGTTTCCTGACCGGAATCTCGACACCTGGAACCAAGCCCAAGTCAACAGCTCATTCAAGAGTCGGACCAGAAACGAGGCTTGGTATAATAGAACCTCGACTAAGATATTCCGCATGAGGAAATACGTCGGAAGTGCACGGATGTCTAGCATTATGTTGCATCTCCGGGCTCGGAACCATAAGGAAATTTGCAGGCTCTGCGTGCGGGTTCGTGCTCGGCCGTGACACCCTTGATATTCACAGCGGCATCTCACTAGACATTGTCAACTTTTAACGAGGGGCCCGAAAAGGCCGTCAACAATAATCAAGACGTTGGGGATTTCTGGGCGTTTCACCAGTCTTCTGCAAACTGCGCCAAGTATTCCATACCCTGTGATCTTGCTGTATACATAGCCAAGTCTCGGCTCTTGAGCTGCGTTGGGCCAAGGAGATATAGAGATGTATGTATGTGTGTTGGCTCAGCCCGCCTCGTTATATGGGGCTATCATGCCAGGGGATCAACGGCTTCCCATAGGTCACAATATTTATACATGTCTTGGCAAATTCTCACGGGATGCTGTACCTCTGTACCGATCCTTTTTCGATTCGATCTAACCAACTCTCAATTCCTATCCCTTTGTCCGCTGAGACATTTCCCACGCTAGCAAGGGGAGTGGCCCGCAAGGCAGTACAAGGGTGGTATGCATTATTTTATGTACCTTTGTATAGAAATTTACTAATAAGGTATATTATGCTGATGAAATCGCCCTTAACACTCCCCTTCTTGACAAAGAAAAACCGTACAAAAGGTGTATCCTCCATATGTCTTTTTAGGAGGCTTTTGTAGTATTATTCTGAGTACTTTTTGACGCTTCTCATAGTATGAGCACCACGTATAAATACCTCTTTTAATAGGTAATTTCCCCCAGAAGTGTACGTGTTGTAAGTCAGGGTTAAATAACCTCTTACCTCTTAATTTAAAGTACAATTAAATCAACTGTACTTTTTGAGAGTACTCAAAAAGCTTATAGTATAGCTTGATTTTGAATTATAAGTGAGTTAGGGGTTTTGTTGTATTAGTACATAACAGATATAATTTATATGCGTTAATATAAGCCATGTTGAGTAGCCAATAGAAAAGAGGCCACTAATTTCACAGTGTAATCCTATGGGTTTCGTACGCCTCCCTGAACTGGTTTGCAAGGTCAATCCCTCTTATATGATGATTGTAATCATTAATAAAGCGTGGAATATGCAGCTCTTTTATATGATCGTTCTCAAAGACGAGTCTGACGATTTGGCTATTCGTTGATGTCTTTATAGGGCGCCGCCGTACTTTAGCTCGGAAATCGTCCGCCTTGATGTACCGTATGTATATTACTTAAAGCTAGAATAATATTATTGTCTTGTTAGGCTAAACAAAGTGTGTTTCTTACTACCTTTGCAACTAGGGTGTTCTATTCTAGAGCTTTGGCATATGTAGTCTTCAGGACCTTGAAGCTTTTAGGTAAATCTGAGTGTGGACGCGTTGTTTTGACAGCACTAAATCCGCAGGCTTGAAGCTCTTTAAAAAGAGGTATAGAGGTAAAGTAGTTGTCAAGGTAAACCGTAAGACGTTGCCGTGGGAGAGAGAGTACAAAAGATCGTATAAGTGAGCCGGTAGGGGTAAGCTTTGGATGTTTAAAAAGTGCCTGTAATCCGTGTGCCTGAGAGCTTTAAATCCAGTTGTATATGTAGCCATGGTCTGTAATTCGGTATATCTTGTACCCTTGTTTAATTGGTTTGTTTGGCATTTTGTAAGTGTGTGAAGATTTAATAGAAATTGTCAATTGCGGAGTAATTAAAGAAGGAGGGGTAACTTACTTGCCAAAGTAACGTACTATAAGCTCATTAATACTAACTTTTGACGAAGGGGAATAGTACTTTTGACAAGAGGCTTGTAATTCCGAAGCAAGAGGTTCTACCTTATACCACCATATTGAATTTGTAGGTAAGTGATAGTCCCGGCGTTCGTTATCTTCGGGATCAGAGATATGACAATATCTCTTAATCTCTTCATAGCGGTTCAGTGTAATATGGGTTGAAATTGTATGTATTGGACCTTTTCCTTTGTCTGAATTCTAATACATATCAATGCGAGGCTCCTCATGGACTCCCATGTAAACCAACGCTCTAATAAAGACATATAATTCCTCTATAACCAAAGGACGCCATTGACGAGCTCTTTTTTGTTTGACTCTTATTCGTTGTAGGTCCGCATATTGATTTGTATTAGTCGTAATAATCTACAAGAGGGTAGGCGTAAAGAATAAGGTAAAATAGTCGTATGGTTCGGAGGAGGGAGAAAAAGTAGAAGGTAGAATAGCTGTAGCCGGCCGTTGAGCCTCACACTCAAATGGCTTAAAAGAGACGCCTGTGATTGGTCTAAACTCGTTGAGGACCTTATTAAGAGTCGGTATCTTCTTCCTCTTCTTTTGAGTAGGTTGTATAACCTCTGAATCGCTAGAATTGCCTTCGTTGAGTTGGCGCTTCATTTTGAGTGCATTTAGTCGCGTCTTAAAATGACAGCTTCAGCGTGTTTTCATTGACGTGATGTAGATTACTAAGTGCTTTCTATGTAAAGGTACATAAAATAATGCACTGCTCCCCTGGTAGATATCTGCGGGCTACCCCCCTTGCTAGCGTGGGAAATGTCTCAGCGGACGAAGGGATAGCGCACATGTCATCTCGAGGAAAAACTTAATCGGTCTAGGCCGCGAACAAGACGCCTTACGCCAAAGAATCTCTCACTCTCGTCCGATGTAAACAAACCCGGAATGTTCGACTTCAATTTCTCAGCTCCTCGCCGGAACGCATGGTTTTTCGCAGGCTTGGCAAGTTCATACCCAGACATCAAAGCATCCGATGGGCCACCCCTTTTCAGTCGTGTCCCATGTGGGAGCTTGGACGTGCTAGCATGTAAACTGTTCCACTTGCCGCTTTGACGATGCTGTTTCCGCAGGACTAGACAACCAAGTCTTGATTTTTCAGTATCAGAAAAAGTTCCATGCTATCGATCACGTAAGTCTGATACATTTTCTCGTTTCAGCCATCAAAAAAGCTCTTACCCTAGGAAGAGAATTGAGGTGCAAAAGAATACTAACATCCTAGTAGAGCTGTCCGCATTCTTCGCACCCCCTATCCAAAGGAATGCTTTTTGACACTGAGGCCTTTGGCGTACGCCTCAGTGCTGGAATCAGGTGTTCAAAGCATGATTGGTCTTTTGACTTATGCCGTGGGAATGGTGATCGGGGCAATTATCGTTTGGGGATATGGGAGGTGCAGTCGCGGCCAGTTGCCAAAGCACAGCAAATCATACCCGGGAGTACCGAGACTGCAGATGGTTTTGAAGTCTGGGTGAGGAGAAAACAGAGGATAGGATAAGATTAAATGGGGGCGATAGTCTTGTGATACTCTTCAATCAGGAGGACATATTAAGCTTAAGAGAATTTCTACCTACATTTGCTCTTGTTTATTCATCCGGGTGTCTTGACATGATACGGTAATTTGAATACCCTAAGTCAATTTCCTAATGGAAGATCGAAAGCGGAAAAGCCCTGTCAACGCTTTTTTAACTACCCTCCATTTCGCATACTTTGAATAAAGTGTGATTAACAAGAACGTACTCGATAGATTCCGGCTGCAGCGCTGGATAAAGAAGTAGATTAATGCAGTTTCAGAATCGGGCGGTTTTTCAGCGCCGACAATCATGGTATAAAGATTATTCTATATGTAATAAAGTACCGTCGTAATTGAGGTTTACAGTTACATGTAACCTATCTTTAAGTCAAGAAAAACAAGTGGTATCAAAAGCTGGCTTCTCACTATATCAACAACTCAAATTGACGTTAGGGTGCACTTTATAACATTGGTCAAACTAGAAACGCTTAGATCAAATACGCATACTTAGAGGAAGCTAGGAATTTCATTTCTGGCTAGGCTACCGATGCAATATAGTAATCAACACAGAAACAGGAACTTCTCATGAGTAGTAACAATAATCTTCCACCTCCCTCATTCACGACTCCATCTCTTGCACACTCGCACTTCCACCTTAACGGGGGCAACCGATTCCAAAACCAGGCTTGCCGTTTGGCGCAATTTCGGTAGAGCAGCAGTCAGCACTCTGCAAGCTGTGTTAGCCATTCCCGATGCGAGAGTGTTGAATTATGTACGACTTACGCATTGGGCAGCATCGATTCCATGGCTGCTGCAATGATTCTTGACCTCGACCCCGTTACAGTCTCCGGCCATGTTAAAACGCTGGCGTCTGCAAGCAGCAGCGCCATCTCCGTTTGCCCCTCCCCAGCAGCACTTGGCAGTGGTTCGATCGTCTATGGTGCACTAGGTACAAGTTAGTTTTGGTTCTATCAAGATAAGACTTTTGCGCATACGGTAGACGGAATTACAAAGCCTTGGCCGAAGACACTTGGGAGAGTCATTGCGGCAGCGAAGGAGAGGACGAAGACTTGTGAGAATTGCATCTTGAAGATTGATGGTAGTTGTGTTGACCGAAGAAAAAATTTGAAGTAAGGATAGGTCAGGATCTCGAAATATTGAATGGTGGAATGAACTTGACTATAATGTGGGTGGTGAGATCATAATGGATAGGGAATTGTGGTACTATATATTGCTTGACAAGCCTCTCTAAAGAGGAAAGAACCCCAACTTGGTAGCGAGTCATTTCCACGGATTTCGGTTTCGAATTAAGGTTCGAGTTTCATTTTAAGGCTTTAAAGTTATCTAGCAAGATCAATCCGACTAATGTAGATCTCCAATTTGCCTACGATTAAAGTTTTCTCCTTGAATTATGTTCCATACTAAGACAGATCCTTAATTTGTCTACGATTAAAGTTTTCTCCTTGAATTATGTTTCATACTAAGACAGATCCTTAATTTGTCTACGATTAAAGTTTTCTCCTTGAATTATGTTTCATACTAAGACAGGTCTTCAATTTGTCTACGATTAAAGTTTTCTCCTTGAATTATGTTCCATACTAAGACAGATCCTTAATTTGTCTACGATTAAAGTTTTCTCCTTGAATTATGTTTCATACTAAGACAGGTCTTCAATTTGTCTACGATTAAAGTTTTCTCCTTGAATTATGTTCCATACTAAGACAGATCCTTAATTTGTCTACGATTAAAGTTTTCTCCTTGAATTATGTTCCATACTAAGACAGATCCTTAATTTGTCTACGATTAAAGTTTTCTCCTTGAATTATGTTTCATACTAAGACAGGTCTTCAATTTGTCTACGATTAAAGTTTTCTTCTTTAATTATCTTTTGAAAAGAGTCATGGGAACAAGGCATTGACTCTAGACAATAGATAATGAGATTTTGATTGGCGTCAGGACTACTGTCCTATAGTAGACAAACTGTAAGATTGGCTGATTCAGGTTGGACTTTGGATGTGTTCACCAAAACATATAATATCCAGACCCTCCCCTCCTTCTTTCTAGATCATTACAACATAGTTACTCGCTCAGACAACATCATCATTCTTCAGTTCTTTACCACGACACAATTCTCTCAATTTTTTCAAGTAACCAACTCTTGACACTTTATCAACATGAAGATCACTCTCATCTCCTGCATTGTCGCAATGGCATTTGCCCAATTTACCGTCGGTGCCATAATTCCTGGGCCGCTTATCCCAGGTCCAGGTGGTCCTACTGCGGATCCAGGAGCACCAGGCTCTGGCGACAACGATGAGAACCTCTACTGTCGCTCGGAGAGAGACTGTTGCTGGCAAGGAAAGGATGGAAGCGGTCTCGGTGCATGCAGCAGATCTGATGTTGCGTTGCGCAACTGCGGTTCGCAAGGCAGTCATTTCTGCAAAAACCTGGGTGTTACTGTCCAACAATGCGTATGCCCTCTTTCTAGTCTTAAATTGGAAGAAAAGCTAATATTGATACCTTCAGGATGCCGACTGCTGCTCTATCTCCGGAGGAGTCGGAATTGGCTGTCCCTCCCGCTAATTAGATGACTACGGATGCGGTTTGGAAAGCGGCGGCCATACCAGTAAACCAACATCGGGAGTTACGGCCGTTGCCGCTTAGTATGGAATCAAGTGTGTGTTTTGGTGCCAGATGGGGATTGTTTATGTCGAGTATGGAATCAAGAGTGTGTTTTGGTGCCAGATGGAGATTGTTTATGTCGAGTTGTGTTGTTTCGTATCTTGATTGTTGATTTTTGGGTTTTGATTTCTTTGCGATAGTTAGGAGAACGAAGCGGGATAGAAAAGGGTAAAAAGGTTTGAAGCCTCAAGTTTAGTCTAGCTACGATACTTAGACAATTAAACCATCACCTACATTATGATACTTTGGATTGTGACAATAGACTTAGTAGAGAGCCTCATTTGCACAGAGGTTAAGAACCGCCTTGGAGCCTCTTGAGAGCCCTCGTAAATAGGATACCATCGTGGAACTTCCGTACATCATTATCTAACACGTGTCTACCTAGTTTTTTCCATCTACCTTTAGCCATTACCTTGCTCGTCTCACTATGACCGCCCTCGTCGACCACGTTCGTTACAACAATCTCCCCTCTCTTGAGGAGGCGAATATCTCCCGCCAGGTTTGTACGTATCCATATTCACCCCGTCTGGACGCTGACCGCTCGGACGCTTATACAGGCCCCGTCTGTCGATAACATCATTAACGGCCCAATCCGCGATGTCTTCCTCAAGCACGCCGCCCATCTCACCCTCTGCCTCTACCTCTAGCACCGTCACTACACTGTCAGCACACCGTCAGTACCGACGAGGCCGTCGTCAAGGTCAAAGGCACCGCACACTTGTGTCACGGAACGAGTGCAAGTACGTGGACGATTGTGACTTAGTTGAATTGATTGATTACAAAGAGAGAAGAGATTCTTAAGGAAATCTGTCTTTTATGTTAGTTTATGAGTCAGTGTGGGGGATAACATCGCAATATATCATATTATCGCGATATATCGATACAATATAAAGAAAGCCATATCGTAGTCGATACGATATGAGGCTTTTGCAATATGCTAATATAGCCAATATATCGCAATATAACAATATATCGTTGATATTTTGAGGTGGAGTTTTGATGTTTTAGATGTGAAGTTTAGTACGGATCTAGTGCGGCTGGAGGCCTCTAATTGGCTCGGCTAGCCAATTGAAGCCTTTGATTAGTCAACCTTAAAACCTTAACTCACCTAACTTTATTCTGCTCCATTCTAGTAACATTAGCGCTTTTTAGAGTAATCTTCAAGACTTCAATACTCAACTATGGCTCCACCTGCCACTAAGCGTCAGAAGGTTCTGCCATTTACACGAACTGTTATTACTCGGTCAGCTAACGAGTCTGTCGTTATTAATAGCGACAGCGCACCTCCGGAGCCTCCAAGAGCTCCCTCAGAAGCTACAACGCGAAGCCAATTTTGCAAGCGACTGTAACTAGTCACCAGTGTACGGAATGGTTCTGGCCAAATCTATCAGTTATGGCATATATCGGTATTCCTAGCCTCGTCGTAGTCTTCTTCATCGTACTCTTTGCGAAAACATCGACCTGTGTGAATGACAGTGTCACTGCTGTTGAAGAGAGAGGCATCGACGTAGACGCACACAGGGTATATGGAGCTGTACCACCAGATTCTTGGGCGTGCCGATCAAGCACCACACTCTCATCCACCGGAGTAGCGATTCTCGAGTCTGAAGGGAACACGAAAGCCTCCTTCGCAATCAAAATCTCCGCTCCATTCAAGCTGACCAAGCAAGCTTCCTCACCACAAAGAGAAGGGTCTACCACTCCGCCAACATTTTCCACTTCATCGGCTAAGCCAACCACCGCTGTAGTCCCTTTCATCACCCTACCGGGCAAGCGCGGTGTTGCCTATAATGATGCGTCACTCGTCTCAGCATTTACAGTCGCTTACAAAATCGGCTTCCTCACCACACTCGCCAAAACTTTCTCAGCCCCACCTACTATACTATAAAAGTTTCTGGAAATCAAGTGGCGATTATGGGGACTATAAAGATACATGCTCCCCTTGACCCTCTCTAAAATACAAATATAAAGAAAATATATTATATGTAAAGCCCATCACTTATCGCAAAGCTGTGAATGTTTCCAAATAAAGTCTAAAGCCTATTCTATTACCGCTAGTGCATAAGTCTCGGCCTCTGCATATTTCCCTTGCTTACGAAATGATACTGCAAGATTTGTTATGCTCAAAAGCGTATCTGGGTGTTCTTTCCCGAGTACCGTCTCCTGAAGCTGCAGCGTATGCCGGTGCATAGCCTCGGCTTCTGCGTCCTTGCCCTGCTTATAAAGCGATGCTGTAAGGTATACCATGCTCGAAAGCGTGTCTGGGTGCTCTTTCCCAAGCACTGTCTCTTATAATTGCAGCGTTTGCCGGCATATAACCTCAGCCTTTGCGTACTTGCCACGGCTGTTTAGCGATACTGCGAGGCATATCATGCGCAAAAGCGTGTTTGGGTGCTCTTTCCCGTGCACCGTCTCATATAGCTATAGCGTCTGCAGGTGCATGGCCTCGGCTTCTGCGTACTTGCCCTGCATATAAAGCGATGCTGCAAGGTATATCATACTTGAAAGCGTGTCTAAATGCTCTTTCCCAAGCACCGTCTCTTATAATTGCAGCGTTTGCCGGTATATAGCCTCAGCCTCTGCGTACTTGCCCTAGCTATCCAACAATATTGCAACGCATATCATGCACAAAAACGTGTTTGGGTGCTCTTTCCCGTACACAATCTCTTATAGCGGTAGCATCTGCCGAAATATAGCCTCGGTCTCTGGGTGCTTACGCTGCCTATATAGTGATACTGCGAGGTTTGTCATATTCAAAAGCGTGTTTGGGTGCTCCTTCCCAAGCACTATCTCTTGCAATTGCAGCGCCTGCCGATATATCGCCTCGGTTTCTGCGTGCTAGCCTCTCATCTGGGAACACCATCCTAAATTATGTAATAATCTCGCCAATAGCTCCTTTATTTCCTTTGTTTTAATAAGGCCCATATTAAAAGTAGCAATAATATACTGCGCGTGAGGAACGTACATCATCCACACATCTCTATTTTCATGTTGGGGCCACGGGAAAAAATTCAAGATCTGTCTTAGATTCTTTTGATTTCATCTTCTTCATTCGTCTTTAAGCTTTAACCAATTTTGCATCGCCGTATAAACTAGTCGATGCATATTATATGATGTTCTATTAGCATGTTCTTTGATAAACCCAAAGGCTTTCAGGATGCTAAGTGCCTCTGTCTTATCGAATTCGGAAACTGGAGGCAACAGATCCCGCGAAATATCTTATTCTTTGATACAAGAAAAAAAGGCCATGTAGTCCGTTGCTAAAGGGTTTCGGTCCTGGATTTGCTTAAAGGAGATAAGCCACATTGTAGCGACTAGGTTCTTTATCCCCAAATATCTTCTGACGTCCTTAAAGTCCTCGCTTAACAGCTTGATGACATTCTCACTGCTCTTTTCATAAATTCTGAAATACTCGTTGATAGTGATGTCCTTTGTATTTAGGTATGCGGCGGTTTGCATTATTGCCAGCGAAAGATTAACAAGCAATTCTAGCAGCTTTGTTGTACCACAATCATCATTGATAAGCTGCTTTTGTTGAAGACTTCGTTTAAGAAGCTTTCTGGCTTCTTTGCCATCCATTTCGCTTACATCAATCACATTTAAACCAGCATATCTTATGGCAGCCTCGTGATCTCGTGTCATGAATAGGATCGCTCCAAAAGTACTAAAAGAAAGCCACTCAAACAATGCACTTGATCCTTTATCTTGATTGTTGCAATAGAATATTTCAAGATTATTCGCATTATCCATAATCATGAGCCATTTCCTTATGCTTTCTTAGGATAACCTAATCTTGACTAATCTTTTAACATCTGCTTTATCGTCCTCAAGTCCGGGAATCATGAGTTGCTGTCCAATATCGCAAAACGCATCATCAACACTTGTTCGATCACTAGCCCGGACCCAAAACACAAAGCACGTCGGAGAAATCGATTGGAGCTGAAAAGCGCACTCCAAGGCAATTTGGGTCTTTCCGACCCCACCAAGGCCTACTAGAGCTACACGTTGACAGTCTTCCTTGGTATCCTTGGTGTGTAAAATTTTGATCAGCCAATTTAAATGAGACTGGCGGCCAACAAAATCTTTATTGCGGCCAAAAGGTAGCACTCTGAGTGGTTTTAGAGAGGCTGATTAGAGTCAGCTGTGATCCATAGAAGCACATCGCGAATATAGTCTTATAATAACGAAGGATATAAACCATGTCATTTCTCCTTACCTCTTGCTAAATCTAATCTTATGAGCAGTACCGGGCTTTGCTTCTCTGTTTGATTATCTAGCAGTCTTTTCAGATATACAATAAAATCCTTATATCTTAGACCGTACTTTACTCTTACTAACGGCTAATACTTCACGCTATTATCATCTCAAATAAACAAACAATGCCAATATAAAATATTCTTATACCGTTCATTGGCCTATCTCAAAAGAGTATTAAAATTTAAATCTTCTAACCCTAAACCATAACTAACAAACAGTATAGTTTTATATTATAAGAAGGTCTTAAACATATCCTATACCCCGTTTAAATATTTCACATTATAATAGTCTATTATGTCCAGGACAACCTCGTATAAATCATAGTAGTTCCTATATAAATGGAAGACTTCATTAAGATTTCTACACTAAAACCTTAAAACATTATTTAAGTTCGATCAACAAACGCATTATAATCCACAGTATTTCTCAAGAACATTATCGTAATTTATTATTAACAAGGTTGCCCCTCTTTCGTGTAATGCCTTAAACATATTTAAAAAATCAGGATATCTGGTTTCTTAACTTAGATTTCTAAACACTAACTTTAATTATGTAAGGAATTAACCCTGCTGTTTCATTTGATTATTCAAAATGTTTATAACATCTAAAAGGCCGTCGGTTTCTAGATCCTCAAACGCCTCATATACCCGACTCGTCCGCTAATTAAATCTGTCCACGTAACCCTCGTTAACTAAATAGTCCAAACCATTTTAAATCAAGCCAGTCCATGTGATTCAAGAAAAAGATTTCCTAAATATGTTTACTATTATATTAAATATAACTCTTATATTAATTATGATCACAAGTCAATTATTCTTTAAGTCATTACATAGTCGTGCTAAGATTTCCTTTTAGTGTCACGTAGCCTCTTTAATAGCTTCATTTTATATCTACTATCCTTAATCTCAATTCTCTAGTAAAATTACAAAGTTACGAGATATGTACCAAAAGATCTATCGCAAGGTTTAATTATAAAAACAATGTCGGGTTAACTAAAATTCGTACTTAACAAAGAAAAGGCTATCGCCAATACAAAAGGTAAACTAGCAAAGGATTTAATAAAATATATAACCTCTATCAAAACTTAATGATTAAAAGATTTTAAAGCATAGGTCGATTTCTCATAAAGCGAGTTTAGTAAGAGATTATAACAACAATATCATAAAACAATAGTCATCGGCTCTTACTTCGGGCACTAAACGCACAGACCAACTGTCAAGCCGCAACTCCATGCTTCCCCACTCAGCCTTACGCGATTACGTGACGATTTGTCTCGGAGAGGTACCTTTCGTACCATCGGAGCATGACCCGGGCACCCGCTTACTAAAAGCAATAAAGCGACATGCAATGATTAACACGCAAAGTGGGGCCGACTTTTTATGAGAGAGTGTTTGAGGGGAAGCCAGTTTCAAAGTTTACTGTACTATATCGTGACCAGCTTGCCGCTTGCTAGTCACATGATACTTCGCTTAGCCTCTTCTGGGAGGTGGGGGTTAAAAATCTTTTAGCGAGTGTGGAGGGGAAGCCGATTTTGTAAGCGACTGTAGCGAATATCCAAAAGTAACGTGGGCTTACAATTGGGCAGACGTGACCCCCGATATACCCTCAAGCATTGAATACGTGCCTATGCTCTGGGGACTTGGCCACACCCAAGACTGGGAGTCGAATGCCGAGAAGGCAATCTCGTCGGGTTCAACTCACCTTCTTGCGTTCAACGAACCCGACATAGATTCTCAAGCAAACCTCCCTGTTGCTGCTGCGGTGGTTGGGTATCTTGTTCACATGCAGCCTTTTGCCGGCAAAGCCAAGCTCGGTTCTCCAGCTGTCACGAATGGAGGCGGGCATATGGGTCTAGGATGGCTCAAGGATTTTCTCTTGGGATGCTCGTCTTGCACGGTCGATTTCGTTGCCATACACTGGTACAATGGTGGGAATGCAGGCGCCTTCAAAGATTACGTTGTACAAGCACATAGAGACGGTGGCTATAGACCAGTCTGGATTACCGAGTTTCAGGGCCCCAGTTCAGAAGAGGAGGAGATAGTGTTTTTGGAAGAAGTGCTACCCTGGCTGGACAGCCAAGATTACGTACATAGATATGCATATTTCATGGCTTCTGAGGGAAGGCTTATTTCAAGTCGTCTTCTTTCTCGCGTTGGAGACACCTTTGCTGCCTTCATGTAGACAGACCATAGCGTAGAAACCGAAAAAGACTCAACACTAACTTAGAAGCAAAAAATTTCCACGGCAAGTCTGCAGCTGCTAAGCCGTCCAGTAAGGACAAATTCTGAGTTGAGGCGTAGGGCAATGATGTTCACAAGGGATATAAAGATGACATAGTTCGATACAGAATCTACAACACTTGGGTATCTGCGACTATGTGGAACTCAGTCCCAGTGGAACTTGCTGCTTCTTGCTGCGTTTTTGAATTGATCCAGCTAAAATAATTAATAGCTCCTTGCCTTTTGCAAGTCTTATGACATAATATTTTGGATACTATCTATCTGCGTCGCCCTCGCATCCTGTGTAAAGACGACCCGAAGCTGAGATACATCAATCTCGGCGGTAGAAATCTAGCCTTATACCGCTCGTAGTGGGCTTTCCGAATTTTTGCAATTATAGGCTCCTCATCATCTTCAGGTGGCCAATTCCAAAAACACTTGATACCAACGAATTCTGGCGACGCTCCCTGCATCCTCATGAAACCCAACGGGACATCCCCCAAGCAACAACGGAATGGGCTTCTGAATCTGGGTGAACGTCGATATGGGTATGTCCCTTTCTCATATATATAACACCTTGTCTGTCCGACCTCGACATAGGGTTTAGATGAGCACAGAGAACCTGACCTGGCTTCTCTTGGGATGTGTAGAGCTCAAGTCGAGGCTCGTAAATGGAAAGTGCAATCCGCCGGGATTATTTGCAGACCTCGAGTATCACAAAAGGACCGACGGCACGGATATGTCCGTCTTCGCACTCATATTGATTCGGATAAAAATTTCGAGAGGGCGATGAGTTGGTAAAGCAAACTGCCATATCGTCTCGCGAAGCTCTAGAGAGAGCCTGGAAAATTGATGGAATTTAGCTTCGACCGGTTGATGTTCGCTGATTTCATGCGATCCATTGTCGAGGACTGCCACAAGCCTTCGAGATCATGAGGGAGGGGTTTAGAATGATGAAATTCGGGTTGTGGTTGTGCCTGAATTACTTGGGTTGATCGATCATTTGTTGGAGAGTATCGCGTTGTCCGCGGAGGGATTTGATGATGCGCTGAAAATAATTAGCATCAATTAGGGAGTAAGTGATTGAACTTGCATTGTGTGGTATAGAGACCTTTCCGTTGGACATACAACTTCAGCATCTTGAGGTAGAAGGTACGACAATGGGTTGCGGTCTTACTCTCGTAGTTGCATTTGTCCGGTTAGCGCTTGGAGTCGGCTCAGGGGTGGAAGTGTGGTGGCACAGACGCCCAAAATAAATTGCCGCCAGCCCATGCCAAACGAAGCAAGGTCATTCCGAGATTTCTTCCGCTAATCCGGGGAGCCCAGTTCCAACATCACACCTGTAAAGGTGTGGTGTTGGATACAAGTGGTGGCAGTGGTGTGGCGACAGGGTCAAGAAATGGCTCCTGCTTAAACAGTGGTGTTGGTGGCAGTGGTGTTGGTGACAGTGGTGTTGGTGGTGTTGGTGGCAGTGTTGTTGGTGACAGTGGTGTTGGTGGCAGGGTCAAGAAATGGCTCCTGCTTAAACAGTGATGTTGGTGACAGCTGTTGGCGGCAGTGGTGTTGGTGACAGTGGTGTTGGTGGCAGTGTTGTTGGTGACAGTGGTGTGGTGGCAGGGTTAAGAAATGGCTCCTGCTTAAACAGTGATGTTGGTGACAGCTGTTGGCGGCAGTGGTGTTGGTGACAGTGTTGTTGGTGACAGTGGTGTGGTGGCAGGGTTAAGAAATGGCTCCTGCTTAAACAGTGTTTTGGCTACCAACGCCCTTCCAACAAGCAGCCAGTTTTGCTGCCACACCTTTTGACAAGCAGCCATTTTTGCAGTCACACTTTTGCATCCTTCAGAACTAGCAGCCATTTTTGCTGCCACACCTTTTGACAAGCAGCCATTTTCGCAGTCACACCTTTGCATCCTTCAAGACCAGCAGCCATTTTTGCAGTCACACTTTTGCATCCTTCAAACAAGCAGCCAGTTTTGCTGCCACACCTTTTGACAAGCAGCCATTTTCGCAGTCACACTTTTGCTTCCTTCAAACAAGTAGCCAGTTTTGCTGCCACACCTCTGCCACACCGCTTCACAAGCAGCCAATTCTGCTTCCAACAAAGAGTCAGCACTGCGTCGGTCTGCGTTTCCTATCAAAGCTTTTTACTTTATTCCAGAAGTCACACAACCATGCAAGGTCGAACACAATCTAGTTAAGTTACATAAGTTAGGAATTCATATTGTAGAAAGCTGCTTCGAGTCAAGGAGATTTCGTTGAAGTCAAGGTGCTGATAAGTCTTGTAAACCATGTATGTTATGAGATTATCTTTGATTTCTGCTAGATGTTGCTTCGCAATTGTCTCCCTTCCCCGAGGCCTCAGCAAATCTCTGCTGCCTATCCGGACTACCCAAATAGCCCCTTGGGCAATCCCTCTAAGAACCATTCTGAACCGTACCACAGATGCCATCGATCGAGAGTGCCACCTTGGACTGGAATTCGACACGCTCATTTAGACAAGCGAACCAGATATCGACCACCTGGTTCCAAATCGTCCTGAACCGTGTGAGATCGTTGACCTCTCTCGCAAATCTCGCAGTATGAAGCAAGCCCGCAATTTTTCTAATTTTTGGATCTGCATAACGGCAGTGTTCTTTCAAATAAGAGACAAGGTTCTCTAGCTTCCAGTAGGCCTTGAAGACTGGTAGTTCGGGTGGAGTTTGAGTACTAGACATATGTTCAAACAAGTGTTCAACGTACGCAGAAAGTTTCCCACCGGCTGGACCGGACGCCCAGCCTGGGGAAAGGAGATCCACCTCACCCCGGGAGCCTTGTATCGTGGTTAAGCGTAGGTCTGGCCTAGCCACGTTGTGAAGCCGCCGAAAGGGTCGTAGGAGGCCATGAGCGACGAGGAAGGCATCCCCTTGGTCGAAATAGGCGCTGCCTAATCTAATAACAATCTCCAAGCGAGCAATGGGCCTATGAAGAAGTCGAAGTCTCCCGATAAGTCTGTGTAGATGATCGCAATAGTCAAGGAACCTCGACATAGAAGCTTTGCCGCTGGCAGGGCCTGAATTTGGTACCCGCCAAGCGCCTAGAGAGGGTAACACAATTTCGATACGAAAAGATTGGATCATATTGAAGTACCTCATGCTGAGTGGGGGGTTCCAGATGGGCTCGACCGGCGCATTCGCATCAAGATCTGGACGCGGCCCCTGCCTTGCCATGATGAGACCAAGACTCATTTGCTGTCGCCGATAATTTTCTAGTGCATGGTGGTTGTTACCAGAAGACCTGTTTGGGGTAAAGTTTCGAGACGAGTTGCACATACTCAACCAGTCCTCGAGGAGCTCGATGGAGAAGGACCTGGTCCTGTAGAGGAGACCCGTGGCTTCGTCATGGATCTGACGATTGACGCAGAGAATCGACGTGTATACTCCTCCGCCATCGCTTGCAAGGCTAGAATTCTCGTATCGAGCTGGTATGGGTCGATCGGGGAGCAAGAACTGATATATGCGGAGCCGCATCTCCATAGGGATCTTCAGAAAGTGGCAGGCCATCGGATGCTCACAATGGTCGAGGCAAAGCTGAAATCCATGGACCTTCCATTCGCAAATTCGGCCGCACTCGAAACCGCAACGTAAGGGTGCTCGGCACCAGCCAATTCTCTTTAGTTGGCGTCGATGTATCTTGCACGTAGGCATCATGCCGGGCAGGAGAGAGCCAATAGCCCTGTTAACGCAGTTGCCGCCCTTTTTCAACCTTCCTGAGCACCTTGTTATCCTCTTATCATCGTGCAGCAGGCATGCCGGGAAATGCGTCTTGTGGGCGGCCCTAGCTTCCATTTCCGTCGAGGAGCGCACAGCAAAGTGCTTGTGCGTTCTTCAAATTGCTGTGGACTGCTGATTGTTAGTGGCCAGTCTTGAAATGGTTCTCGTCTTGACTCATCTGTCTTCATATTTTATGGTTGTGAAATAACCAGATCGAAGGGATGTAATAATTAGAGGAAGGGCGAATGAAATAGTTGGATCAGAAGGAATGGCCGTTACTAGAAAAATCAACTGAGGACGCCCGAAGATGCGGTTGTGGGCCGAAAGTGGCGTCCAGCGCTGGAGTTGGAATTGATATCGTTGCGAGTAGTACCAGTATGGAGCGGGTAGAAATTAGCGTAACAGCCACTTCCGGCGCTTCGTCGCCCGGGCTGCAGGAACCGGATGTGTTCTGCAGGTCCCGCAGCCATACTGGACCGTACGATAAACAGCCGTTGTTGAAAGATTTTGCAGGCGGGTATGGTGGGTGTTCGGGAGTGTAAAGTCCACGTGCGCCGCTCTCTCCGGACTCGGCATCGTCACAAGTGACAGTGTTAGCGTACTCGAGAACATGATGCTGTCCACTGCTCTGATCCTCGTCATCCTCCTCACCTCCACCATCGCATACCCTTATCGCGAACAATTACGCCACTACGGGCAGCAGGATGTTATTTTGGTCACCAGTAACAATTATGTGGCTGAGGTGGTTGGAGTTACGGCAGCGATCTGGGGTCAAAGAGGAGTTGTCCCTGGTTTCTTCTGCACGAGATCTCACTAATTGCGTCCAGACCACCAAGACCTTTTGGACTCCCTTCCTCAAGCCCACATCCTCGACTTACTCGTCGTCTGCTCACAACCTAGGATCACCAGTTGCTCCTACTAAGTCTACTACATCTGCTACTCCAATATACCGTGGTTATCTCGAAAATCCCACCCTAACCTCTCCCGCTGCCGCAGACGGTGCCAAACGTACCATAGCTCCCGTATACGACGCCCTCGAAGCTCCTCCAGCTTTGACACCAAGTGCTATCTCGTTAGACCCCCTTAGCAGCCAGTGCTCATCGGATAGTCCCTGCGAGGGTGAGATCACTCATTTTGATGCTGGTCTTGGGGCGTGCGGAATTACCAGTGATGGAGATGTCCAGAATGTGGTGGCTCTCCCGCACAGCATGATGGGCCCTAAATCCAACGACAACCCATATTGCAACAAGACGATCTCGATCACTTGCGTTGCAACTGGCAAGACTACTTCAGCTACTGTGGTAGACAAGTGCATGGGGTGCGATGAATTCTCCATCGACCTCTCCAACGCAGCCTTCCTCGATCTTGACGACCTTGCCGTGGGCCGTACTAGAGCCACTTGGTACTTGGTTTAAGCATCCTAGCCCATACAAATTCGTCCATTGACCTTTGCAGAGGCCGTGGCAGATACCTATGGACCACACGGACGATGGACAGGATGGTTGTAGACCTTGTTGACGATGTGTTTGTTCGTTTACGGCATGGGCAAAATCATCACAGTTCGCAATAGTCAAGGTATGAATGAGTAGGAGCTTGAGACTTTGGTAACCACAGGCTTAGGGCAATTTTGAGAGAGCGCTTCAATAGTAGGATGCATTCGAGGTGTGTCTATATACATAAATACAAGTAGAACAAGCGTCAAACATCATATAATAATTCACTTGAAATGCGAAACATTCCAACCATGTCCAATTCTTATCTCGGCCTTACCACTTACCGCTTAGTTGCTCAACCACCCACCCAGGAACTGTAGTCAAAATAGCAAACTCGATCAACCCTGGCATAAGAGCTTTGGTCCGCTCAAAGTGCAACTCGATATCCCCTTTCATGTTCTGGAAATGCTCCTCGTCTCCTCTTGTAATCCTGGCGGAGTTTGGTTTTGGCAGTGCATCTTTCAAGGTGAGTTTCAATTCTGGTGGTCCACGCGGATAAGCATGATTCGTGCAGCGGGCAAACCAGGCGAAGAAATCCGCAGTCGTTACCTCCGAGAGCAGTACGCTCTTGCTGTAAGGGGGGCTGAACCGGCAATGTTCGTTCTCTTGGATGCGAACCACGATTTCGCCAATCGATTTGTCTTGCTTGTAAGCCACAGCTGGCGCCAGGTGGTGATACTGAGAAGTCGGTGCGATTTGCAATGGGGATGGCCTGCTGCACAATTTTTTACGCGCTGAGCTCCAAGTGGGTGCTGCTGAAAACCCTATGGTCGCGTGTTCCCTCTGTGTCGGTGGACCTGCGTCGCTGCTCCCAAGAGTTGGTTGGAATCTTCTCCTCTGATAGCTTGATGCTCGGGCATTGGATGTTGATGGGATAAAATGCACAGTATCATCTGCTACATGTGGAGCAGGAGCTGTCACTATTACCCTGAAAACTGTTGACCTAGGCTCCCTCATCAAGAATATACAGAAAAAGTCCCAGATAGTCCGTTTTAGAGTGTAGAAGGCATGGGAATCGCTGCGAGAGATGTTCTCGGTCTGAGGGCGTTGCCAAGTCACATCTGGCAAACTGAAGGAGAGAAGTGAAACCTCGCCAGAGCCCGCAGTCCGCGAGTACAAGCGAAAGAAGTCGGTTGCGTTTTGTGACAGGAGAGGATCAATGGATAGCATGACCATTGCACTAGGATGGTCGCGCTTTGGTATAAAGATCTTTGCCATCACGGCAATTTTCTGCACAACGACTCCCCCATCCAGTGGCTTTCTATCACGGCTCGGTCTAGAAGCCGACTTGTGGTCGGCACGCACCACAATCGGCTCTGAAGCTTCGCTGGGCTGGTGAAGAGACGAGGCCTCTGCGCGTGATACTGTCTTTGATAGTGTCGTCCCAGGAGTCGTCGAGCGCTTCACGTTTGGTTGACAGCTCGCAGGCGCCTCACCTTGGAACTTTCCGAGACCTGTATCGCTGACTGGCTGTGCCTTAGACGTAGCGCTTGTTCCATCCGGCTGCGTCGGTTCTATGTCTTCAACACTGCTGCTGTGATTGAGCAGATCTGTAACGGGCAGTCGCCTAAATGTGGATGATGTTGTGCCCGAAGTGTTTTCGCTTTGAGGCTGTCCCGACTGATGGCAAGTGTCTATAGGCAGTTCTTGATGTGTAACTATGCTCGACTGCGGTGGCAACGATTCAGTCATGCTTACGAAGACTATCTCCTTCGATGCCGTTGTGCCATTCTTGCCTTCCTCTCGTTTTTCTTCTGGCTTTTCAGTGGTCGACTGCACGTCAGGGGATTGAAAAGTCGTCTTTTGATTGCTCGAGGAACCCGTCATGCTTCCACATGGCAATGAAGGCGAAATTTCAGTCTGAGGGGAGTTTGGAGGTGTCTTGGCATGCGATAGAGTAGGAGTGTAGTTCTGCTTCGGGAATGTCGGAGAGCTTTCCATATATGACTCGTCGATGCTTGACTCGGCGTCCGAATATTTTCGAAGTTCCATTGCGGATATTTCACCTTGGCCTGCAGACAGTCCGTGAGTCAAAGGAGTCTGGGATGTTCTGGGTTTTAGAGGTAAACGAACCTACGATAATGCATGCTCCAGCAGAGGATTCGAAGATGGAAGTACCTGAAGATACAGCTCTAGCCGCACTCTGAGAGCTCGACTTTCTGGCACGACTGTTCTCACGAGCGCGTATTTCACAATCTTTGGGATCATTATCTTGGCCGTGATCTCTGTGAGGTTTCTTTCTGGGTTCCTCAGGTGGCCGGGAGGCTCGGGCTCTCTGTTACCACTATGTCAAAATAAAATCTCCATGACAGCATCGGATGCTAACCTTTTGTGCTGTACCACCAGCTTCTGCACGCTGTACGGCTAGAACTTTCTGGACGGTCTTGACGAGCTGTGGAGATTTTGGGTCGCACTTCTGGGTACCAGGCATTGCGGCGTTGCTAGGCGAGACAAAAGCCAAGACGGAGAATTTTATGTTATAGTAGGTGCCTTGGTCTACAAGGGTGACTGGTGTTTAAATTGAAGTAATATGGTGAACGAGATTGTCTTGATTGTTCTGAGAGAGACACAATCCGAGAGAAACTCACTTAAATAGTCCTCTCTCAACTGCCTCCCGGATGCTTATGTCCGATACCAACTCATTCCTGGGCTTCTTAGGCATGTTGGAAATTGTTGGAAATCTGTTGGAAATCTGTTGGAAATCTCTGGCAATTGTTATTTTGGAATCAGTATCTAGGATTTCGAAGAGAGGGAAGGAAAGGTGTTGGTTACGAAGGGAGCCGAGAATGCCACCCCGCAATCAACCTAGAAATTTCTTGAAGTAGGCAGTACCCTGGTTGTGTTACTCCAGCCAACAGAAATTGCTCGATAAGCGCGGTTCAGTGGCCAACCACGAATGGACACTCGGCACGGGCAGATGTGTTCCGGTGTGGCTGTAATTAGAAATTGCGATTGGCAATTTTGTCGCCGTCTCGAGGCTGACAGGCTGCAGATCTTCTCTTCGTCGATATTTTTTAGTGCCTACAATAGGGTGCAACAAGTTTGACCCCCCCGCCATGTAATGCTTGGTAGCGTGCTAAAACATACGTGCGGAGGTAGTGTAATTTAGGGATAATAACTGCGCACCTCGAAAAGCCTGAAGCATTAAGCGCCAGCAGCCACCTACAAGGGGGTGTTCAAACTTTATTTCACGCTACTGGAAGTTGTACAGTAAGGCAAGTTCTGATGACCAAGACCTGAAGCTGTGCCTCAACATGGATACACAGTCTAGCATGATTGGTGAAAGCAGTCCTGTTGGAATCAAGTTTTTATTTTAGTTCTCTTTTCAGTGGAAGACATCGAACTATTAAGACAATTATCCCATGCGAAACCGCAACCTCTGTACTAATCCTTCCCCGCACATATGCTACTGCACGGCGCAGCTTCGCAGATCCTGGAAACACGACGAGACACACCCAAGTGTTTGCGACCTCACCCATCCAAAGAAGGGGACATCGGCCAGGATGAACTCTCCATCGGACCGGGAATAAACCGCTCCGCAGTCCGAAGCATGTAGCCTAGGGAGTGCTGCATTTGCCATCTTGAATGCTGTTTCTGGTCCGTTCTGCCTCTATTCTACTTCCAGCGGCCCCTCTGGCTCTTCAGGAATTTTCTCGAGCCCTCTCTTATTCTGGTGGCCACTCATCCATCCCCCCAACAACTGTGACGATCGTTGGCTATATTTGTTCCTTGGTGGAAGAGATGGAGCACTCACAGAGGGGGCGAGCTGAATATCTTTGGCAGACGGTATGCGGCCATAATGCGCTCCATCTGCAGCATCGTTGCGAGACCCTAGGGTAAATGGGAAGATGATTTCGCTGTCGTCATCGTTTCCCAGAAAGTTCCAATCGTCTTCCGGAACCCCTCGGAGTGGCGATAGTAGCCCGTCTCTCAACTCTTGGTGATAATCGCCACCATCGTTCCTCTCAATTTTGATTCCAGCAGGCCGGCTTTCCTCCGTCTGAGACATCATTTGACCGTGAATCTCATGAGGTGCCTTGAGAGCAGAAGTGACAGCTCTGATCGAAGACTCTGGGTAACTCATGGCTCTTTTCCGGGACGGATCGATAACCTTTTCAAATTCTAAATCTTTACATGCCAGCGTGAGCGACTCAAAGTCCGAGTCCGGTTTCCCAATCCCCAACTCCCCGCAGGGTGCCCGCCATTCGTTCTGTTCATTAGTGGTGGCCTGGCATATGGAGAGCTGCACTCCTCCATCGGTGAACCAAGGGGTCGGTTCTCCTAGACACTCGGGGGGACTCCAGTGGATATGATCGACCGATTCAAGGGAGATGGGTTTCTCACTCGACATGTTGAAATTCTGGTTGGTGCCTCGCATGAAATTGGAAGTGATAGTAGCTTGGGGTGGGGATATTGCCCTTGATTCGTGGGAGGAGGCATCCTGGGTTGTCTCTTTGCTGGCACCAGAGTTGGCTGTGAGCAACCCACCTCCGTTGGTGCTACCGCAAGGCTCCTGGCCCTCCCACTGGAAGGTATCGGGAAGGAGTGTGACAAGCCAAGACTTCTCGTCGCGATTGAAGGCGTTCGAAAGTATAACATAGTTGTGAAACATAAACTTCTCGTCGATCCTGGGGCAGTCAAAGGAGTTCTGCAGTGTTGCGCCATGGAAGCGGCACAAAGACGAAATGTGCTCAAATATTGTTGCCTGGTAGTTCAGTTGCCGGGCCTTATTTTTTCGTATAGCGGAGAACAGGTCTGCTCTGCGCAAATAGTTCTTAGCGTTGCTTTCTTCCAACTTGTCGGATCTAATGCTTTCTTCACATCGCTGATGGACAACCTGGCAAAGGATGTCTTGGAAGCCAAGACTTAAGATTGCCCGAGTATAATTGCTTTCAATGAGATCCACGGCTGCCTTTGTATGTACTTTGTCTTCGTAAAGCCTTGCCGCACATTGAAGTAATGTAAGGATTACTTCCTTGCAAATAGCGTTCGTCGAAGTATCATCCCACATCTTTGTGTTCCAGAAGTCCATGATCCGTAGGAGATGGGATTTGGCCGTCTCGTCCTGAACGAAAGGGAAGCCGTCATAGCGGCTCATCCCGAGATCTGCATCCCGAAATGCGCTCACAAGGGTTTGCAACAAGCCCGCTCCTTGGTTCTGCATTGTTGGAGCCGTGACTTGTCCTGGCTATTGTTACCAATCAGGGTTTTATGATTAATTATGGGATATGATTTCTATATGTTCATTTAACGTGTTGTGGTGGGACAGGGCAGTGCACCGGCAACATTCGGCTGCCAAAGTGGAAAGTGGAGTCCTTTTTAAGGGGGCCAGATTTGGAGTTTCGCTTATGAACCCAATTCCGGTAAAGGGTCAACATGATCATGTGACATACAACACCCAAATGGCTCCAAAGGCTTCTCTAAAGCTTTTTCGAATGCTAGTCAAGTCAGAATCTGGGCTCAAAAAATGGCCCTCCTCTGCCAAGATGACTTGCTGCACCTCGCGAGCCTCTTTACTTGCCCTTTGGCTAAGAAAATATGGGTTCCACGATTAGCTAGATTGTGACTTAACAGCAGCACTACCAGGAACCAACAATAGTATTGGAAATCTCTATTGCCATAGCCACTCTTTGTAACTCAATCTCAATTCAAGATTCTAGATCACAGCATGTCGTGAGTGAGTTTAGAAATGTCTTATGTGGTGCAAGTGGGTAAAGATGCAACTTTATTATTTTTCCTCGTGCCGTACCGTCGCCAATTTTCCATTGAGGAATATCCATCCTCTGGCATTTCTAGAGCCGTTCCCAAAACAAGGAATGAATCAAAAACTTCTGTAAGTTACATGGTAATGTGGAATTTCAAAGCTTTAGTTCCAGCATGTGCAATCACATCTTCCCATTGCGTCCAATCTATTTGCCGTAACCCTGGCCAATATTTGCTCTTAGAGGCAGTTGGCATACTGATTCCCCGCAACCCACGTGCAAGTATTCGTCGTCCCAGTATTTACAGACCCAGTACACTTCAATTATATTAAGACATACTCCTGAACTTTTGGAGAAATTTACTTACCGGAGTTGCAGGGTCGCAACGCGGATACTGCACGTCGGTGTATCGCGTCCCATCGTCGGCTGTCCAATCTTGGCCAAGGATGCATGTACCACCAGTAGAGTCCGCAAGGCAATACTATAAGATATTAGTTCTGTAGAAGCCCTAAAGAAGATATAGGAATAGTAAAAGGAGACGAGCATTCACGTAGTAGTTCCCAACTACGAATCCTGGACAACCTCCTATGTCCCCACAAGTTTCTCGTCGCTTTGACACATCGTTAACTCCCCTTATGGGTACAGAAGCTCCTAAGATAACGGAAAAGGGAATAAAGATGGCCTTTGAAATAGAGACTAAAACCTTCATAGCTGCAAGAAGGGGAAAATGCAAGGTTTCAGATCGGCGAAATTGATCTTATTTCCTTTAAAGTAAGTACCCTAATCTAATCAAGAAGGGTAGACTCTCAGCCAAACCATACGCCGCTTCCGGAGCCCTCATGGATGTGGGAGCAATTAACGGCATAGATATGTGATGCCAACTACGACTAAAACACTGGCTGCTAATTCTAGCGGCCATATTTTCATGCATATAAGCAGGTTTCCTCCTGCCACTTGGTGTTTCCAGACGTGACTGCGCACGTCAAACGCACCCAACTCGGCAGCCCGAATACTCGACATGTGCGGCATCATCATTTTTGCCAACCAAGAATCCGTAGATCGATACTGGGAATGGAAAATGGCAGCTAAACAAAAGAGGAGGAAGATTTTCCAAAATGTTCTACCGTACCTTCGACCTACAGTCAAAGAAACCCAACCCAGGGCGCCAGAGCAGGGGTATCAGAATCCGGATCAGGACACACCCCCACGTTATTCATCTAGAACATCTCTGTTGCCTTCTGGAAAAGTGGTGGATGGATAGTGAATAGTTGACTAGGAACTCATACGAGGAAAGGGGTCGATTTAAGTTACGTTCTGGGAGGATCTAAGCACATAGCTGGAGGGCATCTGCAAAGTGTCAGAAATTTGTCAAAAATTATATGGTCAATTTAACTCAACTTAACCAAAGAGATAACTTACTGTAACATTGAAGGAGCATTTCGATTGTCCTGAGGGAGTATCTTAAGTGAAGTGGATGAGTAACGTCCCTCCCTACGTGCCGAGAAACCCTGCGTGCCGAGAAAAAACAAGGGCACTTTGACTTTGAGCATCTTAAATTCCACACTAAGTTAAGTTAACTTAACGTCTTTCGATGCGTGCCGAAAATACTTCACAGTTGAACGTGTAACTTATCCCCGGGTCGAGAGACGCACCTGGTGACGAGACAAAAGACAACGTCCATCCCTGTGATATCTTCTTTCGCGCTTTTGACATCTTCTAACTTAACGACTCTTTGCTACTGTAATTCGATCTTCAGAATGACGGCCTGGCTGAGATATGCTGGCTCTGCTTCTGTGGCTTGTCTTCCACAAGACGCAAAAGATATGTTAAGCAGAAACCCCTCTAACTACAGTTGATATGTTACAGTGCTCCTGTAGCTAACCATTTAAGTATGATATTCTTGCCAGTTTGTGCACATGGCTTCTCCTTGCCCCTGCAAAACCTCCTTGTCAAGCACCAGCCCCTGCCCATACATCTCCAAGACACGCTGAAAACCTGTAAACTCTTCTTCACCGCTCTGTTATTTTGAGCGCCACACTAAGATAGACGCTGTCGTTTTGAGGCGCTAGGTGACCTTGTGATAAGTCTTTCTAAGATAGAAAGAAACTTGGTGCGATTTTTGTGAATCTTCTTCTCGATAGTATTTTCGACAAGATTCGTATAGACCTTAATATATTCAATATACTGCTTCTCGCTTTTGAGATCCTCCGTCAGCCCTAACTTTGTTAAATTGTTCCTCCAGTCGTGAATGATTGTCTCGATCTTCGCAAGAGCAGCTATAATTGCCTTGGATTCTTCAATTTGTTCCTCCGAACACGTCGTGATAGACTGTCGTTGTTCAGAGATCGACTTGCTAGCAGTAGGCCGAACGCTGTCGGGACGGAATAATAACTGCTGCTTTGGTGGAGGTAAAGTGCCCCAGGGAGACATTGTGTCAAGTGGAGAGTAGTCTTGATACTCGTAGCAGATGGCTTCGTTGTATTTGTTACTTCAAGTAGAACTCCTAATGAAAAGCGAAGTCAAGGACATTGTTTACTAATATAATTATGTCTAATTATACAGTACTAAGTGGAAGGCGAATTAAGTACTATAATATCGTAGTGTCCTTTCCAGAATTGGCTCCGCTCCACAATGATATTGGTACCTTGGAGTACAACGAAATAGGGTGCACAGCCACAAACGTCCGAAGGTGGAGCCCGCTTCAAAAGGTTATCTGTAAAATTAGCGACACTCAATGCGCCTTCTACAGTACTGTCTTTCGCCTTCCACTATGTACAGAACATGCCGTTATTGGCATCTCGATCAAGGTCGTTGCTGGCCTCTATGAAAAGGTAAATCTTGGAAGCGAATGTGCGGTCCTGTATCATCATGATCCGGGATTATCCGTCAAGTGTTTACTTCAAGGGGAAACATTCTAGGCCACGAAAAGGCCGAAGTTGGATGTTGGTTGAGAAAGATCCATAAAGCTACAACATTTCAGGCTTGCTGAACCTTCTGGCTAATTGGAATACCCCTTTGAAAGTCTTCTCGAAGATTCTCTCATCAACATCATGGCACATCCCGCGAGCCCCTCGAGTCTCTCTGCTATCTCGTCTCTCGAGCTACCCAGTCCGGAGCGAACGCAAATCGGTGTAGTTGACTCTTCCTCACCACTAATTTGGAGTAGAGATGCGACAGCGGCAAGCCAGCCGTCGACAGAGGTGCGGCGTCGGCTAAGCTCATTTCAGCAACGGTCTGTTCCCTTGACGCCGTGGCTGGAGATGAAGATTCAGTCGCCAACACCGGCATCGAGTAGCGCGCTCACACTCATCTTCGGTTGTCTTCTCCTTACTACCTTTGTAGTCTTACCGAACTCAAATTGTAAGAAGCAGGCTGGGAAAGTTCGTCATGGGCTACAATACCATACCACCCCGCTCCAGTGGCTCGCGGTTGCTTGCTACGCTATAGGACTATCTGGCTTTGGCTGGCTTTGGCGCAGAAATCGCTCCAATCATATTTGGGTAGCGGAACGAATCTTCTTGTGAGTTCCTGAGATCACCAGCGTAGTTAAATCTAAAACTTCAAGGCCCATCATATTCAACTCTGGGCTGGGCTTAGCTGTGACACTGATGAACGTGTACACTGCGCAGGAGGGGCTCTGGGTTCTCACATCTATTGCTAATACGGCCTTGACGGTTTATACTGCTGTCAACAGTCTGCTCCTATATATCTGGCAGGCGGCTTTGGCACGAAAAGCTTTCGAGGAGCACTCAAGAATTACGCTAGCCTAGTACAAGCCAGCACCAGGTGCAAGTCCCGTCAGGAACGGACAGATCTTAGGAAATGCGGAGTTAGTATCGTCCGCTAAGTCTAAACACTTTGTAATTCAATTCATAGCAATGTCAAGCTGGTTCAAATTTATTCGATGCCGTTGAAAGCATAGTTTGTGAAAGGTTAAGGTAACGTCCGTCCCTGCGTGCCGAGACGCACCCTGACTTTGCCTTACTGTAAAACTGCCACTTCTACGACTTCGAGTCTAATGCTACGTAGATAGTCATCTAAGTCGCAACCTGTGCTAACGAAACGCGTGCGCGTGATAGGTCGCTATCTTTTTCGTCGAATAGTATGTTATGATCGCCATAGGGGAGGTCGTCTCGACTCCGTACCTCCGTAGACCGATATCCACCACGTACCCACTCACTGGCCACCCAGCCGTCTGTGGTCTCCCCTCCCCTCCCCCCCTCCCCCTGACCAGTCCCGTTGTTCCCTCCTCCTTCCATAGGCTGGAATAGCCGTAAAATTACCCTAGCTCAGCACTGCCGCCTCCATTGCCGTTTTGATTCTCTGTCTCCATCTGCGCTGCCTGGTGCTATGTCGTAGTGGTCCAGTAGGATTTCGCGATTATTAAGCTTAGGACGAAAGCTATATATCTAAGCGTCCCCCAAACTTTGACCTCTTCGTTCCTCAATCTTTGTTACCCAAACTTTGACCTCAATCTTCGTTCCCCAACCTTTGACCTCAATCTTCACAATCTTCGTTCCTCGATCTTCATTCCTCACTTTTGTCGCACGAAAAACATTCCCTATCGCACGACATGCCCGACTGGAAAGCAGACGCGGAGGTCTCCTTGAAAACCGCTCTGAAAACCGCAGAGCTCCTAAGATACAAGACTTCAGACGACATGGAATCCAAGAGAAAGGAACTTCGTCGACACGACGACATTGTCGGTCGCTATGAAAACGACAAAAATACTCCACGATCTGTACGTCGCAAGGCATACCAAGAGCGCGAATCTGCCGGAGCCGACTTCATAAAGTCAGTGAATGAGCTCGGCGAACAGGATTACCATATCTCGTTGTATGTACTCAAAGTTGAAGCCGTCATATTTATTAATTTGACACAGTCTTCAAGACCTCGAAAAGAGGGGAGCTTTCCCCTTCCAGCTGTTGCCTCTAGAGATTCGGCGGATGATTCTAGAGCTCTTATTCATTCGAGAAACTCGGATAGATCTCCGAGCGAAGCCGCCTTCCCCAGAGCGCGCAAGGCGCGGATCGCTTGCTTTTCTCCGCACCTCACGACAGATGTTTGATGAAGCTTCTAGTATATTTTACAGCAAGAATGAGTTCCTCCACCGCCCAGAAGCTGATTCGACGAGAGATCTACTCAGGGATTTAGGAGGCTCTCTCAGAAACCTTGTTTTAAACGTCACAGGATACATGGACTTGTCTGAGCTTCGACTGTTGAAAAGTTGCCAAAGGCTACGACGGCTCCACTTGCTTATCCATAACGTACCTTCTGGACGGATGCCCATGTCAATCGCGTTGCCGAACACAACCGACCTGATACTATCAGTAACCGAGTGGGGGGACGAAAGGGAACGAAGAGAGAAAATGAGGGTCAAGGAGAGGTTGAGAGTTCTACTCGGGAGACGCGGACAAGCTTTACGGCGAAGCATGAGACTTCAAGCGCGCAGAACCGAACAATGAGAGCAGTTCATTTGATCCGAGTCCTTGCTTTACAATTCTATCTCGCATCTCAAAATTATAATCGTGACGCATAACATATCGGCTTCTCTATTGGAATCATATTATAATGTGGGTTTTAGACTAACCTAGCTATTTTTGCCGCCGATTTGGATGCTTCTGCGTACGCCTTCCTATCATTTTCTGATGCATTTAAGCAGCTTTCCTCTTGCTCACTTCATTCCATTTTCAGAGGTTTTAAAATAGTGGCCAGTGTTTTAGTCGTGGTTGGCCTTATATTCCTATGCCGCTACTTGCGATGAAGTTAGGATATCATCCTAGTTTTCATTGTCATCCTGGTATTCTTCGCTATCCTCTCCTTTCCCAGCCTCATTAGTATCATAGCTCTGGAACTCATCATAGCTCTGACACTCTCGACATCCTTCGCAATCATCACAACATATTTCTCCACAACTCTCATAATGTTTGAGATTCTCATGAAGATTGTATTCCTCTTCTTCCTCTTCTTCCTCTTCTTCCTCTTCTTCCTCTTCTTCCTCTTCTTCCTCTTCTTCCTCTTCTTCCTCTTCTTCCTCTTCTTCATAATCTTCATCGTCTTCCGCTTCTTCATCATATTCCGCTTCGTTCTCTTCTTCATCCTCTTCTTCCTCTTCTTCATAATCTTCATCGTCTTCCGCTTCTTCATCATATTCTGCTTCGTTCTCTTCTTCATCCTCTTCTTCATAACCTCCATCGTCTTCATCTTCATCCTCTTCTTCGTAATCTTCATCGTCTTCATCTTCATTGTATTTATCGTCATTATCATCTTCGTCCTCGTCTTCGTCTTCTTCTTCGTCGTCCCCACGTTCTTCACCAGATATATACCCTACAACAGACAAAGATCCCCAATCAGATTCATTATCAGAACCTAACGAGAGTCCTTCACCAAATAATTTAGTACCGAGTGTATCCCGGTAGGCAGTCTCCTGGCTGTCCAAACTCTCTACCCTCTCACTTTTCTCGGACATTCTCAACGTAAATAGCTAGGCAACTTCGGCCTCTATCTCCAAGGGCGTTAAGTTCTCAGAGCTTTGGTCGCCTGCTTCGACATATAGGATACAGTGAGATAGTAGGCTGGTGCCTAAAAAGCCTTCGGGTAATTACAGTACTCGCTCGCCAAGAAAAAAGACTCTGTCTCCCTTCAATTCGTGACTTCTAGGCATCTTTAGGCAGTCTTAGGGAGCCATTTCTGGATTCCACCACTAGCCTGTTTTGTTTGCAGGCAACGTGCCGTATGTGGAGAATCTATACCCCTCTTCTTGTTCCAGTACCAAAGTCATGTCTGGAATTGGGACATACTGTACAGTAAAGGTCTTGGCTGAGTTACTGTTCATGGGGAGAATAAAGTGGCCATATCCTCATAGTTTCTCCGAGCTTCTACAGGTTTCCACGAGGGGCCCCTGTGACAGGACCAAAATCGTTCTGTGACTTCTTTCATCCTTTATGTCCTGCGATGCGCTCATTTGGACTCATTTCCACTGTTACCGTCCCACGAATTAGATGGTACTTTTCGCCATCTCCTTACATTTCTATCAATATGCCACGAATAGGCCTGTTTTTTGTTATCTGAGATTTAGCCAGTTCCTTCAAAGATTTGGGTGCCAATCATCGCCTTATTCCCTGCCATAGCCCTACTAAGATATGGTCGCTCTCTTTAGCAGCAGTAAATGGCTCCATGATTATCCCGAGAGCTAGAATACTCCCGGGACCTTTTCTCCTGGGAGTCATAACGATCCCAAGAGCACAAGGGCTCCTAGGAGCTTTACTCCTGGGAGCACATGGGTTCCTGGGATCCACCACCAAAGCCAAAAAGAAGATACTGGTCATAGCAAGATTACTTAGTTTCAACATTATTACGAAGATGTCCAATCACAAGGATAAAACCGAAGAACCGTTGAGGTGTGTTGGATTGGCGCAGTTAAAAAGTCATAATCAAGCGAGGAATCAAAATAATCCAACCTGTCCGTGCGACACGCATTTCCATCTATGAATTTTCATGAGATACACACAGCCGCATAAGCAGTACGCTAATGAAGCTACTGGAACCCGCCAGCATGCCAAATGCCCTTTTGGTATCTAGCCAAGGAAGGGACAGACACCTTGCTTCTTCCCACCTCAATCAATGGCGGGACATTATCCAAGTATAACCTCGCCCCGTGGTTGGTATCCTTCGATACAAAGTCGTACTCCTCATTAATGTCATTCATCATCTCCCATTTTTGACATGCTAGTTCTTTGACTCTATAGAACTCATCGTCATCGTCGTAGGTGCCTATCTTGCCATATTCGCTCTGCTTGTTCATCGGTGGTTTTACTATGCAGTTTGGGCACCGTACGCAGAAGGCTGCAGTGATTTTGTCAGCTCCAGCGCCAAAGCGAAGGAACTGACCAACACCGAGAATATGGGTACAGACCATATCAGACTTAAGGTTTTCAGGCTCACGACGGCAGCATTCGAGACATATGACAGTAACACTAATGGTGGTAAGCATAATGGTTTAGCATAAGGTGAAGGTACATCAGGTGAACTACGATTGAGTTTCACAATGACTCGCTCATAAATAAGTAGCAGTGCGTCCTATGGTTGATCCATTCGCGAAATACCTCCTCTCATGGCTTTTGTATCGAAACTATTAGAGCTGCCAGTTATGCCAGCAGCTAAAAATGGCTGACGGTTACCGCTCAAAGAATCTTGAGACGAAATCGATTTTGAAGGTGACGATAAAGATTACAGTAATAACCCTGCATGGACTGGTTTTGTCGATAATAGGATCTTTGCGCTGCGTTGCTCGCCAGGTGAGGTAAGTTTTGGGCAGCGGTTGAATGTGGCGGATGCGCGAGGGTCCAGAATTGGCTGCTCCTCCAGAAAATGGCTGTAATGGGCCGTTTTTTTCTAGTCGGGTTCCTATTCGTATGAAGTATATCCAGTTACAAACTTTCAACTTCATATCTGGTCTAATTAGATCCAATCAAGTTCTCAAAGTATGAGGATTTGATCCCCAGGGCAAATATGTCTGGGCAATTGCAAAATAAAAAGTCCAGAAAGAATACTCAGGAGAACTTTCGACGGCGGAAATTGAATCTCATTAGCAAAGCAGACGACCTCCACCGTTTGTTTGGCGCAGATGTCTTCTTGGTTATCCGAAAGAAAGGCAAATACTCTGGGTATAATTCGAGAGAAGAGCTGGACTGGCCGCCAAGACAGGTGGAGCTCGTGAGTCTTTCTCCTCCCGCCAACTCAAGATTGTGACGAACAAAATCTTAGGAACATGAGATTGAGACGCCAGCAGACTTTGACGTTACCAAAGGCAATGATAAGGCGATGTGGAGGAACCAAAGCTGTGGAGATCACATTAGTATGGGCTGCTAGAGCACTGACTCAGTTCCGAACTTCTATGCCTAACTTAAGTTAACTCTGAGAGATTTCCCTAAGGGGTTATAAATTATGTTCGCGATAGCTTCAAATTAATTAATAAGCCTAGCGATATCACTACGTCCATCTCATATTGCTCAACACAACTAACTTAATTCCCGAAATCTAGAGAGCTTTGCACCAGGCTATGGCTAATAAGTGAAAAGTACGAAGCGTAAAAGGAGCAATTAAGTTATAAATTAAAAAAGTCTGTTGGTAACTTATTCTCACAACGTGTAACTTATAGCATGATCTATAGCTAATTAACAGGGGCAAATCGTAGGGTCAGCTCCGCTATCATACCCTTAGGCTGTGCAGAACTGAGGAAAGCTGGCTGTAGCCCATGTGATTTATTAATAACAATATCAAAGACATAGTCCATGCTGATGTTTCGTATGGGTCACGAAGTGTAGAGCACTTCCTAAGAAGGCCGAGCACCCTCGGTAAGGACAATCAAAGCCTTCCCCCGCAGCCTGAGGACAGAGATGCTGGGCCCGGATGTGGCGACTAAGACTGTCAATACGGGAGAACACATGCTCCCGTTTCCGGGGGCCTGCCTCCACATCAACCCACTTGCAAAATGGACAGTTTAGTACAGGAACCAGGGATTGCTTCTTGACTTCCACTGAAGTCATAGAGTCTGTATCCGAATCTTCGCCCTCTAGTGTCTTGGTTTCCCAGTCAATATCAGACTCCACATCGGTCTCTCCTTGAAAGATGTCCCCCTCCTCTTCGTCATCTGTACTAGCATACACACGACAAGCCTTTGGACGCCCCCTCTTCTTTAGCGCCTTGTACTGATGGGGGGTTTCCTGCTTCTTACAAAGTCCCATGAGGTTGTCAACAAGCTCGACCCGCACTTGAAGAATTTGATCCTCCGTCAGGCCATCAAGCGGCTTGAACAGCAGCTTAGCCACTTTGCCTCGCTCTTCGAGCTCATACTCAAAAGTTCGTGGGGTGATTATGTCGACTGGACGGATACCCCGCAGTTGTCGGTCGACTTCGGCAGTATGGACGGTCTTGTGAAACTCGGCGATGGACTTCTCGAGCAAATCATCCTTTAGTTGGCGTTTCAAGGTGTTGATATCGGCTTGTATGCTTTTGTGTTTCTCGAACCACTTCGTTTTCTTGGCTGACTTAATAGTGGGGAAGCCATGATCCTTGAGATCTCGAACACATTGAGCACGCTCTTCGATGAGCTCAAGGAGCTTGGGGTCTCTACTGATCTCGAACTTCTGTACGTCTGTCAGAGCTTTCGGGGCTCTCTCATGGCAGATCAGTCTGCCAACTGCTCGGATAAGATCATCTCGTCGTGTCGAGCCAAGGTAGATCGCTTGGCAGTCCCGATCGATGAACGACGGCATATAATACCGTTCATAGACATCTCCCCGATGGCCCATGATCTGCCGGTGCTCTTCGGGAGTTAATGCTTCTATGGTGGCACATATTAGCCAAGCTCCACAGTAACTCGCAAGAATCTGCCAAGGAGTGGGATGAGAAGTGCTGAGAACCTACCCTTCAACCGCTTTCCCGAAGCTCGCCGCAAATCGTAGAATTCGAGCTTCTTCTCAAACCCACTCGTCCGCCCGAGGCGGATAAGATGGTGCCGGTGCTTGGAGTAGTCCAGAGCTTTAGTCAGAGACACACGGATACCATTAGCAGTGTGCTCGACGTCTCGGAAAACAGGCCTCTGTGCCCAGTCCTCATCCCATTGGAGACGAATGCGATCGGTATCGGGTGGGACTACCAGAGAATAAACATCACGAAGGGAAGTGAGTTTGTTCTTGAATGCACCATCGGCAAGCGCCAAAGCCAGTATAAAAGTGACTCCGCAACATGCGAGATCCTCTGCCTCGTAAAATGCAAATACTTTTCTGATTCGAATTAGCCAGCTGAGGAGGCAAGAGGTTCGATGTGGAGGGTAATCCTACTCACCTCTTTCTCTTTCCACCAGACCGCTTAATACGCTTCAGGTTGAGCTTCATAATGACGATGGGCGGCCGCCCTTTCACCCGAGGCGGGAATAGCTGGAACTCAATGTCTTCATACCGGAGTCCAACGAGAGCTTTCGGTCGAGTCGCGGTACAGCCAGCAAGGGCCAAGAAGGGCGATAACTGGACCCGCAGACGCTCATGAGCAAACACCTCTGTATCGCGCACCCAGTGGGCATTCTGGAGTCGGCACAGATCCTCCACAAAAAGCCCCGACTTTTCTTTTTCCGAGTCGTCGAGGCCGAACGCAGGCGTCAAAACTTGTGGGATCCACTATCACGAAGTGAGTATGACAGCTTAGGAAGGTGGAGATAGGCAAAGTACGTTACGCATGTCATACAAGACGCCTTCTTTCATATACTCTTCTGCCAATCGCGCGTACACCATACTGAGAATTTTCCAACGTGTGGTAATAGAGGACTCCTTCTTGATTCGCGAGTGCTTGACTCGCCAGAAGAGATATGTCTTAAAGTAGCTGGGTTCGCACATCTTGAGGGCCCTGTGTGGATCTTGCATTATTCTGATGAGGGGCGAGCCTGGGTTTTTGTCTCTTAATTGCTTGACAGTGAAACTGCAAAACCTGTCGAAATACAATCAGCAAACGTCTACATAAAAATATCATCCCAGCAACAAGAAACTTACTCCTCCCATTTTTCCAACTCTACCTCCATCATTTCTTTGGTCTCATCACATGGATTAGATAATGTGACTCCCTCTTCTTCAAACTCTCGCATCATTCGCTCAATATTCATATCTTCAATATCGGCATCAGAATCAGAGTCAGACTCGTCATCAGACGGAGAATTGTAGCCAGAATCTTTGGCAGAGTCATCATCGTAAGCAGAATTTGACCTCCGCGCGCGGTACCTCCTCTTCAACTTTACCCGTGATTCATATGCCCGAGGTTGTTCCTCTCCGTTTGGCAAAGTTGGGGGAGCTCCGCCTCGGCCATGGCGAAGGGTTTGTCGCTGAGCAAAACGTCGGGGGAGACGGGCCATGTCGTCGCCGGGTAGGTAGCTTTGTGTGAAGAGACGTGGACACCACTTTGCAAGGAGGAACTTCGAATCTCACGGACACGGCTACCACGATCTTGCACTAGCTCAGCGATGTGCAGGCTGATCGAACTCATGAGCGCTGGAGAGTGAACAAGAGAATTGAGTACGAAGAGGAGCGAAAAACGGATGAATGAGGGCAATAGCAGAAGCGAATGGTTCAGTGGAGCGAAAGATGAAGGATTGAATGGGCGGAGTGATAAATGAGTGAGTAGGTCGAGGACGTGTGAAGGGTAGAGTAAAGAATGAAAACTTGAGAGTCGAGGGCAAAGCGGCAGGAATACATATATCTTGCAGTGCGGGAGCAGGAAGCTGAACAGGCAGTGTGATCCATTTTCCAATTGGAAACTTTCCCTGGGAGAGAGCCCGCGGTGTTCAGGGGGGTAATGGGTTCCGCCATTTCTGGAGGTAGGAATGAAGTTGAAAGAATGATGCTCTGGGTTTAAAACGGCGATGGGAGACGCTCGCTAATTTTTTGGGTGGCCTCAGGTTGGTAATTAAGCGAGTGGAAAGGCAGCTTAAAACAGCGGGTGGTCGCCTGCCGAAAACAGCAGTCAAATCACCAACATCTAGAAAATAGTAGTTTTTTTTGGAAACTTTTAAGATATATATGAAATAAGGAAATAATAAGAAAATCCATAAGCCTTGCTTATGTTATTAATAGATCTTGCTTAATTTATATATTATTAATTTTTGGCTTTATATTAACAATTCCTTTAGTATAATTAGTATAAAGCTATTATAAATAAATTGTAGACCTTTTCTAAACCCTTATTATAAGTTATTATGTTTATTTATTTATTTATTTAGTATTTTTTATTTATTTATATTTTTTTATTTTTTATTTATTTATATTATTGTTATTTTGGCTCTTTTTTCATATATTACGTATTATTATACTCTTTATTTAGTACATCGTTTTTATAAAACATTTATTTTTGGCTTAATAAAGTTTATATTATTTTTGCTTTTTTTTATTATATTAAAATTCCTTTTTATTTTTCTAAAAAAAGTATTACTGGTATTAGTTTATAAAGGTTATATAATCTTATTATATTATATAAGGAACGCCATTTGAATAATACTATAGTAGTTTTTAGGGATTATGCCTTAGTTATTAAGAGTAATGAATTTAACAATCTTAAGGGGTAATTAGAATTATAATGGACTTATTATAAAAGTCATTTAAAAAAGTATATAATAAAGGATCTTTCTTATTTTTTTAATAATATAAAAAATTTATTACCCACTTTATTAAAGACTATATTAACCCCTTTGTTTAATATATCTTTGTGTAATCCACTAGTACTGTACTAACAATTTGCGATAGGTAATTACGAAGGCATTAAATGCCATTTGAATTAACATTATGTTATTATTAATATTAAGATATGGTATTAAAATGGCCTTAGAACAAGTCCAAGTATTGATTTAAGAGATAAATTGATTTATTATTAATAAATTAAAGTTGTTAATTAAAAAGTTTTTAAGATTATATTAGCTTTTATATAAAATTAACGGATTTTAATATATTAATAGTATTTTATTATTATTAAAGAAAAAAATGATTTTTTTAGGGAACCCTTAAGGTATATATGAAATAGGGGAATAATAGGAAAATTTATGGGCCTTATTTAGGTTATTAATGGACCTTGTTTAATTTACATATTATTAATTTTTGGCCCCAGATTAATAACTCTTTTAGTATAATTGATATAAAGCTGTTATAAATGAATTTTGGATCTTTTTTGAACCTTTATTACAAGTTGTTACAATTTTCTTTTGGATAAATTTTTTTTTTAATTAATTTTAATGTTATATTTCTTATGTTATTGTTATTTTTTCTTTTTTTCTTTTATGTATTACATATTATTATGCTTTTCAACGTATCGTCTTTATAAGACGTTTCTTTTTGGCTTATTAGAGTTTTTATTACCTTTGCTTTTTTTAATATGTTGGAATTTATTTTTATCTTTTTGAAAGAAGTATTACTGATGTTAATTCATAAGGGTTATTATGTTATATAAGGAACGCTACTTAAATAATATCATAATAATTTTCAAGAATTATGCCTTAGCTATTAAAAATAATAAATTTAATAATTCCAAGGGATAGTCGAAGCTATAATAAACCTATTACAAGGATCATTCAAAATAATATATAATAAAGAATCTCTCCTACTCTCTTAAGAATACACAAATTTTACCACCCACTTTATTAAAGACTATATTGACCCCTTTACTCAATATATCTTTGCGTAATCCACCGGTACTATACCAACATTAATATTCTCGCATAATCCAATCTGCCTTCATGTGATTTTATCTTTAACGATTTTATTAGTACAGATGAACACTTAATCATATATAAATTGCCGTATTCTCATAAATCAATTAAAAATGTTGGGCTATTCTACATTGGTTTAATTTGTTCCATACGTAACGAAATACGTTATATATTCGTTCGCCTTGCTTTTATCACAGACTGTGTTAGACGCCGAGGGTAAGAAGAAACCGAAAACCAAAGCCTGATTGCGAGCAGGCTATAACGGTCCATTATTTACTTGGTATAAATACAAAAGGCTACTATTAATCTTTAATAATCAAAAAATAAGTATATCACATATGGGATAAAACAATTATTAATATGATTAAAAATACTATTTGAAGTTAAGCATAAAGCTTTTATTTAATGGCAAATGTGTTAATTTTATATAAAACCTTTGTTCTTTCTAAATCCTTTGGCCCCAAGATCCTAAGCGCCCTAGCTCCTATGGCTCCAAAAGCTCCAATTATCATATGACCTAATGTTTACCGTAATTTAAATAATTATTATAACTAAAATCGCAATTATAATATATGCAATAATATCAATTATTATCTTATATTATTTTTTGATTAGTATTAGCTTATAAATTATATTAATCTCTTATTAGTATTAATATTTTTTATAATACTATTCATTTAATGGTATTATTAATATTCTAATGCCAATTTTTTAAGTGCAAAAGGGTTTATAATATTATCCCCCTTTTTGCTTAGCGTAGCTTCCACGCTTAAATATGCTAAAAGAAATATTAACAATTGCCCACGGCCGTTTTCTTCTCCTATCATGCCTTTTAAGATGACAAAATATAAATAACGCATAACGCTTGCTAAAACAATAAATTCCTATGGCTTTCTTGTAATATCATATTTCAATTATGTTTAATACCATCAAAAATGCATGGTCCTAAATGAGAAGTCCTAATATTATGAGGAATGCGTTTATCATAATATAAAATACAATACCCTTTAAACTTTTGTTAACAACCTTCAAAGCTTTTAAATAATTTTTTTTTTTTTTTTTTTAAAAGGGACATGGCTTTTAAAGCGGCCATAGCCAGCCTTGCTCGCATTCATAAGCTTAAGTTGCGCTAGGCTAAATTAAGGGAAAAAGGCAGGGAAATGCTTTATAAGGGCTTAAAAACTTTTAATAAGCTAAATGCAATAAAGGAAAAGAATTGCCAAAAAGCGGAAAAGCAAAAGCAATGCACTTCCTTTATTTCCCAATCTAATAATAGCCCATCTATTTTTTTGTGCGCTAGCAAAATGTTGCCAGATTTTGGGGATTCCTTTTAAATAGACCTGGGTTTTGTTAAAGAAAACTTTAAAGCAGCCTAAAACAATAAAAATTAAATTTGGGTTTTTAAATATTTTTTGATTATGGGTACCTTTTTTATTTAATCAAATATCTAGCCTTGCCATAAAAGTTCTAATAATCAAAAACAATCTTTATTTCATATTTGGCGTTTAGGTTAATCAATTATATTTTGGTAATAAAAGCAAATAATGCTTTTAATAATATTGATTTAAGGAAAAATATGTGAAATACCAAATAAATATTCATTGTCTTAAAAAGCGCTAATTAATAATTAATTAATCCTTTAACTTTTGCAATTCTAAATAATCCTAGCTTCTTATAATCCAACTTATAATTTAATCATTTTATCGCAATATTCTTTCAAAATAAATAAACTTTATTCCCTTTTTTAAGCATTAGTTCCATGTTATGCTTTTTATTATAATAAATTGCTAATTTTTATGCTATAAATAAAATATTGGCTAATAATTCCTCATACAATTTGCTTCAGCTCATCTTCTTATAGCATAGCTTCTTGCGCAATTCCTTAACCTGCAATTAATATGTTATATGCCATCAAATTATACCCATAATTTGCATAAAACAGCAATACTTCAATGATCTCTTAATCCACGCTATTATATATAAACTAAGCAAATAAAAATAATTGAACCCAATTATCCTATTTATAATTTACATAATATCAAAAATAAGTTTCCATTATTTAATTGATTTATTCTATTTATGCATTCATTTAAAGGTAAAAGGCTATTAACATTTTTTATTTTATCCTTAAAAGTGCAATCAAAGTTTTCCAAAATTTTAAAATAAAAAGCTTATTTCTATCTAAAATCACCTTATTTAATATTCCATGATTTGCAAAAATCATTTAAAAAAAATACCTGCGCCATTTATAATATGCTTTAAGTTCCCAATACTAATACCATATACGCGTATTTAATAAACCTATCCATGATCACATAAATCAAATCATATTTGATTTTTATAACTAAATCCTTTAAAAATAATAATTCAATCACAAAATCCAAAGCAATTAACTTCCATAAGCATAATAATATAGCTAACAATTTCATAAGCCCATATAAAGCATAATATAATGCCTTATTCCAAATGCATATGTCGCATAATAATACCATATTCTTAATTACTTTTCTTATGCCTAAAAAATAATATTCCTTAAAAAGCCTTAACAATATTTTAGCAACTCCTTAATATTATTTATGGTAATTTTGCAAAACTTGTTATTTATTTTTAAGAACTTATATTATTTTTTTCGTCTTTTTTTTCTCTTTTATATTAAAACTTAATCTTTTAAATGTAAATTATATATCAAAATTGTCAGTGTAATACCAGTAGATCACGCAAAGATATATTGAAACAAAAGGGTCAATATAGTCAGTCTTCAGTAAAGTGGGTAATAAAATCTGTATATTTCTAAAAAAAAAATGGGAGAAATCCCCTACTATATATTCCTCTGAATAACCCCTGTAACAAGTCCATTATAATTCCGACTACCCCCTGGAACTGTCAGATCTATTACTCTTAATAGCTAAAGCATAACCCTTAAAGACTATTATAATATTATTCAAGTGACGCTCCTTCTATAACATAATAAGATTACATAACCCTTATAAACTAATACCAACAATATTTCTTTTAAAAAAACAAAGCAGAATTCTAATATAATAAAAAAAAAGCAAGGGTAATATAAATCTTAATAAACCAAAAAAAAATGTTTTATAAAAACAGTATACTAAAGAACATAATAATACATAATATATAAAAGAAAAAGAACTAAAATAATAATAACATAAAAAATATAACATTAAAATTATTAAAAAAAAAGACTAAAAGATGTTAAAAAACAAAATAACGTAATAACTTATAATAAAGGCCGAAGATAATAGTTTTGGGCTTTTTATAAGTTTATCCGATAATTTTATTGTTCTAGTAGTAAATATTCAGTTTATATTAAAACCGTTATTTCTTTGCTAAACAACTTTTTAAATCTTTTTATATTATAGTTTTAATAATGTGAATTAAGGGGGTCTTGGCTCTGGTATCCAGCCTGGCCCTTTAATTTCTTTATTACTGCGACGTTGCGTTATTATTAAAGCTATAAACTTTTTTCAAACTTTTATATGTTAGATGGATTGAATCAATAAAATAAAGTGTATGACGTCACAACGAAGTATATGAAGGTGATCAAGGAAGGAGGCCAGTTCCTGATTGGTTAAATTGAGGTAAATAGCAAGAGGTGCTGTCGGAGTCTCATAACCTGAGAGAAAGAGGATTTGGTGTAGATGATAATTCTATTCAAGAGGGGATTTCTAGGCCTATATAACTGCTTTCTGAGAGTCACTTTATCGTCGCTTCAACTACGGAAGGGGGTAGGAGGTGGGTCTCGTCCACCCCCTGGGTTTCTGCCGGATTCTACGCTGTGTTCTGAAATCTATTTATATTACCACCCAAGAAGGTCCTCCCTTACGAAGTCGTACTTTTTCTAGCCTTTGAGGCATAGTATCAATGAATCTATTGATCATTTCAATAGAGATCTTATTCTCCCAGATATCTCTAGTATTGCTGCTTTTAAATCTTCTAATTTCCACCTGCCGTGAGGATTCCGATTCCGTAGTTTTCGCTTTAGAACTCTCCAGATATTCTCGATTGGATTCAAATCAGGCGAAGAACGAGGCCAATTGATAAAGTATATATGGCACTCGAGTCGAACAGTATTACACAATCCGTGGTTAGCAACTGTATCTTTCTTTCCGTGGACTTTACTATTATCCTCTATACAAAAGAAATCTCCTGCCCTCTCTTTCATATGAAACGAACTATATCTTCGATTTGAAGTTATACCTAATTGCAGCCCATGCCATTACCGATTTAGCGTTCCCCTCATTTACGTAGGATTTTCTTCCTCCTCAAAAGATCCGTTCGAGTGATTATTTCGTCTGTAAATCGTCCACGTCTCCAATATTCTTTCAGTCGATCCCAGTTCTCAATAGAAAAGCTCCATTTTTTTTTTCATTTTATTCGCATGAAATAAGAACATTTTACAATCAAGTGTGATTACCGTATCGGACAAAGGCAGCAAGTAACGTCTTATCACAATAATCGAGATGAAAATGCTCGCGAATCTCTCGAAGGCTGAACTGGCGGCGATTAAAATGGCTTGCAAACCATTTGATTATCTTTTGAATTTGTTCTTCAGAGATCTTCGGGAGTACTTAGAGACTTTGCTCGTCAGTCTGGTTTATCAAGGAAATATTGTGCTGAAGAGCGTCGGATACTAAGTTTATAGGCGGCATTACGTTGGGAGTAGCCTTCATCGAGCAGAGTTTTAAAGCGCACACGAGTTGGGGCTTCATGTATCCAAGGCATTTTGATGATGTTTACTGTACTCAATTACCTAGGAGTTGTCATATTTATTAATAATAAAGAACATGTTAATAACACTAGTATACTAAAAAAGATAAGACTTGTTATGATAAGTACAATAAGGTGTTATTTCGATATTATTAATAGCCTGTAAAGTAAAATCTATCAACTTGAATTTTTGCGACCTGGGTTATTGCAACTTGGATTTTTGTGACCTGGATGTCTGCGGTCTGCGACCTGGATTTCTGCTACCTGCGACCTGATTTTTGTGACCTGGATTTCTGCTACCTGGATTTCTGCTACCTGCGACCTGATTTCTGCTACCTGCGACCTGATTTTTGTGACCTGGATTTCTGTGACCCGGGTTTTTGTGACTTGGATTTCTACTCCCTGGGCTGTTACGACTTGGATTTTTGCTACTTAGTGATGTTCTATGCATAACTCTCTATAATTGAATACATTATGTTTTGAAATTTCGTCTAAAACGAATAGTTTTACCAAAGGCTCAATTATTTCTGAAGTCGGAACTCATTATGATTGAACATAAACTAACATTTATGATACGATACGTGCAACATAATACGTACATTTTCCTTCTCTATGCTTTTATAAAAAGGCTCCAGCGAAAGCAACATACGGAAATAGCTAAATCAACACATTTTCAAAAAACTTAAAGTATAAGTTAGGAAAAGTAATTAATAAATTATATTTTATAGCTAATTATAAGCACTTTTAGTATTAAAAACTTCTAAAAATAACTTATACCTAAAGAATTATTTATATACTAGAATACTTAGTGGAACCTCTCCCTGGTATTTATAACAATGGCACTAAAACATTCGAATCGTCGTTTTCTACTAAAATGTGATGTTTTACGTGCTGCACTATTCCCTATACCTCCTACTACTACTAAAGTTAACTTAGTTAACTATAATAATGGTAGAACGTATAATTGGCCTATATTATCTCAGATAGAGTTAAATAACGCCTGTAGTACCAAAATAAAAGGTAGATCCCCTGGACCTGACCTTATAACATAAGGACTATACAAGCGTACAAGGCTATTTCCGATATATTTTTTAGTATATACTCTATACTACTAAATGATGGATATCACCCAAAGTTTCCGTAGTAAGCTATTAGTTTTATTCTTAAGAAGCCAAATAAAGCTGAAGAAATCATCTAAGTTAACGATATTGATTTATTAATGTCAAACCTTTTCAGCGAGAAATTTTATGAATCTATAAAAGGGTGATTTCAGTTTATATTTAATATGGGTAGGGTCAATTGATTGAATACACTTAACGCAATAAGAAAACAATTTTCACATAGTCAACTAACTAGCCTATCAAAAAAAAATTCCGATCAGTTCTTGGTTTAAAGTTTATTATTAAAGTCGACATGTTGGTTGATGACAAGCTGTTTTCGGGGCGGGGCAAGCCATAGATCCTCTCAGCCTCTCTCTACCTTCTACACTACTCACGACTGAATTGACTAACTTGAACTTACTCTCCTCCGGACAGCACTTCTTACCTTGGAGTCAAGAAAACACCTGACGTGAATACGGAGAAGGACCTCATTTCAGTGCACTCCTAGACCTGAACTTTGCGATGCCAGACACGAATGGCAGCATCTGTCAATACATCGTGGTTGTCAAAAGGCAGAGAGAGTGGCCAGAATCACTCCCAACCGCGATAGAACTGTACTCGCTACTATCGTTGGCTGCCATGTTTAGAAAACAAAAGACTCATACGGAAGTCGTGAAAGTTCGTAGCATTTACAAATTTCTGTTTCTTTCGCGCATACTGATCATGTATAGGTGCGATTATTCATTGTCTATTCTTGTTGGGTTCAAGTACTCTCAGCGACAGCGCCATTATCGTACATACTGTGGCAGGGCAGTGCCACGTGACCTAACCTCCTACATATATGCCCTTCAGCTGTAGAGCTTCAATCCACATCCTTTTACCACTTCATCTACTTTGACGATTCTGACGATTCTGACGATTATCTGGGGCTACCCCGTTACAATACTTGCGATGCTCGCCGGGAAGGGTCATATTGAAGGTGAACTAGAAATCAGCGAGTCACCGTGGTTCAACCTACTCTCCCTCCCCGACCTGGAACGACTCCTTCTCTCGGCCTTCGAATCTGCCACGCTGACCAAACACAAACGCATTCCTGAAATGTTCCTAAAGCTCGGCCAAACCCTACAACCCCGTTTGCCAACACATAACATGGACAATTTGGAAGGCGAAGTGGCGAAGAAGCGCAAGACTCTGCAATGCTGAATAAATTTTTGGCAATGGTACAACAATAGGAGATTCATGAGGCAGACTATCCTGGATATATCGATTCCGGTAATGAGCAGTACAACTACCATACCGAGATTCGAGGTATTCGGCAACACACTCCATCCATCATCCAGCAGAGCAACTAGCAAAGCAAGCTTGCTGGATGAGGTAGCGAGAGCGCAGATGATACAGCTCTGAGCGATGTGACAATTGACCGGGAGATGGGGCAGGTGGTGTGGTACATGATCACAGCGATTCGATAGCGGCTGGGAAAATCCACCTACGATCTAAGAACAACATAACAATTAGTGTTCCATCAAAACTCCCTCTCTTTGGCTTTTTCATTCGGTATTAGTTTTTAACGCTGCTGGGCCAGTATTTTTCTCTCACTTCTGAAGAGACTGTTAGCCTACTGTCGTCATTGGACCTGCAAACCCTCCAACTCTTTGGTCTCCTCTCTGGGGTTACAGATAATACTGCACTTCTGACCACTGACCCGTCCCGCAATCTCTTTGTGTTCCTTCACGAGAGCTGTCAATTTCCGTAACTCATCCCGATGAGTCTTCTCCCAATTATCGAAAACATGCGACATCTCAGTCTTGGTGACTCTGTTTACTTGTCCATCCTGATGGCGTCCAACAAATAAGTGCCTTGTTTGTGAGAACCAACATTGCGGCGTCTTGCTTCTGACCTGACTCCCCTTCCGTGTTGTGCATTTTACTTCAATGATAGATTCTGGAGAGAGCAGATGCCCTTTCTGAATGACTGTCACCCCCTCCAACACCATAGGCTGCGGTTGAGACTCCAATGATGATTTTCCAACTGCAGCAGTGACTTCCGGGTACGTCTGAGATGCTCCAACAGCCATAGACCCGTTGTGCTCTTGTTTATCATCAGAATGCCCGTCAGCCTCGTACCTCACAACCCAATTCATACCGCCAATTTCGTACTCCACAATCCGATGATGAGTGCTACTATCCCTTAAGTCTTCCTCAAACTTAAGGAATGCCTTTTCAAACTCGTGCCCATGCCCAGAATTGAGAGATCCTGTGATAATCTGCAACGAGTTCGCTTCCCAACGGGTCAAAAATAGAGTTTCTTCGACGAGTTCAGCTTCGATGGGCCAGTGTTCCCTCGGATGTCCAGAGACAAAATCGAATAGCTTGCGTAGGCTATTTCGATCAGTAACTAGAGTTATTGGGAGGAGTGAATAGGAAGGTTGCATCGTAAAGAGCGCTGCGAAGAAAGGGGCGAAAGACGGAACTATGACTCGATCGGAATTTTGGTCCTGGAAGGCTATACCGTCATCTTTGGGAATAATTGACGGTAGATTTGGGGCTTTCCAGAGTGCTGGAGCGCCTGATTAACTCTCAATATACTGTAAAGTTAGAAGTGCAAGCGCGACAGGTTTCCTTTTTTCTTGGTGGGGATAAGGTTACTAAGCGAAGAGGGCTGCTGGTGGTGCAACCCCAGAAAACATGTACTGTAATCAAATTTAAGCAATCCATCAGTCAACCTCATTACCCCTGCCAATATTACAGCTATAGCCTGTAGGTAATGATCAGTAATACGCGCTCATATATCACTGCGCAAGCTGCCAGCAAGCTCTCAGCCCAGGCGTAATCAGCCGTTGCTTTGCCCTACCAGCATATCTCACCTTCAAGGTTGACAACACAGATAGGAATGGCATCTATTGATGGAGCCAGCCGAGAGTCTGAAAGGTCATTCATTGGGAAGCTCGAGAATCTTAACATTGTTCCCGACGTTCTGATACGAATCGAACATTGTCGCTTCATACTGTATAATTGGACCCATGCTAAGACACCAACCATTTTCGTTCCAGGTATAGCTCCTAGTATCAAATGATCTGATCCTATGAAGCTTACAGTAGTTTGCAAAATCGGCTTCCCCTCCAAACTCGTTGGAGGATTCTTAGCGCAACCTACCAGAGGTGGTTTAGCGCAGGATCATGTGACTAGCCGATGCCAGCGTAGCATGCATACTGTAGCTCATTGTCTGGGGTACTGAGAAGATTCTAGATAACCTGAGAGCTTTTCCGCTGGCCGTGGACATTATATGAATTTGAGTATTCGATTTATTATTCGATTAAGCAGACTAGGAGAGGGAGGATGGAAAGGGTGGTGGAGGATTCGACCCTGACGCGTCAGTCGCGTCGCGAACGAACGAAGACCCCGAAGGCCTTGGAACTGGAAAAGAGAAGGCATGGCGGAAAATCAGTTAACGGCAATCTATTCGGAACATTAAGCCAGAGGCCTAGTGCTGCAAAGGACTGGGACGAAAGCAACGAGAGTGATACAGACGATGTGATCGAAGTGAGGGATGGGACCCCTGACGCGCCGCGACCGAACCGCACGCGACGCCGACCCAAGAATCTGTCTCATGCATCGACTGGAGAGTCTACGAGAACAGAAGAGGCGGAGGGCGGTCTTCTCTCCACTATTCTGTCGGCAATTGAGGAAGTAAAAGCCAGCAACGTCGAACTTATCGCAGAACTAGCGGAGGTCAAGGCCCAACTTGCAGAGGCCAAAGCACAACTGGCAGAGATAGTAGTGATCACAAACAAAGGTTCAGGACCAGGCAGATCCCCACAGCAATCGTACGCCTCAGTTCTCACAAGATCAAGTGATTTGTCGTTCTCAGCCAGCCAAGCTGTTGCTGCAACTACGCCATCGATGGCTGATGAGTTGTACTGCACAGTTGACACGTCCAGAGTAGAGGAGGAAGACAAGAGCAAGGCACAACCAGGAGCAATTAGGAAGGCAATCGAAGAAGAAATCCGGACAACAGAAGGGCAGGAGCATTGGCGTTGCGTCGCCGTGATCAAGGACGCCAGGAACTATGATCGCATCAGGGTAACGTGCAGAGATGAAGCCGAACTTCAAAGGGTCAAGAAAGCAGCGGAGAAGACCGCGGTGACAGGGGTTAGGGTGCTACGAGACCAACTATATCCCGTGAAGGTAGACAATGCCAACCGAACAGCCATTCTCGATCAAGATGGAAAGGTTCTACCCGGTGCCGCCGAAATCCTTGGGAAGGAAAACGATGTACACATAGCCAAGATAGGATGGCTTAGCAAGAAGGACACGGGGAAAGCTTACGGATCAATGGTTGTCTATGTCACAAAAGGCAGCGAAGCAGCACGACTGTTACAAGACCAATACTTCCATGTCGCAGGAGAGTCAGCTTACACCAGGGTTTTCGAGCCGCGATATGGCCCGCAGAAATGCTATAGATGTCAGGAAACAGGGCACAAGGCATACTCATGCACGCAACCGCAAGTCTGTGCTAGATGTGCTCAAGTAGGACACCATCACAGTGAATGTCAAGCAGTAATACCAAAGTGTATCACATGCGGAGGGCCACACGAATCGCTCAGCGGGAACTGCGGAACACGGCACAGCTCCCGGGATGCATAAAACCTTCCAAATACTTCAATTGAATGTCCGGAAGCAGCGAGAGGTGCAACACAGTTTAATGAGTGATGAACAACTAAAGGATTATGGAGTGTTGGCGATATCTGAGCCATATGCGAGGATCATCGACGGCACTCTGGTGACAGTCCCTATGGGACACCCAAACTGGACCAAAATAGTACCCACAGTCCAACGTGAGGAAAGTTGGGCGTTTCGGAGCTTGCTCTGGATTCGGAAGGACATCGAAGCAGAACAGGTACCGATGCAATCATCGGACCTCACGGCAGCGGTGTTGCGACTCCCAGACCGGTCGATACTGGTAGTGTCAGTCTACGTTGAACCGCAGGATGCAGAGGCATTGAGGGTTGCGATCTGCGAACTACACCAAGTAATAAGGGAAACACGCAGGAGGATCGGCACCCGAGTGGATGTAGTAATTGCCGGGGATTTCAACCGGCATGATCAATTATGGGGAGGAGAGGACGTCTCACGGGAAAGGCAAGGAGAGGCCGATCCGATCATCGACCTCATGAGTGAGCATTCTCTTCGTAGCTTGCTCCCGAGGGGCACGAAGACGTGGCAACGGGGGAATCACGAGTCAACAATTGATCTAGTACTAGCTTCCGAGGAATTGGCAACGTCAGTGGTGAAGTGTACAGTCCACACGACCGAGCATGGATCTGATCACAGAGCAATTCAGACGACTTTCGACGTCACGACTCCGGAACGAGTTGTTGAAGCAAGGCTGCTTTTCAAGAATGCTCCGTGGACCGACATAAAGGCCAGGATTACCACCACTCTTCGCTTCGTTCCATTTGGTGGCAGTGTACAGCAACAGGCTGATGGGTTGATGGCAGCGGTGCTGGAGGCAGTCCATGCACTTACCCCAAAGGCCAAGCCTTCACCATACGCGAAGAGATGGTGGACAACAGACCTCACGCAGCTCCGGCGAGTCTACACGTACTGGAGGAACCAGGCGAGAACTCAACGACGGATAGGTCGCATGTTTCCTGGCTTAGAACAACAAGCGAATGAAGCTGCTAAGGAATACCATGATGCCGTCCGGAGACAGAAAAAGGCGCACTGGGAGGATTTCCTCGCGGAGGACACAAACATATGGCAAGCGGCAAAGTACTTGGATCCCCATGGTAGCTCAGCATTTGACAAGATACCACCGCTGACGAGAAGAGACCGATCCACCACGAAAGATAAAATAGAACAAGCGGAGGAACTGTTGTCCGTGTTCTTTCCCCCACTACCAGCGAGGATAGAAGATGAAGGACCACGACCACAACGTACCGCAGTGTCGATGCCTCGTTTGACGATGGAAGAAGTAGAACGGAGAATTTTTGCGGCGAAGTCATGGAAGGCGCCAGGAGATGATGGGTTACCAGCCATGGTATGGAAGCAGGTATGGCCGGTGGTGAAAGACAGAGTGTTGCTCCTCTTCCAGACATCGTTGGATGAAGGGGAGCTCCCTACGCAGTGGAGAAATGCCAAGATCATACCACTGAAGAAGCCGAACAAGGGAGACTACACGGTCGCAAAGGCGTGGAGGCCGATCTCGCTGCTCTCCACACTTGGAAAGACACTGGAGTCTGTGGTTGCTGAAAGAATATCGCACGCAGTGGAGACTTTTGGTCTGCTCCCCACGAGCCACTTCGGGGCCAGAAAGAAGCGTTCTGCTGAACAGGCGCTCCTGCTGCTGCAAGAACACATCTATAATGCATGGAGATCAAAGAAGGTCCTCAGCTTGGTTAGCTTCGACGTGAAGGGCGCATACAATGGGGTGTACAAGGACAGACTGTTGCAGAGACTCGCAGCAAGAGGCATCCCGCCGGCTCTAGTGCGGTGGATTGATGCCTTCTGCTCAGAACGCACGGCAACCATCCTAGTCAATGGCCACACCTCTCAACAACAGTCACTGCCACAAGCAGGCTTACCGCAAGGGTCACCACTTTCGCCAATATTGTTCCTCTTTTTTAATGCCGACTTGGTTCAACACAAAGTGAATGCAAATGGGGGAGCAATGGCATTTGTGGATGATTATAACGCGTGGGTTACAGGGCCATCAGCAGAAGCGAACAGAGAGGGGATTCAAGCCATCATCGATAGAGCAATGGAATGGGAGAGGCGGAGCGGAGCCACGTTCGAAGGGGACAAGACAGTAATAATTCATTTCACCAGGCGGCCGGACCGAACTAGCACCAGACCGTTCACTATCAAAGGTGAAGCAATCGCACCAAAGGAAACGGCCAAGATCTTGGGAGTGATCATGGACTCGGGACTCCGGTATGTGCAGCACATCGGAAAAGCAACGACCAAGGGTCTTCTGGCCGCCATGGCACTGAAACGACTGCGGCTAGTTTCCCCCTCAACTGCAAGGCAATTGTTTGGAGCGACGGTAGCGCCAGTCGTGGATTATGCCTCGAACGTTTGGATGCATGCTTGCGGATACAAAGGCGTGGCCTTAATGAACAGAATACAAAGAGTCGGAGCACAGGCCATTACAGGAGTCTTTCGAACAGTGGCAACTGCAGTTGCAGAAGCCGAGGCCAGCATACGTACAGTAGATGAGCGGCATGCAGAGAGGGCTACGAAGCTGTGGGTCAACCTCCGCACGTTACCGGAGACGAACCCGCTCTCAAAGCTAAACACCAGAGAACTCCGGAGATTCACCTCACCATTGCAAAGGATAGCTCATGCGCACCAAAACATGCCAACAGATAGGATGGAGGTCATTCAGCCCTATGTGATAGCTCCGTGGGAGGAACGACTCCCCGCTACAATTAACCTTGGAACGGAGGAGACGACAAACATTGCGAATACCATTTGCGGCATACGGATTGCGACAAGCTCGTCCGCAAGGAAAGGGATAGTTGGAATGGGAGGGGCCATCCACGACACTCTCGGCATTGTAACAGGCAGAGAATCTACTACATACTCGGTCACCCTAGGAGCAAGAACGGAACAGAACCCATACACGGCGGAACTCGCAGCGATGGCCATGGCACTGAAGCAGCTACCACAACATCTGGTAGGAAGACAGATCACTATCATTACAAGCAATCAAGGAGCCCTGCTGGCAACGAGTCAACCAAGACATCAATCAGGACAAAGCAGCATTAAAGAAATCTACGAGCTAGTTCGCATGCTGAGGCAAGGAGGCAACTCCGTCTCCATGATATGGGTCCCATCGCAAGGGAGTTTCGAGCAAGGCAGGAGAGCAAAGGAGGCAGCACGACAGGCCACGGAGCAGGGCCGAACACCTCAAGGGCAATGTCAACAAGCCAAGTCCACAATCATAAACAATGCAATAGCGACAGGAGTAACAAGGACACTGCCAGACGGAGTAGGAAAGTATTCGAGAGAAATGGACACAGCACTGCCAGGCAAGCACACTCGTACCCTGTACGACGGCCTCAAGCGGAGAGAAGCGAGCGTATTAGCACAACTCCGAACGGGAATGGCACGACTCAATGGATACCTCCACCGGATTGGAGCAGCGGAATCAGACCAATGCCAATGCGGCCAAGCAAGGGAAACCGTCAAGCATTTCCTCTTCCGATGCGCGAGATGGGATGCATACCGAACACAAATGCTAGCACAGGCAGACACAAGAAGAGGCAACCTCTCTTTCTACTTGGGTGGGAAAGCACCATCTGACCCGGAGACATGGACACCAAATATGGAAGCAGTACGAGCAACGATCAAGTTTGCCATTGCCACAGGACGACTAGACATGGACGTAGTACAGGCAGCCAACACCCCACAATAGTAAATCCCATCTCATTCTCTCACCCCGACTAACCCCCAGCACCCTCGTGTCCCCAGCAGGTCTCGCTTCAGTTGCCGACGATAGGATATTGAACACTTGGAGGAATGATCTTCAAGCTCACTTGCTACTAACCACACACGAGACCTCGTTTGATCAAGGCAATTACCGAAAGTGGAAGATACTGGAAGAGGCATTTCTGTACGGGCTTCAGGAGGTCATGGAAACACTGAACGAAGTGGATTATGTAATATAGACTAGGGCCCTTTAGGTTTAGAACCGGGCGAATAAACTTCATCATCATCATCATTGTCTGGACCAAGTGGGGATACTATACATAAACATATACAATCCCATTGACAGATGTCATTATCATCGGCCGGTATCAGAGCCGTGTACACCAAGAATGGCTAATCGTCCTTGTTCAATATGTCAGCGAGCGTATGGACGTTACTCAACCTTTTTCGCCCTCCCGAACGACAGCATAGGATTCGGACTTACGTTTCCACAATTTGTCAATTTCGCCAAAACCTAAAGGCTCAGCATTGATGATCCCTTCGACAATCGCTTCACTCTCTCTGGTATTAACCACGAGGGCTTCAGGAAGCAACGACATCAAGAATGACGCCGACAGAAGCAGTTTTTCCGAGACAGATTGTCGTCGGAATTGTTGCTAGTTTCGCTTGCCCTGGTAGATGATCTTATCCCTCTCCCTGGGCTTGACTTGGTGGACGTCGAAGGTCCTGATGCAGGTCCTGATGATCCTGACAAAAGGCCGGACGATGCTGATACTGGGTGATTCAAGTCCAACTACGCAATTTTAGGCCATCCTGTATGGGTTCTTTGATACGTTGAAGATTCCTGGCAAGCCTATTGACAGGGGATATAAAGTATGGGTCCTGGCGCAAAAGGGTTTCTTTTTGGCCTGGATTTTCCATAGGGAAGGGAAGAAATCTCGTGATCCGGATACGACTAGAGGCCCCTGGAACATCCCTTGCATCTGACAATTCGGTGGCAATTCATCATCCGCTGTCTGTGTTTATCTAATGGAAAGGCTTCCGGATCATGGCAAAGGCTACCTTATTTATTCGGACAACCTTTTTGCGACTACTAAACTACTGAAATATGGCAGAGAATGTGGGTGGGGAGTTACCGGCACATGTACCGCAAATTCTGGTATTCTGAAGCGATTCGGCCAAATGAACAAGGAAGATAAGCAAAAGGATTGAATCCCCTGGGGAACACTCTTTACGGAAGCAACTGAAGACAACTTGATCAATATGATAGCTTGGAAAGACAACGCTTTAGTGATCTTAATGTCTACCTTTGCTGATGGAAAGAGTACGGTAGAGAGGCTCCGTAAACGCCCTTCTGAGACCTCTTCTGCGGCAAAGACTGCCCGAAAGCCCTTTGGACTAAATGGACGTGCTGTGCTTGCGAATCCTAAGTTTGAAGACGAATATAACCACCAAATGAGTGCTGTAGATAGAGGAGATCAGCTCAAGAGGCCAAATACTCCTGAAAAGCTTTGTCGGAGGGATGGCTATCACTCTTTAGTCACTTGGCTCCTAGATACAGCTCTCACAAACCCTTATATACTCAGTTATCACTCGCAAGTACGACCAGATCAGAAGTGGACTGATCAAACAAAATTTAGAACAGAGGTTCTCACGAAGTGTTTCGTACTTGCTAGGGAAAATCGTTTGAAACGCAAATCAACTTTGATATCCACTGTTGAAGAGCTTACAGAGCAAGAGAAGGAAGGTGAGCATATACTACAACGTTTTGAGTCTAAAGGGAACTGTGTAGTATGTCGGAAGGTGCGAAGGAGAGTACTGGGAGAGCTTTCTGTCAATGTGCCTGCAAATATGAAGGGATCCGGATGCCGAAAAGCCTCAATATTTGGCTGTAAAGTCTGTAAGGTTACACTCTGTAAGGAATGTGTAAAGACAGCACTTGCTTTGCCCGGTATCATAGTCAGTTGCAAGTTAGAGACGTTGTGGTGTTTCTCCAAATCCTTTGATTTTTGGTGTGAATTTGGCCCGCCAAGCCGCTAAAAGGCGTTACCGAACCACCGCTTGAGGGGATACCTTGACAAATTCCAGGCGCCTCAGAGCTATCAAGACTCAGCTATTCCTCACTGTACAACTTAATGAGTGTCTCCAGGCAACACAATACCCGTTCGCTTTTCTGCAATAACAGACTATTCTGCTGCTGCAAACATTCCAACTTTGCCTCTCTCACCCGAGCCAACCCGCGTTTTTGGACTTGGAAAAATTGCCTCATGCCATTGTATCGTTCTTCAACCTTACTCTCAGCCTCAAGGATGCCTTCCTTGTCTTCTTTCAGGGTGTTCGCCTTATTGGTCATCTCATCGATACATTGTTCGACTGAATTGATTGCGTGTTGTCCTACAATAATTTGGCCATTCAAAGTGTCGATTATGCATCGTCTATTTTCAACTTGTCTGAACATCCAGAGATAATTGATACAATCAATAGTCTCATATCGCCCCTGACTAGGTTGCCGTAGACTTTCAGAAATAGATTCAAGAGACAGAGGGTCTTGTATCTGGTTTGCAACCTGCGGTGTCTGGATCTGCTGACTTCGCATCGATAAACTCGTAGGCTTGAAGCCTCTCGCATGGTTTTCGGATTTGAAGCCCGTCTCCCAACTATCTTGTGACTGCTCTGGTTCTTAAATGGCTTCAAAACATTCAGAGCATCTCGGACATCCGGACCAGTGATTCCTAACGCTGCAAGAGGGTCGTAGTGTTGTTTGGTACACTAAATTAGGGGTAACCAGGCTTTGATTACCACGGTTATAGGGGGATCTGGACCTATATTCAGTAATGGTACACTACCAATTAGTGACGTATTACAGTGTAGAGTAGCCTATATTAGAGCGAGCACCTCGCACACAGAATTGAACCTTCATCGAATTGCATCACGTAGGGCACTACCAAGACGTATTCGAGTACCTCGCAACCTTTGAGGTAGGGTTCGTCTTCAGCCTGACTTGAAACCAGTTGGTCCGAGTTTCTAAAAACCATTTCTTATCTATGTGGCTTCTGAAGCACCTTTTCTTATCCACCGAAGCTTTATAGTACTTAGAATCTAGATCAACTTGGACGTTGTAAAGATGTTTGCCCAACATATACCCCGTGGCAGTCAAATCCTTGAGGACTTTTGTAAGCATGGCAGAAGCAGTCGCAATAACGTTCGTAAATACGACCGAGGAAATCTTGTTTGCTGCACGTAAACTCATGGAATGCATTTGCCGAATCCATGTTGAAGCCTCTATTGTGATTTGCCATCGGGTCCGTAATTATGGTGTAACAAGAGTTGGGAAGGTTGGGTTCTTCCATGGTATAACCACTCTGGAGAGTGACTCTCGAAGTGACTTTTACAAGATTCTCGGGTTGAAGTTGAGCAAATGTCCAAATATCAGAGAGTGAAGATATGAGTACAAAAATCAGCGAGTCCTTCGGTTTAGGGTCCTTGGGTTGTCCCTCTGGCGTTTCAACTCTGCTTTTTACAAGTCTGCTAAAAAGACTAATGCCCGATTCGATCTCCAAAGGGTTCTCCGGATCGCCTTTGGGTTGTCCATATGGGGTGAAAACAACGTTTTCGGCCATAAAGTCGCAATCAAACTCGTGAGGGTGTATTGGACGTGATGGGGCCTCCTCGCCCCAAGCTATTAGTATATCCCGGCGCCCAAGAGAGTCAGTCTAACGCTCCTCGTCCAAAGCGGGCTCGCTCTTTCACTGACTCTAGGTTTGCAATATAACCCACAATACTATATTATATTCAAGTTAGTTCCTGAATTCTAATACTGAAGTGGAGTGAGAACAAAATTAAAGAGTGGTGTAAAGTGCATCACGTAGGAAAACAAGTTCGGGCCGATTTGAGAAGATAAATCCTGACTTACTTGATCAAGCTGATGAGGATCATAGAAATCGTTGATAATTTCTATTGCTAAGAAGTTGCCCGCAATCCCTTTGTTCTGAATTGTTGCGTTTGTCGTTGATATTGTTTCCCCGGACATCTTTGAGAGTCACCTCCGTCATCGTTTCAAAAAAACTCCTCCGCTACTATAGATACAAACACAAAACCTTCCCCTGGGATCCGTATCGTCACTTTCAAGAGGAGGAGGTTGATCAAAGTCATCATCGAATTATCTCCAGGTGGGAGATAGTGCCAACCTCTCAGATCATCCCAATTAATCAATTGACCTCGGGTGTCTACAAGCTTCATAATAATACCTCCATCAATAATACCATTCCATGCGTTGTCTTATACTAGACCTTAGCGACGGCGAGCGAGGCTTCGATCTTGCCGGAGTGATATTCTCCCTACTTCAGCATTGTTATATAAAATACTGTAACATATGGAGATCTAGGCGAAGGGATGGCATAATTTCTGTTGCCTTAAGAGATTTAGTTACTCTATCCCACACTTGCTGCGTAGTTAAGAGCTTTTTTAAAGGAATATGTGAATCCAGTACCACATTGTCTACAAGATCATCTCTTGCCCCATCTCTCCACGTAATAGGTGTAACATACCCGCAGATGCGTCCTCAATCCCGATCATTAGCAACTGGTCCAAAAGATAGTACAGTACTTTTTGACGGAGAGCAATAGGTTTGATAATATCAAGTGGCCCCCGGCAGACACGCTTTCCCTCTGCCTTCCGTCATTTTTGAGTACTTGCAGATTTCTCTTTTTCAGGAGCAACTCTCGGAACGAACATCTTTAGGTTAACAAATTCCCATTAGAGCTGCAATGGTAGAGAGGAATTTAAAAGAGTAAGTGCGCACCAATACCCATCCATCGAGCCTCGGGCATCCTCTCCATCCATCAATGTTAGCTCTGCCAGCTGAATCCCAACCCCTAGGACCAAATATTTACCCAAATGAAGCACAGATTAGCCTTTCCAGAACCTATCAACGGGAGTATCAGTTGGAGCCTCGATATCTGAGTCATCTAAGTCTGAATCAAGTTGCGCTGGGAGGCCGAAACCTCGTTGGATCGAGGCTTGGCTTCGTCCTCCACATCTTACGGCTCTTCAACATCAAATTGCTCCACAATCACAACAGGTAAATCGACTGTGCTTACTCGCACTCGCTTTGCAGGCTTCTTATTTCTTGCCATTCTTAATTTGACGTGATTTGAACATGGTTTTGCAATAATTATAATAACAATGTGTATGCGTGGACAAGGCCACCAGGCCCAGTCGCAGGGTCACATTCCGCCAAGACTTGTTTACTGATACACCAAAAGTAAAATCGACCACCAAAAGAGTCAATTGCTAGAGCCGAAAAATTAAGCCGGCGAAAATGGGCGGCGACGACCGTAATGCTCCACTTTCGGCGTTGGAAGCTGGCAGTTCTATTTTGAAATCTCTTGGAGATCGTTTGGCAAGGCACCGCCGCTACAAGACCGAGATCGTAACTTTTCCCGCAATTTCACGATAGCCATGTACTCAACCTCGTCCACTAAATGTGCTTGGCATAAATACCGGAGGACCGTATCAAGGGCTCGTTGCGCATCGTCCTGGGTTGGCCATTCGGGCGCTGGTGGTCTGGGTGGCGAATGCATACTGGGGGTCAGCGCGCTTGAAGGTGATGCCGTTGACCCATTACGGCCGCAAACACAGTCAAAAGTACCCCTCTCCAGAGGATGACCAGGCCGAAGGCAAATCTCCTTTGCATCACAGAGGACTCCGGAGACAGTACTAAAAATCATACTCTTAGCAAGGGGAAATGAAAATTGGCAAGGAAATATACCTGCGGTCGACACCAAAGTTTGCTGAAGCTTAGTTAGTGAAGTGCATCAGTTGTTACTTTCGAGGATCTGACCATACCTCCGGTTTCGATTTGCTTTATTGTAGGGTTTTCCTCTTGATACAGACACATACATCTCTGGTCGCTATCCGTAAGCGTGCCCCGCTTGATCTGAGGTGATGGAGCGGCATGACTTGAGGTGGCCGAATGATTCACCGAAGGCCGCAAAGCATCGCTGGGCGTCATGGTGTCGTGTGTTGTATGATGCGAACTCTCACTTGACAGCGGGTTTAGAGATGCCGGTGTAAGTCCTAAATCTTCGTATTCTTGAATTTGCCGTTGAGACTCCGCTGCCTTCGAGGACAGCTGGCTTAGTATTTCAGACTCCAATGATATGCCATAGTGGTCGCCAAAATGCAGGCATTCGAGGTCGAAGTTGAATAGTGCGGGGTCACTAGGATCGAGCAGCGAAACCCCAAAAGGAGTTTGGACATCTGTCGAGACTTGTGGTACCGAAGCCTCTTGCATCGTTGGTTGTCCGTGTAGCGATGGTTGGCTCTCGAAAGGAGGCAGAGGATGCGTCCGCGGAATTGGGTTTAGTTCCAATGCGATGCTTGGGGTGGGTGGTCCGTTGTTATTGCTCGAATTGCGATGGGCGTTACTGCCTTGATTGCAATCTGGACCAAGATCAGGTCTTGGATCCTCCGAAGGTGCGTCCTGACGATATTTTGACTTCTTTCGTACGCCGTCTTGACAATTATGTGCAAGATTTCGTTTAATACAACGTTGACATGGGCGCTCATCTCCTATATGAACGTATCAGATACTGGCATTCATGAAGTAGACAGCGCCAACGTCTGGTAAATAGAAACGAGGGACGAGGAAAGAACGATTGGAGCGGCAGGGACAGATTGCCTGTAAATACAAGGCAGGAGCAAACATACCACAAGTCAAGTGAGCTCTTTGACAAGCAGAGCATGCTCTCCTCGCCTTCTTTCTCCTGAGTCTCACTGGTTCACTCGGCTTCGACTTTGGCGTTGCTGTCGCTGCAGATTCCAGCGTCATCCCACTCTGACCTGCCATTATCGTCGGCCGGGAGGGAGGTTCGTTATGTTATCAAAAATCTGTATTTCCCTGTCTTCCAGTCATGGAGGGGACGTTTCTTTCCTTGAGGAATACAGCGAAGTGTTTTTTGTTTCAAATCGCAGGAGAATATAATCTTTCCAAGTGGGAACATAGGCATATGTAGGTACTAAAGCTGGTATCTTTTACCCCCTGTTATTGCAGGTGGCTACAGCCTTTCCTATCCGAGTCGTAACTACTCGGCGCCGTGGCTTGCGTGCATCAAATCTTCTGTTTATTTATAGCCCGATTGAGTTAAGCACTCAACAGCCTGGGGCCCCCTGCGGAAACAGGGGTCAAAAGAAAACCACGGTACCTCCGTACCCTTACGAGGCCGCTCAATGAGGTAGTAATTTGTGTGGGGCAATTTTTTTTTCTTGCACGTGATCCACCTCGCTTTCTCAACACCATCCACGTCGCTTTCGCCTGATTACGCTGCGCTTGGTGCGCCCACAGCCTGTGGGTGCGCTGTAGTGAGAGAGATTGGCTGCAATTTTAGGGCGTGCCAGCCTGCAGGCCCTGTTAAAATCATGTGTGCGTCTACCTAGCGATTCACCTAAATTTTTAGTGAGAAGCCGATCCTGCGTCGCCGAAGTAATCCGCGGTGGGGTAGCAAAATATAAGCACGTCTCCATCAGCCCCCTTCCCGGCTATGAACTTTAGAGGCGCCTACATTCACACATTCGTAATCGTGCATTTAAACCCCGGCTACGAACTTTGGAGGCGCCCACATTCACACGTTCGTAGACGTGCATTTAAACCCCGGCCACGAACCTTAGAGGCTAAATATTGTTTACGAGGGTACCGTGCGGGGCGTGATTGCCATACGACTATCGTCTTTGAAACTAAGCCAGAATAAGTTGCATTTTCAACTTTTGTACCTTCTTATAACAGCACCGCAAATACGCGTTTCGCCGATTCTGAGGGGAAGTAATTCGCGAATTTGGTCTGTTCTTTTCCCCCGCAAACACGGCTATTTCTGCCTACTAAATGCGGTGTTGGCATGACTGCTATCGCAATTAGATTCGAAAAGATGAAACTATATATTGGCCCTCTTTCAGATCCGTCGTCTAGGGAGTTAACTCGATCTGCCTCAAAGACTTGTAAGCAATTCGGGGCTTTAATCAAAGAATATCGAATATCTTGAGTTTATTATGACCAAAAGAATCCATGAGCCTTCTCCTACTTATACCCCAGAACACAGATCGTGACTATATTATGTATTAGAACAGGATGGTAGGGAACTGGCTACTATATATGCAAATAATTAAGAAAGCCTTTTATATAGTATCCGAATTTTCTATATTCGATACTAGTTTTGTACCTGGTCACTATCGCTGTGGGGTCTCAATTTAGTTAAAACAAGTATTTCTTTTAATAAGTAATCAGCAAGAGACTTCTTCTATTTTCACAATAATAGATCAAATTTAGCATTTATCAATAACTCATGCTTATATACTCTTAAAGGATATCAATCGCTCATATCTTTATAATTTATTCCAGAACAAGGCAAAATAAAAGACAATTGATTTGATCTATACTTAGATTGATCCACTTTAATTGCTGGTTCAACAATATACGCGCGTAAGGTAAAACAAATAAACAAATGAGTGAGACGTGACACGGGATATAATCTGTGTTATATTGTATGTCTGTTGTCTTGCTTGCCCTTTTTGTACGAAGGGCAAAGCTAGATATATATATATACACTGAATCGATACTCAAGTTAGTACAGGCCGGAGTTGTACTCTCCCGAAGCTGGATATCCCCTGTACCTTAACTCTTCGTCCTGAAACTGCTTGTGGTCCTTGGAAGGACCGACATTAATCAGTCGAATAGATCTTCAACCCAATTACAAGCTTATCCCCACAGTAGCCAACCAGGTAAGTAAATATTACCTTCAGGCTAAGATATATTATTATCCTCCTACCCAACCTCAACCTCAACCTTAACCTCAACTTTAACCTTAACCTCAACCTAAACCTAAATCTCAACTATATCTTAACATCTTAGCTCTCAACTTCCGATCCTAAATCTAACCAAATTCCAAATTCTCAAATCTAGATCGAGTTCCCCTACCCTAAAAGTTCAAAAGTAATACTAATTCTAAATCCCTCCTTAAAACAAAACCCCAATTCTAATTCCAATTCCAATTCCCCATTCGAAAATTCACTACTAATACAAGCGCACCCTAGGGCTAGTGTCCAGTGTCCAGTATCCAATATCCAGTGCCAGTTTAAAGTCCCAGTTATAACTAAGTTAAGCCAAGTCGTCGTGCCCAGAACTAAAGCCCTATCGTCTCCCCTCCTCTTCTCTTCCCAATTTTGCACCCATCCTATATCATCCCATCTCATCCCATCCCATCTTATCTGTCGGTGCAGTACCGGTGGATCACGCAAAGATATATTGAAGCAAAGGGTCAATATAGTCTTCAGTGAAGTGGGTGGTAAAATCTGTGTTCTATCAAGAGAGTGGGAGAGATCCCTTGCTATATACTCCTCCGAATGACCCCTGTAACAGATCCGTTACAGCTCCGACTACCCCTTGGAACTGTCAGATCCATTACCCTTAGTAGTCAAGGCATAACCCCTGAAAGCTACCACTCTATCATTCAAGTGATGCTCCCTGTACAGCATGACGAGATTACATAACCCCTGTGGACCAACATTATCCTCCCTATTTTAGCGCGCATACGTTATGTCATTCAATCTTATATCACAAGCTAAGTTTCGCTTCGTACACTATGTTGAGGTAAATAACAAGGAGTATAGTCAAGGTGCTGGCAAGTAAGCAGCGGCCTAGCCTAACCGTGAGCCTAGATTTTCGAAAGGAAAGGGAAGTTAATTTTCGTATACGTTATTTTAGCAGTACGTAGCTGATTATGGGAACCAGCCCAAGCTGAGAATGGATCTGGAATCTGGAAGAAAGCCTGATTTTGACTTATACGTCCTTGAAACGCTGGAAACATGACAAACAGCCAAAGGTGGGACTTCATGAATATTATTCCGTCGGCGTTCCTTTGAATTTCTCCTCAAAGTCACATCTTCCATTGATTGGCACTAATTTGGAATAGAAAAATACTGCATACCTGGTCAATGATAGCGGCGGAGGAGCATAACCAAAGCAGCACGCCCAGAATCACTGAACATCGAAATATCCCAAACGGGGGATGGGTGAAACAAGACTAAAACGAAGGAATATACCACTACAGCTGGAGAAGTGGTATGACTGCGTCCGCCATAATAGCAGTGTATGTGTTGACTCTAACGGTAAGTTAAAACGGAGTTAGAGGGAAAGCTTCTTCGGTTTTTTTTTGTTTTCAGCAAATTCGGGTATAGGAATTTAACTCACCCATTATTAAAAATAAGAATGGATGGACGATGGCCAAATGATAATTCCTGTGTTTGCAAGGGAGAAGGAAATGGAAAACTAGTCGTCTTTAGCTAAGACACCATGTTATTCTCGTAGAACATGCAGATATAGATGACCGACTTATGGACGCAACATAACCTCGAGTATATGATAACTACAAAACCGATCCCCCTACTCCATCCCAATATAATTATTTTGATAAAGCATTCCTGTACCAAATGCCTTCCACATGTAACAATACAAGAAGACGTTATCTCATGTACTGTTATCTGTCTGGAGCTTGACTTCTAACAAGTCGATACAATTATTCAGTAAGACAGCAGCTTCGTGGAGCAATTCCCACCTCGTCTCTCTGAACACCGTGCGGAGAACCATAAGCATACCACTGCAGCCATTAAATCCTCGCATTGGCTTGAGCTCCTCGGGGGATCGTACACCGCCGAGTCTCCGCAGGTATGCTCGCATATCTCGGACTTGGTCCTTGAAGTCGAAGGCGGCTGGAATCGGCCCATTGGTAGGTCCTTCTAAGGCGAATCCGTAGCACCAAACAATTAGAGCAGCAAAATATATGACCCACGACCGATTGAGCAGCACATCATCTCGAGCTGAGTAATCGAAAGGGGGATCATCACATCCACTGCAAGTCGCTCCCGTCGCGGTTTTTTCGGGGAGCAAGACACTGGAGAGGAAGCGAAGCGCATGCCACGTTGCATCCCTGACTTTCGCTGTAGGGGCCCAATTGTCCTTCATCCGGCGTTGAGCACTGTTCAGATGCTGGCTACCAATTGTTCGCCCCATCAGTCGTTTAGCCCGAGCGAACATCTGGCAATCCACGATATCAACATGCGTTGCCATGTGGGCCAAGTGGTGGAGAACAGTCCCGCTTTGAAAGGCAACATTGTCGTCCTCTTTTTCCGCACTAGAGATGCCATCGGAGGTAGCCAAAGATCTGTCGAAGTCCTGTTTCCACAAATCAAATGCTCGCGTAATTGATCCTCTCCATTTATCTCGTCCACTAAGAGCTTGTGAGACACCTAGAGAATTGACTAGGAGGTCTTGCTGATTCATATGCCAGCTCATGCTGAGCAGTCCAGCCATCAAAATCGTTCTCCCAAACGAGTTTGTGCGAACTTCCTGGGCATTGAGAGTCCTCTTGAGGCCTTCCAAGAATGAAATTGGCTTTACTCCATTGGCGTGGAGACTGGCCTCAATTCTACCAACTTCGGCGGTGCTCGTGGTAGACCAGAGGGCCTCATCACATGGAAGTGGCAGCCGCATCTCGTGAGCAACCATTACGGTAGAATGACCGAACATTCTGGAATGCGTCGAATCAATAACGAATGCTGCAAAGGCGGCGCGGCGCGTGGCTTCGTTGTTGATCCAGAGATTCCACCATTCATCAGGAGTATTGGTCCCAGGGGTCGAGGAATGTTTGGATCCATTGAGGTCTTGTTTGTCATCCATACCACTCGGGGGAGAATCTAGAGCAGATCTTCCAATGAGTGAGCTACCGCGACGCATCAACGTGATCGTAGTTGCATGATGAACGTGCGCTCGCTCGTGCAGGGTTCTTGTCGAGTACATCTTCTCATATACCTCCAGCAGTAGCAAAGATTGCAACACCCACAACTTCGCCGGAGGTCGGAAATGGAAGTCGCTGAAAATCTCCCATCTCAGGTGCCAAGCCAAGAAATTCGAAACCTCAGCACCAGCTTGAGTTACTTCGTTGCCATGAACCTTATCCAGAAACGAAGCACCAATGGCCATCATGGCAATCAGGAGAGGATTCGGTGTCTTGTCAGGCAAGAAAGTTGGCTTGTGCACTATGTCTTTTCAGAATTCGATGTCTAAATGGAGAGTGGAGTTATTGCAACCTACAGATTGGAACTTGATTGCTGAAATGATACCAATAGCTCCCGATGTACATCTGCATCATCTTCCGGCTCATCATGTGACTGTCATCACTGCGATCATCTTCGAGGAGAGCTTCTCTCTGCCTTGCAACTGGTGCATGATCGAATCGTTCTTTCATCAAATCGATGATTGCCTGGCTCTTCTCCTCCGACAGTACGGCCTCAGGGAGGCTCGTTACAGTCATTGGATGATTTGCCGGTTGTCGGCCAGTTGGGAAAAATCCACCGAGATTTATGTCGTTTGCAAAATACGGCGCACAATACTGGTTCGGGGAGCTAAGATAGCTACGGAAGAAAGTCAGGAAGCATGAAATATGGATAATAAACGAGAACAGATTGGCACTGACTTTTGCTGGCACATCTGGTTCATTGGGGAAGGATGGTCAAATTCTCCACTAAACGAATATGCCACAATATCTGGTGGTATCGCAAAGGTGGCTCGATTGTAACCTTCGCCACCAAATACTGGAATCGTGTTTGGTGCTGTTATCTGTCCCAGATGGGAGGGTTCGGACGAACCTGTTCTCGAATCTGTCCCAGAAGACGGATTTGTCGCTGACAAATGCGAGTTTGGATCCAGCACTTGAGATGGCTGATACTGGAGCTGGCTGGTAGGTGACTGATATTGATTGCTTTCAGAGAATCAGGTCCATGAAGTGGAATTTGTGTTACAGGGACTGGTGAGCCATGCCCTGACATGGCATCCTTCCTGCGCAGTTGATATTCCTTCGCTGTGTGTTGATACCTGTGCCTGTGCATGTTGTATAAGTCCTGCCTCACAAATGTTCGGACACAATGCGGAAAGTCGCAATTGTAGATTTGCTTGGGGGTATGATGTAGTTGGTGACGATGCCTGGAAGACTCCGAATAAGTAACTGTACTGTACAACAAAACAATTATACAGAGCCATGGCTTACAGATGTTGAACTCTTCTATAGCTGTTCTCGCAGCCTTCCTGGGGACATTTAAACTCCTCTCGAAGGCCTTTGCTCCTCTGCCGTTTTCGGGAATAGCCACCGTCAGACCCAGATGACTGTCCATCTGCGCCCTTGGGGTCTTCAGGCAACGCACCCCCGCTTTCTTTGCTCCTAGTACCATTGGCGCGAGTTCTGCGCCGACCTGAGTTCTTGTCTTCTGTCTCCATCTTTGGACTGCGCTGTAGGGTAGGAAAAGGGCCTCCTCACGGGTTCCTCCAAATGCGATTTGTGCCTTGAATCTGCGGCCACAGGCAGCAAAGTTCTCCAAGTCGAAAGAAACAAAAGAGGCGTCATGTATAAGAGAAAACCAGATACAGATAAATGAGGACTTATTTCTCAAGCCTGTTTATCTATAGGGTTCGCTTCGCTGATGCGCGACCTCAGCGACGCTTACCGCGGCTTGTGCAAGATATACTGCATACATATATGCGGAAGTGCATGGCCTGAATTAACCATGGCGCATAAATACCCGTTCTGCGTACGGGGTGTGCCTGCCAAAAATAATAGGTCAAGTCTGGTGCTGTCACTCCCACGGAGCAACCCACAAACCGGTTCAGCGGGGGTTTCTTTCCAATGTGACACAGCATTCGGCGTAGAGCCGTAAGAGGAAATTATGTTAAAATATTCCCACAGGCGATTACGCACAGAATCAAAGATGTCAATAATGCTGTCACGAGCTCTGGCCATCATGGAGCCGAGGAACTTGGGAACATCATCTGCCTGAGAATGCTGCTTGTAATGGGAACCGTCAATTCGAGTTTGGTGAAGGGAAGAAGGAAGTCGGGACGAAGATGTACGCCCATTTCCCTAGAAAGATTGGTGAGTGAGGCACTTGTTCCACCAAATGAGAAGAGAGAAAGAAACAATACATACTGGTCTCTCGCTTTCTAGCAGGATCCATTGATGTCTATGCCCTTCTTCCTCCAACCTCACCCCACCCATTCCAACGTCCTCTTGCGAAGATTGTAGCAGCAACCTTTCACTACCTCTTAGCGCGATCTCACTGCAAGCAGCTTAATATGACGACAACACCAATCTTCTTAGTGCCTCGTAAAGCTGAGTGGTCATTTCTCCCAAGGTTCTTTTGTGATGAACGATTCACAGCTTGTCCAGGGTCTTCGTTTAGGCGCCGATTCGCTTCCATCTGGCTTTGTAACGAGATGGTGAAGAAAGGGCTGACCACCTAAGAAGGATGCATTGGGCCGTTTGAAGGAGTTCGTATATACAGTAGCTGAGTTCTTGAATGGGGATTGATAGAAGTTCGAAGTCCCAACCTTTATATCATTATCTGGAGGCTCTATCAGAAGCCCTTAAAATAGAGCCAGGAAACAATGAGCTTGAATCACCGGAGTCGGAAAAGCGATCGAAAATATTTGATTCTAGATAGTCGCCACCACTTTCCTTTTCGAACTGATACCGGAAACAGAGCAGATTATATCGGGACTGTGGCATAAAGGACACCAGAGATGTTATGGTGAGGAACATAAGGGAGGGGGGACGGGGTGGCACGCAGAATGTATAAGTGCTTAGCTATTCTTCTTAGTTTTGTCTTCTTCTCTCTTCTTTCTAACCACACCACCTCTCCTCTCTCAAAACCACAACCACGATTCTCCTATCACCATAAACCAGCGGAATCAAGATGATTCCGCACCTTAAATACACCTGTCACCATGAACCAGCGAGATCAAGACGATCCCACACATTAAACATACCCATCCCCTAGCAGCCGTGCCGAATTCAAGACGATCCATCCCCCACTTTAACGCTCGACTCTAGAACAAAGGCCCCACTCCCTTAGAATTCCTCTTAATCCCGTCTTTCCTAGATCCACTTTCCTCTTAATCCCAAAGTCGCTTTAATCCCAAAATCGCCTTAATCCACTTTCCTTTTGATCCCAAAGTCGTCTTAGTCTTAGAGTTGCTTTGATCCCAAAGTCGCCTTAATCCATTTAAAACTAATATATTAAAAGCTCTATCACAATTTGAAGTATAAAGTTATAAAAGGCTTACACCCTTTTAAAAAAATCATTTAACTTATATATACACTTATACTAATAGTTATCCCCTAAAATAATCACTCATTTCCCTTATTCACCTCATCTTCTTCATTATATCCATCGTCCCCTTCAACCATCGATCCAACTTCACTCCCCTCTTCACTTCCTACAACATCACATTCCTCATTCCCTAATACCCCCCCTAAGCTCTCTTCGTCGTCTAGCTCCTTATCTTCGTCCTCTATATTGAGGCCTTCGTCCCCCCGTCCAACCCTCGTTTTCCCTCACCTGCCATCCATAAAATCTCACTCAACCAGCACCTGTATCCACCCAAGCTTATCTACTTCCACATCTATATCCAACCCACTAATATTCCCAACCTTCAACAACTCCTTATTTAATACACAGTCTTCAACTAGCCTTTCTATACTGTCATAAGGTAAGTAAATGACAATTCTAATAATTCTATCACTAAATAAATGCACATTTCGAAATAAATTATATGCCTTACCAGATGTAACGAGTCAGAAGTTGGAAACTCGCTGTCCGATTGGCTGATCAACTCATTCAATTCCACGAGTGCTGTCGTGACTGTCATGAGCATTCTAATAGAAGACACGCTGACGAGCACGAACCGCATGACAGCTTGTAGAGGTTGAAGACGAAGCATTATCTAGCTGTCCCGACGTAATGGATTCAAACCAAATTATACCCTATGATGATGACTCGGCTGGATCAATGACAGTTGCCCAAAAGCGCTGAGCGTTTAGTGGAATCTTTCCTGACCATCCCGATGAAGCTCCCGCGCATATTTGTCTCCAAGAAGGTACAGACCATGTCAGACAGCAAATGACGTTTGATGTCGACAGTATTACAGGATTCTGTCCCAGTCTGGGAGTTGGAAGAGGTGGCATCCGGTGGAATTTTTTGCAAGATCAGTTTCCGACCTTCAAATCCAGTGCAAAACTGGCTCGCTGAAGAGTTCAGGTTTTTGAGAGCCATGAGCATTTCCATTCAGTCCAGAGAGCAATTAATAACATCCCACACCACACGCTAGACCGGTTGATTGGCTTTGAAGATGTCTCACTCTACCTTCTCTTCCCTGTCCCTACCAAGGAGGTCAGCAGAGCAACCGCTTGCTCGATATTGGCTTCCAGGCGTGGATGGACTGGTTCTCCTCCCAGCCATATGTCGTATTCATGACAGCAGTCAGCTTCAGCACTACCCCTCGAGCTATCACCAAGGAAAGTACAACTCGACTGCTCGTAGGGTTGAAGGCAGATCCCGGAAGGTGGCTGCCCTACCGTACTTCGTGAGTAGCTCATTATGCATTTGTCCCACCAGTTCAACTGCATACGGTCTGGGAGACCATTTTTAAAGACCATTGAGCAGCCTGCTCTACAGCAGTTCAAAGATGTGACTGTCCTTCTCCATGCTAAAAACCCAAAGCAAGGTGAGTGACTAAGGATTCTACTTACGGAGGTATGATGACCCGACTGCGGAAGTATTAAGGGCTGGTGGTGAACTAGGCTTACCAGTTTGCTGATTTTCATTTTGACTCTAGCAAGAGACCTTGTCCACGTCAGAACTACCTCGCGACCGGAGACGTTGGAAATTTTCTACCTGTGGAGGTCCTTCAAGAAAGTGTTGTTTGGACTATCATTGGCGCCAGAATGGTCAGAAACGCGATCCATGCTAGTAGACACTATACTCAACGGCCATGCTTAGAGACACTGTTTCTACGGGAGGTGAACCATGTGCAATTTTGCAGCTTCGTGCCGAAAGTCTTTTACGCAGCCACTTTTACGGTAGTGTAAGTTAAAGGAGATATCTGCGGCTGGGAACCGAGTACCTTTACCAACACTGCTATTGACACACTCAATTTGAACCCGCAGTGACTGATAATACGGCAGCTTGTTGGGCTGGCCTTAGTCATGATCCGGTTGCCTTCATGAAGGCATATCTGTACGCCAAAGCTCGGTGCCACTATGGGATTCAAGGAACAGTGCAGAAATCCTTGGGGCCGAGAAGAGCATTGGTTTTCAGCTGACCTTGTCTGATCGTACTGGCTCGCCTAACCACATACCATATGAATATGAATGGTCATTGCTTTGACTTGTAACATTGTAGATTTGTCTTGGCTCAACAAGACTCCAGGCTACAACGGGGTATTGCAGGTAATAATGCAGATGACGTGACATGGACACACTTTTACAGTACATCACACTACACTCACAGCCTTCAATATCACCCACCCACCTACCTTCTCCAAGCCAACCACCCAATCACAATTCCCAATGTTCAGTCCCTAGCACCGCACTTCCCATACTCTTCCCCTTCCCCATACCAGTATAACTCAAAGCGTATATAACCTCCCCACCACACCCTTCCCTCCTCTTCTCCATCAGTTTCTACTATTTCCATCGAACGACGCACTGGACTTTCCGAGAAGAAGTTAATGATGTCTAAGCAAAATCTGATCAAACGGCAACAACGACGACAACACTCTCTCACTAATATATTCACCCATGCTCCTCTCCCTTCCCACAAATCATTCAACTAATCAACCATCTCATATCCCCAGGCTCTCCTCCCCACAGCTCATAGATCCGTGCCTCAATGTCCCAACATTCCAAACACAATCCACGACTTCCACCGTTCTCACCTTAATTCCTTCCTACTGAGAAAGTATATTACCTAAGTTAGATGTCATACCGGATTTCATATATATATACTTACCTACCTACGGAGGTACCCATGTTCTCTTCCGCAATGCGCAGTCCCTCTTCTTTTCTCCCCAATTTAACTCGAAACAGAATTGATCAATTGATTACCTCAATCGAAACAACATCACACAAAAATTATCGGCATTCATATGAGAAAAGTTTACGGTCACAGTCATATTCACACAAACCCCACATCTTCTTCAAACAGCCAATATTTATTTGAAGTATACAATCCATTCATTCATCGGCTCATACACTAACCCTGGCACAACAGGGCGCGAGCCCAACCTCGCCATTTTCTCTTTCCTCTCTTCTCCCTTACTTTTATCATCCCCTTCGCTTACCCCCAAAAAGCATACAGTAAGCTGCATAACATAAATGATACACAATGTTTAATACAAGAATTACCTCCTCTCTTCTCTTTTCCCCAACAGTGCAGCAAAGCGAGCAAGCGAGTTGTATTCCCATTTCCCTAGCCAAACCCAAACAAAACCATTTCCCAGCCAGACCCAAACCCAAAAAAAAACCCGAAATATCATCGTATCTCCAAACAATACCGCGTCAAGCGTCTCTCGACTTTTCTTTTCCTTTCCTTTTCTTTTCTCCTTCCCCTCTTCTCTCTTCCCCTTCTCTATTACAACAAACAAAAAGAAAAATATGGTAATAGCCTCAGTATCGACCGGCAAGTCTGGTCCTAATCCCGCCCTTCGTAAAGTGTAATCAAGTGAAAGTGATAAACGCGATTTTTCGCCAACCGGCCAATCATATGTATCTATTCGCTAAAAGGCTATTCAATATAAGTATCATGTCTAAGGGGTATCGGGTATCAAATTAAAAAGTAGGAACTATATCAATGGACTATAAAAGATTGTATACGTACAGACGTCGGATGTGTGAAGTTGTGTAAATGCAGTATTATCGGCCGTTGCGAGAAGCGATTCATATCGGCTACGCTATTATTTTCTGCCTCTCTCTCAAATGTGTCCACACAATGAGATCAAACTTGCCAATTCGTGTGGTCAAAAAGAGGTTCTGACTATCAATTGGACTGGGTCTCGGTTATGAGTCGCGAGGTTCGAGAAGGAGACTTTTGCGGTAGTATTGTTGGCCGTTTTTGTTCTCGGATGAGGACTTGACACGGACAATCTGTGCTTGAATCCATTCCTGTAACTCAGGAACATCTGTAATCGGTAAGGGATTTGAAAGCGCTGAAGTTCGCCGATGATCTTCGCGGTACGAGTGTGCTTATCGAAGTTGATAACCGAGATGCCCTCGCTGTTACTAAGACCCGGAAGTTGTCTTTGTGCAACATTGCCGGTATCAACAAATGTGAGATTGGTCAAGTACATTCCAACGAATGGTAGACAAGGCGGTATATGGTCGTGAAGTCTTCTTCGAAGAACAGCGTAGTTCTTATCGGGTTTAACAATTGCCTGTAAACTCTTGAGTATGTCTTTTCGCTTCTGCGAGACTATGTCCCATGTCCTCTTTAATCTGATGATGGTCGACGGGTTCGGGGAACAGATGATAGCTATCAACGAGTCGTAGTTGTTAACTCTAAGCACTTGTGTGCAATCTTGATCCAGTGCTTAATAATAATTGCACGCTTCTTCGCGTCATTGTAATGAAGAATTGTGTCGGCGACTAAGTTGGAAATGTCAGTCGAGAGTGTTGACAAAGCCCGGACGTTGACTGCATTGGATCCGGATCGCTTTGTCTATTCGGAGCCAAGGAGCTCCTCTGGCATAATCAAGCAGAAGATAGTTATCTCCTTGATGGTTAATTGTTGCGCCAATTCCAGGGGATCGAATTCCAGAATAGATAGATTGCTTCTGCCCATCTTCCAGTTTTTGAATAAGCCAATTTGACTCTTAGCCAAGTTTACAGGTGTGAGAGGGGTGTCAGTAGGGATGTATTGCGCAGTCGAGGTCGATATCTTGCCTATGGATGAAACCAAGCGGGGTACGAGCGGTCCATCTGTGGAAGATATTTTTTGTGACAACTCCAACAATCTTTGGCCTGCTCCTGGAAGTATCTTTTCAAGTTTCTCGCTGGCGAATGGCTGGATGACCTCTAACCCATTTTGATCCGAGATATCCCTCCAATGCGACTTTAACCATCGCTTGAACACGTTATATACACGTAATCGTACTGGCCCAGCAATGTTAGGACTCTCCGCAACGTACTCGAACCTGTTAACCAAGGCATTGACAAGCTCAACTGGTGTAACAAATAATCTAAAGGTGAGGTAGAAAGTTGAAACAAAAATCGAATCAGGTGTTGAATCATGGGTAGTAAGTCTCTCAACGAGAGCTGGGAGGGTACCACCTGTGATCTGACCTTCCTTATTATAAAGCAATTCGTGCGCAAACGTCCTCTCCAACATTTTGTTCTCTCTGTCGTCCAAGTCTTTAATAAGCGTCAATTGGCTTCTAGTTATGCGTAGATCGGAGATCGAAGATTGATTTCTTAGAACGTATACTGAATTGTCTGGGTTTGTCGCGCGAGTTGAAGTTTGAGAGAGTATGCTTGTTTCAGAGTCGCGCATTTCGCTGAGATAAGTATTGCTTGTACCAGAGCTCGAGATCGCAATGCTACTAGACTGGAACGAAGATTTGAATCTACTATTATATCCAAACGAATGTTCCGAGGGGCTGTAATTATCCTGAGTTAATAAGGGGCTAGTTACCTTCGGTAGTGGAAGTAACATTGACTTTCTCGACGCTCGCTTTGAGGACTCTGTAATTGCGCTGTCAATAGTCTCATTCTCGACGACTGGTTTTAATGTCTTCGGCGACAATTCGCGGACCAGTTTCTTCGACTTCGAAAGATCCTAGGGGGACATTTGGGAGAGGCTTTTCGTAACTCGGGATAATAAGAGGAGGTGGAGGTGGCCGGCTGGCTGATTTTGGGGGCGAATTGTTACGGAAGGCGCTCCTGGCTTAGCGCTCCTGGCTTAGCGTACCTGTATATAGTCCTCACTTCAGACAGTCATTCCAATGCAAGCTTCTTCACACCTACACGATCCTCCAACATGGTAGCAATTCCATTCGACGGGACCTCGGGTTTGAAGCTTCCGTCCCCTGGACGTTAAATACCTCTCGAAGACGTAGTACGCCTGTACTAGACTCCACTAGCCAACGGTCGGTTTGAAGCGATCTTCCTCCTCTTCTCCTTCTCGAAGACGTAGTACGCCTGTACTAGATTCCGCTAGACAACGGTCGGTTTGAAGCGATCTTCCTCCTCCTCTCCTCCTACGACCTCGAATACCTTCAAGAAGCTGCACCGCTGGCCAGAGTGTAGCGTGTCCTAGGCTGGGGACGGCTTTATTTGGGGACCATAACACGCTGAGCTTCTTTCTTCCTTCGCTGCGGACAGCGATCCTTTGATGGTGGGCATGTTACGGAAGGCGCTCCTGGCTTAGCGCTCCTGGCTTAGCGTACCTGTATATAGTCCTCACTTCAGACAGTCATTCCAATGCAAGCTTCTTCACACCTACACGATCCTCCAACACGAATCTTCATGCGGTGTTAGGGGACTGTAAGCTTCCTCAGCCACTGTTGCCATTACTTTGTGAACTGGTTCCCGTCGTAATCGTATTTTATCTTCTAGGAAGTCAAGGTACCGTACACCCCTAGCCACTATCTTAAACGCCTGTAGTGTCATCTCCTAAATCGTATTATTAACATCTTCCGCCTCGGCTTGCGTTAGATGTGATCCCGCTGTGTACTCTTGTAATCGCTTTGCCGTCTTTACTAATACCAACAGATCTGACAACGGTGCTTTCCTATTCCTTTGTAGTCCTTCATCCCCTTAAACGAGGTATAACTCTCTTGTCAAATAGTTTGATTTTTCCTATGATCGTTAGCAAACATCCCTCTATCGTAGTACTTACCACTACCTAGTAAATATCGCACTCCAGCGATGATTCCTCGTATAAATTCTTGGTTTTCAAACACTTCACTATCGCTGATGATACCACTCCGCATCAAATCCCAGAAATTCAACAACGCCTTCAGTAGATTTCGCATCGCTTCTAGGTCGTAAGCTTCGCAGTAATTCGTCGGTAGCCAACCTCGGGCGCCAGACACGAGTAATGTTCCATCAGCCCAGCCATTTGTATGTATCGAATGGACTACGATCACGTCGCCCTCCTTCAGTGGTAGTGTTACTGTCGTGTCGGATATGGCGTATGTTGGGTGGAAAGGGCAGAAAGCGCGTAGGAAGGGATGGAAGACCGGTTGTGAAGACTCTATATGTCGATTGAGGTCCTCCTGAGAACCATTGGGTGTTGCGGGTAGAGTCATTTGTGATTGAATACCCGAGTCTCCAGTCTTGCTGCAACGCTTCGAGGATATGCTGTCCTGGAGACGATCGAGAGAAAGGAAGGAGCAGAAGTATTGCGCAAAATGCTGTATGGAGACTCTTGTCCCGTGATTTAACGATAAAGCAGGAGCAGTTGGTATTGAAGCCGATGTTAAGAAGCTTATGATAGTGTAGCATCCACAGGCAGATAGGAAGGCCATGTTATCATCTCGGGAATTATAGACCCAAACAGACTCAACCCACTTGGCGGAAGCCTGTAGCGAGCGCCACAATCGCCTTGCATGCCTACAGAGGTATGGAGCTCTGCAAGAGTCTATTCCGCTGCAGCCAGCTCGGGGCTGAGATCCGCGATGATGTGGAGGAGCGGGCCTGCTGCATACAGGGGTCTAACACATCCGGAAGTCACTAACCAATCTTGTACGAATCCGATCTACGGAGGAAGAAGTGCGGCAGGAACGAAGATGTTGGCCCCCTGCAGGCGGGATCGTTTTGGAGGCCGTTATTTGTCAGTAGCGGCAAAGCCACCCTCCTGCGGCGTTCATGGGATGGCAGGATGGATAGGCTGAGACTGCCCCGCCTTTTAGCATATCAAGCCAAACTTAGGGCATGCGACAGGCTCCCCCGGAATAAGCAATGAGCGCAGCAGGCATCGATGTGAGGAACACGACGTCTCTCCAGCGTCCAGATCATGGTCTTTGAGCAAGACATTCGTCTAATCTCTCCTAATAGCTGCAGTGAAGGTGACACCACTCACTCAGCAGCGTTTTCAGTAAGCTTCAACGAGTAGATCGCTATCTCTTGGAATTGGGCTGTACCCGGGGACAAATTGAGCCTTTGTTTCCCTGCGCTGAAAGAGTAGTCTCGTGAGAATGGGTCCTTGACGGACCATTATGGTGAACGACCTTCCTTTCTGGTCCTTTCACATGTAAAGAGCCTTGGGCGAGATCTCGCTTGTGAATCGATGTCAATCACCCCACATTGCTGGGAATCGCTTAGCCTGTCGTTGCACGAGCTAGGACACGCCACTAAAGCACGTACTTTCGTACAATCAACGCTGCACAAAGGGCGGCTGTTTCTAGCGTCGCAAGCACACAAAACAAGTCCCCACTCAAAATAATGGACGCTAAGGCACCCAAATCCCGCTCAGGGAATCAGGATTTAGGTGTGGCGTAGCGCCTACAATTACTACCGATTAAGGAGAAGCTCTACACTTAGCTTACTTTGCAGGACATGGCCATGACTTCCAGCAGAGCCAAGTGTCTCGCTTTCGGCTGACTTGTGGTGAACGGCTAAACGAGGCTGGAGCAGAAGAACAATTCCTATTCGGGATCGGGCACACTTCATCTTGACGTCTGTTAGTATAAGAACGCGCTGTTGCGCACTGCAACACCAAGTACCCATCTCGTCGATCACGTTCTGCGTAACTGTTTTCCGTTACGTGCATCACGCCCGAACTGAGAGCCTTGTTCTGTATCTTGAACAGTACAAGTTTACGTCTGAATTTTGCTCCGAAGTCCCGTTCCACGCGACTCTGCTTTGACTTGAAGAGCAGATCATAGCGAAGTTATCATTCGAAAATCCGCAATCTTGCTTTGGAGCCGTCTGTGAAGTACGTCCGCTATCGATTTCCTCCTCCATCTTGGTTTAGGACCCAGAATATTAACAAGGCTGCAGCATCCCCAATCATCAACAGTGTCCTGGACTCCGAGCCTCATTCAAGGGCTTAGCTGAATACGTCGTGATTGTGTGAGCTTGAAAATACGTGAGAAAGCTAGCAAGCACTCTCACAATCGACGACAGTCTACTGGTGGCATTACATTCATTCGATAGGTGGTTACTAGGCTCTACTTCAGCCCTCTCGAGAGGCATGGCCGAAGAACTTAAAAAGAAGGAAAGATTGTTAAGCACATCAACATCCACTGGCCGTGGAGCAGCAGGAGAGCCCCATGTATACTGCCTAGCAATGCCATTGGATACTCCTGAGTATCAGCCTGGTCATACTCCAGACATCAGCATGTATAATTTGGGTCAGCAGGCGACCCAAAATTTTGTGTACGACTCGATCTCGCAGTTCCAGGCACAGCAGCTCGCAGCAATGCAAATGCTATCAGGTGTTGCAGCATCGTACTTTCCTAGTGAACAAAACAATTCACTAGGCTCGCTTACGCTGCAAAATCATCCGTCTTCGGGGTCCTCTGCAGTCTATCAACACCAGCAGAGCCCTCCAGACCGAAGCGCCCCTCTTCTTCAGCAAGGGTACCACACTAGCATGAATATGGGGGCCATGACCCAATATGCTCCGGAGATCATGGAAGAGGAGGACTTCCAACCACGGGGTCCCGGTATGGAAGCAGCATATACGGCCTACCAACCGGCGCTGAAGCAGATATTTCAAGATACAATCAATGGGCGCCTAGGGGAAGCAAGTCTTTCGCTTCTGGAAGTATCTGAATGGCTTCTGGGGCATGTTGAGGATTTAGGTAAGCACTCGTTTCGTCTATTAGATACTGTTGACTAACGATTTTCTGAACAGGCCTTACTGTAGACGAGGTTGCTCTGCATAGTGATCGGATCCGTCTTTGGGGCGAGTTCAATACGGCATGGCTTAGCATTTTCAGAAACAAAAGGATTTGCTGGAATTTGGCCAGCAACTACAGCCTGGTCAAAGCTTTATGACTCAAGAGTTCATCAACAAGATGGCTAAGGATCTGATCAGGATGTGTGATGCTGTCGAGAAGCATGGTCTGGTTGACTACCAGTATGGAGTTGCTGAAGAGCAGATAATTATGAGTAGGCAGCCTCCGGCTTTTTGGAAAAGGACCCTTACTGACAGAATTATAGTTCTCACCGAGTGTCTCGACCTCCAAGAGTCAGTCTATCGAGGGGGTCGGCGCAAATTCGGGCATGGGTAGAGCACCTCCTTGAGCCCACAGCCTTCTGTCTGCTTTCCTCCAATCATATCTAAATACCACAAGTTTAGCGCTTCATGTTTGATGTTCTATGGCGATAGTTTTGCTCTTGCGTGGGTGGGTCATGTGCCAGTGTTGGTTGGCTCGCTTATTTGCATTTTCATCAATAAAAGGCTTTCAACGATGACAGAATGCATGGTGAGGGTCGGCCACAAGCGGAATAGACCGGATAGATAGATGTTATTACAGACCGACCTCTCACGAGCACATCACTCCGCGGCCTTTATCAACGTTACGGTATGCCCCCGTGCGCGAAGCTACAAAGTAGGGGCTTCCATTCACCTGCAACCATCCATCAGTCACTGAGTAAATTGATCCAAACTCTCCGATCTGTCCAGTATGTAGTTCTGTAGCTCAAAACTTCATCTAACACGCCGCCTTATTGAAGATGCAGGATTTCACCTCCAGTTCTTTGTGACATTTGAAGATGCGGCATGAGACACGACTAAAGGACAGCTCAACTACAATATATGCGGGACATTTGGTGATAAAATGCTTTCCATGCTAGCTACCGAGTACTATGGACTATATTGACAAGAGAAAAAAGCCCAAGTCTGTCGACATAGCAATTCGGTGTGGAAGTAACCTCATGGTTGTCTCCACTTTAATTTGAGGCCATCTTGTACAGTACACATTGATTGATCGTCAGACGAGCTCAAGTCACTGTCGACTCGGTCTTGACGGAAGATGTTGAGAACATCCTCAACTCGCCGTCATATCTGATCCAGTCACCAAAGCTCGCAGTGCGGCACGCAAGCCAGAGGATACGCTCTTTCCGATCATCAGTCATCGAAGCGACTTCGAGATACTTCTCTGCATCGTCTATCTTGTCGTTCGCGAACCACCGCTCGAGGTAATAGCCTTCTGTCCACAGCAGGCCGCGCATAGCAAAGTCTTCCGGGAAGGGTCGCAGGTCATCCTTGATTGGCAATGGGAAGTCGGTATGTGCGAATCTGTTCAGGAGGCTCACCTCAAAGCTGACTTGTTGGAGTGTCAATTCCAGGATTTGTCGTGCCTTCCAGTGTATAAACTCTGGCCATTTCCGCTTTTCTTCCCCTCTCAACTTTCTCATAACGATCAAACCCAAATCGAAATCCGTCAAACGGACGGTAGTAAAATCTGCCACGGCCGAAAAATCTTTCGTGATCTCTGCTTGAATCCTTCCAACCTCCAACCTCACGGCTTCTTCCATTCTCTCCTTCGTAATCTTCGCCCAGTGGCTGTTCTGGAATTTGTATCGCATCTCATCCATAACCTCCGTCCAAGTTTTGACATGCGCGAGCTCCACTGTAGTTACCCCAGTTTTGCCATCTACAATAGTCCAAACTTTGCGAATCGTAGCAGTGCTCTTGGTCCACACTGGCAGGAGTTTCCAGCTCTCATTATTCTTGCGTCGAATTGTTATTTTCCACTCCCGCTCATACTTCCCCCACCCAGCGTGTGTTTTGCGGGCTGGATAATCAGACATCATCTCGCCCCACCGCTCCCTCTCTGAAGATCCCAAGTCCACATCTTTCCTCATCTTTTCCGTCCAATCTGAACTCTTAAAGTCCGGAAACAGTTCATTTTTGGTCTTTTCCCATTCTTCACTGTCAAATATGTTGGCCGTTGAGGCAATCTCCGCCGAGGGAATATGAGGAAACTGTGAAAGAACTTTTTGCAATTCTTCTACAGTTGATGCCGAGATACTTGTCAACTTGAAATACGGTATGATCAATGTATTCAACACTGCGATCAATGGCTTCCATGGGAATGATGTCTCGAGCAGCGTCATCGCAGCAGGACGTCTTGCCAAGTGGAAAATGAACACAAGTGTTACATGTATGAATGGCCACACATTGGGATCGCCGATTCTGTGGAACACAATTTCCAATGTCTCGTTACTCAAGCACTTTGCTCTCTCGAAAGACTTCATCGCTGGACTGTCATCACCAGACATCACGACATCAGATTCGCCAGCAGGGTTCTCAGTCATGGCTTGGACTACAGGGTTGTCTTTGGAGGCGAAAGCAAGCACTGCCACACTGTTTGCTATAGCGATGTAATAACCCTGTTCCATGAACTTTCTCGTCACCCTGCCGATCTGATTATCGAGAAGACCAAGGAACTCCTTGACTGTGAGGTCAAACTTTTCGATGTCTCGGTTCGTGAAAAGCAAACCGTGAGCTTTGACAAATGCTGTATCTAGAGGTGGAAGTCTGTACTGGCCATGAGCGTTATCTGAGTTGAGGACAGGCTCGAAGAGAGTGAGGATTGACTCCCTCGCTGAGGTGAACGGTATCACTACGCAAAGTGATTTTGCGTAATAGAATAGCTGCTGAAGCGCGTTTGGTCTCGCAAGGATAGCAAGATGATGATACAAGCGCCTTGTCGGAAGCCTTCGAATACCAGTGCCTTGCGACACCGGTCCAAACTTCCCTGTCGCGAATATCATCTTCGATTGCCATCCGGTACCGGCCCAGATCTCCGAGACACTCGATCCATGTGTCTTCGATGGCGGGTACGGTCTCGTACAGTACTTGGTCAAAAGTATTAGCCGAAAATCAAAACCCCACCAAAATTCGCTGATTTGCCCTTTCATCACTTGAAGATATTCAACTATTCACGTGTCGTGTGCACCTAATAATTTAGTCGTGAAATAGCCACGAGGCAAGCGATAAATACTCTCTGTAGTAAGAATCAGGGTCTAAGTAGCAGTTGAGATCTTAACGATCGAATCAGAGGTACTGAAAAACTAACCGAAAACCGCTAATATTCTTAGCGATTTTCCGATTTTCCGATTTTATCCACTTTCTCAATTAAATGCTTCACGTATATAATCTTAAATAATATTCGTAAGAGTACACAGTATTAATTTAGTGAAAATTAAGAAGACTTTATAATGTTTTAGTTTCTACATAAGTAATTATTAAACTGTATGCTTGTGAAAGAGGTGAGTTTTGGTGAAGATCTCGCTTATGGCTAATACTTTTGACGCCTGACTGTACAGTAGAGCCATCATTGAGTAGGCCAAGTAGATGAAAGCAAGCATATGATCAAGAGACGCAGGAAGTCTATGCCTCAAGAGTTCGAGGAAATGAATCAATCCCGTGTCTCCACATGCGAGCTGGCATCGCGTGCTTGGAAGCCAGGCGTCTCAAAGCAGGTGAGGCGGACGGATGTTGACTTGCTAGGAAGAAGTCATGGTGCTCATGGGGCAGGATCCGATGTAGAGCGATAAGTGCTTGCCTGTCATGGTGTTAGTCTGCTGTTGGCATACACATTCTGTAAGATGTGAAGAGCTTAGAGTCGATGATGTTTTGGAGAACAAGATACATACCATTGCTCATTGTTGAGCTTGGGCTGAGATGTAGGATCTGCTTGAGCGAGCGTTGCCTGTTTGTTGTCTACTTCGATACATTTGGCTTCAACCATCACTAAGGAAGATGTTAATATATAACTTGCAAGAGTGTTTTGAAATAGCTCTCTCATGAATTGGAACGTGTGCATAAAAAGCTCCCATGTCATTGGTGATTGGAAAAGAACTTACCCAAACCGGCATAGATGCCTTTGACCTCAACAACGAGCTGTTCTTGACTGATGGGTCTGGTCTCGGGTTGCATGATGATATCATAGTTGTCATACCGCATTGGAAGGCTCTGAAAAGAGGCGTTCTACCAAGGATTGTTGCTCCACCTTTAGCATTTCGAGAAGCTTGGTTAGTTGTATGAGATGACTTTCTTTGAACAGACTGAAGTGCTCGAGATCTTTGTGTACTGGCCACATTCGTAGGATCTACAGAGGGCTTTAGTAGAATTGCGAGATTCGCCGTCCCAAGTTGTCTGGTCAAGGGTTTCGGTCTTGCTTTGATTATGTCCTTCTCACTTCCTGAATCTTGTCCGGAGGCCACTTTTGCCTTTGAACGTCTGAGAGGTGGAGGCGACGCAGATGACTCATGATATGGATTTGCTGACCCAGCTGAAATGCCATTTCTTAGAGCTGCACGCTTGTTAGGGGGCTCTGTTGTAGCCTGGCCCTCCGGAGTCAAATCTCGCATATCTACGTCTTGACTGCCTTGAGGAGTTCTAATATTCAAATTCCCCAGGCCAGACAGAGACCGTGGTCCTGTAGTAGGAGAGGAAAGAGATCGTTTGTCTTGTCTTGGTGACGGTTCAGTCTGTGCAACATTCGATTCATTGTAAGTCGGTTTTCTCGGTGAGAAGTCGTCTTTTGTCGGCCTAGGAACTCGGAATTAGCCTCAGTCTCGATCCTAGTCGCAAACCGCTCTATTTTTTGCCAATCTAACTTTCCCCCCTCGACACTCTGCCCCTCGGCTTTATCGCTTTGCTTCTTTGCTTTGAAAATGTTTTACTGATCAAGTGTTTTTTTTTTCCTTCGGTCCCCTACTTGCACGCACTCTTGTCAGTACTTTGGCGAGCAGTCAAGGAGACAGTCGCTAGAAGACTTGTGGAGCTCGCTTGAGTACTCACCACCTGGTTTGCCCGCTACTCGTTACCCGGAACATATACATTCCTTCCGTAGTCTTGTTATAACTTGCATGCGATGATACAAGAAGACGGGATCTAGACCTTGAGCTTCGAATTTGTCGAATGTGGATAGGTTCATTCGCTGTTTTAACAAACTTCTCAATGTCTTCTTCTCATCTTCCGAAGCGCGAGACATCAGGTTTTCAGTAAGTTCATCGACAATTGCGTTTTCTTGCCGAGTCAAGGATTGCTGGCACATATTATAGTATTGTAATCTTAGCAGAAGACTCGAGAATATGTGAGGTTGTTGTAATGATGAACGGGAGTCATGGTACTGTAAACCTTGCAAGGTTGAAAAAAGTATTAGGTAGATCTTATATAGACGTCAAAACTATGGTAGAACGGTGATGACAACAGTGGGTAATTAGAATTTCCACATTTTGCAATGTAACAGATCGAACGCAATTTTAAACCCTCTTTTTGTTACACTAGCGGATTTTTGCGGGACGTGGTAGCTCTGCCAGGGCACAGGTGAACCCTTCAAGAGTTCATCATGTCAGTGGAGGTCATCATGTCAGTAGAGGTCATCATGTCAGTGGAGGTCATCATGTCAGCGGAAGTCATCATGCATGTCAGTAGAAGTCTTCGTGTGCTGAGTGTAAGGAGGTGTAAGGAGGTACGACTCTTCAAGGGCCAATACCTGAAGGTACCTCAATTTTAGAGGCGAGGTTCAAGGGATTGAGGGCAACTGCTTCGATGCAAAGATAGCGGACAATTAACTTACACCCCGAAAGCTCTTCTTTGGCGTGAATAAACATTAAGGTTGAACAACTTCGGCTTTTGATATTCCAATTTTGCGATTTTATACTTGTGTCCCCTCCTCGGCTCTCCCCTCTTGCTCTCTTCTGTTCTTCTCAATATTATTTTTCCTTCGCATTTGTAAGTTTGTCCGCTTTGCTTCTTGCTCTCTCAGCCCGCGTTTAGCTTTTAAAACACTAGAACTATCAACCTTGCATCTACTAGATTAGAATCCCCGGTATAGCTACCCCTCTTTCGGCTTCGCTATACAGAAATCTTTACTGACGCCACCATACAAAACGGCTTTATTCCCCTGCCACGAGATGAATCTAAGCGCGGGAGAGTTCTGAGCCTGCCTATGTCAATTGATTACTGTCTTTTGATGTTATTTTTGCATCTCGTTCTTCTGTGGAGATACTCTAAATATTTCAACACTAATCTTCATGCCGAGCAATTCTATCTTAAGACAAAACCTCAAGCCGGAATTATGGTCCGAGAATGATTTCCTATTATCTTACATGATATTAAAATATTCTTAGCCATTACGATATGTATAGGCATTATACCAAAACGCTCGAGACTACTTATTATAGTAGCGTGTCGATCACGTGTACTACCTACATATAACCTCGGCTCTGTCGTACCTCTCTCTCTCTCTCTCATCATAGAATATTACACTACCAAACCATTACCACGTCTATTACCTGTATTAGAAGCAACTGATCCGCCAATCCACTATTTCTTTATTAAAGAAGATAAGTTATAAACGCTTCAAGCAGATCAAACGTTTCTTCAAAGATTTTTCATTAGAAGAATAACTTTATCGGCCCCTAAAAGAAGGCCTATTAGTATACGAAGTTAGCTTATTATTTGAGCACGTGGGTCTTCCCCTTATCAATTTGGTTAAATCTTCTTTATTAATGATCGCCTTTTTTGCGAGGAATTAAAGCTAATCTGAGATAAATTTACAAAACTTCGGTATAGCTTATAATTTTATTACAGAATCTTGTAGTAGTCGGCGAATAGATGATTGCCTTTAATAGACAAAGCTCTTCTATTATTAAATAGCCTAAGAAGCCTATTAGTTATATTTCCAGATATATGCTATTAGCGATATGTGTTATCTATGGGGTAAGTATTTCTCTTAAGATCACGCTTTACTCCTCGCTTACCTCCTATTAATCCTTCGATTACCCTACTACTCGTTTATTAGTATATCTCTAATGTTAACTGGTATTCAAATATACATACTGATACGAAGTCATATTTTATACTCGATATTATTACTATTTCGTATCTCTGGAGACAAAATTATACTAGTAAAGTGGGATGTATCAAAACAAGGAAAACTAATGGGAACACTGTAGACATGTACTATACTATTTTCAAAATAAAATATCGGACTACTAGGCCAGAAGCCAATATAGACGCTTCAAGATTATATGACGAAGTTTAACAGAGAACAATAGGTGGTTGTAAAAAGAAACTCCAAATAGCTTGCCTTGTCCACCAACTATCATCATCTTGATCGATCACACCTGCGCGCGCAATGTTATGAAGACCAAAGCGGGCATGACGATGCTCTCCGGGTAGATCGCATTATCAAAACGACGTCAGGAGGATTGATCTTACAATTGACACATAAAGCAGTAGAAGAGGTAATTGGAAGCAGGGAAATAATTTTGGAGGGAATTCCTATGCATACAGTCAAGACTATTGGAGTGGATGGACGGAAGAAGGAGTGGTATATATCTAAGGCGCTATTCTGATCATCTTATGCAGAGTGCTGAGACTCGCTAATCCAATTATCGATAATACAATTTGAAGCATGACTTGATTCTATATACATTTACATTTGGTGACCCTTACCCCTACCTAACCTGCACCGCCGTCCTGATCTCGTGTGTCATGCAGGTGGTCTTTGCTTACCACCAATTACCCTACTCATTCATGACTTTCTGCCAAGAAGAAGACACATGGGTATTCTCCAAGTAGCGTACAATGCGCCGGGAGACTATATATATATATATAGAGAGAGAGAGAGAGAGTAGAAGCTGGCTTCAGCGTCCGTAGGCTGATCTGTGAAGGCAAAAGGCGGGAGCACGACGATGTTGCATGAGTGATATGACTGAAGAACCACACATAACAAGTATGATTTTGAGATACTAAAGTTATTTGAGCAGGAAACCCCTATCTGAAGAAACAACTACAGCTTACATAGAATTTTCGGGGACAAGTGAGGACGTCTTGTGTTCAAACGATCCGTCGTATGGATCTTGGACTACGAGCACCGGGTGTTTGTGACTGGGCTCGAAATGAATATGTTCCATGAAGTGAGGAGACAATGACTATTTACAGGTAGGCTTCCAGCAGGCCAAAGCGTAGCGTGCAAACGGGTCCAGACTGCAAACGTGGCCAGTTACCTTCCACCCTGAGGCATAATACTAAATCCCATCTTCCACTTGGGTTCTACTAGGGTTCGGGCGCTCCCAGGAGCCCCTCAACACCCTCTATTTACCATTTGGTCCCGGAAGTCACTGGGCTTTCAAGATTCGATTCGTATCACTGCGACCTCCTGTTGCTGAAAACCATGCCACCAGCCATTCTTAATACTATGATATCCTCATAAACGGGTGTGATGTGAGTCGACTAGCCGTGGTCTCGGATCCTCTGAAAGTGTTGGTGTCAATTGCGTTTCTGTATACAAGATGAAAGATGATAAAGATGACCTGGTCGAAATAGCTGAATGTCGCCGATGTATTTGGGTTCTGTTCAAATTGGAAGGTGATGCTGATACACTGCTAAGAGCCAAGATTTTGATGAATGAATGATGGCTGGTGGGAACATCAAGTTCTCCAAAGCGCATATTGTTCGGCAACTGGGGCATTACCTATAGCTTTGCCAAGACCCCTTTATGACCTTGAAGATCCTCTCCTACCACCTCCTTGAAAAGCAGGCTCACTCGACATTGGGCAAAGCAGTCGATGTTATGATCGTCAATTCCAAAGGCCAGAGGTCCTTCCAGCTTTTCCAAGTGCTGTGATGAAGTAGTGTATAATCCCATGCCCTGGACCCAATCCGGTAGAACTGTGCTTCTTTGCTCTCTTCTATCACATGGTCTTGATCGAAGAGAAGAGTGGCCATTTTTTCCGCCCATCTAACAGGGACATGTTTATATGGCTGCTCCAGGAACCATTTTAGGGTCTTGGGGATGTACCTAGAGGAGGAAGCGTAAACCACGCCACGTGTACCTACATAAATGTGCTGCAGTAAGATGTTCGCTAACGTTCGTCCCTGCGTGGCGAAAAACCCGGTGTGCCGAAAAATTGGACAAATTTTAAAATTTACAGGTCGCCGTACTAATAAAAATAGTGTGATGAACCTATAGCTAACTTTAAATATAAAAACTTTTTGTTGTGGTTGGTTTAAAGAGGACATTGCGAAGAAAAATTCGCGATCCTTGCGATCTCATTGGTCGCTTTCGGCACACAGGGTTTTTCGCCACGCAAGGACGGACGTTACTAAATCGACCGGTATCTCATCAAGAATATTATTGGCGTCTGGATATTCTGCCGATGTATGCCAGACGCTTTGGTCACCAGTTGGTCTCATCAAGCGAGAATAGAGTGTGGATACAGGGCATGATCTCTGCGGACCGTACATCTCGTAGGGCTGAGCGATCGGTGGACCAATGCTGGACGGCCTAAGCAATAGAAGGGGAAGGCTAGGGTACCGTGCTAACATCAAACGCTCCATAAGCTGTTTTGAGTAGGCATAAGCCCAAGGAAAGTTTGAAGATACCTAGTCTCGCTAGTGTGCTGGATTTCGTTAAGCTCGGCCTCCGTAGTATCCTAGTTGGCTAGGTAGTACACTTTCTCTTCAATAGGACCGTTGGGGAGGAATGCATTCGCGAATGCAGTCGAGACTTGAGTTAAATTTGAGTAAAATTCTGAAGTTTGGTGAATTTAGTGGACTTTTCCGCCAGCCTCAGTGCAGGAAGGCAATTCTCCCTACCTTCGCCAGAGGTGCTCGAAAGCTGATATTTGCGGCAGCATGGATAATCAATGTAACACTTCTCTTAATTTCCTCGAGAACTCTCTTGTCAATACCGAAATTGGTCTCGGTCATATCACCAGGAACAAGGATGATCTGTCTAGAATTGATCCGACCTTGTATTTCGTGAAAACAATCTGGAAGGGTGAGTCTCCATCGTTCCAAGGCTTTGCTCGGTGGTCCACGAATTAGCAGATAAAGTTTTTGTGCCTCAAGTATAAACCGTAGTTTGTAGAGGCAGCCTCCTAAGCTGCCGGTTCCGCCGGTCAAGAAAACAACTTGGTCCATATAAAATTCGTAAATCCCTGACATGGCCAGTATTATATGAACAAAGGTGTTCCTGGGTGTCTCACCGAAGCATCTGTATTTATTATCCTGCTAAGACGCTTTAGCTAATCAGTAAGATCACGACACATCTATCTGTGACGTTCAAGGACAGAAGGTCATCATTCAATTAGTTAGCAGCAACTGTATCTTACAAGTCACTATCGTCATTCTCCCTGAATGGATAACTGGGGACAGAGAAGAGACAACGAGACATGCCTTCCTTTCCCTTTGAGCTAACAATTTAATCCCACAAGATCACAAAAGCACAAGTTGAGACGTGGCTGATGATATTCATTCAAAATATATAACTTACTCCGTACAATACTATACTCTATCCACAAGCTATGGTATCTGATGTTCTGGTTCAGCCTTTGATGACAATTCCTTTCAGTAATAATCAACGGCGTCTTTCACCGCACTTCCGCTGTGATACTATAGTACAAATTATAGATCATTGATAAGTCATATAAACTAGAACTCTATTTACTGTACTATCCGGTAGCTAAGAGTTGCTCCGTGTGATCTGAAATCCAGCGATTATTAACCTAGTCATATTTTAATTCTACTTTAAATCCCTGGCCCTTGATTGTCTTTTCAAGGGAGACTTCTAGATGCCCAACTGCTATAAGGACTAACTGAATAATTGGCGGGAACCTTGAGAAAGGGCTGAAGTAATCCCTAATCAGCCAAAGATTTATTTTCAGCCTCAATATCGACACAATCAAGGGCTACCGCGCGAAACTGACGAGTCAGATCGTCGTCCATGTCGCTGGTTTTGTTGAAGAGAATGGAACTAATTCTGCTCAGTCCGCAAGATACTGGTACTGGTGCCACGATTTGGCACTGTTCGAGTGGTCGCCCTTTTGCAATCTCTTTTTGGTTATCTCTGATTGAATTGGATTTGGATTCATCGGATGGAACGTCGAGTATATTTAAAATCCGGCCAGTTGTAGGCTCGGTCAGTACGGCTCTTGTAGAATCGTAAGAGACATGGTATCCATTAAGTATGTACTACAATGATGTGAGCAGAAAGTCACCTCACCATGCACTACATACATAGTACCAGTAGCGCTTCCCGGGTTGCAGAATAGTGACTTGAAACTCAAAAGTATTTTTCCACGTAGAAGCTTCCTTGTCTTCCTTGATTTTCCTAAGAGGGAGCTGTCTCGAGTAAAGGTCACATGAACCGAGGATATGAGCACATCTGATACTGGGAGGAGTTTGCAGTGTAAAGGATGTGCGAGTTGATATCATTTTGGAAGAGTTTCGGGTGGCTTAGGTGATCGTTGAAGCGTCCAGCGTGTTAAGGGATTATCTGGCACCAGCAATATGGGTTAGTCAATTTCCTCTCTCGTGAATCTGATGAAAGCACATGACTGTATACTTAGTCTTCCAGAACGACAGAATGGCAAATATTGCCTCTCAGAATCGGAGAGTTATCACCGAATTGTGCAGGACCGCTCAAGAGCTTTGTGCAACCTTGTTTATTGACAGTTAAAGCTGGAAAGGCTGACATTGTGTTAGGCGGGAACATAATCAGACAATCATCCCCTGTCAGCAGCAATAGTTTCGAATATCGAATAGCTACTGTAAAAAGTGGGAGATTCACTGTTAAATGATGGACTCCAAAAGATTTATGCAATGATGACGTTGAAGCACAGCTCATAGCAGCAGGAATTAAGGAGAAATCAATTTTGTTATTTGAACTTGTACGTGTTTACTTGGATCTCTCGGCATCTGAAGCATAGAAGCACGGAACTTTCTGTTACGGAGGGAATTATGTCTGATTCTATTGAAGATGGCGGTTGGTATCTCAGCAGCTAAGCGCATACATACTTGAGAACGACGAGTCTGAAGCGACACTCCGAAGTTGCGGATGGACGACGCATGCATACTATTGAAACAGCAGGCGAAGCAGATTAGGACCCAATATACCAGTGACGATCCAGGGAATCAAATAATCGAATGATGTTTAAGAAGCATGGCAATGCCGTCGGATTAAATGTCATGGTGAGAAACTGATTTTCTTCTTCTTCTTCTTCGAGCAGGTTTACTCGAAACAAACAGGTGTAGAAATGGACCAGTGTCAACCGCTACGCCCAACGGTGGTATTGAATGCATGCGGCTGCATGGATGTAGCAACTGGTGGTCGGTTGGTTAACGATGGGCACGTTGCCCCGGGGCGCTCAACTCGGTGAGGAATGCCTGCAAGCCGTGGGATTTCGGACGCAAACATTTCCTGGTCTCTGTGAAACGTGTGTACAAGAACCCTAGAATGGCAACCAGATATAATAGCAAATTTTATTTTATTTTAATTTTTAATCCTTAAATCTCTACAGTTTTACGAAATAGTGATATCATATTCTGTTACCGAATCAGTGATTGATTAATCGGGAGCAGGGCGGGAGCGGAGGGTCTGAGCAACTCGCCGAGCCTCAACAATACCTGGTGCTAATTACTCCATGGAGTGCCCGGTTGCCAAAGTGGTTTAGGGTATCTTCACCCCTACTTAAATGAATGAATCAGCCTTGCGATATGCAACAACGAACTATGCAAGTCCACAAGTCCATCCGCAAATGTTGACGATAAGCGTGTTGCCCCCAGGCACTCTCCAATCGTAAATAGCCTCTCAACGCCGACATACTTCAGATCGCTGAAGAACTTCGACTTTTCGTCCTTTGATGAATGTGAACCGCAAAACTTTTAGATTAACGTCAGCCGATCAGCCTCGTCGTTGACCAGAATTGTCATTGGGATACTGAAGTGGAAGATTGGCCTTGCTATGGCGGCCTGCTACAGCCTCATGTCATTTACAATCCAATGCGACCATTAACAGAGGCTGTGTTCGGCTACATGAGGTGGGGCTTATGCAAGCACTCACAGAATGGGTCCCTCCCACACTAAGTGCACCAGTCCCTCAGAGCCTCACAGCAACGCCGCTCTCATAAAGTCATGGGGAAGCCCGCAGAGTGTGATCAACCTAGAGGATTTTCTCGATATAACTCAGAGACGTAGGGTGAAAGTACCCCTCTCGATGATTCGTTTCGGACTTTCTTACATGCTTGTTGACTGTGGACGGCAACAATAGCTATTTGCGACCCCAATAAATACATCTGAATATTTTTGTGTTGCACTCCCTCCAACGCAATGGCTTACAACGAGAGGGGACATTTGAGGGGCAAGCCAGCTGATGTGCAGTGGGAAACCATCAACTCATCTCCCAACGACAATCCGGAGCTCTCTACAGTTGATAGGACGTGGGGACTCTTTTTAATGGAGTATTCCTCAACTGATAGATTTGGACAGCTTGCCAGAGGTATTGCAAATCATATTGTAAGTTAGCTAAACTATTAAGTGTGGTATCATATGAGCTCCGGAATTCGTACTTATGACATCCTGCTGAGATGCCAGTGTGCTCTCGGAAAGAAGAGTGCGACCTCTATTGTCATGCAAAGACTAATTACGAACTAGAATAACACCTCCGATAAGACTTTAGCGATTCCACCGGCCAAAATGGCAAAGTTTTATGCTACGTATGGGTTGCATGATGAAAGATTTCCTCTGACAAGTAAGGAATGTATTTGATAATTGAAAGCTATGAACTTACAAGGCTCGTAGAAATATTTCAAATGCGTCATGAGCAGATATTCTGGATCTATAGATATCTCGATTGCGAGTATCACTTAGAGTCAGACGAAGATCTAACGAAACTGCCGACAATTCCAGCTTTGACACCGGTTGGTTTCGATCGTTGGATGACGCTTTTCGTGTTAGCCTATCCCAGCGAAGAAGCTGAAAGACTCCAAAAAGTAGTTGAGACGATGCCAATTGATGCCGATGGGATACTGGTTGAGAGAAAGCCAGAACGTCTCCCGAAGCAGCTATCACGGCATCTGTTACCTCCTAAGAGGAGCCGCAAACTAAAGCAGCTACTCAAATATGCGCTTGAATTCAAGGAACTCGCTGCAAGCAGTCCGACATCATCGAAAATCCCTATAGTAAATTCTAAGACATCTTGTTTTCCGACAAAGCATCATGATGGTCCATATGCTAAGGAACTTTCATCTTCAGAGGACCACTCTGCCAAGCCTAGCTTGCAGCCAGAAGTACAAGAAGAACGTCACGTCCACTTCCGCAATAGTCAGAGAGCCAACAGTACCCAGGAAAGGAAGAAAAAACCGGCTGTTTACAACTCAACGTACAACAACGATTAGTCATAAGGTGGGATCAGTCTGCAAAGTCTGCTGGCATTATTGAGTGAGTAACTTAATGGGCTTCCCAAGCTATAACAGCCTGGTTGTACTGATGCAAAATCCTAGGGCTGCACTCTGAAGATTTTAATGCGTTGAACTTGATGCACAAGCTATCAAAGAGTTCCTGGCCACGCGCCCAATCAATGACCGCAATATGCGTGAATAATGAAGACTTGGTGTGTAATCAGTTACCTTTAGCCACATTTTCGTAATCAAAAGCTCGTTTGCATAAGATGGTCGCCGAGATACACTTTCGTGGGGAGAAGCTTTGAGAGAGCAGAATTGGAAGATCAAAGGATACTATCGATAAAAGAAAGAGCAGATGCAAAACGCTGAAACAAAGATCCAACCACTCAAAAGTGAAATTCTATTGACCAACCGTTTACACCATTTTTGTGATCCGTAAGATCAGATGATACAGTATTATGGCAGATCAGGACCGTCGTTTTTTGGGTGTATTGCTATTTTGGCCGTGGAAACGTCTCTTTGAAGCTCCTTTAAATTCACGTGTAAGTCTGGTGAGATCATCTGGTTCCGTAGGTCCGTGATCTGCACGGCCAAAAGGATTATTCCAACCTTGCGCTTCTAACAGTCCGTTGACAGTGAATGGTGATGCGCTTATGTTTCGACCTTCGTTCATAGATTGCTTGTTATTACCAATACGGAGAGAGATTGGGATCAAACTGTCAAGATCTCGAACTCTAAGCTCTACCTTGACTCGAAAGAGTTTGGTGGCTGGATCGATATTTGCTGGGCTATTAACGTGACCTGACAGCGGGCGGTGTGAAGTTTGCTGTTTCCTTTGTGACCTGCACCTACGATACATAAGATCTGGCCCTGGCAACTAATGTGGCTTCTGTTTCTAATCGGCCTTGAGGTGAGCTCGAAATAAAATAATGTAGAGATAAGACATTCTGCAAGTTCATTCAAAGATTTGCTCTTTGTCAGCTGTTTCCTTGTCTCGAATTTGAGAGGTGCCATGGTGCTGACATCGTCAAGCGCAGGTGTCTTTCCTTGAAGCTGTGTATTAAGACGAAAATATCGGTTCTTGATCTCATCAGCTGCGCGGTTCCATTGGTTAGGGAGATCGTAAAATTTCTGTCCGTCCATTGTGCTCAAAAAGGATTCTAAGCATCTTGTGATGAAACCGCTGCGCCAGAGTCCCCGAGGCTGCTGTGCGTCGTGAAGCGCGGTAGCCATTGCTATTTCCGCACGGCCAAAGTCAGTAGAGATTGCCGGAGAACTAACTAGAGGGGATGCTTCAGTTGGGGATAGGCCATTTAAAGCAGTATCTTCATCGACCTGGTAACCCGTTCCTAAAGAAAGAACAACATCTGGCTCAACGATTGAAGGCCATACGTCACGCGCCTCGGAGATAGCAATGTCAATAGGGTTGTTCCTCCATAATCCACCATCTTGAAATGTTCCAACACCATCAATGTGGTGTGGCTTGAAATACCTGTAATATATTAGTATCTGGTTTAGCACGTTGGTAGCTAGATACCATACCATGGCGCGGCGGAAGTGCACCTGGCCCTGCAACTTTTGTCAGTTCCTCCAAATGTGAAGAGATTTTGAGGCACTTACGCTTCCCACACGCGAACTCGATTAGACTTGTCTTCTGAAAGCACATGTCGATATCCTTAACATAATTAGCCAAGTCTTACGATACATGGGCAAACTTACGAGACCCCGACAGTCGTGAACCAACCCCATTATAATTGGTAAAGACCAGTTCCGCATTTGGGACTCCAGTTACTGTGATTCCAACTTTAGCTCCCCTGGATGTTGCAGCGGAGTGGTCCATTAGCGATATGTCCTCTCCAAACTGAGTGCGAAGACCTTCAAGGTTATGAGCTGAGTATAGAGAATCTGCGAAGTAGGAGCTACAAACCCACGATCAAACGCTTTATGAGAAAGGGTTTCAAAAACGTTCGCACAATCTGACACTGGCAAATCATTTAAGAACATAGCCATAATAATGAGCCCGCCTGAAATATTTAGTATATGGTAGCGGCTAATGGCAATAACTTACCGGAGCTGGTTCCAAACGCGACATCAAATAGGTCTTGGATGGGGAATTCAGGCAGGTACGGCTTGAGTTTGTGCTCCAACAGCAACAAAGCCTGCAGTGGGATGACTCCACGAACACCACCACCATCTATTCCAAGTACGTTGACGCCTTTTGTCTTAGGTTTGAATCCAAATTGTGCCCCCCCGGTATCTTGGGAGCAAAGAAAACAGGACTGGACAGTGAACTTGTGAGCATCATTACTTACGACAGTGCCAAAACGTTGAATATCAATTCCACAGAAGGAATGTCCACATGGTAGACCGTACTCTGGCCTTCGGCATAGACACATTAAACATGTGGAATCGCTATGAACGTTCTCCCAGGTATCTTTAAATGACAAGATGCATTACATAGAATCTGCAGATATGCTAACCCTGACGCTCTAGCTTGACAAACCGATCATCCACGCCGCTGCATAGTCCAACGTACACCTCCCAACCCAAACCCATTATTACAGAGCCCAAGGAACCACTAACGGAAGTGTGAGCTAGAGACGTGCAAAGGCGAGCCTCCGGAAAGAGAGAGACGGACCTTCTTCTTAGTGATACCCCAGCTGGAATATCATCCACGCCTTGGTAGGATCTAACGCCTGAGACCGTCGACGAACATATCGGATACCAAAAAGAGCTGTCCGGGTGACTGTTGATAACATCTCTCTGTGGATGCACGGTGTATTGGAGTAGTGTCGTTTATGGAGGGGTTACCAAAAATGTTTGGTACCGTCTTCGCTCTAATGACTCGAGGATTAGGGGATCATATCTGACCCTTTATGCCCATAATTAAAGACGAAAACAAGTCTTGCGTACACCATGGGTGTACCTAAGGGTGCACCTAAGGGTATACCTATGAGTGTACTTAAGTGGGTCCGATAGGTAGACCGAAGTGGGCCCCAATACGGCAACAGCCTTGCGTGCCCAATCAAAAATATAACCCCTTGTTACGGAGACGCCAAAGGCCGTAAAAGTATGGCGAATGACCTAAGGGTGTCAACACAGAGTGGTATGAAGGGGCAGAGACGCCGAGTTCAACTGACCTATGCCGTCGTGGTAGTCTTGCTGGAAAATCATCCACGCTCTCTCTCCGTCCTCCAGCCCACGCCCTCGCCGAGAGAGACAAGGGTCATAGAGCGTAGCTGGGGCTGTGATTGAAAACATTTACCGGAGATGTGTAGCAAGTGGCTAATGTTTGTAGGCGGACATAGATAGATGGTGAGTCATCGTGGGCTGTGTCTTCCAAAAACTCAAATATCAGGAGGAAAAAACCTTGATATACCGCTCAATGGCACAGGCATACTGCAGGTCAAGCCCAGACTGTCTGGCATGACAGGGTGGAAACTGTCCGTAAGAATAGAGATGTGAATGTTCAAGTGGCCTGTGGTGTCCATGTAAGGATAGAACAGGAGAGACACGAGAGTCATGATCATGCACATACCATCCAGTGAAAATCCATTTCGCAAACGGTTGCCTGAACGTAGTGCATATAGTTGGTAGGAGTTGGCAGCGATACCCCGCTTGAGTACTCATGAGTACTATTGAGTACTGAAAAGAGCGGCGATACGGCATTTAGGTCCTTACATGCCACCCACCATGCATATGAGTACTATTGAGGACTGAAACGAACTGTCATACAACGCTTTGAGTGCCTAAATATCCGTCACCATGCATATGAATATTATGTTGATATGCATAATAATAATTGGTTTCGCAGTATCCAAACCAACTCTTTATCCCGTGTCCACGTAGATATGCAGTTGATATTTGAGCACTAGGACCAACTCTTTACCGCATGTCGGCAGTAGATACGACAGTTCAGTACCCAATTAATAATCATTGTACATACAAGAATTCAAATCAGTGACCATGCGAAGTTGAATACCCAATTACTACAGGCCAGACACGTCTTAATACCCACGAAACGAATATCACAGAGAAGATGTATCATCCATATCGACCCCACTGTCAAACGATTCCGGGTGTGTTTCTTCTTCCTCCACTACTTGCCATTGCCGTTTTCTCTCGGCCCTAGTCTCGAGTAATCGTTGCTGCCGAGCATCCTTCTGCTTCTTCTTCAAGTTCCGCTGGACCTTTTGCTCCATACCTGCGGCTGCTAGCGCCCGCTGTAATTCCTCCTGCTTCCGTCGAATGACATGTGTCTGCCGTTTTGCCCGCCGAACAAGGCGCTCCTCGTTAGACGTGCCGTCGCCTTCCGAAGCCTCTCCTTCATTCTCGCTGTCATTCTGCGCCATACGTCTTTTCCGATTGTACCGCAGCTCTCGATACATTGCTTTCGCATGCTCGAGTGCTTGCCGCATTTGGTGGACCTTGCTAACCTCCTTAGGAGGTGCATTCTCGCGTGGAAGGGCGGCCTCGGGCTCCAGAGAGAACAACTCAACATCGACCTTGCCTATTGGATCGGGAGCACCTATCAACTTCGGACAAATCAGATAGATGATGCTCTGGCTCGACCTCGTAAGGCATATACTGTGCCGGATCTGGAGGCAATCTCCACCCATCAAGTGGGTAATGATTGATATGGGACGAGCTGAATGGCTGCCGTAAGATACCACACTCTTCCTGGTTCCGGTAGTATGCATGCGCACCAGCATGGTAGGTAGACCACCAGCAGACCTGCTGCGTCCCCGCTTGCCGTTTCATGAACCGGTTTCCTTGCGGGTATGGCAGGAGCCAGTTGCTCCGGATGAACGAGTTCTTCAGCTTCTGCCTCCATTCCCGCGCGTGCCCCTTTCCTCGCAAGAGCCGGATTGTCTCACAGCTGCGTCGATTAAGCAAACGATACGGCTTCTCACTCCAGTGTTTCCGCTGGAAATGGTCCTCTCTCCACCCCCAGAGCCAGCCGAAAAGCACATCAATGCTCTGCACAGTGAGTCGTTTTCCCATCACGAGATGCACTGGGCGATGCCGGGGCTGCAGAACACGGTTCACACTCGGCCAGCACAAAAACACCTCTCCAGCAAGCGCTTCCTCAACATGCTCTTTCTTCAGGAGAGGTTTGATTTGCTGGAAGACGTCCTTTCGGAATGCACATAGACATATCTGCAGCAGGATATCCTCGAGATAACCAAGACACGCAGGAATCTCATCAAACTGTTGCATCAGCTGCTGGATCTTGTTGACTTGGATAAAGTCGTCCTGAACATCACGGATCTCACCGTACCGTGCATGATAGGCTTGTTGCATAGATGGATTGTTAAAGAGCATATACTGTCCATGGGGAGCACGAAAAGTTATAGTTTCCCGGTCAACCTTCTCCAAGAACCATGGGTAGCTGTAACGTGAGTCGTGGCGTAATGCGTCTAGTGGCGTAATGCGTCTAATTGCGGGGGACCACCCTTCTAATCTTCAAATAACTCAACAATGGTAAGAAACAGAAGCAAAACCGCGGCAGAGCTTGATACTCTAGTTGCTAAAGCAGTTTCAGGAATTCAATCTGGACTATATAAGTCTTCGTACGAAGCTGCAAAAGTCCTAAAGATATCTAAGGATACTGTGACGCGACGCGTCCATGGAGGCTTAACGCGTTCTGAGGCCCGCCAGAAACAACAAAAACTTTCGTCCGCACAAGAGAAGGTTCTTCTTAAGTGGATTAAGAGGTTAACGATCAGTGGATATTCGCCAGGGCATTGGTTGTTAAAGGAACTCGCTGAAGAGATTCGTACGAAGCGGACTTACAATTTGGACGACCCCTCACTTGACGCCCTTCAACTCCCACCACACTACAGGCTTGGTCAGGACTGGGTTCCACGATTTATAAAACGACATCCACACCTTACAGTTGTTATTGGACGTCGAATTGACTCCGTACGAATGGACGGGGCAACAAAATCAGTCTTGGAGGCGTGGTTTAACGCGTACCAGAGCATTGTTCGGGAGTTTAAAATCTTAGAAAAGAACACATACAATATGGACGAGTCTGGATTTTCGATTGGAACAATGGAATCAACACGGATTATCATCGATACTACCCTTCGTACGAAACATCAAGCACATCCGGGTCGTCAGGAGTGGGTTTCAATGGTTGAATGCATCTGCGGGGATGGAACAGCTATCACTCCATTCGGTATTTTCAAAGGCAAAAACGTCCTTAAGAACTGGATTCCTCCTAAAGTTCAGGACGAGTGGTTCTTTTCAGCAAATACAAAGGGTTGGACAAGTAATCTTCATGGGTTAGAGTGGCTTAAACGCGTCTTTGAACCAGTAACGCGTACGAAAGCTGACGGCCAGTACCGTCTCCTTGTTTGCGACGGCCACGATTCCCATATTAGTGGAAGCTTTATTGCTCACTGTCTTCAGAATCGAATCGTCCTCCTAATCCTTCCTCCACATACGTCGCATTTGCTTCAACCACTCGACGTTGCGATTTTCGGTCCATTAAAGAAGCGGCTGACCGCAGCACTCTCCCACCTCAGCCAGGCACAGGTCGTACGAATACAGAAGTTCGAATGGATGGAGGCATATATTCAGGCTCGTTCGGAGGTTTTTAATCATTTCCATATTGAATCAGCATGGCGTGGATCTGGAATGATTCCATTCAACCCCCAGAGAGCACTTCGTACGATGGAAAGAGACCCTACCCCGGAGCCAGAAAGGCCGAAAACACCAACCCAGTTTGATATTTTCGACCAAGTCTTTATCAACAGTTCACCGCCGGACGAAGCAACTTTACGAGCAGCAAATGAGCTCTTAAATACAACAATTGAAGCTTGTACGATGCCTTTAACCCCGGTCCGTCAGTATATCCAAAAACTTACGGTTGGAACTGAGCAACTACGAGCGCAAAGTAGGGTCCACCAACATGATGCGGATAACCTCCGATCGATAATAAAGCAACGGACGACACGTACAAAGGGAAAACGGGTGGTTTTGAAGGGTCATTTCCATATTTCTACGCAAAAATTATGTGATGCTGTGGTTGCGGCCGAAAAAGCTACCAAAAAGCAGGCGGAGAAAAAGAGGAAAACCAAGGCCAAGATTAGGTCGTACGAAGCAGAGAGTGAGGAAGAAGTTGAAGAAGAAGGTCAAGATGATTCTGAGAGTGAAATAGGAGACTGTATTATAGTTGATGTTGAGTAATTGAAGATTTTGTTCGGAGTTTCCCCACAATTAGACGCATTACGCCACTAGACGCATTACGCCACGACTCACGTTAATGGATCATTGGCAATTCTCACCGTGCAGCCGACATGTCTCCTCTGACCCAGTACGCCATTGTTTCAATGATATCAGGCTCGGTAGTAGCTCTTGTCATTATGGTGGTTGTCCTTGGGATCCTTATGTATCGATACAGAAAGCATAGAATGCTTCAGGAAAAGGGGTCAATCAAGTCGCAGGCACTATTAAGAACCGAGCTAGACGACGTCTGAACCTTCAATACCTGAATTTGGATGAACCAGAATGGCTCGCCTCGCTCAAATCTTCTCGCTTTAGCAGATGTCAGGTATTTACCCATCAAAACACTTTCAATTCAAGACCTTCACTCTATAGCCCATTTCTCAATTTGGTGAAATATGTTAGAAATACCGGAAGCAGTTAGTAAGTGAAGGGTATGTACCCTGGCGAAGACAAGTTAGAATAAAGGCATCAGATCTCTACAGTCAGTGTGATTGTAGTCACAAACCAAAGTGTTCCAGGTTAAGAGAGCGATGGCCCGTGCGCAAGGCAGTGCGTTCCGCCTTTTCACGGCCCGACTATTTATTTATCCGCGCTTCACGTCTTAAGCTTCTGCGTCAGCCACCATCACCAGATACTGATCGAGTCTACAACCAAGAACCGCGGCATGGTACCGCAACTTCATCGTCATCAAGTGTCCCTGGAGTCTGTGATAGATTCATTGGCAACACCTCTACTATCCTCCTACGACAGGACACGAGCGCAGTCAATATTTCAACACATCGTCCAGCATTGTGAAAGTTACGAGCTTTTGAACACACTTACTCCTACGAGGATATACAAGCGGGGAAGGCTTCTGCAGCTAGTGTATGACCATGCCATCTCTGAACATGGCCGAGACAATATCCTTAGATATTTTCTCACCACAATGACAGCGATACCTGAGGACAGTTCCCCCAATAATCAGGATTTCTCTCATGTTCTCTCTATTCTCTCGGACTTTAAAGACAGAAATACCTTGCAGAAGGATGAGATTGTACAGAGAGCACAGGGGCTCGAGGGGGTCAACGTAGTTGCCCAATAATCCGCCCCTAGCATAAGCAGAAAAATTGCCCTTGAGTTTCTAGTAGTACAGAGGCACATATCCACAGTAAACTAAGTTAACAAATCTACCCCACACGGTCGAAGCAAATTCAACTGCTCCTCCAGATACTTGAATACTAGCCTAAGAGTTCCCTTACCATGGCAAGCCCCACTCTCCAGATGCTGTGATAATCCACTTAATGTGGAGAAAAACTTCTCCTTCCGTGCAATTCCCGACTTGACTTCCGGTAGAAGGGCGGTGGGACAGGGAAATATCTTTGGTGCATGCGCTGCCGATATGGTGTGAGTCCTCCAAGCTTCCAAAGTGGGAAAGCATGGCCTAGATAGGGGGCATAGGGTACACTGCAGACCGCTAAATAGGAGATGGGGTTCGAGGTCAACTGAAGCGGTGCAAGCCGAAAGAGACCATTCACTGTTGTCAAGAAACAATGGTTTGCTGCTGACCATTGACCACTCGCTTTGAGAGTCATTATCTGCCTTCATGATAGACCGAGATGCAGACCGTTCAACTAGTAACCATTCATCGGCATCGGTACCCTCGCCAACGGGATTCCCAGATGTAAATAGATTCGTATACAGTGTATCCTGTGGAGGTGGCTGAGGAAATTGTGTTGACGATGGCGTAACCAAGGGTTCATCCACATACACCGCCGAGATCAGGCGATCTTGATCATGGATCGTGATCATAGTGTTTAACTTGTCCCGGGTCCACCCTGATACGCAACTCCCGCTTTCAAGGTGACTTATCAATGCAGATGGTTTAGCGAACCTCTTCTTACATTGGGGGCTCACAGGACAGTACATGGGTCTGCGTCTAATGCTCTTATTCCTCGAATTAATCGTGGTGTTCTTCTTGGTACCACAGATTAAGTTTTGGCTGCTGGCTTGCCGGTGATCAACCCGAGGCTCACTGGTTCGAGGATGGTGTAGTTTATGACTTGTTAAGTGGCTGTGTAGTCCCTGAGAACCTTTGAACACCCGATCACAATCACAGCAATGGTTGTCGAGATATATTTGACCATGGTACTGCCTATCATAGTCGCAGCACTGATAGACATCAGTATGTTCCACTGTCCGTACATGTTGTAATTGAATCGAGCTAGCCGAGAAACAAAGATTGCATTCTTTGCAATAGCTATGGCCAACCTCTCTTTGGTGGCTCTCAAGTTCCTTTTGTCCAAAAATCTCTTCTTACAAAAACTGCACCTCGTATGCGCATTCCTTTTGTGGGCTTTCAGCATCTTTCTCGTCTCGACAAGGATATCGCACATGGGACAAGAAGGGCGCTCTAGTGCGAATATTCCCATGTTGCTTCTACGGCTTAAGTATAGTATTCATAAATGGGGAAGAGATCAATAAGTACTCCTACCTTCATGAGGCATGATGGTTTTAATCCACAGTAGTTGCTGGGGTTTGGACATGAGGTTATGATCCGCCGCTTGCTGACCAACCAAGAGGCGTCTATGGCATATTACTTTGTTTGTGCAAAATCAAATGCACTGTACAGTACCCTCATCAACACACAGCACAAAAGAAATGGTAAGCTTCCTAGGATGTCAGCAATATACAATGATCCGTTACTATCAGGTGAAATCTTCAAGTATGTCATCAATGATACTGTATAGACATGACCATCATCAGCTAACGCTAGGAAAAAAGAATCAACATGCTTGCACTGAGCTTTCTTAGAATATCGCTCGAATAAACAAAACGATGTAGTCCCAGCAACAATTGAGCAAGATAGCATCTACGAATCCCAACTTCGTAACTTCTCTACCCTTTACATTCCTATATCCCCAATTACTCGAATGCTTCATTATCAAAACCAAGAAAAATGTATAATCGTTTTTCATGGCTGAGGTATCTAGCTCTTTTCTTCTGCGCCTCTGCTGCGCCAAGCAATACCAATGCTTCCAGCGCGCCGCATTATGGTGAAAAGTCCATCACGACTGAGCTGTTTAGTTTACCAATAGGCCATGCTGATGTCGTTGGACGAGCAAATGCTATCGGAGACAAAAGAAAAAGATTCCTGTATGGGCCATCAATATGTGGAAATGTCTCGTACTGGCCGACAGGTTCCTTAGGAAACTCAACAACTGAGAGTGATCTTGCTAGATTTATGGTAGACTCACAGTATAGCCAAGCAGCGGTAAACCTAGATGAGAGCGTGGAAGGAGCCCTCATAGCAGTATGTGAAGTCTGAAAACTGTGCAGTGCAAAGTTTATTGATCGATTGTAGGGTGAAGATATCAAACAGCTTTCTGATTACCAAATTCTGTATCAAGGCCAGTGGAAACAAAGTATACCGTCCGGGGTTGATCAAGGAATACTCACAAATTACACCAATGACTTGATGTTCTCGATGGAGAGGCTTTCGATCAACCCATATTCGATCAAACGCTTGCAGCCATCAATAGACACGGTACCATTCCAAATCGAGGAAATGATCGCCTATGAAGTCGCCAATGCAACGGTTCAGTCACTCTTTGAATCAGGAAATCTATTCTATGTGGATTATCGATATCAGTCAACCTTGCAGAGGACTGACAGATATGCCGCGGCTTGTGACGCATATTTCTATATTCACCCTACGAGAGGAGAATTTCTTCCTTTGGCTATTCGTACAAACATGGGAATTGATTTAGTTTATACACCTGCAGACTCAGCTAGCGATTGGCTACTGGCGAAAATGATGTTTAACCTGAATGATTTCTGGCATTCGCAATGGTATCATCTTTCTGGTACCCATAACGTGATCGAAATCGTATATGAAGCGGCCTATAGGACACTAAGTAGGGAACATTCTGTGATGGCTCTCTTAGACAGACGTACGTCCTTTCCTATTCAAATATCAATGCTGTTTGGCTTTCATGTTAACATGCCTAGTAACTCCTGAGCTCTTTGCCTATCGTCAAGTGGCTCTCGAAGTGCTGATAAGGTCGGGAGGTTATATTGACAGCTTATTTGCCTTCAGTGGAAATGCCGCTGCACAGACAACTTCAGATCTTTATAACACAGGAATTTCTGGTGCCTTTCAAGCCAACTACTTTTACGAAAATCTCGCAAGTCGTGGTCTGGCCTATCCGGGCCTAGCTCTTCAAAATCTTGATTTAAATACTTGTTGGCGCGAATAATATCATCTTCTTCTTCACTCTCACTCTCTTCTTCGTCTTCTGATTCATTGATTAACCAAAACCGCATATCATCCTCACTCTCTAATTCGTCGATTTGACTACTATTAAAAGCAATAAGCGTAAAGGTAATAGCAAGCTTGATAAGCCATAAGGGTAAATGAAATGTGTTTAAAAAAAAAGTTATTTCAGGTGTTTTTTGACAAGGCCGCTTTGTGATTAGCCTAATAGGCGATTCAGGAGGTGATTTTGCTAGCGTAACATTTTGATTTCGCTTAGAAGGAGCCATATTAGCTCTTATAAAAGTATAGTGATTGTGGTAATTAAAAAGGTAAGAATATAACATAAAGTTGACATTAAAGTTAAAGATATTTTCATTCGCTTAATTATTAAGCTAGAAAATCAAAATATAAATTAAATATTAAACGTCCACATTTAAAAAAGGTTTTTAACCTAAATTATAGTCCTAATTGAGGGGATTCTAATGGGCCCACTTTTGTTCAAATCGGGCCTAGTAAAAGAAACTTATATCGTTGCCAAGACCTGAGGGATCAAAATATTTGAAAAGCCGCCAAGACCCGCTTATATTAAAAAGTAACTTTTTAATTACATAGTAAAATATAAAAAATTAAGAGGCTAAATAGCGTTATTAAATAAGGCGCATATTATGGTATAAATAGATTTTTAATATTTTAGCGTTTAAATTTTTACCGTGTTTGAAGCGGTCCGACTGTAGCTCTAGGAATGGCTCTAGAAACGGCTCCCGTTTTTTCTTCCAGCAACGTTCTAGAAAACGCTCTAATAATTGATCGAGAAATGCTCCAGCAATGATTGCAGGTAGAACTTCAGGAATTGTGCCAAACATTGCGTATTTCTGAGCTATCGTGATTGGCAAGGCATCAAACTACGTAAGTTAGAGCTTTTAGTCAGCAAGAACCTTGGATGACGAGCTTTTATCTTGCGAAAAGACCTTTTCATTCGAGTAACAGTCAGATCCTGAGTACATATATCACAAATGGACTAATCAAAGGAGATGGTGGTAGAGACATGCTGGTGGTGGTTGTAGTCGAAGTTGCCGCTTGAACCGATGGTATGATTGCAGCAATTGGATTAATTTCAGTACGTAGGAAAGTGGGCAGGTTCACTTGCAAACTGCGGTGGCTGACTAGAATTCTTGTTTTTCAGAATGGATTCGGAACTGGTTTTTGCCTAACGATTCTGCCTTGTTTGTTCTATATGTTACAATGTTACGTTCAGCTCGGAATGCCCTCGGAACAACATTACCATAAATTCACTATGTGAAAAATCAGATAAGTTAGTCTATATAATATTTCGTTACCACGTCTAGCAATTGCATTTAAAACAACTAGCAAAAGACTAGCCTATACTATTCACCTTTTCATTGTCCCAATCACCATGAGACTTCGTGCTCCAGCAGAGAATTAGAAAAAAAAAGGGTTTTCATTATTGTGAAGCAGTTCATTTTTATATAACTGTACTATACTATTATCAGATTCCACCAGCAACTAGCCACACCACAAATACCACACACAATAGCAATTTCCACCATATCTTATCGACCATTGTAGTACGTCTACTAGGTGCACCACAACCCGTCTGCATATTTACCGTTCTTATACTGCCAATGCCCGGCCTTTGTTGGAGCGCCTCCCTGAGCATGTCAGAGTCTCCAGAATCGATTGCCATTTTCGCCACTTCCGCCCAGTCTTTTGAGGGCGTCTGTAGGAGCGCCTCCCTGAGCATGTCAGAGTCTCCAGACTCGATTGCTATATTCGCCACTTGCGCCCAGTGAAGAGTTGGATTTTTTCGAGGCATCTTTCAAGAGCAGTGTGCTTGCTATGAGTAATCTTATCGAAGCTGTTTTCTAGATTGTTTCGTAATTCGTTAAGAAAATCAAGACGTTGAGAGTAAATCCTGCTGAAGCTGGAGAGAAATAGAATGGATTCTCATACTTATATAGTTGAAAATCAGTCACTACGAAGATACAGACGGCAAGGCAGACTTCGTAAGCTAGCTATAGGCTACAGCTGGCCATGATCTACCTGCAAAAAGCAAGTCTAAAAAGTGGACGCATAAAAGAGAGCGTCTCATCATAGCCCGTCCTTACGTTCGGGCGCATCTTTGTGATTATCTCATTTATTTCGTACGAAGTATTGTGCTAAGCCACGTCAGGGTAGACTTATAGTTCGAAATGTATAATGTTTGCAACTCTTACTTGCAGTAACTTTGCTTCGTAGCAGAAATATATGGTCAGATTGAAGGTCTTTCCCTGAAATACTTCCATGATACAGAAGGAAAGGTAAGCATGCATCTTGCCGCCCGCCACAAATTTGGTTGACGTGTAGGTAGGACTTGGACAAGATCCCCGGGGAACTCGCCACTGTGGAACCCTGCTTCAAGTCTGTTCCTATTGATGACTCCGATGATCACAAGACCTACGTACTGCTCATGCTCAATGCATTATCTCCAAAGCAATATGCGAAGACTTGTGGACACCCTTCAGCTCCGAACTGGCTGTGCAGCACCCCGGGTTGAGCGACTGCCTCAGCAAGATATCGGACAGTCTCGACAAATCCAGCCAGGACGGACGATAGCCAACGTCCGGAAAGCTCTCACAATACGAGCTCTTCAACTGCTACAGGATGGCACGACTGTCTCACCTGTCCTTGAATCCAAGAAACCTACCTCCACAGGTTCTACCATAGCCGACAATATCGTCTCTAAGGGTTTTCGCCATTCCCCGCTGATCAGTTTATCCCAAGCCGAGTTGCTTCGAACGGATCTCCACGCAATTTTGAACTCATCAGCCGACGTTTGGAATTATGCTCAAGCTAGCGGCTTGTGAATAACTATCGATCCGTTGCTCGATCGTGCGCACAGGGAAGAGTGGCGGTCTCAGCAATTTGATCCAGCATTGCCAGGTGATGAAAATGGTACAGATCCAGACCTGGCATCAAACACTCACCCTCGAATGTTCACCCTTTCCCCTCGGGTCTCGGCTCGGATTCAAGAAAATCTCCCACCTGGCAGCTTTCCAAACTTCGAGCCGACAGTAATTCATCCTGGAGCAGGACTCCCAGAGTGGTCGTCGCTTGTAGTGCGTTGGAAGGCTTACCAGGATGAAAGACAAGACTACATCAACAAGGCATTAGCGAGTGCGATGAAAGAGGACAACATGCGTGCTTCAAGACGAAGTTCGACTTCAGGACCACCGAGTCCAGGCGCGCAATGGAAGACTGGAAGCGCTGGGGATACAGGAAGTAAAAGAGAGTACGAGTGATAGAATGATGAGGGCTTGTTTTGTAATCCTTTTATCGTTGTAGGAAGAAGCAATGAAGCTGCAACGGGCATGAGCGAGAGGGAGCAAGTTGAGCAAATGGGAAGAGTGTTCTGCCAATCCGCTGGTGGGATATGTTGTTTCTTTGCAATACTAGGTAATCAACTGGCGAAACCATTGGATGAGTTTCCTTTGAGCAGTCGCACCCGTTCACTTTAATTTCGCTGAAGTGGGAATATCCTCCACCACAATGATATGATGTCCCGGCTCAACCAAGGTTGAATGTCAAGATCTCCACACCGTGGAGTCCAATCACGTGACCTTTTGCCCCACGCTTAGCGTGAATAATTCTAGAAAAACCCCCAGGTGTTGACACTCGCTCATCCCTTCCAACATCTGCCGATCTTACTCTTCTTGCCCCTCTTATACTCATATAATGGCAATTCTCATGAGTGAACTACCCTCTCGTGACGCCCGCATCACAGATCGTACAGGGAGCATGTTTCGTGCAATCCTTGCGGAGAATGGTATAGCTGACACCGATGATGCGATAATAGACCAAGAGCTGGTCATGTTCTTCAAACTTAGTGAGTGCATCTGTCGGATTAATATGGTCAAATTAACCATGCTGAGCACGTTTACACCGAATCAAGCTGAGTCGACCTGGTGACTTTGCCGGCTTGCCTGTGGTCATCGACGACGACAACGATTACCTTGGCGGTACTGCGACACATGATGTAGATCCAGTACCTCACCGATAAAATCCACCTTCTTCAGTACTACCATCGTCCTCAGCATCGTCCTCACTCTCTTCTCTTCGAAGCTCCTGCATCGTCGCCACCACCACCCATCATTCCATCACCCGGCATATCATTGCGTGGTAGATCGGGAAATGGTTCGAGTCATAAGGGAACATATGTGGGCATGGATGGACCGGATAAAAGAAGGCCGAGGTTTGCGTCTTGTGGAGAACCGCGTAAGGACTACGAGTCCAGCCAGCCAGAACGGTCTTTGACTAAGTTAGTCGAAGTGGGGGACACGGACGATGCGGCCGGGGAAGCTCTCGACAGCCATGTGCACATTTCAAATCCAGAGCCGCAAGGCAGTGTTGGCTGCGAGGGCAAATCCCCAGTGGCTTGCTGTCCTAGGTATCCTTCGAAAGAAGCAAATCCGAAGTGTCAGGCTACCCCTCTAGAATGTGGCATGCTGGATGTTCTGCTGCCAAAAGATGCTGTTGATGTCATGACAGGAGTGTTACTGACCGCGAAGGTTCGGATTCAAGCAGGCAAGTTTGGCTCCCAGGACGTAACGTTAGGCACATTACGGACATCAACAAAATTCGGGAATACACGGAAGAATGGCTTGTGAAGCAACCATTCGAAGTTACTACCGTTAAGATCTCTAAGGCAGGTGCAGGTTATGCAGGTATCAGGCTACTATAATCATGGGAAGAAGTTTCCTATTGGAAAATCATCCAAAGGTATGCCGCAACGCTCAACTCAATGCCAGCCGCAAGAGGGCCCCACGACGGCTTCACCCCACAGGAGAAGGTTGCAACATCACAGTTTATTAACATGGTTAGGGTTGAGTCGAGCGACGAGAATCAGCGCAAATGCCGTCTCTGGTGAAGAGATTTGTCAGATATGCAAAATGCAGGTGTATTGTATACCCTCCTCTACCGGGACACTAAGTGCAACCAATATTGCAAGAAGTTTCCTAGGGGTACAGTACTTGGTCAAAAGTATTAGCCGAAAATCAAAACCCCACCAAAATTCGCTGATTTGCCCTTTCATCACTTGAAGATATTCAACTATTCACGTGTCGTGTGCACCTAATAATTTAGTCGTGAAATAGCCACGAGGCAAGCGATAAATACTCTCTGTAGTAAGAATCAGGGTCTAAGTAGCAGTTGAGATCTTAACGATCGAATCAGAGGTACTGAAAAACTAACCGAAAACCGCTAATATTCTTAGCGATTTTCCGATTTTCCGATTTTATCCACTTTCTCAATTAAATGCTTCACGTATATAATCTTAAATAATATTCGTAAGAGTACACAGTATTAATTTAGTGAAAATTAAGAAGACTTTATAATGTTTTAGTTTCTACATAAGTAATTATTAAACTGTATGCTTGTGAGAGAGGTGAGTTTTGGTGAAGATCTCGCTTATGGCTAATACTTTTGACGCCTGACTGTAAGAACTCTTCTCAGCAGCTCATAGACACAATTGTGTTATGGGAAAGGGTTTACTCGAGCCATATCAAGCAGGTAGAGCTTCGAGCACTCAACTGGGCCCGTGGTGACTATTCGGGCCGAACCGACCTCCAACACCCAACTGTTGCTGAGATTCTGAGTATACCTGATTCGACTTAGGACAACGGGTCTAATCTGTGGTATCCTGAGAGGAAAAAGACGTCGTGGAAGCTCACAGGCAGCTGCACAGCAACATGAACCGTCTTCTACAAGATGCCTCCGTAGGATCGGGGATGAACAAATCCTTTCTCGTTTCACTTCGACCTGGCAGGCATTCACACGCTGGTCAGCGTCTTTCCCGTCGTTCTTGTAGCGGCTGGCGATCTTTTAGGGATATTCGCTGGGAAGGTTCGGTTTTCCAATGCTGCTCAGTCTATATTAGGACCTACCCCGCAACTCTGATTGGATTATTCCCAGGTGACGGGAACTTTGAATCAGATGCGCAGGTCTCGCTGCTGACCGAGGAAGCGAATGTGCACCTGACATGGGAAGGTATTAACGAAGCAGTTGAGAGCGGTCCATGTGACTCGTGGAGAGTTCTGGTCCTTGCCAGTCGCAACATTGTAATCTTACCTTTTGAGCCGCTTGTTCGTGCTGCGATTTCTATAGAGCAATTTGCATTTCACCGGTCCGCGCGATTCCGCTCGTCTTCGGATTGATTCCAGAGTAGCCTTTCTGAAAGTGACTTTGGGCTGGGGCTAGCACTCGGGTGCAGTGGCCTGTTCACTGGCGCTTGTAGTGGCGCATTCCTTGGTCGTTTTGCAACTATTGATCTAGGTATATCAACTCCAGTAGCTTGTCTCTTGACTGTAGGCTGCTAAGATTACTCCCTCGGAATGGCTGTCCTTTTGAAAGACTTCTGGATGTTTTCGAGCACTAACCCCAGGAAGGGTCCAAGCTCATCTAGCTCGAGGCGAGGATATTTCCGAAATGTTTCATCACGAGTTGTTATGATCATCGAACTCTGCCTGAGAGCTGGGCTCGCAATTTGAAGCATATTTTGTCTTCGATTCAGCCTTCAATTTCTTCCATCCCTGCATTCCGATGTCCCTCGCACACACAACGCCAGCTCTGATTTACCTGCCAACTTGTATCGAACTTTTGTGCTACTAGTAGCTGGTCATCGAGCTCGTACATGTTGGAGAAAGTAAGCAATGAAGTGACTGATCGCCATTGAGTAAAAAACTTGTCCAGAGACTACGGGAATGTGTGGCGTACTTCAAAGTTGCTTATATTGATATCATTTCAACCATCATCACAGAACGAAGGTAACATAACTAAGCCTGCTCTCACTTTAACCAATTTCATATCCCAGCCCCTATCGATTCTCGAAAACTGCAATATCCTTAGCCGGCTGCTCGCTTCCCTAAAACTTTTCACTGCTAGCCCTATCCACTACTTCCAGTACCTTCTGGAAGGAGGCATCCAATTGAATCCCAGGGACAGGGACGAAGCAGGTTCAGGATCAACCGACGACGAAGAAAAAACGGGAGTACAATCGTAAGGCAACACGATAAGTACGAGGGCTTAAAAGGCCATGTGCCCTCAGCGCACGAGGACCATGGGTCGAGCTCGAGCTCGCCGCCGGTGCCTGGAAAGACGATTGACCAGACTTGAAGCTGTTATGCGATCATTTGGGTTTTCTTCAAGCATTTTCCGGAGAAGTGAATGCTTGGACGGTATTTCCTCCTTGTACAAGGTAACCTCGTCGAGCCAGACGCGCATTTTTCGAACAGCAACGTCTGACTTCCGCTGAATATCCGATATTTTCCAGTAACCAGGATTCGGTAGCGGCATGATACCTAGGACAAACATCATGACAAGCCCAGCAGCCCATACATCCCCAGGACGGCCCCTCATAGAAGAAACGATGAATTCCGGTGGAATATAAGCATGTGTCCCGATGGAGATGCAAACCGGTTCTACGGCAGGTTGCAGAGAGTGCCCAAAATCGCAAATTTTGGCTCTGCCGTTATCGCCGACAAGAATGTTTCCGGGTTTGATATCAAGGTGAAATATCTCCTGGGAATGAATATACTCGAGTCCACTACTGATATCCTTCCAAATCTGATAGGCCGCCTCTTCAGATAATTGTGACATTTTCTGGTCATTGGCAAATTTGTGCAGATCTCGCCCACCGTACTCCAACTCAAGGCGCATGTTTGGGACGTCATGATCGAGAAGCCTGACGATAGAGTTCTGTTGTAGCCGTAAGTTCTAGTCAGAAATTCAATAAGATTCTACGATAAAACTCCATCTTTCAGGCCATTCAAAATCTCCATTTCGTTTCTCCAGGCACCGGCAGATCCACTAACCGTAGGCCGTCTGCAAATTTTGATCGCAGATACTATACCATTGCAGATACGTTTGACAACAGTGGTGACGGGAGTCTCACCAATCTGAATATCTGGAGGATCAACAGTCGTTGAAGCCGATGATGTTGGCAGTGCAAATCGTACTGCCTTTGTTGCCTGCCTTGATTGGACAGTCTCATTTGAGTGCAAAGCTGGTCCAATGGTGCCGGTCGGTGTCGATGATGTGCCGTTGAAGGATACGTTCGCTGGAGATCCAATACAAAGCTTGTCCGGTGAAGGATATCCAACCGGGATAAGGGAGATAAGCTCTAGATCGCCTTGTATCTCAGTGGGGGCCCATGGAAGTACTTCAATCTCAAAATCCATGCCTTTGCCAAGCACCACTTTCCAACGGCCACATTCGAGCGTGGCTTCCTCATCCTTCGCTATGGTGCGTTTGACATAAGGGCCTGTGATAGATTGTGGGTAGAACGGGAAAGCAGAGCTATTATAAAGCACTATAGGACTGCTGTCCGGGTCTGGATAGAACTGGCCATGGGTCATGTTGATGTAGCAGACATCATCGTCTGCCGAATTGGGATGCTTAAGAACCACATCATTTGCCGTGGCTGAACCGAATGTGATTTTCTCATTGGCCTCCGATTGATCTAGTAGGATCACACTTTGGCTTTGCGTAAGACTTCGCCGTAATCCAGAACGTTGTCTGCTAGCCCTTCTCGAATTAGTCTCATTCGGCTTGGTGCTGTCCTCGTCATCGGATGAGCTACGATCGGGAGATATTAGGCGTGGTTTGAAAATGGGAGGAAGAACATAGTGACTCTCGTCCAAGAATACTGAATATTGTGCTGATGCGGATATGGGGTAAAGAATAGCTCGGAGGTGGGGTTTTGCGGCAAGTTCTGGGTAGACCAAATCAAGATCTTCTAGTCTATTGGTAGAAGACATCGTCAAAACAGCTAAACGTCGTAGATCGAAAGTAGGCTTACCATGGAAACGAACAAAGGGCACAGAAACGCTTTATGAGAGCTTCCTCTCTCGTGCCATAATGTGGGGACTAGGGAAGAAGAGGGTTTGCTAGTGTTTCACTGGGAATTGCTCTCGACCAGTCATTTGCACCAGGGTCGATTAAGCGCCTCACGCGCCTATAAATAGACGTGTGCTTTACCTCACATCGAATACCCATTTCTTCCAGCACCGGCTCGAACAGTATCCATCATGAAGATGACACCGAACCGAATGATGAGCCCAGCCACCCCGCCGATCGCGCTCATGACAGAAGAGCAAGCCTACGAATATTATGGGGACGTGACACAAGGACCGTCGACCCCAATCGCGACGCTTCTGTCGCATCATGGAATTTCGATGGACGACGCCGAAGAGCTGGATCGAAAATACAATCGGGAGATCATTCGGCGAATACCAAAAGAGAAGTTCCGGGACCTGATCGTTGATGTTGCTAAAGGCACAAAACCTGCGGACGTTGAGCGTAAAGTCGCGAAAGTCATGAAGGAAAGGACCACTCAATCCAAGGCGAAGTTCGAGAAGGCGACATACGAAATCATGCTCTCGGGTCCCCGTTGTTTTGAGGGTGCACAAAAACAGAACGACTTTGGGGCTTCACTTTCGCATGAACACACTATTCAAGAATATGAGGCCCTGATTTTCAACTGTGTTTGTGACTTGGTCAAGGAAGTTCTCGAGCTTAGAGCGAAAGTAGGGGCAGGCAAGAAACAGAAGTCATCAAAGGGATCGGCAGCGAAGAAGAGCCCAAATAAGGTATCGAAACAATCTTCGAAACCGAAATCAGGCGGACGACGGAGCGCAAGAATCAAAGAAGCACTCACGCGACCATCGGAGTAAGTACACCACCGTATTCCAGTCCGGTATATACTAACAGCTGTAGCACACGTTGACCAGAAGACCATCGTCATCACAGACATTTTAGCCTTCTAAAGTACCATTCAATCAATCGATCGCCTTTCGGTTCCGCTCCACAGATGTGCCTATAGGTCGCCAGGCTACACTTGCGACAGAAAGTACACAAAATTTGGTGCAGGAGTAGCGCGGGATGTGCAAGCAGAGGATACAGTCGACGAGGTGGTTTGAATGACATGGGCAGCGCGCTTCGCGGTCCTGAAAACAAAGTCGTTTTCAGTCCAGGTGCACGACCAACATCCATGCCATGTGCACTGCCAGCAGTCACTTGATTTCGTACATACATCTAGCAACAACTTTAATGGCAGTTCCTGGGATCATTTTTTGAAGAGGCCGAGAATCTAATAGTGCATGAATGCAGTTCTGATCTCCAGTCCATGAGGAATCTTCAGGAGTGACATATGTGATCTGAATCGATTTCTGGTTCTGCCAATATTAACCCTTCCTTCCACTTGCGCCTTCCTACAAGATCAAGGTGAAGCTCTATCTCGTCTTTACAGTGCTGTGAGTGAAGAAGCTTAGAATGGGTTGGGAAGGCGGGATAAAAGAGGCCAGGAAAGCAATTTAAGGGAGTGGTGGTGTCGAACCTGCAATGGAATTGGAGCGTCAACTCGGCGGAGTTGGAATTTGATACAAGAGACATAGAGAAGAACAGCCATGGGAAGGATGGCGATAAATACACGCAGAGAGAAGACAAGACTGGATTAACAATGTTCGTGCACTGTCTGATTATTCTTCGGATACAAGCGAGCATAGCAGTCAAGATCTATGAGATTGGGAACAGGATGACGATATGAACTATTCCGCTCATTCGCAATATGCATACCTTTAAGATGGAATCCCCATATTTTGTATCAGTAAATTCCTCATCCCTCGCCGCCGCCAGAGCACCATGCCTTCGAAATGCCTTCGAATCTAAGCTGCTAAGCTTAGAGAGAAGGTTCTTCGACAAGAAGAGAGAGAGCGGCCTTCGGCGATTCTTCGATCCGCTCTTGGTGGCGCGTTCCTACACTTGGCGTTTCCCAAGCACATAGGTTTTTCCGAGTATTACGTAATATATGTCTGAAACTTTGTCGATTTCATCCACTTAACGACTTACCCACCGCTTATTCTATCTAATGTTTCTCAATTAAATTCCAATGCTCTAATGGATTTCGATTCGAAGGCTTCGTGTGAGCCGCAGGCGAGCACCCACGTGCCTTCGAATCTAAGCTGCTAAGCTTAGAGAGAAGGTTCTTCGACAAGAAGAGAGAGGGCGGCCTTCGGCGATTCTTCGATCCGCTCTTGGTGCGTTCCTTCCTACACTTGGCGCTTCCCGAGCACATAGGTTTTTCCGAGTATTATGTAATATATGCCTGAAACTTTGTCGATTTCATCCACTTAACAACTTACCCACCGCCTCTTCTAATGTTTCTCAATTAAATTCCAATGCTCTAATGGATTTCGATTCGAAGGCTTCGTGTGAGCCGCAGGCGAGCACCCATGTGCCTTCGAATCTAAGCTGCTAAGCTTAGAGAGAAGGTTCTTCGACAAGAAGAGAGAGAGCGGCCTTCGGCGATTCTTCGATCCGCTCTTGGTGGCGCGTTCCTACACTTGGCGTTTCCCAAGCACATAGGTTTTTCCGAGTATTACGTAATATATGTCTGAAACTTTGTCGATTTCATCCACTTAACGACTTACCCACCGCTTATGCCTTCGAAATGAGCTGATAAGCTCAGAGAGAAGGTTCTTCGAAGAGAGAGAGAGCGCAGGGCCTTCGGCGTTTCGTTTTTCCGATTTTCGGGCGCTAGGAAGAAATAATAATCCGTGCTTGGTTACTAATAGCTTTGGTAAGCCGTGGCTTTGCCTTGTCGCTTGCATTGCCTCTTTTCGACGACGTCTCGCTGTTTCATGTGCTGCTTTCTTTTAACTTTTTATTAAACCGGGGGGTGGAGTTGCTTCATTCTTTGTAACAGCTACGTTTAGGCATCCAGTCCTAGCGTGGGCCTTCTTCTCTTTATCTACGGCCCACATTTCTCTTTCTATCTATGGCCTACACTTTACTTTTAAGGAGGTACAGTTCTTCTTCCATTATGTCATCTCCTCCTAAATTTATGCTTACTTCCTCAACATCTCAGACTTCTACGTTAGGAGATGGTCTGAGTCTCGGTGATACCGGCGTAGTTGGCGCGCACGATATTGCGATAGAAGTACAGAAGAGGGCTAAGCAGATTTGTGATGCAGACCAGGAGAGGTTCAGGCGGTTTTATGATGACGAGTTACGGAGGAAGAGGTCTGAGCAATTTCTCTCTGGAGAACGGCCGCGGGGAGAACCTATCAAAACGTTGCACGCTAGGGAAGGAGTTCTAGATTTTAACACCACGGCGCAGGAAACACTGCGAGTCGGGCAGGAGCCGCGGGTCAAAGACGATCAGCTTCGAGAAAGTAGAGAGTTGGCGAGGCAGCGAGAATGGCAAGAGCAGCGAGTCAAAGACGATCAGCTTCGAGAAAGTAGACAGTTCGCGAGGCAGCGAGCATGGCAAGAGCAGCGAGTCAAGGACGATCAGCTTCGGGAAAGTAGAAAGTTGGCGAGGCAGCGAGAATGGCAAGAGCAGCGAGTCAAGGACGATCAGCTCCTTGAAAGCTATAGATTGGCGAAGCTTGAAGACGCTGAGCGGAGACGGGAGTTACGCCTCCAACAAGACAAGGCGCGTCGTAGAGTTAAGCAGGTCCGAGATGACTCTGCAATGGGATCTCTGTTACGGCACAAGGCTGATATAGAAACCAGGAGGCGGCAAGATGTACAACTTCAAGATGCAGCTTTGTGTGCAGAGGCACGTAATCGGGATGTCGAGAGGATCGCCAAAGACGATAAGAGACGCGCTTTACAGGGCTTAGAAGATGATCATCGTCGCCGGGAGAGGGCTTACCGAGATGATGCTAGTGCCCAAGCTCTCCAACGTCACAAAGTTGCCCTCCAAGCGCAAAAGCCCCAGCAGAGAACAGAAGGGCATATCGCTGCCTTCGATGGTGTCCTTCCATCTTTCCTGGATCAGGAGTACCAGTATATGAAGCAAGCTTCAGCCGATTTTCCAGAGGAGATCACCTCCGAAATCCAGATGAGGGGTATGAGGGATTACCAGAGGGCAATCTCGGATGCCTCCAGGCGTCTACCATGTGGACTCTGTGGAGGGTTGTTCGAGGAGGACGAGATGACCAGTACAAGTCTCCGAGACGACGACCTACAATACTTCCTCCAGAGGACGGGGACGGCCCCCGACTGTTGCGCCGTCAAAGACGATACAGTTAGCCTATGTGCGACCTGTAGCTCGGCGATTGCCAAACGGGCTATTCCTCCACTTTCGGCTGGGAACTTTGTCAACTGCCTGTTTTGTCAAGACTATCCAGATGTACTGAAGAATCTCAATACTGTCGAGGAAGCTTTCATAGCACGGGCTCATGTTGTCGGCATCTTCTTGAAACTGACCTCAGGTGCTAAGAGTGGAATCAGTTACCGGGGAAGTCGCGGTCATTCTGTCGCCGTCAGGCAGGATCCGAGTGAGCTTCTGAAGATCTTGCCCGCTGCAAGGTTGCGAGACCATACGACGATTACGGTCAGCTGGGATCGCGGAACACCGCCATCGGAAGAGAACCTTGCGCGGTTTTGTTCTGTTGATAAAGCGAAAGTCGTGAATGCCTTGCTATGGCTGTGTGCCAATAATCCCGGCTACAAGTCAGTGGTCGTCGACTACTCTGTTTTGGACTCTTGGCCGGATCATCACATTCCTCAGGAGATCAGAGACGCCTTTATTACGTTAGGTCCTGAGCCAGGCTCGATAGATACCCAGGTGGAAGACGAGCGGGAAGGCTATGCTACATCCCTACGAGATGGGCTTTTTGAGAACGAGCTAGATGCAGAGGTAGAGGACGCCGAGCCTGGTAGTATCCTCAGCCGATCGTTCTTCTCCGACCTTCATGGTCAGGATCTCCACTCCACCCCGGCCACTTTGGCCAGCCTACAGGCCATCCTCCAAGAGCAATATTCTGACCGTCCAGGCCCAAGGGAAGATGCTGTTGATGTCCAGGATGATGAGGAGGGCACACCAAACAATAACTCTCGCCTGCCACATATATCGTATAAGACAACACAGAACCTACCGCCAATGAGTGCCTTTGCGGATCCAGACTATTTCACAGCGGCGTTCCCTACCCTGTTTCCGTTTGGCATAGGCGGACATCTGGGTGATACGAATGGAGGCCGTCCAGAGGAGGTATCTCTTAAAGCTTTTGCAAGATACACTATGTTGCACCATTCCTTACTGTGAGTATTCCCCTGCCTGCTAAAATATCGTTCTAACATTTGTAGCTTCTCTCAACACCATACCTTTATGTTTTACATGTACGATTTGATCCTGATACGGCAAGCTTCTTTTGGGAATCACGTCCAGGTCAAGAACGGCTATTGGGCCAAGGCTACTCAAGAACTTGCCAAGCTCTCTGCTGATGACCTCCAACGTGCAGCACAGGAATTTACCGACCGGAAGAAGATCTCAAACCCTGCCGTCCACAGTCTGATTACCAATATGAGGATCATCTCGTCGTTCAACCCAGAGTCGTTTGGCGAGAAAATGAGGTTTAGGAACCTGATATTTGGGAAGATCGCCCGCCTTGGGCTCCCACTTATCTGGTTCACACTAAACCCAAAGGACATTGGTAACATCTTCGTGGTCAGACTTGCTGGTGAAGAGATCTCGCTTGATGAGCCGGGTATCAAGTCTAAACTCTTACAGCTAACGATTAAGAATCCGAGTCTTGTCGCTCAGTTCTTCCACGTCGTCATCACCTCCTTCTTCGCCTGCTTCTTCAAGACGCTCTCTAAAGAGCCTGGGATCTTCGGCACAGTGAGTTCTCATTTTGGGATAGTCGAGTCGACAACGCGGATGATGCTACACCTTCACGGATTTGCCTGGCTCGCCGGCAACATCGGCGCAGCGAATTTTCATCAGAGACTAAAGTCGGACGCTGAGTTCAAGGACCGGGTCCTTACCTATATCCGCTCGATAGTCAGAGAGACCGTGGATCTTACTCTTGGTCAGCAATTCCAATCGGAGACTCCCGGCTCGTCTTGTTTTCCTATGCCGGAAGATATGACTTTGGCTGAGTTCCAAGACGCTCTCGAGATCGACTCGAACAACGTAGCAGCTCGGGTCCAAATGCATACTCATAGCAAGACCTGTACCAAACACCAGAAGAAGGTTCCAAAGTCAAGTACGAGGGCCAATCCCGTTCCGATTGTCCAGAGTGAAGGGATGGCAACAGACACTGATGAGGTTTCACAGCGTTCCAAAATTCCCTGGCAGTTACTCTTGCAAATATGTAGATTTCTATTTCCAAGACCGCTCGTTCCAGAATCTATGGTTACGGAAGAGGGCTACATCCGGATGGAGAGGAATCACCAATTCGTGAACAAGTATAACCCTGTCATTGCATCTGCAATAAGATGCAACCACGACGTTAACTTCACCGCGTCGTCTCCCAAGGTCCTATCCGCCATCTACTATATGACAAACTATGCGACCAAAGCTCAGGTTGATCGGGGTCAGCTTGTATTGGCTGCGGCTGTGTTAAAGAAGGCCCAAGAGACGGCTGAAGCAGCCGCCGCTGAGGACAGTGGCTTACTAGTACCAGAACCTCTTGATATGTCCAAGTTCGCTTTGAAGGCATACAATCGCTTCACAAGAGACGTGGAGGTCGGCGCTCCAGCCGTGGCTCACTTCCTCCTTGGACAGCCGTCTGCGTATATTCCAAAAAGCGACAAGTCTGTCACGATCAATTTTTATTGGGTCAAGACACACATCCGCAGGGTTTTGAACAGCTTACTCGACGAGCCTAGTGATGAGGGAGTGGCAGAATCCGCGAATCAGTACGTTAACTTCGACGGCCGTACCCGCCGCACGTCAATTTATGAGAACTACGAGCACCGGGGCGACAGGCTTGCTCATTTATGTTTCTACGAATATGCGTCTCAGATCTTTGTACAGACGTTCAAAGGCGCGAACAACCGAGCGTTCCTTTTTCCTTTTGATCATTCTCACCCGTTACATGCGACTCATATCCAGGTTTCTGTCAGCTCCCTAAAGTCGTTAAAGACACCTTCCTTATGTGGCAGTTTTACTTCCATGTCAGAAAAGGACACTGACATTCTCGACACTACACTAAAGACTCAAGACGAGATACACGAGGTTCTCCTCGGTCTATTCTATCCGTGGAATGGGCTTCAGGTTCTGCGGAGCGGCCATCTCGAATCCCTACGTGCTGCACCATATAAAAATACGTGGCTATGGAACCTCGTCCTCTCGTTTCTCCCACCTTACCTAGTCCAGCTATCGGAGAACGTCGTGCTCCTCCGGCGAAGCAAGGAAGCTGCTGATCAAGATAGGAAGGAGCGTGGCATAGAGTTTGATGACTATCTTGAAGGTGTAGACCATGAGGTCTACAATGAGGACGAGGAGGCCAATGCGGATATAGACTTTGCTACGCTTCGACCGACGGAGAGCAATCTGCTCCACGCTGCTTTGGCTTTCCCTGGCGTTACCACTGACGGCCTCTCTACGTTACGATTTTCTCGCAACCCTCAGCTGCTTGGTGCTCATTTCACCCCTGCCGCTCTAGTCAAGACTTGGTCCAGAGAGTTAAAAGCCTTTAAAGACCAAGACCGGTCAGATCTCGACGGCGATGACGACGCTGCCAACATGTCTTCTCGGCTCGATGCGGGGGGGCCGGAAGCGGCTCTCGTTCCAGTTCTTGGCTATAGCACGCAGTCTATGGCGTCTTTGCAATATCTGCAGGCTTCATTTCAAGCCGACCCGTCTGTCGGCAATCTGCTGGACATGATCACCAGCCAGTACCCGTTGAACCAGAAGCAGCGGGTAATTATCAGGGCTCTAGTCCTCCGCGTCCTACACCCTGTTCAGATCAGGTCTGTTCGTGATCAGTTCTTACTCTACCTTGGCGGTATTGGTGGAGTTGGCAAGACCCACCTCATCAAGGCTCTTATGTTCGGCCTCTCGATAATCCAGAAGCATGACGATGTTCTACTCACTGCTTCAACCGGTGCGGCTGCTGCGAATATCGGCGGCGCTACTTACCATTCTGCCCTCGGGTATGGCAAGAATGCAAGCCAGCCCGTACGTCAAGCAACGAGGTCAAGACTCTCTCATAAGAAGATCTTCATCCTCGACGAGATTAGTATGGTTAGCCTCGAGGACCTGGTCCAGATCAGCGAACGGTGTAATGCTATTTGGGATCTGAATCGAGCGTCCGACACGGTTTTTGGTGGGCTGCCGATCGTCATACTTCTAGGGGACTTCAACCAGTTTAGGCCAGTCCGTGGTCATCCTATATGGAGCCAGACTATCAACGATATTGCGGTTTTGCAGTCGGGGAGATCTATCTGGGGTCGTTTTACTCACGTGGTATTCCTCACAGAGCAGATGCGTCAGGCAGAAGATCTGGTATTCCAGGATCTCCTGCAGAGAGCGCGGTCTGCTACTCTGACAGCGGACGATGTTGCTACTCTCAATTCGTGTACTACCGAGAACAGGATCGCCAATGGTGAGACTCCGCCTGAGAGGGCCATTATACGACTCAATCGCGCCCGGGAGCAAGCTAACCTTGTACATCTCCGAGCATTTGCCAAAGCACGAGGACAGAAGATCTACCTCTTTCCCGCCAGGCACGACGCACCTACCGGGACAAATCTGGACTATCTTGCCGTGCTCCGGACGATCTACCAGGTCGGTGAGGAAGGCTACCTGAAAGGTCCGGGTTTCTTTGCCTTTACAAAAGGTATGCCTATTATGCTCCAACAGAACACAAACACGTATGCTGGCCTGGTTAATGGCATGAGAGGCACCGCCGAGGAAGTCGTCTTAGATGCTAGCGTGCAAGGTATACAGACGGAGCTTATTCTTGTGGGCTTCACGTGCTAACTACATTGACAGCTTCATGGATGGAACTTGACGACCTGTTTGTTCTGTGTACGGTTCCTCTGCTCTGCGTCCTTATTCGACCTGCACATGACCACAACCTATCGTTTTCTAATGTTCCTGACGGTCTGGTTCCCGTCTTCCTGATACAGATGAGAGGTCAGATCCCTAGTATGCCAGGTCTGTTCTTTTACCGACATCAGGTTCCGTTGACACTTGGATTTGCCTTCACCGATTATAAGAGCCAAGGTAGTACGTTCACCACCCTCATTCTAGATCTTCTCTTTGGTAAGCAGCGTGGCGTCGACCAGCATGGCAAGTGGACCTCGATCAATGTCCAGCTTGGCAGGGTCAAGACTCTATCCGGGGTCTGGTTGCGAGAACCGATTACGCTTGAAGACGTTTCATTTCGCCCTCACCCGGATCTCAAGATTGAACTCTCCCGACTTGAGGCTTTAGAGCAACAGACAATTAGTCTGTGGGAGAGCTCACCTGATTCTTGATATCGCCATACAAGACGATTCTCTTAACATTGAGTTTTACTCCTCGCTTCATGCTACGTATCATATCTGCCTCGTGATTAGAACTTTCCTGATAGGGTTTTGATTCGTCGCTTTTCTCTACGTTTAAAGCAATCGTTGCGAGGGTTTTCTAACACTCAGTGTTACAGCCGTCTACCGTTGTACCGTCTCTTACTATTTCGTATATTGCCTTTTCTTAATGTCAATATCTGCTTCGTCGCCTCTTATTTCCCCACTTCCAGCTTGCTTCCCTTCGCTGTTCGTGTATCCTATTTCTATTCCTCCTACTCTTTTCATTATTGCGTGTTAACATATCCTTAACATAACGATGGTTGGTACTCGTAAAACTCCTGGTTCCCCCATTGCCGAAGCCGTTGATGATGACGATGACACGGTTGATACTATAGACCAGTTGTCTGTAAGTTCTCTACCTTTCCAGGTTTTCCTTTACGTTAATTTCTGAGGTACAGCGTAATTCTACGCCGCCTTTCTCAAATAGCATATACGCTAGTCCTCCCAAATCGAGTTCCATCGATCTACAAACCCCCTCATCATATGCGTCTCCGAGTAAGAGACCGGTGACCCCCCCTCCAACCTTGAACTTTGGCGGCGTCCCGAACCTTCCATACTTTCGGGGCCAATGGGTATATGTTGGGAATCTCGAGCGTCTCGATCCGAAGCTTTCGTGGGATGCCTTCAATGGAACTGCAACAAAGTGGCTAGCTCATAATGACCCAGACGACTTATACCATGATGAAGAACGTGGACCCTTGGGTATTATCCTCCTAGGCCAGCTCGGGCAGTTCACTGCGCTCAAGAGTGCCCAAAACAATTTCAATAAGAACAAGCCTGAGTTTTCCTTACAATTACAGGTGGAGGAGAGAGCGCTAGAGATCCTGAAGGTCTTAGTTCGTCGGCGGGATAGAAACATCACAGTCACCAATCCCTTGCGTGTTAAAGTAGCTGAGGCGGACATCACCTCACCTTCTTTCACCCCTGGAGACCCCTTTCCCGCTGCCTTCGACGGGACAACCACGGACGACGACCAAGACGGCAACGGCGTAGATGCCTCTCGTTTTACCGCGGGTGATAAGGTCGCCGTTCAAACTTGGTTTGGCACTTACGTCTTCACAGATAAGTCTGGGAAGACTGTTTCCGGACCCACGTTTCGCCTGTTGAAGCTGTGGAGGTTACAAGCTAGTGTCTCTGGCTCTTCGAGCCTGAATAGCAGCCCAGTTACTAAACGGAGACGTATACTATAGAAATAGGCGCTTTCCTCTAACATGTATACATATGCCAATTGTTTCTTCTACTATCCAGTAAATCTCACTTTGCTGTTTGGGTACTATTCACGTGCTTGCTTGGTCAGTCTAGGGTGTCTGTGCGCCACGCCTGAAACTTTGCACTTTGCCGACCGTCATTCTGACGGCTTTCAACGTAATTCCAATTCTAATATTCTAACCAATTTCGAAGGCTTCGTGTGAGCCGCAGGCGAGCACCCATGTTTGTTTGAGACCCTCATAAGCTTTGTGGCTGGTGTGGCGCACAAATAGTTGCAGGGCCGTCACGCGCTTCTGATTGATCCCACACTAAGTTACACGCTAGGCAGGGGGATTGGCTTTGAAGATGTCTCACTCTACCTCTTCTTTCCTCGTCTCTACCAAGAAGTTCAGCAGAGCAGTCGGCTGCTCGATGATGACTTCCAGACGTGGATGGACCAGGTTCTCCTCCTAGCTATTCACCGTCATCATGACAGTAGTCAGCTTCAACACTACCACTCGAGCTATCACCTTGAAAAAAACAACTCAATTGCTCGTAAGGTGGAAGGCTGGTCCCGGAAGGTGGATACATTACCTCGTGAGCAGCGGTTTATGCATTTTGTCCCACCAAATTAATTACATACGATCTGGAGGACGATTCAAGAAACCATCGAACAGCCTGGTCTACTGTACTGTACAACAGTTCAAAGATGTGACTATCCTTCTCCATGCCAAGACCCTGAAGACGCTGACCAGGCCCTACCTGGGGATGCATGATGACCCATTTGCAGAAGCATTGGAAGGAGGAGGCAGTTAACAACGCTCACCTGTTAGCTGACTTTTACGTTGACGTTGGCAAGGAGACTTGTCTACGTCAGACCTACCTCTTAACCGCAAATGTTGGAAATTCACTGCTTGCAGAGATCCCCCTTTGGGAGAAGTGTTGTTTGGAAATGTACAGTTCCTGCCTAATCTCGTCCAGATCTTAGTTACAGCTGAGGCTGTCTTGAGAGACGCATACCGGTTGTGCAGTGACACCTCGCCAGACCGAAAAATGACACAGCCGCGGGCTAATGTCTTGAATGAGTGCTATGCGGGAGCTTCAAGCAAAGCAGCCGGGTTCCGGTATTTCAAGAATGCGTCGATCCTGGTAACCTACTTCACTACTATGAAGCATCTGTTACTTTACTACTACCGAGTATTATACTGTGAAAGCGGCCATTTCACTCGGGTCCAGTCAGACCAGACACTACCTGGAAATGTTATCCAACCAACTGCTCAGCAGATCCAGGCCATAGATATGATTATGGATGCGTTGGACCTCGAGGATGAGAAGGACGCCGAGCTGGTTTGATTTTGGAGGTTCGTGGCTCTCTCATCCCAGCAATGCCGAGTTCTTAGAGGGTTGCCGAGCTCGCTCTCTTCCAGCGGATCCAAGGAGATGCTGAGCTCTGGGCCATGTTCTTGACCAAGGCTACGGATGGGAGCATGATCTTGTGTCCCAAGGCCATGGACATCTACAAGTCAAACGCCCAAGAATTCCTAAAGCCGTTATTAGTACTATGTCATATCCCCAGCGGCCCACCGGTGCGAGCGCCAATGGTTGCTCTGCGGGGTGATATGCTGAGACGCTTTCACGAAGTCGTCATCCGGGCCTTGATCTGAACGGTAGATTGCAAGCAGTCGGCTTCACTAACTTAGTCATTGTGTCAGCTGAAGCCGCGTGTACTCAAGGCTTCCTTGAATACTGTCATATCCAGGTCAGCAGGCAAAACTCGACCGCATTGTCATCGATGAGAGTCATCTCACCATTACAGCCAGTGATTCTTGGCCATGTATGGCCCAACTAGGCTGATACATCCGGCAGGTCAGGACGCAAACCGTCTGGCTGACAGCAATCCTACCTCTTGTGATGCAAGAAGAGTTTATCGAGCACAGTGCCGACGATGTAAATGGCCCAATACACTAATTGATTTACAGCTCTGGATGAGCTAAACTGTTAATTTGTCTCCTCCCTCGACTAGAATTTAATGAGACAATAAAACTCGAATTGCTGATGCTAGAGGACTACAGGTCGAGGACTCCAGGTTCTAGAGGAATCCTTAGTGTAGCGAAGGTTCTATTCAACTCGGGACGTCTTCCCACCATAGATAGAAGCTTCGTGCTTGACTCAAATACAGTAACTTCACACCATACTGAGTAACTTGCAACGGTTGGTTATCAGTCTTGATCAGTGACAGCGTCCAAACCCAACCACCTTCGCACTCTCGAGCAACACCAGCTCGACCGTCCGTTACACTTAGTTAGAACCAAAACAAACCCAAACCGCAAACCCTAACCCTGTAGCCATGATAACTACCACCTGCTCGGTCAATGACATGACAGTAGTCACAGCCCGTTCCTGCGCTGCTGACTTCCATTGCAGCGTGTCATCCTGGTATAGCTTTCTCGCACTCTTTAGTAGGACCGCAGCTGACCACTTCTTCCGTGGCGGGTAGATCCCCATGGCGATCTTCTGAAGCATTTGCGGACCACCAATCTCTTCACCATCCAGCTTCCTCTTCCCAGCAGGTCCAAGCAGCTGGCCAAGCCCCCAAAAGTCCTTCCACAGAGTTAAAGCACGCAGATAAAGGTATAAATACAGTCCGGTCTTCGAAATGCTGAGTTTCATTCTTCATTGCAACTAAACAAAGCTCCTCAGTCTTATCCCAAGTTTCGGTATCAGCATGCTTTCACTACGCTTTGCTTTCATTAGCCTTTTGCTATCATGTTCGTTTAATTTATGGTGCACGGCAATACGTGTTGCTTCTGTAACCGATGATAAATCTCTGACCATCCCAGCCCTTCCTATCAGCGGCAGTGAGTGCTCCTACGTGCCCTAACCATGCGTAGTGTTCAAGCTCACTCGAAGGTGTCCAGATTCTATCGAGCTTCCAATCCCGACTCATTCGTTAAAGTACATCGCTGTTGGTCGTGGTATCCAAAACTACAGCTGCGCCACTTCTTCCTCTGCTCCCCTTGCAATTGGCGCAATAGCAAACCTTTACGACGCCACTGCTATAGCATACTCGAATTCCACATTACTACACATGTTTCCTCCCCTCGCCGTTACGGTCGCTACGCCACGCAACCCTACCACATCCATGCGTCTGTATTCTAAAATGTTGAAGCCACTTGGAATCCACTTTTTCGACGCCACAGGAACGCCGATATTTGATTTCCCGGCCACCGGCGAAATTCTGTTCGCCAAGAAGATTCAGGGCGTACAAGCTCCAGCTACAGCCAGCAAAGGGCCAGCTGGAACAGGAGCGGTAGATTGGCTCTTTCTTAGCAATAAAACGGAAGGGTATACTAGTGTAGGATTGGGCGCCGTATATAGGGTTGTAACGGCAGGAGGTGTAAGTCCAGCTTGTACCGTTGGAATGGGGGTACACAGCGTGGAATATGCAGCTGAGTACTGGTTCTATGCTTAGTGGGTTCCCGTGGATAGGATAGCTAGAACTATTTAAAGTTTTGACTATATAGTCTTATCTGATCCTTGACTTTATGTCACAAGTAGCTGAAAAGGTTTTCAAGGAATAAAGACTTAATGTCTGTTTCAGTGTTTTCCTGTTCCTCGCTTTTAGTCTTCATTTCTCTTTCTTGCCTCTGCTTCGTTCATCTCAATGCTAGTAGTCCTAATCCTAATCTCAGAAGAACAAAAACAGCTGTTAACTTCGGGTTATACCAAGAATCCTACTTATAAGAAATTGGTAGGTCCTCCGGAGAACATTGCCACAGTTCCGGATATGCTCTTTCGATCGATCGTATCGCTTGCCAAAACTGCATCTGAGTAAAGTACAGCAATACTATACTCTCCCCCTGGTCCATAATTAGCGGATTCTTGTCTTGATCGTTGAGTTCAAGTACCGTAGTAGTAGCTTAAGTGCATGTTTGTGGTGTATTGCTGGGTCGTTCATGAATTGGCTGAGCTTTCCGAGGATAAAGGCAATATCTGGCATGGTGAAGATCATTGCGTACATGAGGCTTCTAATAGCTTACTGATATTCTGTGACATTGATTCGTTCATCACTATCAGTTGCGGGGCGTAGGTTCTCGTATCCAGTCGCAGGAGTTCGCTTTGGCTTGAAGGTCTCTTCTGTAATTCCGAATTTGTCTAGTACACTTCGAAGGTACTGCTCTTGGTCGATTTCTAAAAATCTAAATTGCCTGTCTCGAGTGATTCTAGCCCCAAGAATCTTATTGATCTCCCCCAGCTTTGAACCTCGAAGATAGCTTCTTATAGAACCATTCTAGTTCCTTTGTTATCTTTGCTGCAGCAACAATATCATCAATATACACAAATAGCTTTACGCTGTTTTCGATATGTACAAAACGCACACGGTTTAGCAGCGCTTTGTTGGAAACCTTACTTCAGTAGTTCGGCCTTCATCAATCGATTCCAGTCCCTTGGAGCTTGTTTCAACCCGTACGGGCTCTTCAGGGCTTGCTATACGAATTTCTTCTTGACATTGATTCCTTCTAGAGATTTGTTCCTTCAGTTCTGACTCTATGAATGCATTTCTGATGCCATATTGGCGGCAGTCTAAGTCTTCTCTGGCAACCATAGCCAAGAACATCCACAATTTGTCCATTCTGACTGTCAGGGCAAACGCTTGATCGTAGTCGCTCCTCGCGATCATAGTCACCTGCGCCGGATTTCAGATCATTTATAAGTAACGTCCCAGTGTAACGAGACACCCTATGTGACGAGACCGACCAATGAGATCGCAAGGATCTCGGATGCTTCTCCTCAAAATCCTCCAAATATCAGTCACAACGTGAACAAATTTATAATTTTGATACGGCTAATACAATAGCACGGAATTTTCCTGTGAATAGTCAAATTGAAAATCAGCTGAATGTACAGCGCTAATAATTTGTCTCGTCACGGGGTGCGTTTCTCGACGCAGAGAGAGAATGTCTGGTATGTACTGTACCGTCGCAGTACTCGATGCAATCTCTAAGCTCGATTCGTTCTCGGTATCCAGGACGGAGCCTCGCAAATTTGCTATTGTGTTGGCCTTTGCATTGGCTTACAGTAGTCGTGACATCCGTGCTGCAATACTCTCTTACTGTTACAGTACTAGCCAACTGCTGTTTGGCGGCTAAGCGAGAACACTAGTTGGCCAAATTTCCACCCATTAAATATTTTTGAATTATGCAATAATTATAAGTACAAACACCGTTCTAAGTAGCTTTAAAGAATTATTATAATCTCCTCTTTTCATAGAAACAACAGGGAAAGAATTGTATTAGGCGAAAATCCTAATATTTTGTATGGTACCCCTTTGCCTTGATACAAGCCTCAATCCGGTCCGGCATACTCATATATAAACTATCAAACAAGTCCTTATCCAACGTATCAAATGCCGCTTGTAAACAACTCTCTAGCCTCTGTCGAGCATCCTCTGAATTCGATTTGTCAGCCGCAACGTCAGGGAACATGTGATAAACTCGTTTCTTAAGGTGCCACCACACGTGCTCGATTGGGTTCAGATCCGGGGAGTAAGGCGGCCAATTTATTGTTAATCTGATGCGGTGTTCAATAAACCAAGCTCGGATTTTATGCGCAGTGTGGATTGAAGCGTTATCTTGCATAAATTCGTACCCACGGTTGAGTCTATGACGAAACATAGGCCCAACTTCTGCGTCGAGGACCTCCTGGTAAGATGCGGAGGAGTACCCGTGCTTCTTGCTCTCGAAATCACGATCCATGATATAAAGACCGGTACGACCGGTATCCCAAAAGCTCGCCCATAAAGCGTGAAGGTGGCGACGCCTGTCAGCATCTGTACTGTTCCTCTCAAAAGTGAATTGTTTTAGCCATATGGTGCTAGTGTAGATGACTCCTGTGGCTTAGCACAAAACTTTGATAGTCATGACCGGATGCTGATCCTAAACTTTATTGTATCAATCGTGGTCTAGTCTGGATAATACGGAAAATGCCCGTGCTTCCACGGATAGTGTCAGCAGAATCGGCCTTAAATAAGAGAGATGTCTTAGAAGACCTTTACAGTACTGTAGCTATCAGATTTTTTTTGTATGGCATTGCACAAATCTTGCACACACTACTGTTTCAAATGTCGACCCAGAATGAAAAGAAGGTAGCACTGCCTAAGTTACAAGTGGCGCCTATTGCTATAATGTATACGCCTACAGAATTGATACAGCGAAGAAGCGCGAGACTCCAAAAAAAGAAAGCTCTTACTTGCCATTACGATACAGAAAAGTTCACATCATCTTGTACGACTGAAGGGGCTTCCGAGGGCCGGCGACGTGGACTGGCTTATAATGCATACTTGGAGAGCCTATACCAGAGGTCGGTAGATAACTGAATTGTTAGGAAAGGTTGTCATAGAGTGTATGTGACCTGTGAATACAGGGTACTCTTTACTGCTGACTAATCTGAACAGCAGAGCACGAGTTTGTTCACGATTTACCAGTTTAAGAAAGGCCTCAACTGCATGTTGTAGATATAACATTGATACAGGTGGACAATAGAATCAAAGTTGCGATGAAAATCTGGCGAAATTTGACGATAGTTTTCCAAGTTACCGCGTCTCCAAGTCTAGCAAACAGTGAAGATGTCTTTTTCACAATTCGTGGTGAGGTGAAATGTGTAATGGATGCAGAAGATATGATCAGGCATTCTCTACTCGAGTAACAGAGTTCAATGTCCAAGGGAGAGCTGGCCAAAATATCACGATTTCGACAACTATTGGGAAGCAACATTTTCGACCCTTGAAATAAGTCAGCCAGCCAGAGATATAGCCAAGTATGTGCTTCGGCCTCAAAATTGTTTAGCAAAGCATCGTCAATGTGGATCGTAACATTATTTTTTGGACATCCGGTACCAAGCACAAAAATAGAGATGTTGCCAAAGCGGGTAAGGATTACGTACAATATCTCAAGTACGACACTATCTATTCTTTTTCTTACTACCAAACTAATCATTAATAACAATGCCTTCATTTTTTGCGTAAGCTTCTCTTTCTGGGCTCAAATGCCTTTCACTCATTTCATCCACTTCCTTCTCATATAGCAACAACTCTCTTGAGAACGGTTTCCCTACAGTGGCCAACCCCTCAGCTCAACTCACTACCATCGAGGTTGCAGCTCACGGCTCATCTTCCTGCTGGAAGAATCTTAATCTATTCTCTAATATTCTACTCTATTTTTGAAGAATCAACGGATTGTTATGAGTATTTTACACACCCTCTCTCGAATTTACAATGTCTCCCACCCACATCAGCATGCAGAACTACTCCGTACTCTAAAAGCCGCACTTAGAAGCCCGGCACCAAACCATACGAGACTAGAAAATGAGCTTAGTGCAAAAGCGCTCCATGTTAAGGCCAGAAGTCCACCTGTACTAGAAGCCGAGATTTCACCGTTTCCAGCGTTGTTTATAAATCCCACCCCACCTTGTTGTACGACGGATACAGTGACAGAGGAGATAAAGAGGCAGGTGGTGGCGCACTATTAGCCGTTAGCTGAATGTTGATATTGGGGTCGGAACATTGATATCTACGAACAGAAGTAAACAATATCATGAACGCACCAATGCCGCCCTTGAATAAAGCTGTAAGACCAAATAGCACAACCAAGCTTATCCAGGTTATGGAGAGGACGTAGAAAACCCAAGCAACGTGTAAGTGGAGGTTGTAGTCGAGGAACTTGTCTTGGATTATGACCGGGAAGTTGCTAGGCTCATTCAATGGGGGATTGGTGATGGCCTCGTTGCGAGGGTTAAAGTTAGCTATTTAGAGAACATTAGCTCTGGTAGACGCCAAGTGGTCCAATTCTGGTAGATTGAGGGAGTGGATACGGTAGGATAAATGCGCTACGATGGCACATCGAGTGCAAGAGAGTCAGCTTACAATACAGTACGAGGACGGTGCGGTGCAGGTGAAATTCGTGAGTGGAGAGTTGGGACTGGTGTTCGCGTAATCTCCCGTACAGACTGTCGACATGTAGATATTGAGAAATCGTAGAGAGGAGAAGGCTCATACCGTCTGAGACCAGTGGTGTTTATTGACACGACAGCGTAGTCTTGAAGGTAGCCTGGTTCGGTGCCAGCGCGGATAGAGAAAAAGGTTAGAACCCAGACCGTGGTGGTCATGAGCTCGGGGATGATTGTGGACCACATTGCGACTGCAACTCTTAAACCCTGTCCAACTTATCAGTGTTATAAAATGGAATAATCAAATCACAGGATATCGGTGTTGTGAGGATTATTTTCATGGGTTATAGAATAATGAGAATACTGTATACTTACAGTTCGAAACCTTTACAGTCGCGGCATATTAAACAATTATCCGCTTCCTTTTAGCAACACCGGAGCAATACCAAAACGAGAATTTGTTTGGTTCACTGCGGATGCCATCATCGTTTGGAAATAACGGTATTGGGTTGTGGATGAAGTAAGCAGCCAGTTTAGTCAGCATTACTGAAGCCGGCGAGCGAAGGTGAGATTGATGACCAGATTGTACTCTAGGTCGCGCATCAGCATGTGAGAAGTCTCATCCTTCTTGCTGGTCATCGCAATACTGCATCACCTCGTACGATCAAGTTGCCTAGGATCCGTTCTGGCCCCTTTCAAGATCCCAGGGCGACAAACTCCAGACTCCAAACTCCCTTCCGAGCCGTAGAACTCATCATTAGCTCTATGCTTGCTCACTTGTCAATATGGTACAGTATGTACGAGTACTCACGATTTGCTGGACTGCTTCGAGTGAAGGAGTAAGATGACATGACCAGATCGCCCGGGTACTGGTCAAAAGAACAAGGAAGGCTTCAATTGCTTAGGAATCCACAAAAAGGGGCTCGCTTAGCGATGATTAAGCAACAAGACGAAATCCAAATTTGAAGTGAATTGATTACTGTACTGTAAAAAATAGAAGAGTAATTAATTATTCAAGTTGATAGGTAGGAGTGGCGGTGAGTTAAGCGAGGGTGGGCGAAATCTAGGGGTGAGACGTTAGAACGAGACTAGCCTTTGAGCCTTGGAATTCTTTGGCACTGTGTTAGAGGCTAACTTACTACTTTTTCAGCCTAGTGCCAGCCATACATATTGAAGGTCACCGGAGCAGTGTCTACAGGAGGCCACCTTTCCTAGAGGGCAATAACGAATCCTTCTTATACTGTCATCCGACTCCCACCGATATTTCCAGAAGATTCCCATATTGATCCGTCATGTTGTCTAATGCCGCGAGCGTTGTTGATTGCTCACTCGTGGTCCAAATCCGTGCTCCTGTGGACAGTCTATGATTATACCCCCTAAAAGGTGCCTACCCAACGTGGATGAAGATACCCCAAGGTACCTCAAGCTACCCGGCGGTTCTATCAAAGACAGCCAAAGATGTCGGTCCAAGAGAAGCGAAACTCTCAGTCTACTAATAAGAAGAGAGGCCTGTCAAATACCGTGATCCCCAAGAACCCCAGCCTAGACCCAGCCTATTGACCTATCTCTTTATCTATCTATGGGGTAACTAACACCGGCCCCGGACAGTGTGAGCGTCCAGCCCCGGCTTCCTGGCATAAAAAGTTCCGCTTTTATACGGCGGTACGTCCTCTGTGAGATTGGTGATCCAGCTGTCTCGCGGTTGTCTACGCCTTACTATCCTACCCTAGGTTTCCTCCCTTCCTGCAGCCTTCTGCTTCCTCGGAGTACTTTGTCGCCTCCTCTATACCGGCCTGCCGTATATCCCTACGCCTGAAGGGTTCTTGAGATTTGGTGAGTAGGTTGAATTCTCCTCTCTCGGCTCTTGTTTCCGCAACTGTTGACGTCCATTGATGACTGGCAATCCGCATCCTCCTCTCCCTGCCGAATTCCCCCACCCGTTTAAGCTATAACGCCAGCTTCAGCAAGCCTTTCCATCCTCCACAGACTTGGCTCTGCGATACTTTTTACGACTTCTCAAGTCTTGCTTTTTACGACTTCTGGGTCTGAGTTTTATGACTTCTAGGTCTGGCTTTTTACGACTTCCAGGTCTGGCTTTTAACGACTTCCGGGTCTGGCTTTTAGCAACGTCCAGGTCTAGTACTTTTTACGACTGTACCTGTCCAATTGAGTTTATTAACTTCCTAGATCGAGGACAAAGAACAATCAAACAAGAGAGCTCTCACAATTCTTTGTCCTGTTCTATCTTCTTCAAAATCCGCTTCTTCTTCCCCCACGCCTTCTGAATCTCTCGTTTGATGTAAACAAGATATTTCCCAGCTCTTTTGTACCCCCTGAATTCAACTAAAAGTCCGTTTATATAAACTTATCAGCCTTCCTTCTTGATAAGGATTTCCGTATTCTCCTCATCGTCGTCCGCTCTTCTCGAGTCAACCGAACTAACAAATGGAATTTTGGGCAGACATCTTCATGCCCTCGCTCAAACTTTGGATTTCCTTCATAGACGCAGTGATCAAACCTGAAATATCCTAGTCGATACTTGAATAACACTGATTGGTAGATCTTTGGCGCTGTAAAAACCTTGTCTACTATTATCAAGTTACAACTCTATCTCGAAATCAGTTGTGTCAAGGATGCTTTCTCTGCTCTCTCCTGAATCAAAAACTCTTTCCGTTTCTTGATAAATCGATATAGCGCTCCAGGCTTTGCCGTATGTCCGTGAAGAGCTGCAGTAAAGTGATCGTAGGTTGGTTGCCGTCTTAAAAAGTAAGCAAAAGGGATTCCGGACTGGCGTAAGAGTCGTTGCAATGGGCAGTCTTCTGGCATTGAAGTGATGATGTGCCGGTATTGGACACAGTAACCCCAAAAGATTTCCCGTGATGCGTAGTCGTGATTTGGCAGCATTTCCAATCCAAGCTCGTAGGCCATTGAAATTAGTTGTAGCCTTTTTGAATATTGCTTGGTTCGCTGTTGATTCCCGAGACCATGCCCAGACTAAAGGTGCGCCATACTCAAACATTGGGCTTAAGAACTGCTTGTAGACCGCCAAACGGTCTGATACTGCCCATCGATCACTCCCAGCCAGCCCTAGCCACCGTGCCTTGGCGCAAGCTGCACCCATGCGAGTCTCCAAGAAGGCCTTGAAATCCACACCAGAAGAAGTAACAGGGAATCCAAGATATTTATAACTCTTCACATGAGCAATTGCTTGTCCATAGACATGAATCGGTCCGAGGGTTGTAGAGCTGACAATCCCACACTTGGCTGGGTTCAAGAAGATTTCGTTGGAAAGAGTCCACTCCTCTACAATTCCCACCAACCGTTCCAAGTTCATAAAAGAATCCACCAAGAGAACTCCATCATCGGCATAGAAGAGACACCACGGGATGTCTGGACTTGACGCATTCAGCTTTTGTAACAAATCGTCAATGAAGAGATTGAAAAGCCAAGGTGAGAGGGGTGAGCCTTGTAGTACTCCACGCGTTCGTGTAAACCAGCTGCTGATCTTTTCATTAACGAGGATTCGGGATTCGACGGTGTCAAACATCAACCTACGTAAGAGCTTCCGTAGTGCCAATGGACAGCCACGCCCTGCCAACTTCGCATCCAATAGAGCGTGGTCAACTACATCAAAGGCGGATTTCAAGTCTAAGAAGACGGCTGTCGAACGCTGCTTCGAAGCCAACATGGCGTGTACCACGGCCACATTACTCAGGGTAGAGTAGCTCCGCCGAAAGCCAGCTTGGCCTGGATGAAGCTTTACCCATGGTTGTCCTTGGAATTCAATAAGTAGTAGCCGCTCAAAGATCTTACAAAAAATACCAATGATTGAGATGGGACGTAGATTTGCTGCATCTCGATGCTTAGTTGAATTCTTATCAAGCAGGTGGATCTCAAACCGGTTCCAGGATTGCGGGGTACGTCCTTGACTCCGGCAGGTGTTGAAGAGAACTAGAAGCCAATCGAGGAGTGGAGTCGTCTTGGCCACTTTGAGGAACTGGATATGGATGCCGTCTGGACCGCAACTTTTGTCCGCTTTTTGCGTGTCGATTTCCTTTTGCAGCTGCTCTAGAGTCCATACTTTCAATTGAGGCACTTCCCCTAAATCACCCCCTTGAAAAGCCTTCCCTTGCCAACGCTTGGTATAGATATCTTTATTTTCTGTTATGGCGTCGATTTTTTTGCTTTCGCGCAGCTAGTGTGGGCAGAATTAGTTCATTGAATGCATCGCCGCGACTGGCTTCTTTGTACAGTCGAATTCCCGAACTCTCGTGTGTGACGGTACTTTGTTGAGGAGACGTGGGTACTGAGCATCTTTGCCGCTGTCTAAGCTGCTGTTGAAGGAGCTGCTGACAGAAGATTACTAATTGAGCGTTCATCTCTTCTATTGATGCCGATCCAGTAAAAGGTTGTTGAGATTGCTGGATTGCTCTGCATAAAGCGGTTTGAATAGCTGGGTCCTGTAGTTTTCGGATGTTAAACTGGGAAATGTTGTCCTTTTTATCCGGGGCCGCAAGTAATAATAACGTAATTGCTATTATATAGATGTGATCAGTGGGAATCTTTAACTGCTCATTACTCAACAGCTTGAGTATTGGTTTTTGGCCTTGGACGAGGCAGTAATCACTCGTCAACTTGATCTCTGTGGATTCTGGCAAAACGTGTTGAAATTTCCCAGCTGTAAAAAGGTCTTCGAAAACTTTGCGGCGGTCGCTAGCACTTGGCAACCCGCTCTAATAAGCACTTAGTCCTCGAAATCGCACATTAATATCGCCAAAAATAATCATTGACTGATGCAGAGATTGTAGGGTGTGATTTACTTCGGCTGTAGTCATGCTTGCTGATAAAAAATAAACGTTGGTAATAATATGATTGGCAATTTCAATAGTAAGGAAATATTCTCCGACTCTCACTTTAGTTACACGGCTTTTTGCAGGGTGCCGTTTCTAGTAGGTAGATGCCGTTCTTGCTACGGCTGGCTGTTGCTGATTTTACTTCTTTTTTAGTAGAGGCAATTAAGGAACGGTATAAGAGGTGTTTCTTATGGTTACAGAACTAGGTTTCGGCTAGAAACAAAAGATCGAAACGGCTACCCAACATGGCGAGGTACTGCTTCTACGTCTTCCTCGACAGCCCCTGCACATTGACGTATCCTACTCTTAAACTTATCTTAACGTTGACTCATCAGCTGTGCCGCTTTTAAAACCTTCTTCAAGTCCCCTTGCGGTTCCGCTCTTCGTTCAAGTCGCTGCGCCTAATTGATATAGACGTTAAATAGCTTTTTGATCCTCTTTCCAGACTGGTGAGCATGATCCCGGATATGCTTTCTTTCTTCTAAATCCTTGGCTGTTTGGAAACTTTTAAAGAGCACTCGTGCTGCAGAAGTGATCATGTGCTCATCGTAGTCGGTATCGTCGTCCGGCTGAGAGGTAGTAGCATGGGCACGAGAATCCAGCGTTGCGGAGTTTGTAGTTGAGGCTGGTTTCGAGATTAGTTGAGAGTATTGTTTACAAAGAAGTAGAACTTATCAAAGTTTATATTGGTATCCAGATCATTTTGTGGAGGAGAATCCGGGAAGGTCTATGGGCCTGAAAGATTTAGTGATGGGAGTAATGAAGAGATGGCGTGGTCAGGAACACGTGATCCGCTAGATTATAAAAAGGCAGCAGAGAGAGTTGGGCCGAAATCGCTTTGAAGATTGCGTATAATCCGCTCGACACGGCGAAGAAGCTCCGCCACTTGTGTCAAGTGACCCACGATCTCAGCGGGAGAATCGAGCCTGAGTTGGATAAAGAAAGACATTGTAGAGGAAGTACTGACTTGAGGCGAGGGTAGAGGCGTTTCAGGAATAACGGAAGGGATGGACGATTTGATGGCGCTTTGTTCGACGGTACTTTGTTCGACGGCTGTTTGTTCTTCCTGCTCCACCACGCGTATTTTAGGGCGAGCGCAGAATCTTTTAGGCGGAACTTTGCTTTCACTCAACTCGTCCTGAGACCGTTGGCGCTTCCCCGGCCTAGGAAGAAACTGGGCCAGCTTAAAAGTGCGGTAATCTTCTTGTGGAATCAGCTCATAAGTGGCCCGTAAAGCGGCCTGGAAATCTTCTGCAGCCAATTGCCTCTGAGCAGTCTCGATAAAGCCACGATTGGTAATCTTATTGTACTTTGCCGAACCCTTAAAAGCCCTGGCGTTAGAGCGCACACAAGCCCAAGCATGTTTCGGCCGTTCGTGATGTGATTTTCCAGCCGAGTCTTTGTTGAATCCGAGAGCCTGGTCTGGTTCGCAGGTTTCGCAAAAGAGGGGGTCCCGGAATCGGTCCAGGAGGATGTGAGCGAATGATCGAATTCTTTGCGATTGTCAGAAGTCATGATTAGGATGATTTGGAGGTGATGAGAGGGCAGGTGGTAAGAATTATATAAAGGACTACAGTATTATCATCTTGCTATAAACTCTTTGTTTATTCTTTTAATATCCCTCTTGGATGTCTGCATGTATTGTTTCTGTTGTGTGATCCACTTCTCAGTCCCCCGTGGGACTCGGAAGTGGGTCTACCACTTGCTTTCGAATCGCCTGCACTCTCGCTTAATTCTTGGCCCCTACATCCAAGTAACCATACGCAGACTTTGGGATTTAAGCTTCAACGTAAAGCTATTATTAAATAGAAAAGTGAAATGATAGTAGATAGTTGATAGATATTATCTCACATGAAAACTTTCTATTAATTCATGCGAATAATTTTCGAAGCTGGCGCTGAAGATTGCCATACTGATGTTCCTATAGAGGATTTTGAAGTCACTGCTCACCAGCACGCTGACTATGTCCATCCTTGTGTCGTCTAACTTCGCAGGAGGCGTTAGTGGTGGACTTGTATCGTTTCCCAGGAGCGTGGTTTACAGTGATTGTTGTGCACTCATCAGGGATCTAGGTGCAACTAAAAGCCTGTACGCTGGTTTGGCAAGACTAGACGGGAGGTGGAATTCTCGTAGCCTCTCCTTCGAGCTGCGGTGTACCTTATTTAGCCCTGGCTGTAAGAGCTAGCTGATGCCGAGCAACCTGGCTTCCGAGCAGTATCAGCATATGGACTCAGGTTGTCTACTCTTACGTATTGGAACCCTCGACTATTCCGCTTTAGATAATCAGAGAATACCTCAGAAAGCGTCCCTTAGTAATAACATCTCAAATCCACCTCGTCTCCACATCTGAGTCGCTGCGCCTTGCATACACTCACAGCGACCCGGACAAATCCTTTAGAGACATCCCTTCTGTAATTATCAACTAAGTACAAGATTATTACTTGTATTGTTATGTGGACTTGCAGATGGGACTAGGGCGGGTTGAGGAGAAGATCCGCAGCTGGTTGAAACTGTGAGGAGGTTTTGGAAAGCGGGTCGAGTTACTCATGAAAATTGAATATAATTCGATGCTGCTCTTTATCGAGTTAAAGATAACAAATACGAACGTATCATTTTAAATAGTAAATGGTGCCTTTTTGTTTTGGGACCTCAATTTCGACCGAAGAAGTTACAGACAAGTATAGTCTGGTTTTTTGAGCATCAGCCTCGTCTTCAGAGTCCATGCGGATACTCTCAGAGGAAAAATGGGAAGTGGGTCTTTCCAGACTCAGTCGCAGAATCAAAGGTGAAATACACAGGTGATATTTATTCACTACTATTAGAGCGACATCTGGATAATAGAGCTCATGCCATCGAGGTTGGAGATATCTGGCTGCCACGCTTGATCACGGTGTTACGAAGGGTGCGGAAGTTAGTGCGAGAGCCTCTATTGTTTGGTAACTATAATTAATAAAGTTTTTGATAACTTACCGGAACGAGACGGGGAGGATTGGTTGGTAGGTTTGAAACCAGCGAGGCAGCTGAGTAAGCGACCTCGGTAACCCTTTAATAAGCGAGTTGTTTTATTTACCGTACCCTAAATTATCAAAAAAATCCATTTCACATGAAGTGTGAACATTTTTCTGATTATACAGTACTGATATGGCTAATAGACAGATTTGCTTTTACAACGTATGTCAAGACCGATAACTTGAGGATTGAGCAGACCCGGTAGACTTAATTTTATACGGACTTTTCTAGGTAGTAACAATTCGAGGGTTGTAGCTATGTCGGTATGTGTTGTGGAAAATTAAAGATGAAGACTTTGCTTTAAGCTGTGAAAATGAATGATGGTGCGTTAGTCTAAAGCTTTGTGATAAAAGCAAATGAATCTCAAACTCCTTCGGTGGTCGCTATAGGTAGCGGTTTGATTTTGAGTCATCAGTATGTGCGCTTCTGCAGTTAGCACCCTTTTCTAGTTGTCAAGGGAGGGAGAAACTTCAAACCGGATTATAAATAGATTCCTAAGCTGCTTAGTCGTTTTTTCGCTATTACCAAGATTATTATGAATTCAAATTTCTAAATATAGAGCTTTTCTAAAACTTTCTAATGCCAGCGCTGATTATACTTATCACGAGAATTTCAAAAATAGCCCAGTGAAGTGGTTGCACTATTATTAGCAATTATTTAGTTGTACACTCTAAGATATATACATTCTTCTTTATTCTCGCCGTTATAGAAGTTTCTATCGGCCACCGCCCTTTGTAGATTAACTAAACTTGTAAGCCCTTTTGTATTCTGGAATAGTACATAATGCACATCTTGTTATTTGTACTCTGGATAGTAACAATTACAGGCCGTATGGCCTCGGCCTCGTTACTTAAGCGACAGGGCTTTGCAGCTGGATGTAACCCTTACCATTTGGATGGAACTGTGCACCGTGGTACTTGCACTAAAACGGATGGTACAACTACTAGTTCCGCCTTAGAACTAAATCAATGTATTGTAAATAACTCTGGAGATCTCGTTGTAAGCCTTTGCATCTCTGCGTATTATTGAAACATCTTTTAATCCTTAGCTAGTGGCAAGCGGAGTAAGTTCTAACAATTATGTCCTATTGCCATATACAGCAGAAATATTTGATTTAATATAGGGGCGGGTTTGGAACTTCGTGCACTTGTACCTTGTCAGTGTCTGAAATGTTTTGCGAATGTAAAAGCGGTATTGGCGACAGCATTTTGACAAGCATCGAGCTTAGTAGGTGCTCCGTAACATTTATTTCCCTCTGTAAGGATATGGTAATTAACTGAAACGTTTAGATGATAACGTTGGAAATAACAATGGTGTCTTAACATGTTATATCTACTAAACTTAGTTGATATAAGGGACGAACTGATATTGGTAAATGAGTTTGAATTGCGTCCTTATTGGACTAAAGCATGTATATTTTTTGTATTTATTTTCCCAGCCGTTAAAGTATTATGGGCTCTGACTAGGCATTCTCATTTTTGCCTAGATTATAGTCATAGCCTCTGCAATCTGTCAGAGTTACTCTGCCTGTACCAGTTTCTGAGCCACCTTCTCCATCTTGGAATTCCAAATAAGCTGACATGCTAGCAGCTTAACCACTGAATGAAGTAAAGAGGGCTTAGCAGCATCCCTATGGGCCAGTAGACTTTATCACATGCTTTGGGGCGATGCCAAAATGACGAAGACAGTCCTGACCAAGGAATCGTGCAAACTTTTAGATGTGTGCCCTCGTATGGGGGCAAGTTTCTAGGGGCTTAATGAAATCCTTCTGGATTGAGTACCTTTCACGCCAACGGAATTTGGATTCTTCCGTGATTGTTTTCTTGATGGTGATATTACTCGACAGATAATCTGCATATACTTCCGGAGGCAGATGAATCCTGAGATCGTGTTCTTTATAGTATAGTCAACAGGCTCCTACAGAGTATTGGAAAGTTTTAATATAGTTCTAAGACTTAGCAAGGTAGATCAGTACCCGCTTATCTCTCGAATCTAATTATTTGGATCATAACACTGATAACAAACTCCTCTTACTTTCTCGCCTTTGCTCAAACTCACAGCTAACACTATCTCTATCAAACACCTAGATTTATTATCAACTGCCACTTAATATCTTCTCTTAGAATGGGACAAGGTACTGTAAGCGGTTCTTCTTTAATGTAGTGGCTGAGTTGTAGAGAATGCCTAGACTTTGCCACTGCCATGACATTTCTTCGTTCATAAGTGAAGTATGCCTAAAGTGGCCAAAATCACAATTGACAATGCCAATGCTTGTTCAGCCGTAATCCATTCATGACGAGTCAATGACTCCGAACAAGGGGCTGTAAGGAAAACTTGTGGAAATCAATGCGAAATGAACGTATGCCTGTGAAACCTGGCTCTTACTACCCATATAAGTAAGTCACCCCATCTCTTTCAGTCAACAGATCTATACAACCAGTCTACGACTTAATTCGAAGTCTTTTTATCCCAGCGTGGAGTGCTCAAATCCACTTTGATCGAATCTCCAGAAAAATGGTTTTTGGCGCGATACTGCCTGGTTCCTAAACTACCATCCTCGAGCCTAACCCTTGGGTTGGCACGCTAGCGAACACCCAATTGACGACTCCATGAAAAATTTGCTAAAGGTCATTTTCCGATGGCCGCAAGAGGCGGTAATGCACAAAAAACGCGAGTAACGTTGGACCACCAACCAAAAACTATACCAACAACATTGCTGCCAACGTTTGGTAGTGTATCACGGCATCGTATCTAAGATGGGTTGATGTTCGGAAAGAAATGTAACGACTTTCTATTAGGAGATGGAAGGCGAATCTTCGAAGCAGAATCAACAGAAGGCGTCTCGTTAGGTCAATCCTCCTCTCTAGCAGCACCTGTTAGACCGACCTCTGAATGTTCTACGCCAAGGACAGAACGCACAATCATGGAGAACGAGAAACAGAACCAGTTCCCACTTAAATGCAGCGGCATATCTAAGATTGCCTCCCGTCTTTCAATAGATCTGGATGATCCGTCTGCACTTAGGACATTTCCGCCACCTCCACCAAGTGGTTCTGCGGTATCTTACGACACCAAAGAAGTGGAAAGTGGCTTTTCAGAGTCTGCACATTTGTCAAAAGGGTTAGAAGATATCCAATATATCTTTACAGCAGGTGACCCAGTCGACCCAAACAGAGAAGATGATGAATATGAGATTAGGAAAATCTGCAGGCACTTACCCACCAATGCAATCGGCAAAATACCACAACGTACTATATTTGTTGGGCAGAGGGGGGTAAGAATACTTGGGAAGATGCGGTCGACGTTGGGATTTTGGCGCAGAATATGTATTGGAAGGAATTGGAGGAAAAGAAGAGAAAAACTTAAAAAAAAAGGATTTAAGACACGGAGTAGACGATTGCGAAAGTAGTACCCAGAGAGTTTTAGTAGCCTCTAGTTGATAGACAAAGAATGCAGATTCTCAAACTAAATTGAATGCTGTCATCGAGGACTTGAGATTCAGTCCCGCCAGTTAATGACCATGATATGTGCACCTCATCGAAGGTTTGGTCATAATATGAAATCCCCTACACTATTGCCCTAGTTTGTAGATGTTTCGTTGCTAATGAACACCGTCTACAGTATCTTCTGGATCTTTGATCTTCCTTGCCAATACCGTTATGGACATTCGGCAGAGAAGCCACTGGGACAACTTAGTACGGGACAGATAGTCCTTACAGGACTTGACATTGAGGATGTGAACTAATCAGGTTGAAGGTCATTAACAACAGTCTGAAGTTCGCGTTGAAATCCGGCCAAGTGTTTTACATTGTGATGTCTAAGGACAGTAAGCTTGATCATGAAAGCGGCTCCCCGACAGTTATTACCCCGTAATGTCATCTCCGCTAGCAGTAACAATACTTTCCGCCATACTCCGCCATCAGCAAAACAATCTACGCCACTTCCACTACCTCCACCAGAAGCAACATCGCCTCCGCTCAACAAGCAGCCGGATTCTCTATACATGCAGGAAATGCTGCTAGGTGTGAACCTAGTCTATTACTTTTAGCTTAACCGCCTAGGTATGTCTGCTGCAGCAGCGGTACAGTTTTCAGGGTAGCTTAGGCAGATTTCTAGTTCAAAAAGTGAATTATTTCAGATGGAGTAATGACGCTATTTGTGCTCCACTGCCTCCCTGTCCCGTCAGTGAGCATATAAGTTATGAGGCGAATTGTGCTCGATGTTGATGCTGTGAGTTGATAGGCCCGATTACACCAGAAAAAGAGTACTCCGTAAGTCAGGAAAGCAGCGACGACGCGATCATAATTTTCGAAACCACTTGTTCAAGAGTGTTTAGGAAGCTCACACAATATGATTGTTCCGGAAAGTATACAAAGTTTCAAGGCGTTCATGATTTTAGAGCTTGCCGAATCTAAAGTATCTATATGTTTTGTCTCGCCACGGGGTGCGGCTCTGGACGCAGGGGGAGACGTTAGGTATCTTATCCTACTATATTGCTGTAACGACACAACACTTCTAGGGCAAGATCAAGTATGCGAGAATAGAGGCCGTAGAGAGTATTATATGTATAGTACGAAGGAAACAAAGAAGATGGAGAGCTCAAAAGGAGGGAGTTGAGCTCCCTTAACTTACATACATATCCGAAACCCCTCCGGCACCAACGGTACGGCTCCTACTACTGAATGGGCTGAGCCAATATGTGAGACCTGCCGTCACAATTGCTAGTAAACTCATTACGTGCTACGTAACTAATGCCCGAAGTGTCAGACTTCTCGGATCCCCTCAAGGCCGTCAAAACATTCTTTGAATTCATAAAATCCAAGTAAAATCAATTAAATTCACTCTTGTGGTTTTGAGATAAAATATCTAACTTAAAATTCAGATCCACTGAAAATCGTCAAAACGTCTTCTGATAAGATCACTACAAAGAACTTGACTGGATCCGGCACTTCGCATGACAGCTGTTCTCACCAGATAGGGCTGACATACAGCGATATCATAAGGACTGCTACGGTAAATTCTCCCGTTGAAGTGCATTGCAAGGAACCTGTCTGCGATGAGCCAGCCTGTAGAGAGCCAGTCTGTGAGGAGCCTGTCTATAACGAGACTACTCACGGGGCTTTTCTAGACATCCATTGTTGCTGCTTGTCGCCTTTGGTCAAATAAAATTGAACTTAAACCACTTTGATTTGACTACAGTAATGTAACCCTGTACCCAGACCTGCTACTGTAGTGTGGATTTGCTGGGAGGTCAATTTGACAGATGACAAGAGTTTAGAAACGACAAGCTACTTTCAGAGCAGATGACCATTGTACAGTAATGGATCTTTCGTTGATACAATGTTATCAGCCGTCATCAAGTTGGCCTCCTGAGGCGAAATTGAAGTTGATGACTGGATAAGTAGAAACAAATCAAATGAAGGAAGAATCGCCAATCACTACAGTACTGTACTGTATAACTTTTCATGATCTTAAAACAGTATCATTTGATATCAGCTGTATTCGTGAAGCCTGCTTAAGTCACAGAACATGGCAACCAACACACGCGTTCCTGTAGTAGCGAATACCCCAACAAATGGCTTAACTTAGCGAGACAAACCATAAGTCACCCTGATGGACCTGGCGAATTCAGCATCTCATACTCAAGGGGGAAAAGAGAAGTGCCGGAGGGAAAGGATGATTTTGGTGGCTACACCGTTTCACCGAGTGAAGAGTGGGGATCGATGAAAGCGTACAAGAAATTCATAAGTCAATCTCTCTAGAAAAAGATATCTTGACAGATACTTTGCTAAAACGTGGAGTAGTCCAAGACGAATCATACAGTAAAGGCGAATTTGTTTATGTTAGACCAGCGCATCCTGATCCCGAGGATGGGGCTGAGAAGGATTTTTGGGTGGCGAAGATTCTACAGGTCAGAGTGGCAAGCACGAAAGACGTATATGCATTGGTATGTAGCTCAGTGCAATTTTGGGGAACATTATTTGACTGCATAGGTGGCGTGGCTCTACTGGCCCGAACAGCTTCCTCAAGATACTAAGCCTTACACTGGTCGCCAACCTCACCATGGGGAGCGTGAGCTGATTTACTCAAATTATGTAGATGTAATTCTTTGGTGTGAGAAGGAGAACAAAAGTCGGCCCAAGAATTTACATTGGCGACAGACACTCTATCGAGAGACTCATCAGCTGGTCAAGGGTTAGGGTCTGCTATTATTCATTTAAATACAAATATATACTAGTAAGATCATGCCTAGCGGTTCGAATGATCTCGATGGCAATATTGAATGATGACAAGATTTAGACTATCTCGATAATGCGGTAGCTTGAGGTGAGTTGCGATTGATAAAAGTTTCCTCCACTCTTGACGTTCACCTGAGAGTATTGTGAAACATATGCTATAGTATACTGTAGTACAACACAGTACTGTCCAATACTAATATTTTACGTGCTTTAAGTCAAGAGGACACTCTGTCATCTCAGTATCGTCTGTAAGTTAGTTATCTTCTTTGCTTTGTCATCTTTACTTTTGTCATACTGTGCAACATAGGATTGGCATGATGAGATGAGTTTTACATGTTAGTAAGCGCATCTGTTTTTGAGCATAGATCGTTTTGACTGCGCGCACACTGCACCGGAAATAATTCGAGATAAAAATAGGTCCAAATAGAAGAAGAATAAAGGACAGTACTACAGAACATCTTAGCATCACATTTATGGGAACTTCACGGCTCGAGACAGTTTCGGTCATTTTTGTCAAAGCCGATTTCTAATTCTTTCAGCTCCTGTCCTTAAGTGTATCACAATCTTGCATATTAATGTGACTGAACAATTGAAGTCAGTGCCATCTAAACATGCCAAAAACAAAGTTCTTCGTTCACACCGCTATGGTGTGTTATATGTGTCGCCGAGCAGCAGTGGTAAAAGCCTGTGCCAGAGTTGGAGGGAATTGAACTCGCAGGGAACGACTCAAAGGTATTGGATGTCGTTTTCGTGTCATGTGCACTTTGTCTCGATGTGGCCAATGCCCACAATCCCATGACCGCTATGTTCCCCAAAAGCGTTGAGTTCCAGCAATATCACAACATCATTGAAAGGCTAGCTAGAAGGTTCCGCTGCGAACCAAGCATCCTTAAGGAGAGAACATCTTCATTGATTGGACTCAAAAGCAAGCCGGTGGCCCGGATTTATGATATAAGCAAGATCTATAACATGCCGGAAATTCCTGATTGTCACATAACAGTCATTGAGAATGTCAAACAAATTCCAAGCAACCGCCGTTTTTTCACTCACGACTGCCACTGTACTCGGAAATATAGCTCAAAGTATCGTCATGAAATAGATTCTCAAAATAACTTGTCATTATCCAGCTCAAAGGTCAGAGCACCATTTCAGGTGACATTGACGAATTATTGGATGCAAATGGATATAGCTAGAGATGCACCTCCACCGTACTCAGCAGCACTCGAGAATTGAGCATGTGGCAGGCTCAGAGAAAACTATGTAGCACATAGAGAGGGATATTCACTGTCTTTCAATCATCGCATCAGAATATTTGCGTTAAGTTACCTTCATTTATAAACTCCGGGTGCTTCTGAGAAATGACGTTGATGTCAAGTTTCAGAGGTTGATAGCGCTATCATGGATCCATGCAAAACGCCGATCATACTTCTATATCTAACCAAATATCTCTTCGGTATGGTTAACCGGGTGGCTTGTGTTTGGGTTACGCCGTTGGAGGATAGAATCGGAGCTAGTGTTTAGGTGGAACTTTTTATTTTTCATTATCAAACTTTTCTTATATAATTTGCCTCTGTCAATTCGTCTAAAGTATCCATATGATATTGATCTGCCTATAACATATTTCAAATATTTCCATAGCTAGTCATACGTAAGAACTAAAGGAGACAAAAGATAGATAATCCAAAGGTACATAGTGGGCAGCGAAGTTAAGGCCATGAGCAAGTAATCCTACGGCTTGAAAGCTTCTTTTTCAACAGACAATTAAAGTTACCTCTCATCAGGCCATGCGAGCTGTCTACGTCATCTAGCTCAGATTCAGAGCTTTAGCAGATCCCAGCTGCGTAGGGTTGTTGGGGTGATACGGATACTCTCTCTGGAGCACCAGGTGGGAGCTGCTGCAAATTCATCAGTGGTATAGGAGTTATTGCTGAGTTCAAATATGTTCAAATATTGTCCTGAGGCCATGATGGTATTGTGAGGATGTGCACGACGAAGCAGGGTGAAGGAACTCTCGATGAGGCTCCCGTTTTTGATCAGCACTACGAGTGTAGCCCTTAAATATATCTCGTTGTTTGCATCAAGAGCCTATTTGTCCAGTGCGAGTGTCGTGAGTGCCGGTGGAGCTGCCAGCCTCGCGGACTGAGAACCCCACACTGCTCCTATCAAATTCCGGGGAGGGGAGTGGAACTTCTCCAAGATGTCTGCTGCTGAAGTGAAATGGTATCAATCAGAAGCAGAAGAAACAGGTTTCACGTATGAGCCGCAATCTGTGAGGTTGTAAATTTCGAGCAAACGTAGAAAAGCCGTCTGTGTGTGATCTACCAGAATTTCCGAGTATCTCTAAACACCCTATGCTTCTGTCTTGAGCTATCCCGCAAGACCAATAACGGCAAAGGGTCCGCTGACTCTGACTCTCCTAAACTTCACCATCACATGATCCCGACAATGTATGAAGTAAAAACTGTTGCCTCACAATGCCTGCGCTCCCTGATAGATGGGTTCGATAGAGTTGTTGTAATCCGTGTAGACGATGTGATTATCTTCCACAACTCCTTTCCAGCCAGCATTCTCAGATTCTACGTCGTCACATCTGTTGCATGTAGGCTTGTTGCCTACAATAGCGTACATTCCGGGGATGGCGCTGTCCATGTTCATGAAAACTTTGAAGCGAAGTAAGACCTTGTATATGCTGTCAGGCGAAGTGTTTTGGGGCTGGCAGCGAGCGACAACAGCGGAGACCCAATCTTGCTTTCTTTGCAAAAATTCATCCAGAAATTCTTTTTCATCATGCGCTTGTTCAGCCGGGCCGTGTTGACATGAAAATTAAATTTGTCCTTGCATCATCTTTAATGGTCATGTCACTGTTCCGTAACATTTTTGCCACGCTTGAGGAGGATATTCATCAGGCCATAACACGCAAAGTTAGACCTCTGGGGGGGGGGGGGGGGGGGGGGGGGGGTGATATTGGGAAGAATTAACAAACTCTCGCAGCAATTTGCAGGTCTCATTCCTGCGGATGTTTTCAGTCCTGCGGAAGTGCAAGGTTTCCTTCTTGAGCATAAAAGGTTCCCTGAACGAGCAGTTTCACATGCCCGAGAGTGGGTTAACAAAGGAGAAAGACACGAAAGTCATCAGGAGCAATAATGCTAATTGCTACATTCCAATTCCAGTAGCTGAGATTTTCCAAGTGCGCAGTAGAGCATCTATCTACTTTCGATCGATTTATGGTGAACAGAGAAGAACTATGTGAATTCATGTCTACCAAGCTGTTTTTAAATCCATAGCGTTGCGACAGCAGAGCCTACATCACGTAACAGGTCTTGTGAATCTGACACAATCGCCAGCTGGGGGTCCGTTTCGTCAATTAGAGACGACTCAAAACTTGCTTTGGGGAGCCCCCTCGCTCTATTTTCCTCTCTAGCAAGCTTCTGTAGCAGTAACGATTGAACATGCAATATCCCCATAGCACGTTGCACTTCCTCGGAGAAAGTACTTCGTAGTTCCAGAGTCCGTTTGCGCTGAACTGTTTCAATCAGCTTCTCCTGGCGATAGAATTGTTTGCGACATTCCCATTCACGACGGTAGCTTGTTCGCGCTTGAAAGCGCTTTACGAGCCTGGAACCATGGGTCCGTGGTCTACAGGCAGTTTAGCGAGACACTTTCAGGCTCTGAAAACCTGAAGTCGACAACTTGACTTGATAATTACTAAATAACGATGTAATTTCTCAACTTTTTTCTTCGTGTATATTGTAAAGAAGAAGCGTATTAATATTTCTTTTAACTAGCTTTTTAAATTATATTTTCAAAAAAATACTTCGATTTTTGATTTGGCTGTGAAATGCCCTGTGGCGCACGAACCCATGATCCTGGGCTCGTTAAGGGTTTGGACCCTTCTCGTGAGATTAGTATGTATGGGATAACTTCATGGAGTGAAACATGTCGGAGTTCTAGCTCATCCGGCTTAGTTGCTTCCTCTGGCTTGGTTGGTTTTCCCAACAGTGATACATTTAGAAGAGTACTCCGAATCCACTCTTGCTTTGAGGACTCTAGCATAACATCAACGCTGAACCAGGCCCATAAGGAACGTCTTAAGACCTTTGAGATTTATTTAGATGGCCTGTATAGCCAAGCTGTATTTTGGTGCACTTGAACGTTTGAGATCTTTTTAGGGTCTCACTTTAAAGTATACATTGAATTAATAATATGCAACTTTAACTTCAATTTCCTTCAACTTCCGGTCTTTTCCTTAGTAAGTTATGAGCCAATCATCTGATTTTAGTAAAGTAAATATGGCCTCAAAAATAAACAGGCCGGTGTGTCATCACACCTTCGTGAAGCAACATACATTACGCTTTTGGGTTCTAGTGTCATGATCAACTTTACAGATTTACGACTTGGCAGCCATCGGTCTCCTTCAAATACACTTTGAACCCTGTTCATTTAAGAAAAAACCCAGCACCTAGATCAAAATCAAGAATGCGAATGACTTTGTTTTCTCAAACGGCGGACATCCAGGCTAATTTTTCAGGTGATCTAAAGAAGCTTAAAGATCTGCAGATTGATCGAGATGTCGAGCATATATCTATGTCTAGTAACATAACAGTTACCCCTGGCCTCACAATGTTGCTTGTTCAAGGCATGATTGAATCAAATGAGAGTGGAGTTGTTGCCCTTGAATTGACACCAGCCAATGATGATGCCCGAGATCTACTTGTTGAATTAGTATAACTGCTAAGCCCCCCTGCCAACGCTGATATCGAAGAAGAAGACGAAGTGCCTGATAGTCCCCAAAACTATCCTAGCTACAATTGGACAGAGTATAATTGCGGAATCGCCAAAAGTGATTGGTTTTCCAAATTCAGTGGAGGTTATATTGTCACGATACCTGCAGACAACGATGATATTCCAGACTTCCTTGGCGGCATTGACGGCTTGTATCAAAACCAGTCCCAGCCACTGTTGTTTTTATTGCTTTCTACCAAATAGCGAGGCAAAGACTACTCAAGGTACGAGGCGAGCTACCGAGAACCACCAATTTGGAGAAGAAATGCAATTGTTAATGGATGGCCCATCGCATATTGTAAATTAAGTAGACCAAAACTATTAAGCTATAATAGTACAGACCTTTCACTGGTCCCCGTCGCACGAATTTGATGCACTTCTAGGTTCTCAAAGATTTTGTCGTCCCTGAAGCTGTTAGCATTCAACTCAATTGTGCAAGGAAGTCAACAAACCTATTCCTGAAAAATCTGATTGAAGGTTCCTCATAAGAATTAAATTTCAAGTGTACAAGTAGGACACGTAACATGATTACAGTTGTCGCAAGTGATGAATTCTTCTAACATTTTTTGTGCGGCATCACATCGGCAACAGTACCAAAACATATTCTAGAGAAGCTGTCAGGACGAAAATCAAATCTGGGAACGGCTAGTTGATGGTAGTTACCAGTGATACCTTATTTGTGAATTGTTGATAGGCTTGATCTGACATTACAATGGCTACGTAAGAAGATCAGTGGGCTAAAGTCCTCACGATGATCATGACAGCTTCCTCTTCCCGTTAAGAGGGCTGGTCATCGACAACATCAAGATGATGAGGGTCTGTCAGCATAATCTAAAACTTAGAAGGTATTAATACAGTACTGTTCAAACGTAAATGGTATCTACTAGAGGGCCGCAATAGATCTCCCATAGGTTACGACATGGCCATGAGCCAACGCTAGGAACAAATCATCTATTGAGATTCCAACCGACGATTCCAGCATGGCCACATCCACACACGGAAAATTGAGGAGTACGTTTGTCCTAGTCCGGCAGAATTCAGCCATTCCGCAAAGTGGTTTAGACAAAGTCGTCGAAGAGAAGGAGGATGACAAATGGGAAGAAGAAGACTACGTTGACGATGAGGATGAAGTTGATGATAGTAGTGAGGAAGACGGTAAGAGTGATGATGATAGTGATGAATATGAAGAAGACTTTGTGGACGATGGGACCGAGGACAGTGAAGACAGTCAAGCAACATTCCTGCCGTCCACTCTCAACTCTGACAGCGATTCCGACGACGAGGAAGAGGGACCTGGAAACGACGATGAAACTCTTAGCTTGGTAAAGGATCTAGAAAATCTCGGGATAAGTTCCAACGAGTCAAACAATAGCTCAAATCATCTTTGATGCACTTTGGATGCCTTTACCGATGTTTTCGTCTTTGTGGAAGTATAGGTTCTAACAATAGCATCTAATTGACGTCATAGTCTAAACTGTTTAAAAGCAATCAAGATTCTACGAAAACTGAATCAATGTTCACAATGTTGGAATTGCAACATAAGCAGTAAAGAGCTCAGGAGAGATAGCAGCACTGTTCAAGTCTTGCCCTTCGCTATAACTGACATTCTCCTCGGATGTCCCAAGACCGTCTACTATATTGAGATCGATACACGTAGTATAGATCTCTAGCAAACCATTTGGTTGACCAACAGTGCCAGTACACACACACACACAATTTATTACGCCCGGCGGCTGAGCCGAGAGGGCAACTATCACTGATCTACTAATACATTTCCCAAGAATTGCCCTAGTCTCCTTCGAGCCCATACAGAGAGTGCCAGTACAGTCGCTTACAAAATCGGCTTCCCCACGAACACATCCAAAGGAAAGTGTGTTCTCGCTTGGCTGGCCAATGATATTGCAAGTATAAGCAAGCATATCTTCGCCGCCTAGGAGAACACGAAATCCATCACGTGTCAATTATCTTGAACTGAACCGATCTAAGGTAATTCCAATATAACTTTTATCTTTTGGTATTTACAAGAGAGAAGTCTATAGTCTCTACAGTCTCAACGCACCATGGTACTTTCAAGATCTGTCTGGTCACGTGAGAATGTCTAACTTAGTTATGCGTTGATTAGTAATGACACCGCCACTAGCGACGTAAGCGCGAGCCTCATCATGACATTTAACATCGACTGCTTGATGCCTAATGTGCATGAAGTTTCCTCCTTATTCACTGGCAGTCCCACATCGCAGTCTGTGCTCTTAGTTCCGACTATCTTGAAGTTCGTCTGGCTGGTCCTGATTTGAAAATGCGTCTTCTGCACCTTCAAAGCGACAACCTTAGCCTTACTGAGGATTACACCGAATCTGTTCCGCCATACGCGATACTGTCTCATACTTGGGGAAATGATACAGAAGAGGTCACGTTCGACGATTTCAGAGCAGGCACTTACACAGATAAGATCGGATACAGAAAGATTAAGTTTTGCGGCGAACAAGCAGCAAGAGATGGGTTCCAATACTTCTGGGTAGACACATGTTGTATCAACAAATCTAATCTTCCAGAGCTTTCGGAGGCTATCAATTCTATGTTTCGCTGGTATCAGGATGCGGCCAAATGCTACGTTTACCTCTCGGATGTTTCTAAACGAAGTGATGCAGATGAACCGTTCTCTCGGTCGACATGGAAATCAGAATTTCGGCACAGTAGATGGTTCACTCGAGCCTGGACGCTCCAAGAGCTTATTGCACCACAGTCAGTTGAATTCCTCTCTCGGGAGGACGAACGATTAGGCGATAAGGGATCGCTCGAATCATCACTTCACGAGATCACGGGAATTCCAGTGGAAGTATTTCGAGGGAAGCCTCTCGTCGAATTGACTGTTGAAGAGCGGATGCTATGGGCAGCGAAACGCATGGCTAAGCGCAAAGAAGACGAGGCCTATTCTCTATTGGGAATTTTCGGCCTGCACATGCCGTTAATTTATGGCGAGGGGAGAGAGAGTGCCTTCTTTCGGCTTGAGAGGGAGATTGGCGAACATTCAAGAGGTAAGTTTAGCAAATTCCATGATAAGGACTCGACTTAATAAGAGCTATAATTATAGTTAGCTTATATTTTCGGCTTTTGTATAGGAACCAATATACATGGCAATGTACACTGGATATTGCCTCGGGCTATTAATAGTCTGTTCACAGGGCGTTCTAATCTACTTTCCCGAATACAGAGGGCACTTCAAAGCGAATCTAATTCTGTAGCCCAGATACAGAGGAGATTCGTGATTACAGGACTAGGCGGACAAGGGAAGAGCGAGATATGCTTGCAGATTGCGAGCTTGATGAGGCAGAAGTACGTCCTTCCGATAGCCTTTGAAGATTTATAAGTATTTAGCTTATACTATAGGTTCTGGGGAATATTCTGGGTCGACGTTGACAAACCTTCCACTGCCGAGCGTGATTTTATCGCCGTTGCAAAACTACTTGGGCACTCTATTGAAACTGTCCTCGAAGCACTTCAAGTTCTTGCGACTACCGAACGAACCTGGCTTCTCATCCTCGATAATGCCGACGACCCTGACTTCGACTACCAAGACTATTTTCCACCTGGGAATCACGGTGCCGTTCTCATGACATCTCGTGTTGCCGAATGTAGACAGTATAGTCCGGACGCCTTCGAAGCGCTAGAGGGTCTCGGAGAGGATGATTCAAAAGAACTTTTACTCAAAGCAGCCGGACTATCTCCGGAATCGTGGCCGTCTCAGGGTTCCCAAGCCAAAGAAGTAGTCAGCCTCCTTGGATCGCACACGCTTGCCCTGATACAAGCTGGAGCATATGTTAGCCAAGGCCACTGCCAGCTCGGCCAATACCCTGAGGTTTACCAACGGCAGCGACATCGGCTCTTGCAATACCGACCCAAGCAGGCCCAGTCGAGGTATCGCGATGTTTATGCAACCTTCGAAGCCTCAGCAGATGTCTTGGAACAATCCCAAAATGAGTCTGCATGCGATGCTCTTTGCTTACTGGAGATTCTGTCGATGCTTAGCTCTAGCGTTCTTCCTCTGCAGCTTTTCGAAGAGGCATGGAAAGGTTGTAAAAAGATCTCGCAGGTTACAAATGAGGCTAGAGATATCGATGAATTTACTCGAGATCATGTCTCGCAGTTGCCAAGTTTTATCGTCACAGAGGAAGACGAATGGGACCCTTTTCGTCTTACCGACGCCAGTTCTCTCCTCGCCTCACTTTCATTAGTCACTCGGCAAGATCTGGACGGCAGCATGGGATTGTTAATGCACCCATTGACTCACGCTTGGGCTAAGGATCGACAGGATTCAGAGCGTCAAGGTGTGGCATGGATCGCAGCTGGCTGTGTTCTTGGATTTTCTCGCTTGAATACCCGTATGTGGCAGACACAAGAGAGACGTCTACTCCCGCATGTCTTGTCGTATTTGGCTATAAAGGTCAATAAGGCATTCGGGTTGGCATCGAAAGCAGTCGTCACTCCAATCGTTCTCAAATGCGGCTCGGCTCTGTTAGACATGCGACAAGACTCTAAACTTGGTCAATTAATACAAGACACATTCCTCGAGCTTGGGCAAAATCCCGATAAGCCATCGGAAGAGTTCTTGCCGCTGTATGACCTTCAAGCAAGAAGCTTGATGGATCTTGGGATGAATAAGGAGGCTGTGGCGCTGCTCGAGCAGGTAGTCAAGATTCGGGAGACCACGCTGGCCGAGACTCACCCGGACCGGCTCGACTCGCAGCACGCAGTGGCGATAGCGTACGAGGCGAATGGGCAGGTGAATAAGGCCGTGGCGCTGCTCGAGCAGGTAGTCAGGATTCGGGAGACCACGCTAGCCGAGACGCACCCGGACCGGCTCACATCACAGCATGAGTTAGCGAGAGCGTATGGGACGAATGGGCAAGTGAATGAAGCCGTAGCGCTGCTCGAGCAGGTGGTCAAGATCGAAGAGACCACGCAGGCCGAGACGCACCCGGACCGGCTCGCATCACAGCACGCGTTGGCAATGGCGTACTGGGCGAATGGGCAAGTGAATGAAGCCGTGGCGCTGCTCGAGCAGGTAGTCAAGATCAAACGATTGAAATGGCCTATGGGTCATCCTAGCCGTGTGGTATCGGAGAACGCACTTTCTTACTTTTTGCAATTGCTTTAATTCATTTATACAGTAACTAACTTATTATTACAAAGACCCTTTTTCTTTCATCTGCGACACAACTAATATAGAAATGTGATGTGATAGATCTGCATCAGAAGACTCTTTTAGAGGCTGCGATGTGTTCGAATAATTCTTCTCTTATATATTTTTATAACTTTGATAAAAAGTGGCTTGGGGGCGGTGAGTTTTATATACTATTCTTATGATTTTTTAAAAGCTTCATGTTTAACTATTCTTTCGGTCAGCAGCACTTACAATACATACTGTACTGTATACGGGGGCGTATTATGGTATGCTTGGCGCTTTCTAGTCACGTGACTATGCGCTTAGCCCCTTCTGGTAGGTGGGGTTGAGAATCTTTTAGCGAGTGTGGAGGGGAAGCCGATTTTGTAAGCGACTGTAGCAGTAGGCCAGTCCCACACCCAGTAAATAGTGTACATTCATGGCGCCGCAATACTTGACAGTATCATAATGTCGACTTTGACACCATTAATCTGCACCCGTCAGGGAATCTGCTGTATGCGGAAATTCTTCCTGCCTTGGTTCAGATATGTTGGACGAGTTTATTTGATAGCACTGGCCAACATCGAAATTTTGTTTTGATAGAAGTTTGCCCCGTTTATCCCCACCAGTTCCTTCGGAGTTCCAAACGTTGTGAATTCTTAGAAGTGTATCATTATCACTGGCCTCAGCAGTACCATATATAAAGACAGTACCACGATTTTCGGGCTTATCAGGTTGATTGAAGGGTTCTGTGACATGTCCGTTTTCTTGGTATCGTAATGCTATCATATCCACAGGAGAGGCTGTGAGAGCAGGACTGTTAGGTGTTTGGTTGCCCTTGCTTTGAGTACCACGACACATCAGATCTGTAGTAAAGACAATGTTACCAGCAGCTCGGCCATTTGGCGGTATCAAATTCACCATCTTGTCATCATCGAAACCCAGGGATGTGCGCAAGAAATTGCCTCGAGCATAACCTGGAGTGCGAATAAAGGTACCTCTTGAAGAAATTATTGAAAGCTGCTCAACCTAAGAATGAGCTCGGATCGTCGAAGCTAGTTGCCAGAAGGCATAGTGGCGGGTTATTGTTTAAAGGGCAACCATTCTCAAAGATTGACTGGGACTGGAAATTAAGTCAAGTATTTCTCGCAAGGTATGATTAGTAACAGATATTAATAGTTGCCATTACCAAATATAGATGGAAGCGCATCGTAGCTTAAGCAGTTTCCTGATTATCGATTTCACAGCCGGCAAACAGACGAGCCAGGTCAGTCAGGTTTTTAGTACTAATGATCGACCACTGTGACTGGGATCATCTTGAGTATTTATCACCGGCCGATTCTAACCCTCGGCTTGCACCGTGTTTCTTTGGAACCATGGGTATATTACACGCATGGCAGGTTTTTGGGCCCCGGGTTTCACACTCTCCTGTGGACAGTAGAACACTTCGCTAAAGTTTATTGTCAAAGGCAGCGCGCGGTGAGGGGAGCGGAGCACTCGTCTTCAGTGCTAGAGAGAGTTAGAAAAGTGAGATGAAAGACCCTGGGACTTCTCGTGATGACGACAATATATAGCACAGGAATGCTGCTTCCAAGATGCATGCTAGATACAGCCAAAGGGTAGCAATATTTCCCCTGAACCTAAGCATTAATCTACAGAAAATAATCTGGAATTGGCTTCTTCGCCGGTGGTACAACCTTTCGGTCCTGTGGTGCTGCTTCGAATATTCGATACCGTCTCCCAGGTCTATTGTGGTTTCTTGACCCACTAGACCTCCACCACTCCGATTCAGTTCACCATTACACCGCGAGATGATACTCTCGCCATATTTTGTCAACCTCCTTCAAGTTTGATGCATCACAGAAATGACTAAATGGGTTCGAAATACAATGTAAATAAGCTATACTGTAGTGTCACCAACACAGCCCTACCATTAGTTCCAAGTAATCTTGGAGGTCTTCGCTGCCTGCCGGGGCGATGTTCAATGGAAAAGAATGCGTGGGGAGGAAAGGTCTTGATGTTATTTAGAGCATTGAAGAACTTACGCACAAACCAAAACCGCCCTGGTAAAATGAACAGGGGTGCAAATATGTACAAACGATGGTCCATTATTCATTTTTTCAGTACTCTACCCTCTCGTGAATGTATTCCAGCCTAGACTCTGGCCCCTCTGCACAGAAGCAGCCGTTCGCACCTCGAAACTGTTCCTTATCGCTATCATATATGGCATGACTCGGTGGCTCAATGGCCAGATGGCAGGCTGTAAACCCAATGTCCCAGTTTATTGTTGGTAGTTGGTGGGCTACAAAGTCGTCAGGTTCAATGACCAATCAATCGCAGAATGAACCGACTCACCTTGATGTCCCAGACCAACCTTTGTTGGAATTAATCTCAAATTGACCAGGCATGTCCCGTTGAATGCGTCGCTTTTGAATGAGAGTCGGCTGTTACGAGCCCAAGAAATTCTCTCGTCACAAAATAGATTCCACTCGTAGGCAATGTTGCCAGGCTCAAAGTGTCCAAGATACATCGACTTATTGTCCAACCGAACCTGGAGCATATGAGATATTGTGTACCATGAATATCTGTGCCCGCCCATGATACCATCCTGCGCGACCAGAACTTCGCAAGCAGAAATATTTTCCACCCATTCCACCTGGAGTTTTTCCCATGTCGTGAAGTCTTTAAAGAATGAATTATCGCTGGTAACTAACAGTGCAAACGCAGATAATGTATTTGTGTAGGGTGACAAGAGGTAGATGCTGATATGAAAGGATATGAATTGGTGCTCCATAATGCATGCTTACTGTTGGTGCTTCAATTAGGCGCCGTGTAGAAATCACAATTCACGCGTGGAGCTTTGACTGGTTAGGTTTACGCGAGGCCAAAGTCCTTAGATCGAGTCTGAATGAGGAAGGTTCTTGCATGATGTAAAAAGGGTTTTTTGTTCCTTTGCAGCTTAATCCCGATATTGCGTTGGGGGGTGGGGGCGGGGTGGGTACAATTGACATGGTCTCTCCGACCTCAATAATAGGCCTAACACTACTTAGATACTCTTTAGCACCTTCGTAAGTGTAGAAGTGAACCAAATTGTGATCATCCCTGATTGTTTCCAACGCCTCAGCGTATCTAGCGCTGCATGCCTTTCTCTCATCAAGTATCCGACAGTCCGTTGTTGTACAATCGGGGCACAGAACGCAGAATGCGGCTTTGGCGATTGTGGTCCCAGCACCGACTCGGAGAAACTCGAGTAACCCAGTGACATGAACGCACACCATGTCTGATTTCTAAGTAATATTATTGGTCCTCTAATTACACCAACACAAATGATGTTTGCAGATATCGCTGTGACGATCATATTTCCGAATACTTCGCGAATAATTAGATTTTTGCTACAATAGAACTGGGTAGATCTTACTTTCACTTATTTCATTCAGAATAATTTCAAACAAACTGCCTGAGCTGAAAATAGTATTCAGCGCTTCTTATTTGTGTTTTGACGTTGGGACCCAAATCAGCTAGCGACTCGCTTCCTCTTTTGGTTTCTGGATAGGGCTGTATTGCTGAAGAACGTGGTCCCATCTCGACGGAGGTGTGCCTGGATGGTACGCGCAAGTTGGAACGAGCATTGCCATATTGCGTTCTGGATATCCATAGAGTGTTTGAGAAACTTGCGGTACACAGACCATTGAGAAGCCGCCATGACGAGTGAATTGGGCTGTTTGCTTTCCTAACTGCTTGTTAGGATGGATCATGATCGTTGGCGGATGGTATCGTCAACAAATGCCTTGGCTTCCCTGCAACTTACAGGGGTCATCATTGGACTTGACTGCCAAACAAGGCACCACGGTCCCAGAGAGTAGAGAGAAATGAGTGCACGATGATTCGATTGCTGATTCACGGAGGCTCAAAACAAGACTCAAATATAGCATGTCGGCAAGGGGTTTGCAAGCTCATTTATTTATCTTTACAGTCTATTAAGCATGCTTCTCCCCCAAAACATCGTAGACCCATCGAAGCCTGACTATCTCCCAATACTCCATCACTGTTGCATGCGGCAGAATAGTGACTGATTTCTCACAATGAATCGTCTGCCGTACGTGGCGTTCCATTCTTGTTTGCCACATATGTCCATGCCTTCCTTGTCCCCGACGAGAGTAGGAGTTTGTCGGCCTCTCCGTGTCTTCTGAGGGACTCTTACAACAGAGCTCAAGGTACTGTGTAAGGTAGGACTTCTCGTCAATGGTGTTGAAGCTTCGGGTATATTGGTAAACCAAGTATAGTGTGACACATTGTCAGTAGAGTCGATAAGCCTCCTTCAACTGAGTCTAAGGTTCCCCAAGAGTGTTGCGACGAGAAGAAGAGCTCATTGCCACCAGCAATAGTCGCGAGTTATGGCCTCTGAAACACAGGACATGTTTCGCCTGAAGTTGTCTAGTCAGTACTTCCTCAACTGGTTCCAGAAAGTGATACATACTGTACGCGTGGGTCAGTCTGGGGGCGAATGTTCGTAGATACTCTGCCGAGAGTCGTGTCTGGCGTGGACGGGGAACTGTTACTCATTAATCAATTGGTACCCTGCTTCATGGGAGAAAATATCGTACGGATCGGGAGTGAAGCCTGGGGCAGTGCACAGTGATGATCCTTCCTTGACCAGTTGCTGATGGATGTTTGCTTGGAATGTCACCTCAATGGACTGGAGTAGTCCTGACGCATCAACTACATCAGTTTGCCCTTCAGGCTCTGGGTTGACTTCGGCTTCGTGATTGGCTGGCACGTCTTCGAGGTGTGTATCATATCAATGTTCCGCATATTCTTGGTGAAAGCATATCGACGTATTGCAATGCCGGCATGGGAAAGGGAAACTCAATTGATCTGTACATTTCCCGCTTCCTCCTTTCTTGCATTTTCGGTTGTACAGATAGAAACCTTCGTCACACGTGTCGCAGAAGTGAAGTTGTTATCCCAAATGTCCAACATAATGTACGCGGTATGGATTTGCTAACTTATATTGCCTCTTGAAAGTACCAAAAGTACATTTGAAGGGCGGTTCCTTCCTCAAGGTCCGAGAAGAAGATTGAAAAAGTTGTCTCTAGCCTGGAAGGGATTCTGACGTTGACGATGCAGCGATCCCTGCAATTCCTACATTGGGGCTGGACGTGTCTTCGATAACGATGGTGTCGTGATCGGTTTCTTCTTTGACAATACCTGTTGGCCCAGGAGTTTTGCTCATAGGGATCTCTTGTTTCACCACATTCATGGTTGCGAACGCGGTATAGGCTGTTGGTGTGGACAGTTCCTCCTCCCTTGCAACAGATTCATTGTCATGTTGCAAGGAATAAGTCTTATCCAAATTGGGGACCAGGTCCGATATCTGATGGTGATGAGACTGTCTCGTGCCAGGCTTATTGCTCTTGTGACGCTGGTACGGCCAATAGAGGATCTGAAAGCACGAGGTGACATTACTTTGTTCGCCGACTCTGCAACAGTCCAATCTTCCTCGAGGTTTCTGAATACAGGCCAGAACAGTCTCCTCATATGGGTCAAAACCGTCTTCGTTGCATTTTTTTTCTAGAAGCCATTCTGTAGAGGTTTGAATTTGCGGTCGTTATCTTTATCACCGTTGACGTCTGAAGAGAGTGAGGAGAGAGAGACAGCAGGATGATTGAAATTTTGAATGAGATATCCTTTTCCATTCTCATCGTAATCTCGCTTGAATAGTCATGTGTATGTGTCCTTCTCTCGTGATTATCTATGCTGCGGGGGGCACGACCAGCATCAGTTACCAAAGATCCTCCCCTGAAAAAGCGATTGGTGAATTCCAATTTCCTTTCCGGGCCTGGGCTGGATTTTCACCTGTACTGGACAGACCCAAGCTGTCCACTTATAAATGTGATTGAAAGCCAGTGAGTCCTTTCGGTTCTTTTGCTAAACCCTACCCATGATAGGCCCATCAACGCTCCGAATCAACGCGTATCATCAAGCTGAGCGCATCAACCAGACATCATCTGGTTTTACCTGCGATGGCAGTATGAGCAATTTCAATCCACAGAATGAGAATGAATATGATAACATGACATTCGATGTCAGAGGTGACAGTACGTCCGTTAGTCCACACGTGCTCAGAGCTCATGATGCAATGCAGAACTCGACCTTGATCGCAGTCGAAGACGTTCGAGAACCCGGATCCCAACTGCTGAACAGCACACATGGCACCAGAAAGAACTCACGGTTTAATTTGAGCTCGAAGAACTCTTCCAAGGCCTAGATATCTGGCTGTTTATAGCCAATGAGATGACAAGGCTACTTTGATTCCGCTGATCAAAGTGAGTCAAATCGATGCCGGAGTTGTGTACAGAATCCAAATGTTAAAACTCCTATCACTGGCCCACTTATATGGTTGAACAGAGGGCGTGGGGATTACCGAGGATACCGAACTGAATTCAGATGTATTTTGACCATGACCGTCGCTGTTCTTTAAGAGCACAGATACCTGGCGAGATCAAGGTGACACTGTTGAAGATGGGAGGAAAGTAGTGTCCTAGTTGGAATTGTGAGGGCTTTGACCTGATCCTTGGGCCATGGTAATTTTTGAGCATTTCGAACTCCTCTTCTTCTGGTGCACAAAATGGATTTCTACAAGAAGTGAAAAATGGTACTTATTGACAATAGTTTTTAGTCCTGAAGCTTGGGTCAGTGGTTTTAGTCTCCATACTGTAATTCTCATCAAAAATTTCATTTCCCTGTTCACATATCACATGACTAATCTTGTATGCGGTAAGGATATGTCTAGCGTCTTGATACGACCCGCCTTGTTCCGAATTCCGGTTCCCCCTGCTAAATTGCAAGTTCAGAGGAGGGAATGGGTCCACGAATGAGTGCTTGTACTTTCGTACACAAGCTTGCCAAGTACTTGGAGTATGTCTAGAACACTGCTGACGTAGAAGCCCTCACGGAGGCTAGTGAGAGTCTGCTAGGTACTCGATGACCCATCCATGGCAGCGGGAAACCAACCCAGCACATTTATACGAGGAGTAAAGCCTCTTTGAATGAAGGAGGGAGGGCAGACCGGGACCTTTGTCCAAAAACTGCCTTTGGGTCTAATAGCACAATCTAGGAATGGCAGTTATAGGCTGGCCTATGAATCGGGAACAAGTCTCCCCCTTCATCATCGCGGAAGGCTAGGAGTATCAGAAATCATATCGTCTATCAAAAGTCGGCGAGCATACCTGGTCTGAAACTGGCAAAACAGCTCGGAGTCTTGGTACTTACGAAGGATCTGAGTATTCGTCTGTGTCAAGCAGATTGCGAAACACAGCGAATCGACAAGCTGCGGCAATCATGGCATGGAGCCAGTAATTTTGGACGCGAAGGTGCATGTGGAATGCAGGGTACAGGCCCCCAATCTTACCGAAATGTTTGATGAGGGAATTACAGTAGATTAGCAGTTCTGGTGTATCAAGCGGTTGGCCGCGGTGGAGCAAGCGCACTACTATCCCCCCCCCTGGGAATAATGTTAAATGTGAAGAAAACTGGACCTCGTATGGGTAGCTTCTAGGGGTGTCTATCCAATAATCTAGAGAATCTTCAGCCTTGAGCAGGGCTTAAACAGTCTCTCGAACCTTCTACAGGCACCCTTGCCTTTACAACAGACCTAATTCTGGCTCGAGCTTCAGGCTCTGCCCCAGGGTCTCTAACCATTCAGGACTCGAAAATCAGGCCTCAGGCCCGCAAAAGTTCACATTTAACATTATTCCCAGGGGGGGATAGTTGTATTCTGAGCATCTGCAGTAGCGTCTGCCATAGCGTGATCTAGGGCGAAGCGGACGCTCAGGCTTCTGCAAGTTGCGCACCTTGTCACACGCCATAACCACACTGTCGGGACAAACCTTACCTAAAAGGAGCAAGTTTAGCGAAAAGCTCTGGTGGATGGTTACGGAGGTAGTCACGTTACAGTGCCAGATTCACTTGCATCCGACCCGTTACTGAAGGTGGGGCGGGCCAGCGGCTCGCGAAAGCGCAATTGATTACAGGCTATCGGGGAAGCATTCTCGCTGATGTCGAGCTCACATCGTCCCTCCTACATGTATCTCTCGCAACGTGCGGAGCCGGGCGGTGGAGCTTGAACTTGCGGTATACACACACTAGATACATCGATGAGATTTGAAGCACCACGATGCCAGGCAAATTTCACCTTGTTAGGCGTCCATTTCTCCTTACTGCCAAAGGACCACATTATATCTGCGATAAATTTCCAGGGAGACTCGCCAATCTCCGCAGAATTAATCGCCAGTACGACCTCGTATTGTCGAGCTGCTCCTTGCATTGCTTCCATCTAGCTTTTGCTTAGCATATTTCTACGAGATATACGAAGAGAAGCTACTCACCTCAACACTGACTCTTACCCACTCGGTATAGAGGGCATCTTTGCTCTTCTTAAGTCCTCGATCTTCGAACCACTGGATAATTTCTGGCCATTCTTTCCCATCTACACGGTGCCATAACAACCATATTTTCTCATGCCAGAAGTTCTTCCACCGCGGCGTCAGTCCTGTGCTTGAGACGTCGTGATTACATATCATCCTAACCCTCCTGAGAACTTCCCTTTCCAAACGTTCTTCGTAGGACATCTTCGGTGTTGAGTGGAGGTTCAATGTGGAAAAGATTACATTTGTTAGCGAAGGATAGACTGCAAGACATAATATCAAATACGTGCGAAAGGTTCTTCTTAAAACAAATCATCAAACTGATTGCTTTCTAATTCAGCATTGCACCAACATATTCCATTGCATCATAAAGGTTGGCAGAGAATGCCGACGTCTTGTATCGAAGATCCGTCTGTTGGTGATTTCTTTAGTGGTGATTCTTCTGTTGGTAACTTTGTTGGTGATAACCCTGTTGGCGACCCTCCTGTTGGTGACTCTCCCGTTGGTGATTCTCCTGCTAGTACTCTGTTTGGTGATTTCTCCGTTCGTGGTGTGATATGCTGAACCCTGGATACATCAGAGACTTCGGGAACCACCGATGTCTTGCCTCTGTCTACAACGGGAAGCTGATGCGTGGTAGTATCTTCACTGTCCCGACTCGATATCTTCAATGTTCGACTGGTGTCCTTCTGGAGGAGTCAAAAATTCGATAGGCCAGTGCTAATAACAACGGTATACCACTGACGAAATGGTCTAATGCGCATTTATTTCAACAGTCAAATGCCAGAGATGTCCTTTTCCAGCCGATGTGTCGATAGCGCAGCCGCGTTCGCAGATTTTCGTAGGAGAGGCTCCGATCTCAAGCGCGACTTCAGAAATCCCGCCTCGGTCAGCGATGACGCAAATGCGAGATCAGTGTTCAGATGGAGGTCATTCTCGATATACGGAGGTACAGCCCATGAAATTAACCCCCTGTTGTTGCAGGGTGCCCCGGCTACTGAACGCTTTCCTCGATGAGATTGTAAACAGGAGATTTGCTGTGCACAAGCCACAGCGCCGAGTAGTTATTACTCCGATAAAGGAAAGCTGGAGACACTCTGCCAAAAACAGGGGATAAAACTTATGGACTGTACCTCCGTAATAGGCAGTGGAACGGACAGCTTCAGTCGGGAGCTTTACAAGTGTTCCAGTTTTTGGAGGAGAGGGAAGGCCCGCTACGGCATACGCTAAGGTAAGCAACTACAAGGAATACAGTATTACTCGGCCGAAACTTCAAGACGCCCTCGCACAAATTCCACAGTGACGCTTTTGCTAATTGGCCGCATCGATGACAGTGTGCGCTAGTGATTAACCGTATCGGGGAGTGCACTGGCCGTCGCACCCCATCGAAACTTCGGACTCACCGCAATCGTAAAATCAGAATTTATACTTTTCATATTAACTTAAAAAGCACGAGACAATACTGTAGAAGATATCTGAGTAACTGCCGGCTTGCAGCCTTCCACCTTCATTTAAAAGAAAAATCAATGCACAACTCCGTCTGACATTACTACTAAAATGGTGTCTAAAGTTCGAAGGATGGTTCGGAATCGAGTCGTGGTCGCTTTCGAGACAAGTGAATGCTTCTAACGTCCATCCCTGCGTGCCGGAAAACAGTTGGATATCAAGAAGAAGTGATGATACCTTCAACTATCTGATGGACTGGGACTATATATACAAGAGTGTGACTCATTACAGTGTGGTAGCCTGGTAGGCAGAGAGGTGTGGCGTCACATGACCAACACTCCCCCCGACGCTCACACCTCACGGTTGCGTCCCTGACAGGCCCATACGAGTGAATAAACCCTTGTATGTGTCTCGGGGCAGTGCTTTGGTGAGAGTATCCGCCAGATTGTCCTTTGTATTCACACGTTCTGTGCTAATTGTACCTTCGTCCACTTTTTCACGAATAAAATGATGCTTGACGTCGATGTGTTTAGACTTGGAATGGAATTCCGGGTTGTGTGTAAGTCTGAGAGCTGAATTGCAGTCGATATAAAGAGGAACGGACTTAACATAGAGGCCTGGAATCCGTAGGTCATTTATGAAGTTTCGAATCCAGACAGCTTCTTTTGCGGCTTCAGCTGCGGCGATGTACTCGGCGTCTAATGTGGACGTGGCCACTGTCTTCTGTCGTTGAGAAGCCCAGGAGATAGGACCACCAGCGAGCGTAAAAACCCACCCTGTTGTAGATCGACGTGAGTCTTCACATCCAGCGAAGTCGCTGTCTACAAAACCTTTCAGGTCGAAACCATGTTTGCCGGAGTATTGAATACCTTTGGAACGGTCATGGTTGAGATAGGCGAAGATGCGGTTGACTGCATCCATATGGGACTGGTTCGGGTTCGAGGCATACCGGGCAACGTATCCTGTTGCGAAGGAGATGTCTGGTCGGGTCTGGTTTGCTGCAAAGTTGAGAGATCCTACTTTAGATTGGTATTCCTGCCGGAAAGTGGGGTCGGCGATATAATTGTCTTGCTTTGTCAGTTTGCCGGTGACCGGTGTGTGGGCAGGCGTGATGTACTCGAAACCGTACTTGGCCAAGATCTGATCAATATACTGCTTTTGGTGGATGCGTATTTCTCCAGGTGTCTGCTGGACATGCATGCCCAGATACCAGGAGCACTCGCCTTCGTCGGTAATTTGAAAGGTTTCACTAAGCTGGGCCTTAAATTTGAGGATCGCCTGCAAGTTACTTCCAAAGATGGTCATGTCGTCAACGTGTAGCTAAAGAATAAGTCTGGTGTTGTCATCAATAAAGACGCAGGGGTCGTAAGCGGATATACGCCATCCCCAGCCTTGCATCGTGTCTTTGAATTTTTGGTACCATTCGCGAGGGGATTGCCTCAGACCATAGATCGCTCGGAGCACCAAGAAACACATGCCCCGTGGTAGGTCGATTCCTTTGGGGGCCCGCATATGAACGGGTTTCGGGAGGCTGCTGTTGAGGAAAGCCGTCTTGACGTCCGCTTGGTGTATCCACCAGCCGTAAATGGCTGCTATAGCGAACAGGATGCGGTAGGACGCAGGCTTGACTACCGCTGCAAAGGTCTCTTCGTAATCGATACCCTCCTCTTGTTGGAAGCCTCTAGCAACAAGACGAGCTTTGTGCCTGGACACTTGGCCATTGGGACCGTATTTCCGCTTAAAGACAAGCCTCGATGTGATCGGCTTGACCTCCTTAGGGATTGGTACGATATCCCAGGTATGCTTCTCTTCCAAGCTGTGTTTTTCTTCCCTAATAGCTTGTCGCCAGAGTTCTGCTTCGTTTGACTTCATGGCTTCGGCGAATGTTCCGGGGTCTGGGAGTCGTTGACCACTATCGATCATCATCGCTAGTTTTTGCGTTTTATCATCTTTATGAACTGGATCGGGCTCCTGGCGTGACTGATTAGGCTTTCGGCGTTTCTTGTTTGACTCGTCGGTGGCATCCTCAGTGGTAAATCTTCCTCTGGCTCGTGCTGCAGCAATTATATCCGCGTGATTGTCTTGAAGAACGACGCGCCCTTCATCGTCTAAGGTGTAGGGCTCAACCATGTAGCGTTCTAAAAGGCCTCCTGTACGTCGCCAATTGCAAGCGGACACATGATTGATTGGGTTGCGATGGTCCTTAACACAGCGGTAGCAAGGCTGAGTTCCAGAGCAATTAAGGCGTTGGACTGCGCATCTTAAACATTCGTCACCGCTTGAATCTTCGTAGTTGAGTAGATCGAGCTTTTGGTTGGCCAGCATAGGGGCACCGTGAACTTTATAAGATCGAGTAAGTAGTCCCTCCTGGTCGATGTAGGAACAGTTTGCTTTGAGTCTAACGCAAGTACTGCAAGGACGTTCCTTATTACAGAATCTTTTTTCGCGTTCACAATGTTTGCATTTTGCGAGGGTCTGCTTCTTCTTTGCTTCGGTCACGTTCATACAGGATGTTGCTGTAGATACGGTAGTACAATTGTTGCAGGGGCGTCTCCCGTTGCAGGCACGACGTTGTTTTGCACACCGGTAGCATTTCTGGTTGTATGGAACGGCGTGTTCTCCTCCAGCACGAGTGTTCGTTTTGTCAGGAGCAGTAGCGTCGGTAAGGTCGAAATGACAACGAAGTGTAGCCTGACCAACATAGTGACTCTTGCATCGATTGCAAGGTGTTCCTTCAGGGCCATTGCGGATGCAGGCGCGGCCTTTCTCATAACAAAGTCGACAGGGCGGGGTCTGTTCAGTGCGTTGAGTTGGTTGTATTGGACGGCGCCGATCGCGATCCTTGGGGTGGATAAGCGACTGGGAGTCCTTGGTTTGGTCGATACAATGAGCACTATTCCGTTGGCAATGTGAACATGGCGTACCAACGCTATTGCGGTCGCATAATCGCCTTTGAAGAAAGCAGGAGTTGCATCTAGAGTTGTCTGGCAAATATCTAGAGTGGTCTTTTCTCATTCCTGGAACAGTTGGTTGGACCCATTCGTTCGTTGCCTGTTCCATTTCGGATAGCTCCGAGGAATCGGCGTCGTCACCGCTTGATTGTCCTTCTTTTTCTTTGGTCCAGTGCTTTCGTTTAGTAGTGGCGCCAATGAAGTATTTGGAAGTGACCTCGAGGCTTGAGTCGGTGAATGAATCGCTGACGCTTGCGTCGTCGTTGTCTGAGTATTTTTGTTGACGTACGGCTGAAAGGGGCGATTCCAAACGCCGTAGTAGGGGCGACGGATTCTGTGTCCCTACGCTATCTTCTGGTTCAGAGGCGTCTTCAGAGATTCCTTCATAGTTGTCGTCGGAGTGTGTCTGGTCGTTTGGCTCGAAAGGGGTTACATCGAGGCTGGGGCTTATATCTCGAAGGGAAGGGCCATCCTGAGGATCATCGAGGCCCTGACCGTCGTCGATTTCGCTGACGCCAATTCTTCGTACGATATGTTTTGCCGGGTCGTAAATACGGTAAATTGATTCGCTTTCGCAGCCGACAAAGTATCCAAGCCAGCCACGGGGATGATGTAACTTGGTCTTATCCGCGGGCATTCGCTTTTCCACGGGGAAAGCTGAGTAGGCGCGACTGCCCCATATCCGTTCTCGTTCTAGGGATGGTTGTAGTCTGTACAGGGCTTCCCATGGTGTCTTCTTTTCCTTTTTCAGAAGGGCTCGGGCCGTGGCGCGGTTCTTGTTCCAGACTGCGTGTGTGAAGGCTTCTGGCCAGAGATTCGCAGGTATGCTAGAGCCTCGGAGTAGTTTGTTACTCTTCTCGCTAATGATTTTGCTTATCTGGCCGGAGATCGTGATGTCTTGTATCATGGAGGCTGCCTTTTCTCTAACGGTTCTCATGTTGCGCTCTGCCACTCCGTTCATATGATGGGCATAAGGTACAGTTACCTCGAGGCTAATGTTGTGCTTTTTGCACCAGCTTCCAACCGGGCCTTGAGCAAACTCATTGTCGCAGCAATATTTACGGATTGTCGTCTTGTGTTCCTTCTCGATGTTCTTATGGAGCCGGCGGAAGGCTTTCGAGAGCTCACTCTTAGCTTTCAATCTCTCGCACCATGTGAAACGGGTGTAGTCGTCTGTCATAAGGAGGAAAAGCTTGGTGGCGTCGTAGCCCTCGACAGGGTATGGACCCCAAACATCGACGTGAATAAGGTCGCCGAGTTCTTCAGACTTGCGCCTTGCTGGGTCACGAGGGATTCTGACGAGTGCTCGCGTTGTGGCGCAGACAGGGCAAATTGCTTTCAGCTTGTCTTTGATTTGCTGTTCGGTGACGTCCATACCCGTGCTGACCTTCTTCAGGTTCAGCATGCCTTGAAAGCTGAGATGGCCAAGACGACGATGCATGCGCCAGACTGGGTCGTTAAAATCAATAGCTGCTGCGAGGATTTCTCCAGACCCAATGGGGTTGTCTGGTTTGGGCAGTGGTTCGATTCGGACTTGAAATAGCCTATTGCAGAAGGCGGCATAGCCAATGTTACTTTTGTCATCTGTAAGAAGGGTCATACCCTGATGATCCCAATGTCCGTGTATGCCCGCCTTCTCGGCGAGTAGTCCTAGAGATAAGAGGTTGCATCGCCCTTTGGGGGCATAGGCAACGTTAGAGAGGCGGAGCTTGATGGGCTGTTGCTGAGCATTGAAGAGTATAACCTCTACGTTTCCACCTCCTTCTACTTGAAGAACTGTTGAATTGTCGGCAGTATTGATATTCGCGTTAAGGGCGCGAAACTTTGTGAACCATTTCAGGTCATTGACTATGTGCATGTTTGCAGCTGTGTCTGCTAGCCAGACGTCACATGATTGAACTGGTCCTGAAATGAAGGCATTCATTGTACTGTGAAGAGGGGCCCGTCCACATTGCTCCCTACAGCCATCTTCAGTATCGCCATCTCCCCCCGTTCCTTGCACCTTAGCGCCCATGCTCTCACGCGTCTGCGACAGCGGGTCAGCGGGTGTATGGGTTGTAAGAGGAAGGGAGGAGTGGGTACCAATAGATTTCATGGCCCCGAGCTTGGTTTGAAAGTCGACCACGTCGGCAGAGGCGAAGGCAGCCGTATTACCGGGTGAGGCATCTCCGATAGGCTTGGTGGATTTGGAGTCACCATTGTCATTGTTATTGGACTGGGTTCTGTCTTTAAGGGCACGAGGTGTCTTTTCGGGGTGAAGTTTCCAACAATTGTCTTCGGAATGGCCGTTTTTCCCGCAGGCATCGCACCGAAGGTGGCTCTTGTCTTCTTTTTTGGTGTAGTTTTGGGAGATAATCCCGTCGTTGGGCTTGTGTTTCGTCCTTTCTTGTCTCTTTCTCTCATCTTCGCGGCGCTGCTTAATGAGTGCTTCGTTGTGAAGTCGTTCTTCGAGAAGGTTTATGCTTGGGGCAGCGTTAGGATCAGCGTCGAGCTGTATAGCCCGGATAGTGTCCCACTTTTCTTTGAATGAGCCCCACTTCTTGTTGTCGAGGCCATCCAAGAGAGAGGTAACATACAGTCCGTCAGTCAACTGGTAGTCAACTCCGGCCAGGTCGCTTCTGAAACGACGGAGTTTGTTGAGATACTCTGTCACATTGTCGCAGTTCTCAATGGTAAGCTTCCTCATTTCAGAGAGAAGATCATCTCGAGCACGCTCGTTACTGATTTTGTACCGGGCGATAATGGTGTCGTAGGCTTCTTTGGCGTTCTTGGCGGTCTCGATCTCGATGCGGATGCTTTCACTAAGCCAGGCATTAAGAAGCTTGTTGGCAATCCGGAGGCTGTCCCTGTTGGACCTCCAGTTGTTGTAGTCTATAGTGTAGCGAAGTGTGCTTGCGTGGAAATTCTTGAGAGTCTTTTGAGTAGAGGCAATGGTGACGCCGTCTTTGTCGTCATCGTCGTCGATATATTCCCACTTCTGAGGCTTCTCGAGGATTTCTTCGGCGCCGGTGAAAAGGTCTAGGACATCGTGGGCTTTCGCCTCACGCTCGAACTCGCGCTTCCAAGTAATGAAGTTGACTTTGCCGCGTAAGCGACGTTCTGGGCTGACGTCTATCTTTGAGTCGGCCATTCTGAGGACTTTGATTGGTCCGGTTCTGGGAGCTAATGGTATAGCTTAATCTGGGGGGCTGTTGACCACTTCAAAAGATATTAACCAATTTTCCTACAAAAGGAGGCTCATAACCAGTTGGATATCAAGAAGAAGTGATGATACCTTCAACTATCTGATGGACTGGGACTATATATACAAGAGTGTGACTCATTACAGTGTGGTAGCCTGGTAGGCAGAGAGGTGTGGCGTCACATGACCAACAAAAACCCTACGTGCCGGAAAAAATAATAGGTACTTTGACTTCAAGCATCGTAAAATCAGTGCACACTTTAATGTCTCTTGTATTTTCTTTCAAGTTAGATTCTATAGTTATTCCTAAATACCCTAAATGCCTCTAACTAAAAAAATCACGTTCGCGTCGTCGCCCTATGTCTGATTTACAGAGAGTTTCCTTTTATACCATAACAGACTCCTTTTACCACAGCTGTACTGCTGAGTTTGCACTATCTCTAAAATTTATGAAAGGGTCTTAGCCGCATTCTTATGTCACCTCACAATGCAGGAGATCGTCAACAGCCTTATGGTGGCTGTGGCATGCAGATTTATGCAAGATCGCCACGCGGGTCGATACTTCGGATGATGATCTTGGGGGGGCACAGCACGTCAGACGCTCACTTATGTAATCACTGAACCGAGAGCAACGGAGAGCTGTTGCATGATCAAATTATGGCCTAAGATTCTAGGCGAGAGATTCGAACTCCAAAGTTTGAAGGAAAATGCACGATCCTAGGTTTCTGTTTCTATCATCCACTTTCCAAATACTTCAGCTTCCTTTCAACGACAAGATCAAATCAATCGAAAGCGGTATCGATTATACTATCCCTATGGCTTTCAGAATTCGAAGTTGCGCGACTGGCCGGTGTTGCGCGCTTCCAGTGATGTACGACGATGGCATTGCCGCGAGGCTGCCCCTCAGCTGAGTCCGCCAGCCTCAACACGACAGTTTCTCCAACTTCACTCCACAACTATATTGTTCGTCGGCTTAAGAGCTGCCCAGACCCCTACCCTACTGCAACCCTCGAACCTTTCAAATAATGCGTCTGCTACAGTCTGACGACGATGGCAACTTCAGCCTGACCGAGTTCTTTGAAAGCGCCATACCCAACTATGCTATACTTTCACACAGGTGGGGAACGGATGAGGTTACCTTCAAGGACCTGACAAACGGTACGAGCAAGAGTAAAGCTGGCGGCTATGGCAAGATACAGTTCTGCGGAGAACAGACTAGGCGTGATGGCCTGAAATACTTTTGGGTCGACACATGCTGCATCGACAAATCGAGCAGCGCCGAGCTCTCAGAAGCTATCAACTCAATGTTTCGCTGGTACCAGAAAGCGACCAGATGCTACGTCTATCTATCAGATGTTTCGATACGGAAGCAGAAAGCAAGCGACGGATCTGCCGAATGTCCTTGGGAATCTGCCTTTCGAGCAAGCAAATGGTTTACACGAGGCTGGACCTTACAAGAACTCCTTGCTCCAAGATCAGTTGAATTCTATTCCCGGGAAGGCAACCTATTAGGTGATAAGGGAACCCTAGAGCAACAAATCCACGAGATTACGGGAATACCTGCCACGGCACTTCGAGAAAACCCTCTTTCCCAATTTGACGTCGATGAACGATTCTCGTGGGCAAAAAGTCGACAGACTACACGCGGAGAAGACAAGGCATATTCGTTATTTGGCATTTTCGATGTCCAAATGCCCCTTCTTTATGGCGAAGGAGAAGCCAAGGCATTTCAGCGGCTTCGAGAGGCAATCGATAAACCGTTCAAGGGTAAGTCGCACCCAATGATTGATGCTTTACAGACTGTTACAACCAGCGCTAACCAGCAGCTCAGGCTCTGAGAAAGACCAACTTCGTCACCTACCGTATGCTGATGAGGCGCCCTTCAACTCTTACAACCGCCAACACGAATCTACCTGCCTCCCTAATACCCGTGTCGACCTTCTACAAGAGATATACGACTGGGCTGATGGAAATGATAAGCCATGCATCTTCTGGCTGAATGGCTTAGCGGGCACGGGCAAATCGACAATTGCGCGCACAATTGCTTGTAGCTATTCTGAGCAAGGGCATCTTGGAGCAAGCTTCTTCTTCTCGAGGGACGTACAAGATGTAAGCCATGCCGGCAGGTTCTTTACAAGTCTTGCCGTACAACTGTCAAAGCATGTACCATCTCTCCAGCATTATATCTCAGATGCTATCTCCAAGAACGAGGAGATTGCGAGCCAGTCCCTTAGCGATCAGTAGCGCCAGCTTATCCTCCGCCCCCTATCGAAGCTAGAAAGCTATAATAGCCATCTCTGCTGCATTCTTATAATCGATGCTCTCGATGAATGTGACAACGAAGACCATATTCGCATAATTCTGCAGCTTCTAGCCGAAGCTCGGTCGTTAAAGAGAGTACAACTTCGTGTCTTTTTAACGAGCAGGCCTGAAATTCCCATCCGATATGGGATTTGCACTATCCCACAAACCGAACACCAGGACTTCGTTCTCCACAACATACAGCCATCGATTGTCGATCATGATATATCTCTATTCCTAGAACACAATCTGAGGAGAATTGGGCAGGAATGGACTCTTGGAGCTGACTGGCCCGGCGAAGAAGTTCTAAGACAGCTAGTTCTATATGCTAGTGGCCTCTTCATCTGGGCGTCAACGACGTGTCGGTTCATCCGGGAGGGGAGGCGATTTGCACGTAAGAGACTGGACACAATTCTCAAGGGTAGCAGCCGTGCTGTTACTGCACCAGAGAAGCACCTCAATGAAATCTACCTTGCTGTTCTGAAGCACTCGATCTCCTCAGACTATTCGGACGAAGAGAAAGAAGAGGCATGCGATATACTAAAGCACATGCTTGGAAGTACAGTGGTTTTGCAGTCACCTCTTTCTACCTCTGCATTAAGCAGGCTATTACAGGTTTCCAGGGAAGAAGTTGATTCAACATTTAACGACCTTCATGCAATCCTTGATTTTCCAAATGACCCGACTCGCCCGCTCCGCCTTCATCACCCTTCATTTCGCGACTTCCTCCTCAGCAAAGATCGATGTGGGGATTTCTGGGTAAATGAGACGGAGGTACATCAGGTGCTAGCTAGTAGCTGCATGCAGCTGATGTCCCAGACTCTCAAGAAGGACATTTGCGACATGCATGCTCCTGGGACTCAAGCTAACCAAGTTGACTGCAGTCGTCTACAGGAATACCTTCCGCCGGAAGTTCAGTACGCATGTCTCTACTGGGCCCAGCATCTACAACAGAGTGGCGCACAGGCTTCTAATGGCGAGGAAGCCTACCGGTTTCTACAGGCTCATTTACTGTACTGGCTTGAGGCACTTGGGTGGATAGGCAAGATCTCCAAAGGGATTCAAGCAATCTTGTCCTTAGAGGTTCACTTTTCAGTAAGTTATCTTTTCGTCGTTTAGAAAGTTCTTAACTTGCCCCTAGGCTATTGAAAGCCCCGATTGGCATGCATTCATTCATGATACAAAGCGATTTGTATTATATAATCGATCGGCGATTGAAAAAGCACCCTTGCAACTATATTGCTCTTCTCTCGTCTTTGCGCCAACAAATAGCATTGTTCGAAGAAACTTCGAGGGGTGTATTCCAGATTGGATTCAACTGAAAGTAAAAGTGCAAGCACACTGGAACGCGGCGCTACAGACGCTGGAGGGCCACACTAGATGGGTCATGTCCGTGGCCTTCTCTCCCAACGGCAGGCAGGTCGTGTCAGGGTCGTACGATCAGACAGTGTGGCTCTGGGACGCAGCCACGGGAGCGGCACTACAGACGCTCGAAGGCCACACTAACGCGGTCGCGTCCGTGGCCTTCTCTCCCGACGGCAGGCAGGTCGTGTCGGGGTCGTACGATCAGACATTGCGGCTCTGGGACGCGGCCACGGGAGCGGTGCTACAGACTCTCGAGGGCCATAGTGACGAGATCGCGTCCGCGGCCTTCTCTCCCGACGGCAGGCAGGTCGTGTCGGGGTCGTACGATCGGATGGTGCGGCTCTGGGACGCAGCCACGGGAGCGGTGCTGCAGACGCTCAAGGGCCACACTGACGAGGTCGCGTCCGTGGCCTTCTCCCCCAACGGCGACCCATTCTCTATGTTACAAGTATCTAATCATTGGGTACTAAAAAGTGGTACGAAGATTCTTTGCCTACCTCCCGATTATCGCCAATACATTTCAGCTAGTTGGAAAACAAATCTTGTTTCAGGGCATTCTTCTGGCGTAACGTCATTGTTCTGCTTTAAAAACGCAGCACAGCTTGTTATATAGAATTGAGAGAAATATGTTTATTTCTTGGAGGGTCTTAGGAAACCATCTGCTTTTATATTACTTTAGGATTGCCACCTGCCTTCTAGCACTTACTAGAAGGTAACATATTTACTGCATGTGTCACGATGAATAGAGGCTAGATACCTTGCTGATTACTAAGTAAGTTAGTGAGCAGCTTTCTATTTCTTTCTGTCCAGTGATTACTTCAGTGAGCTTACAGCGTAGATATTGTGGCACGTGCTGTGCCCCCACAAAGATCGTCACTCGCTTTGATCCAAGGTACTGTACCAACCCGCGTGGCGATCTTGCATGAATCTGCACGCCACAACCGCCACAAGGCTGTTGACGATCTCCCATAAAGTGGGGAGGCCTGAGAAACTCGGCAAAGACCTTTTTACAAGTTTAGAGATGGCATAAGCTTGGTGGTGCAGCTGTGGTAGAGGAGGTCTGTTTCGCTATAAAAGGACACTCTTCGCAAATCAGGCGTGAGGGCAACGGCGCGAACGTGATTTTTTTAGTCGGAAGTATCTAGGGTGTCCGGGAGTAGCTATAGAATCTAACTTGAAAGAAAATGTAAGAGACATTAAGGTGTGCACCGATTTTACGATGCTTGAAGTCAAAGTACCTAACATTTTTTCCGGCACGTAGGGTTTTTGTTGGATCCCTGATCACGTGTGGCTGCCTAGCCAGGCAGCTACAGTCTCTTGTCTATATAAGAACACCTAGACAGCCAGCTTCTACAATTAAGCATGCTACTATCACTTCTTCTTCCAATCCTCAACTGGTTATGAGCCTCCTTTTTTAATGAGAATTGGATGATTAGCCTTAGTATGCTTCCGTCCTGGCTACGATAAGACCAGTCCAGCAAGAGACGCCTCATACTCCCAACCAGTCAGCCAAGCAGAGGAAGCGCACCTCCCAAAGACCACTGTCCACATCACATCGCTCAATCAGACCCCCAAACAGCGAAAGCGCAGTCCCAATCGACCAGCATATACCAACGATGAACGCAACGTATTCCAGAGCCGTCAGGGCCAGTCAGGGCCAGAGCAAGATGCCAGAGCCAGGTCAGAGCCAGAGTCAGGGTTTGCGGAGGAATCACAAAGTATAGAGTCAGGGGGAGCAACATTAGGGGGAGCAGCGTCAGGAGGATGTTTGCCCATCATCTCAGGCTTAAGGAGGAGAGTCTCCCGGGTAAAGCTAAAGATAAGGAGATCATGGGATCCGTTTTTGGGGTGCCACGGCCCTTCGGGTCCATGGCACAGGGGGAGTGTTGGATCCCTGATCACGTGTGGCTGCCTAGCCAGGCAGCTACAGTCTCTTGTCTATATAAGAACACCTAGACAGCCAGCTTCTACAATTAAGCATGCTACTATCACTTCTTCTTCCAATCCTCAACTGTTTTCCGGCACGCAGGGATGGACGTTAATGCTACTTGTCACGGTGAGCTTGTGCACGGGCCTTCGTATTCCCATCGTGCAACACTGCAACTTGTCCTCTGTCGACAGTAGTGCTTCCGTGAACAGCTAGTAGTCTACCACATAGAGAGCGTCTGCCAACGTCTGCTAGTATTTGCTTCATACAGTTGCTTATAATATCGGCTTCCTCTGCGTACTATGGTACTTGGGGGAAATATTGTACGGCTTCCGTACATTCTGAACCTAGTATATTCTAGAGGTTTCTGCCAAGGAGGGGTCTTTACAGGGGTACTACCCAATAATAAATCTATGCTACCTTGCCGCTTTTTGGGCCAGAAATACCAACTCTCATCATGGAACCCTCATTGAGTGTACCTACACCAAAGACACCAACAAAGTCGACTTCTCGAGACGAACGATTACGCTGTCAAACCCTCTATTTCGAAGCTGGCTGGACTCAAGATCAGATTGCCCTTCAATTGAACCTCACTCGACGTCAAGTTCAGTACGCATTAGCTACTCGATTAACCCCTCAACACCACCGCCGAGGCTGTAAAGCCTATTTGGATACACCTCAACGTAAACGCCTTATCGAATGGGTCACATCTTCGAGAAAGACTCGCCGTACTCCATGGGCTGAAATTCCGGCTATTTTAAAGCTCGACTGTGGTCCTGATGCTATTCAGGCTGCGTTCAAGAGGGAAGGCTATGCTCGACGAGTTGCACGCCGAAAGCCTGTCCTCACGTACGCGAATAAGATTCAAAAGCTTCAATGGGCTATCGAACACGAGGATTGGACAGAGGAACAGTGGTTCTCGAATATCATGAGCGTAGTATATAGAAGTCACCTTCCTCAAGCCTCTCTTTATCAAAGTCATTATGATATATAAGAGAAAAATAATTCAAAGAATTGTAAGAAGCCGCTAGAGAGTCTTTTAGGATAGATGTGTGACATCACTTTTCCCAAAGTTAAATGCAACTGATTAAAACAGGTACTACTGTATGAAGTGCCTCTTTGTTGTATTTATTTTACCTGTTTAAGACAATTAAGCATAATTGAATAATGGTTTACACAGGTTGAAACACACTCTTATATATTCTCGAGTAGATATGTAAGACAGTAGACGCTCGTGAGCGTGTCTGGGTGCGTCTTGCTGAGCACCTCTTCTTGTTTTCTTCCGTGCCTACGAACTTCGCAGCCGTGTTAGCGAACATACGGGCCAGACTCGTTCATGCCAAAGGTAAAGGCGGTCCCCATACCATTATTGCGCAAGCCCAAATTGAAGTCGTCTGGAAGATAGGCGCTCGCTTAAGCCCTCAAACATCAACATCCGGAGGCCCATATGCTATGATCAATACTCTTTTTACTTACAACTTCTATAGTAAGCTAGATATAGGAATGAAAGGGATGGATCGAAGCAGGTTTTGATAGTACGGGAAGGAGTGCGCGATGTGAAGCTATTCAGCTGAGTGAGTCTTTTCAGCTAGGGCTGTATATACGCGCCGGGACTTACCAAGACCCGCCTCATATGTCCCCGCAACTCACTACTGTAGATTAAAGACAGACCGTCAAGGTTTAGAGTTCTGCTACGGACCGTTCCACAACCTACTGTAGTACTGTATGGGACGCCGCTCTGAGACACTTAATTATTAAGCAATGTATGAGCCATCATACGTTACCCCACCAACACACCATCATATGAACGGACCACATCCAGCTGATGTCGATGGCCTTTCACGCTGGTCTACATATGGGTAGGCTCATTTATTTCGAGCTACATAAGCGAGACTAAGATTTTGGAGCTGCTTTGACAGATGGGAATCCAGTTTTGCAAGCGACTAAACGATCAACTGCCATTGCCAGAACCATCTCCCAAGTTAGAGACCTCATAGCAGTGGCTGTTATTGAGGAGTTACTGACGGTAGAACGTAAGGCTCTGGCAACAAACCACTACTCTTCCGAATCACAGCGGCAGTATTCTCATCCCTATCTCGTAGTATACATGTTCTGGATAAATAAGCTTTATTCACATCCATCTCACTATTGATGAGGAGAATTCAAAGATAGTGTAAGAGGTCGACTACTGCTGTGTCTATCCATTCATGATACCAGGGTCCACAGATCACTATGCTCCATCCAGTGTATAACTGGGTTATCCGAGGACGACTGTTAGGAGAGCAAGTTGGAGAGAAGGAAAGTGTCTCGAAGAGGGGGTTGCAAAGGCGTTGATTTCTAGGTTCATCGAAGAGGAGGAAGCCTATATACCTCCAAAAGGCTCTCTTTATGACTCATACCGGTCTTGCGCACCCCGTGACCTTTCAGTTGGTGTTGCTTGCGCTTGTTGCATATGATGTCTGCTGCCGCAATCTTTTTATGGCTTGCATGCGATAGTATAAGAAAAGAGGATCTAAACCCTGAGCTTCATATTTGTCCCATATGGATCCGTCCATTCGTTGCTTTAATGAGGCTCTCATCGTACTCCTCTCATCCTCCGAAGCGTGAGTCATCAGCCTATTAGTGAGTTCCTCAACAACTGCATTATCCCGCAGAGTCATTGTGTCTGCGGCAATTCTAGATTAAGTCCGGTTTAAAATTTATTGAGGTCAAGTATAATATAGTATATGACGATTCACTGCACGATTACTGTACACTATAATATCGAAGTTATTGCAGTACTGTAATTGATTGAAAGACTTGATTAACAACTGGACTATATGCCAATTCGATGATCAAGGAAGGAACGATTTTAGGGTGTGAAAAAGGTCTTCCAGTGTCATCAGATGACATTTTGACTGCCGTCAGTAAAGGTCATGAGTGCCATTAAAGAAAGCCATGATGCACTGTCCGCAGATTCATCAGCCTGTTGAATCGGCTTCCTTAATTTCAAGGTACAGTACAGCACCATCATTAAGTTACTATTGTCGGAGTAAGTAATGTAATTTCGAATATTTCTATCAGAAGGAATCGATCATACAGTCAGGTACGAAATCGATGTCTACCCCACACTCTTAGGTTTTGTTCAACCCCCACTTTGCTAAGGCACACTACCTACACCTGGTGACACTAATACAATCATGGCTAGCTGACTCTGCCCCTGCTGAGGCTGAAGAATGATGACTTGAGCCAAAATGGGTGCTGCCTGAGGCAAAGGCATGCTGACCTTGAGGAAGTGCGATGTGTCCCGTCGAGCCTGTATTGATGACAGCGATGAGCACTTAACAACAGCGAGCTCTACAATATGGCGCCGCACCTCACAGACTCACAACATGCCATGATTCAGGATATGATTCTCCCCGAAAAACGTTCGTCGTGACGATGAGCGACCCGTACCCTTCCTACGAAAATGCATGGGACCTTTCGATGAAGATAGCTTTAGCCGGGAACAAACACAACAGGAGGACAAGCTTGGCTTCTGTCAGCTTTCTGACTGGGATGAAGAGAGGACATTTGATGAGGAACCCGCACAGTTTCTACACTACTCAATGGAGTGGAAGGTTACAGTGAACAACAGGGAGGTATCAAAGGAGACGGAACCTGACTTGGTTCTTGCACCAGCTTCTTACTGGCGGCTCTTCTTGAAGCTTAATTTGGAGAAAGTTCTTGTCCGCAAGATGCTGGCAAAGAATAGAACCGTCAAGTGTGAGGATATTAAGATTGTGGTTATAAATATAAAACGCAGAGACCCTGGCGTTACAAAAGGGTTTGATGGCATAAACATTGACTGGTCAGTAATAGCAAGGCAGCCTTCCTATAGGGCGACTTGTTCCGTGGAGACAAGAAACTCAGAGTACACATCTCTTTCAACTACGTAGAGACTAGTCAGCCATCAACCACGTCATCCAGAAAGACAGATACAGTCAGCTGTGATTTCGGCTTCCTCTTTGTAAACTCTTCAAGTTTTCTTGCGCCACATACCAAGATGTCTAAGTCAGCACTAAAGTCTTTTTGGTTAGCTGGCTCCCTGGCATTGGTCGAGGAACGCTAAGCCGATAAGAATCTCCTTTTCCGAGAAATGATCCATCATCCTTAAATATACTTCCACACGATACAGCACAGGCACAAACCCCACAAGGACAGGAACGGGACGCAACGGAATAAGACAACAACAGGGTCATCGACGGCAACTGCTCCCGCGACGCAAGCTACGAGATACGAGCGACAACAGGAAACAGAAGAATATGGATGGACACCACGGCCAGAGGGAGCGAAGGCGGACGCGAAAGCGAGAGCTGTGAAGAAAGAGGAGGACGAGAGCCAAAAGGCGAGGCTTTTCGTGTATCGAATACCTCGGGAGTTGGTGGATCATTCAACATTATTTTCGCTGCTAGAGGAGCGGTATGGCCCGAGCATTCTCGGGGGACGACGCTTCATACTTTCCCAACGGTCGTGGGACTTGCGTTATCTTGACGAGAAGGGACAGATAAGGACACAGCCTCTTGAGGGCGAGGCTAATTGGAAGGATACGCATGAGGTGTGTGTTCCTGAGGACTCGGATGGAGGTTCTTTGCGGGTAGGCGAATATGTATTTGAGCCGACAGGAGACAAGCCTAAAGAGGTAGATTTGAAGTCGAAGGTGCTGAAGAAGTGTAAGATGTCGTGCGGCAAGCGGTATGAATGAGTCACTGTATACTTCCTTGGGGTGAAAGCAAGATCGATCGATTGAGGCGAAGGGTGACAGTTGACGATGGTATACTGGCCCCAGTAGGCAGATTGAATGAAGATATACTTTTTGAAAAGGAATAAGTTACAACAATCTAAGCAAAGCTGTGAACCTGTGTAGTTCGTTAGAAAACGAGGCCCCAACTTGTGGGCTGCCCATCAGAGCGAGTGGAACGAGCGTGACAAGATTGCCTTGTTCTCGTTCTTGAACTCCCTTGTACTCATTTTCGTGCTATTTAAAGGCGGCATTTTATCGGCCTTAGGCTACAAATGAAGACGAAGAACAACTAACCCACAATGTCTAGTGCTGACTTCAGTGTCTTGGCGTTGTGGCTCAAGTAAAATAAAAGAGTTCACAAAGAGGAAGCCGATTTTGAACCCTACTGTACCAGTATTGATGAATACGCAGCACCACATCGGGAGGTCCGCAATGGACCTAAACTGCGACGCAGCTCTTCGTCATCGCAAGTCTTGTTTCATAAGATCAAGAGCATGACACTGTACAGTTGGGGAGGGATGGAGGTCTAGATTGCGTCGCATCTTGCAACTTGAAAAGACTACAGAGGTATTTAGTGGAAATGATGCCAGTCTCAAGCCAGTCAAGAAGGCCCACCAGAGCTAATCCAAAGACCTGCTTTGCATCCCCAAATGAAGATTGGACGAAGATTTCCAACAATGTCGAACGGAGGCGTATGCAAAACCGTATTGCTCAACGTAAATACCGTAAGTACGTGCCTTATCTTCAATTAAATCGAAGTTCGTTCTAAATAATTAATAGGGCAGAATATCAAGAAGCGAGTCGTAGGATTGGACGGGCAAGCAAGTCTCTCGTCACGTACTGTTACGCAACTACACGCTCAGGGTACGCAGACCGACCGTAAGATGAAAGCGAAACAGCACACAGATACTCCACCTTTCTCGTTGCAGGTGCACATTCCTAAGCAGTATACGTCGCAGATGCTGAGTGATGACGACTGCCCATCTTCTCCCGATGGCCTCTACAAGCAAGAGTCGACAACAAATCTTTGGGTACCGTTCGCTTCCTTCAATTCGTATATGTTTCGGCCACATATGAAAAGCGAATGGAGCCCAGTTACTTCTGGAACTGATGTTAGCACAATCTACCAGAACCCGGCAGATTTTACATTTGTAGAAGGGACATGGCCGGATCTTCCAAACCACTGCGACAACTCCTCAACACATCCTCTTGTGAGTCCAGAGCTTTCCAACAAGATCTGATAGCTTGAGAAATATCTTTTGGAACCAATACACGTCTTCTGACGCCGACAGGGTTACAAAGCATAGAGGAGGGAATAAGCGATTGGCAGCGGCTTCCGCATGCAGTTCTGAACCAAAATCTTTGTGGCCCAAGTCATTCAAACAATATTCTAGATCTACTTGTGAGCTGCCGTAGATTGTTCTCAAGATATAATACCATTATTAAAGAAATCTTCATTTCACTTCATATTGTAACAGAAACTAAAAACATGGCACTTTTCTGAAAAGTCCTTCCTATAATTCTTATTGAAGACTATTTGGGTGGGTCAATCGGGCCAAAAGATTGATTCGGATTAGAACTTGCTAACGAGTCTGTCAGAATTGTTTTAAGAAGCAGGGCGGACTTCTTACCCTGGACGTTACTCTAAACGCTGTCATGACGGTTTGACAATTAAGAACCATTTTTCGCTAATTCATTTCGGATATGATCGTGAGACCACTTTGGCATGCCATAATAGAGAAATATTTCAACTTCTGGATCCGCGTCTATTGACATGACGTGAAGGTATTTGCAACCTACGCGTAGAGAGGCGCAAGCAATAAGATGGATCGATTAGCGACAATAGCGCCTTTGATGCCTGGCCGAGGAATTCATTGAAGCAGCCACAATGCTGCCGATTTGAGCCTACATTAGTATAAATTCACGAATTCGAGAAGGCAATTCTTACTTGTATGCTGTTCTGAACCTATTTCGGCGTGTAAGCTGGTCGACCATAAAATTCCGGAACGGAGATGGGAGAACGGGAAACTGGGAGATTTTTCTCTCAGCGGTGGATGGCGGGATGGAGGTAGCTCTATACTTGAGCGCGTTCTGATTCGTTATTGGCAGGATGGACTTTTGTTGGGTAACATCTGAACCTTGAATTTTGGAAACATCAATTTTCTGGAGAAGCTGGGCGCTAGTATGTGTATCAAGAGGCGCCAGAAAGATAAGACATCTTCATCGAACATGCCTCCTATCAATATTGTACTGCTGAATCATTTTATCCAGGATCCTCGTCCGTCAGGACTTTAGCTCTAGATACATCTTCGGCCGTTACTCAATCGAAACCTCTCGACATTTCAGCCCCACGAGACCAGGTAAGAGAGAAATTCTTCCTTTCAACGTCTTCGATGTTGAACATGAATGGCGCTACTCCAGAAATTGGACCGGCACCTTCCGGCTTCAGGGGTCCGGCGAACGCCCCAGCCAACGCCGTGAATTCTTTCTTTGGATCTACCAACACCGCAAGACTCCCAAGCTATCGTGTCATACCATCTATCCTTAGCCGCCAACGAGATTTGTCGATTCGGAGAAGTCGGAGAGTGGAAACACGGCAGTTTTAACGTTTGTATACCGATATACATTGATAATTGGAGCAAGTCTCCAAGGAGAAGAGTACTGCTTAGGGTGCCTCTGCCCTACGAAGTGGGAGAATCGGCATATCCTGGTAACGTGAACGAGAAACTACGCACTGAAGCTGCCACCTTTGTCTGGATTGAGGACAATTGCCCCGATGTCCCAATACCTCACTTATGGGGGTTGGGGTCTCCAGGCGGTCAGAGTGTATGAACCCTCTTTGTAGTATTTCGGATTAATTTTCAGAACACATGCTAATCTAGACAGTTTATGAGGCCTGAAAACGCACCTTTCGGCACGAGAATGACCTGGCATCTTCGACGTGCCATATCATTGGTCTTGAGATCTCCCCTTCCTTGTCGATATATAAGCTACAGCCGTCCAAACATTCTGGAGCATGGATATTTGATTATGGACTACATCGAGACATCAGATGCGGAGATGCTTTCTGAGACTTGGACCAACCTTTGTCAAAGTCAAGACCTGAGGGTCAACCTCTTCCGGGATCTGTCTCGCATCATCCTTTCACTGAGTCAGTTGCCTCTGCCTCGCATCGGGTCCTGGACAATAGACGAACGAGGTGTCTTAACGCTGGCAAATCGTCCATTGATTCATCAATTTCAGTCCCTGGAAAATGAAGGCATTCCGACCAATATAGCGAGGACTCTTACCTATACGACTGCAGACGCATACTATATTGATCTCCTGGCGTGTCATGATAATCGCATACGAAACCAACCCAACTCTATAGTCGACGAAAAAGATGGTCGCGCACAGATGGCGAATCTATTCGCGATGCGAGGGCTTCTTCCCCACAGTCCGACGAAGGGATATCAAAGGTAAGGAGTTTGGCGGTTCTGAGACTGAAGAGACATATGGCGAATGCATAGGTATCTGTTCAGCTCCAGCCCCAGCTGCCGCCCTTATAGTGGGCAGAAGCAGATTATCTTCAGGTACCGGCCTTTTAGCACCATCTTGACCATGATGAAGCTGACCTGGGATTGGAGGAGGCAATATTGAAGGTTGAGGCTCTCCTCGTCGGCGTTTGCGACTATCTCCAATTGCCACATCTGCGAAACCGTCCCATAGCTCTGTTGGAGGTATTGCAGCATAGGATAGCAAATTAATGGTCGTGGGTACGATTGGGCGCAAAGGCTGCCCCTGTGCGCCATACAGTTGCTGGCCGGCGAACAATGATTGAACACCTCCATCTGAATCAACACCCATATTTTGCATGTGATATGCCAGGTGAGCTGGAACCAACGCCTGTACATGGCCAGAAACAGGCACGAAAATGCAATCTTGTTGGAATCGTTGGCAGTTGGTGCAACGCCCCAGGGCGTGTCCTTCAGATCCAGAGCATTTGATCTAGGAAGAATGTTAGCTGCGATTCAAAAGGCAGTGGTGAGCTGATTTTAACAAAGAGATTTTCTAGACAGGTAAAGCAGGCATGACGAAGTCCACCTCTTCTCCTGGATAGCTCGTCATGAGACACGAAATCTTCTTTCTTGTGGCCTGAAAGAAAACTCAAAATCAAATGTGCTTATGCATATTACCGTTCAAGAAAGAAAAGTGTCGTACCTTACGTCTCCTACAATATCTGCACGCAATTGCAGCCCGTTGCCTCGGTGCAGAAGGTGTGAATGACATACGCTGGAACCCATTCCAGCTACCGACTTCATCTCTGCCATAATCTGATGACGATTGCTGAGCATTTGTGTGAGACTGACTATCATAAGATATTGAGGGTAGTATGACACTGCTATTTAAGGAAGTATAAGAATGATATGCTCTTGCGTGTTCGTATTCTTCTCCTGGTGGCGGAGGGTATCGGTATTGGTATTTGGCGGCATCGCCGCCCATGTCTTGCGATGGGCATGATTCGTTGGGTTGATTCAAATGCGACATGCTCGGACAGATCGCCACGATTTTTGTCTTTGGTCGGTCGAATGATAAGGCTCCTTGTGCTCAAAACAAAATTCTCCCAAAAATATATTGTCAATAATTCGACGCTTTTCGTTGCTGGTACTGAAGAGGATGAGCGAAAGAGTCGACCGTTTGGACAAGACGCTTTCGAACTCAATCACGGCAACAAGAATTATACCACATGCTGATGGCCGCACATTATTTATATCTAATTGAGATCTAGGCAGCCATCAACGTGGCTGTGTGGACTGCTGCTAACAGAAGGAGTTAATGATCCCTCTAAGCCTTGTGGACTTTGAACTACAGGTCGGCTGGTAGCGTCCCTCCCGGGATCACCTGGGACCTTTCCCAGCTGGTTCCGCAGAGCGTCAACTTTAGTGATTTCTTAGTTGCTTTGAATTTTAGTTTGGGTCTCTCGAGGCGGTTCTTGGGGCTAGTCAGATGCCTATGCAGTACGCTGGACCTTCCTTGGGATATAGTTGCTGTCACCTTTCGGTGAGTCGTTTTAGGCAATCCTCTTGAGTTAGAGTCATATGAATATGAAGCTACACCTGAAGAGAATAGTGCTCCGGGGTACGGTAAGGCTTTTCTCGATCAAAATAAGCCTTAGAGGACGTGATCAAGGTGGCTTATCATGGAAAACGGCACAACGCGCAATACTAATTCATGGTCAAGAGACTATTGAGTGGCAATTCCTTTGCTCTTTGATCAACTAATCCTGGAGCATGAAAATGATCCAGCAACTTACTTCCTGCTGCGTGGGCTCAAGTTGCTGAAGGAGAAGTATTATAATTGCGTGTTTCTACTCTTTCTCGGAAATTTTCCACTGTTGCTGAAGGCCTTAAACATTCCAGATTCGAATACCCTTGAGTATTTCCAAGCCAACCCTCCTCCTCCTGCGCAAAAGTTTTCGTTAACCGGCTATCCTCTCCTTGGGAGATCAATGTCGATCTTCGGTGCTTCACGGCTAATTTGACTCTCGATCTCGACCTAAGTCTGTCAGCCTTAATATTCCCAATCAATCATGGTTTCTTACTTGACTATCTCTATAACTATTAAGCTCTCCTAGTGGAAGAGTCCATCTTATTTTCTGGTCTTTGAACAACGCATGCGCAAGGTCATACCATCCAGCCAACGCTCCAAGAATGAGGAAAGAACCTGCTGCCTAAAGTTTAAATAGTGAGAAATCTTAGTATCAATTCATAAAAATGAGAAGGTACCTTTTGAAGGTTGAGCGCGGTACCATCCTCATTCATTGCTGTCATGAAGTGAGATGCAGAGACGAACGCCGCCGTCAAAGTTACCGAAGTAAATATTGTGAGTAGAACTAAGTTTGTCTTGATACCAGCAATGGTGAAGAGAAGAAACAGAAAGAACCATGCCAGAAAGAGCAAAGCAATGGCATTTTGAAATTCGTTCGTGGTAGTGTATTCAGAATTCACAAAAAATGCCGGAGTCATAGTGGCGGCATACGAGAAATAGTAGGCACCGAAACACGCGAAGACCGTGAACTCAAAAGCCTTTTCGTTCTATATAGCATTAGAGTATGTAACAGATCCATCTAGAGACTTACCATATACTCCAGAATGGCTGTGATCCAAGAACCCAGGCCACCAACGAACCACAACATTCCCACAATCATAACGTCCTCGTGGATCCCTTTCGTTTGTAAAAGAAGAAATGCCAGCATCGTGTTCGTTACTGCAGAAACAGCTATTCCACTAGTTTAATGTTGTAAGTCTCGCTATTTTTGATTGATAATCTATAATACCTACAGTGCTCCAGGATCCACATTTCGCTGGGCGCGTCGCTCCATGGTGTATGAAAAGTCCATATTGTCTTCTTACGTTTCTGAATCTCTAGGAGTAGAATGAAACTTCACCTTGTAACTTAACAATGTAAAATCAAGCCAGACTCATATAGTCATGTACTGTATTGATGACATCTATGGAAAGTAGCTTGACATTCTTTACGAGCTTAAGATGACACTACTGTGCTAACGAACTTTAAAATAGATAAATGTTATGTTCTACTTTTATAGACTTAAGACGGAAGCAAACATAGATTAATCCCTTAACTGTGCATGATGAAGCTTAACGGAGAATAATAGCTGGTTGTAAGAAAAAACTCCAAATGGCTTGTCTTGTCCACCAACTGTCATCATCTTGATCGATGGCTTGCAGACTTTTCTTCCTAAGCCCTGAGTCCATTTTCAAGTCTTCTACAAGGAAAGCTTCAGTGGTCTCTCTGCAAATATAGCGATCAAACTCAGGGTGGCCTTGGAATGTCAGCAGACGGCGTGGCCAATATACCCCTTGTATTTGGCATTGAGCACTTCTTCCTAAGATAATACAATTTGAAGGTAGGATCCCATTGGGCGGAGGAATAACGTGATCCTGATGGACCAGCTGAATCCGCATGGGATTGGGGGGTTTTGAGCTCGTTGCAGTACTGAATTCATCTACAAAACCGGACGAAAGGACGATAGGCTGTACACCAATCTCCCACTTAATTCGTTTCACATCCAGCTCTAAAATAGTTTTGCAGAGAATCTGATGACCAAAACAAGATCCAAAAAGCTTGATATGAGGCTCAAAATACCACACAGTCTTGATGAAAAGCTGCAACTTATATATCCAGTTTTTATGTCCATCGTTAACGGAAGCAGCTAGAGCAAATATTAGTAATAGTATTATGAAGGATAATGTTATCATTTTGCTCACACGAACCGGTGATCACAAAAACATCAACGCCACTGAGTGATCTCGGGTATTCTTCTTGAACCACATCGTAACTGGATATGACAGGCGTAACGGAAGGCCCCCCCTGTTGACTTAGACTTCCGATGAGTTCTTTGAAAAGAGGAGAAAACTTGTTCTGTTCCCAGTGAGAGTTTGGCTCGTTGGCATCAAGAATGATGATATGAAGAGTACTGTTCATGTTGATTGTATCTTTGATGAGTGGAAGAGACAACCTGACCTTGGCTTTAAATATATCTCCTGATTCTATAGTGGACCCCTTCACAACAGATAACTTATTGTACTATTATTGTTCAGTATCCTTCTCATTTCACTGTAGAGAAGTCAGCTGTAGTCAGTACTCCAACCTTTAAGATCTTCTTCATCTTTTTTTGGATTTTCACAAGTCATGCGGAGGCAGAATGTATAAATCCAGAACACCCATTAAAGGCTTTGCTATTTCCATCAGGTGTGACTGAAAGAATTGGATGACTTGATTACAGGAATATTTATTCTCACTTCATTATTCCAGTAAAGCTTACCGTATCTGCTGACCGTAATAGCAATTTAATGGTGGGTATTCTTCAAGTATCAGTTCGTTACAAACAGCCTGGACTGATAATAACACAGTATCTCCTTGGTGAAGGTTAATCCACATGCCTTTACTGCTCATCTTTCTACTTATTGGTCACTGGTGACTACGATGCCTCGCGAATTCCCTGGAAGTCGGCTCGAGATAATGCCGGTGTGCCTTGGTAGTATCAATGTGAACGATACAGACCTGCGCTTTTTGAATAGTTTTACAGGTGTGCGGTTTTGCCAATGCTCCCTTGAGATTCTTTATCAGCCAGTCCAAGGAGTAGAAAGGCGAATACATAGAGATGAACAGATTTGTTACATTACCGAATTCCCAGACGATGGAATCGCAAATGCAGTTGGCCTGCAATTCAAGTCCCCTTTTTATGTAGATGCAAGTTGCTTGCTCGTTTCTTCTATGGCGACGAATGACGGCATTGTTATGGTTCCTGCCGCCCAGTACGAAATGCGGTTTCAATTCGCTGTTCAGGATCAAAATAGATGGCTTCCAATGAGTCTTCACCAATTATTTGGATTAGATCCTTCTCAATGGCAGCCTACGGCAATCCTCAGTAACGGCTCTAATCCTTCGTTATGGACCAGGGGATATCATCCTCTGGGAAGCATTGGCAATGGTCACGATAGTGCTCTCTACCGGATCCGCGTAGAATGTAAGTACGGTGGGAGCAAAGAGCTCCAATCGTACCAGAAATGGCAGCTTATTGCCTGGGATTTGAGGATTCATTGCAGATGGACGGAACCTGCTCCCTCGGTTTCTCATTCAGCCTTGACGAATTTGGCAGTGCCTACTATTAAGGTACCAGAACCATCATCACGGGCCCGTTTGAAGGCCCGATATAACCCACGAGAGCGAGCCTACAATGCGATTACGACAAGACGTAGAAGTAAGAGATTGGAGAATAAAGACCCTGAAAGGAAGTAAGGCAAAGCTGTACCTAAGATCAATCTACACAGTAAAGAAGCGATTTTATTTGCTTCAATTTCTTTCCTGACTTAAGTTGCACAATGCGGTCATAATTTCTCAAGATCGGATTCCCATATCCTAGCATTTGTGCTTCATACTCTTGACTAAGAGCGCTGGACATCAGCTTACATGAAATTGAACAGCTTTCCGATACGGATTTTCTGATGATAATGGATACTATCGGCAATCTTTAAGGATGGTAGCGATGATGCGCCAGCTAATGAAATGCGGCAATCAATAAAAGTGATGGGAGACAACGGCGGATCTAAATGATAGGAACGAGACGCCGCTGAAAGCACTGAGGCCGCAGTCCAAGTGTATCGGTATAATAATACGAGCGTATATACATGTTGTTATTTCTCAGCTTGGGAAGACATAGAAGGAAGGCATCTGGATTAACACAACGGGTGGACAAGTCCATCTTGACAGAATTGTTTTAAAGTATGAAGGAAAGCCGTATCCTGCAAAACCATAGCGGAAACCAATGAAGAATTGATGTTTCAATTTCACAAATCAAGCATTTCGTCTTCCATCACCAAGGCATGCGCTCTATGCCATAAACATCAAGGGAATGAGGGCAAGTAATCCCAAAAAAAAGCGTCGTCTTGGATATCTATGACTCATGTTCCAGAACACGTGCTCAAAATTGTGAAGCAGAATTGGGGTGATAAAGCTAGGGACCTATGTCACTAAGTCCATGTTATTGAATGAATCAGGACGGACGCAAAGGAATCTCAAATCATCATCGGCTTTGTCAGCAATGAACCCCCACGTGCTGTACAGTATCTACAATATTATAACTCATCCTAGGCCACAGATCTAGTTGAATCTGCTTTGCCAGAATGGTGCTAGTGCAGACGATAGTTATTCTATATAAATCGCCCCTCCCTCGTCCCTGCATTTTGAACGCTACCCGTCTCTGTTCGCGTCTCCTGTCACGGCCATCGTGATGGTGACTCAGTAGATTGTTTTGGCGCGAGCCAGACACAGCTTAACTTCCCAGTGCCAGACGATGAGGCTCTAATCGCGTACAGCAATTGGCCCAGCGCAAAGATTACTAATGAGAAATGGCGGACGGCTTCTCAGCTGGCTGGCGAGGTTACAGTAGACAAGGGTTATAATCTTCACTGGCTGAACATTAACCAGAAAGATGGTAAAGACATGCTGATCGCGAATGGAGTCTTGGAGGGCGTTGCAGCGAGATTTGTAAGCTGGGTCTCAAGATGAGTAGATGATGTTCATGGAGATTAGGTTTGCGCTTTCGATTTCAGCTTTCTCCTGTAAAGTCTCAATAGTCGGGTTAATGGGGATGGATGGAGTGGAGCTAATAGACAATATCAAGAGGATGTTTCAATCGATAGCTACTATTATTCTATCGATGGACTAATATAGGTTGTGACGCGGAGGTTGCTCAACAAAAATACCAGCGTTTCGAAAGTGTCCCTCAGCGCGACTCTGTCGACTACCTACTGCTTTGACACAGGATTTTACATAACCCTCGAAGTCTTTCTGAATGAGGCTTTTATGGCCCCACATGTGTTTTGGTTTCTCCAAAGAATTCTTCAATTGGATTGGTCCTGGGGGTGTATAGTGCGAGAAAGCCAACTTTTACGCCAGCATCCTTACACATTTGCTGGATTCTGTCTGAGTAGTGGAACGCAACATTATCCATGATAAGTACGGTCTCGGGCTCTGGCCATCTGCCACAGTGACGGAGTAATTACTCAATGAAGTCTTCAAAAATAGGCTTGTCTACAGATCCGTATAAGAAACGGGATAGCTTTACGCCTTTCTGTGTGTACGCTGCAAGAAGTTGCAGTCTGAGTCCACGTTGGAATTTAGCCTTCTGTACAGGCGTGATCCCTTTTGGAGCCCATCCCTTACGCTGGTACATGCCTGGTTTATTGAAGCCAGACTCGTCGATAAATACCAGATGATACGACCGGTACCCAAGCGTCTTAAGTCTATACTGGTAGAAATGCCGGAGCTCAGGCTTCTATTGCTCGGCCACACGACGCATTACCTTCAAAGTCATATTATATTTATCCAAAGCAGATCCCCACAGCAATCGTACGCCTCAGTTCTCACAAGATCAAGTGATTTGTCGTTCTCAGCCAGCCAAGCTGTTGCTGCAACTACGCCATCGATGGCTGATGAGCTGTACTGCACAGTTGACACGTCCAGAGTAGAGGAGGAAGACAAGAGCAAGGCACAACCAGAGCGATTAGGAAGGCAATCGAAGAAGAAATCCGGACAACAGAAGGGCAGGAGCATTGGCGTTGCGTCGCCGTGATCAAGACGCCAGGAACTATGATCGCATCAGGGTAACGTGCAGAGATGAAGCCGAACTTCAAAGGTCAAGAAAGCAGCGGAGAAGACCGCGGTGACAGGTGTTAGGGTGCTACGAGACCAACTATATCCGTGAAGGTAGACAATGCCAACCGAACAGCCATTCTCGATCAAGATGGAAAGGTTCTACCCGGTGCCGCCGAAATCCTTGGAAGGAAAACGATGTACACATAGCCAAGATAGGATGGCTTAGCAGAAGGACACGGGAAAGCTTACGGATCAATGGTTGTCTATGTCACAAAAGGCAGCGAAGCAGCACGACTGTTACAAGACCAATACTTCCATGTCGCAGAGAGTCAGCTTACACCAGGTTTTCGAGCCGCGATATGGCCCGCAGAATGTTATAGATGTCAGGAAACAGGGCACAAGGCATACTCATGCACGCAACCGCAGGTCTGTGCTAGATGTGCTCAAGTGGGACACCATCACAGTGAATGTCAAGCAGTAATACCAAAGTGTATTACATGCGGAGGCCACACGAATCGCTCAGCGGGACTGCGGAACACGTCACAGCTCCGGATGCATAAAACCTTCCAAATACTTCAATTGAATGTCCGGAAGCAGCGAGAGGTGCAACACAGTTTAATGAGTGATGAACAACTAAAGGATTATGGAGTGTTGGCGATATCTGAGCCATATGCGAGGATCATCGACGGCACTCTGCGATCACAGAGCAATCAACGACTTTCGATCGTCGCGACTCTCAACATCTGTAGAACTGCTACCTTCTTTGCTCTGCCACTATACAGGCCATATCTATACCATATCCTTCTCTGCCATATGCGTGTCTTAGCAGAGCCCTGTGCATGTGAGATAGATGCCATCTCTCTCGTGTCCGTGCCGATTGCCTGTTAACGTCCCAAAGAGTTACGCATGTATATGAGATGTGGCTCAAAGAGCCTCATCCCAGCTTCGCGTAGTCTAGAATTGGTCGATTAGGCTAAAAAACGGCGTCAAATGTAGTTGACGAAAAATGCTCGCTGCTAAGGATCCAGGATGCCGTCAGGAGGCAGAAGGCTCATGGTGATTTCCTCGCAGATGACACCTCTGGCAGCGGCAAATACTTGGATCCCAGTGCAGCTCAGCTTTGACAAGATGATGCGCTGCGGAGTAGGTTGAATCCACCGCGGTCGCAAGCGCCCTGTGTCAACTCTTCCTCCCCTATCGCGACTCCATCAAATGATCATTATAGGCTCTGGATCGTATTGACCGAAGTCTCATCCTCAGGATGCATAGCATCTACAGGTTCGTAGAGGGCACACGTACAGGTGTTGAGTCTTCGCAGGAGCGCGTGCGGGGTATACAGTAGCTCAAGGTGTATTGTATCGTGAAAACTACAGTATCTGTCGCTCGCCAAAGACCTTATGTGGCGCCTCGCTCTTCTAGTAAGGTGCTTGTTGGTATCCCTGTCCAGCGAGGGGGCTGAAACTTTCGTAGTTGTTTAAGGGAAGCCGATTTGTTAACAACTGTAGAGAGGATCTGGTTGTACTCGCAGTCCGAAAGTCGAGGGGCCATTTCGAGCCTGTAGACTATTGCAGAGTTGGAAAAGGAGACAGAGAACGCTGACATTGCGGAGGACCACGCGTAGACTCATTTTTGCCTTAGCAGGAAAGATAGAATCGACTAGCATAGTCGTACTAGTTATATGGGGCTTGTGGCTTAGCATCAGAACTTTAAATGTCAAAAGTCGGACGCTGAACTTGAATTGTATTGTACAGAATGTCGTCTTGACGAAGTCAACTATGAGAATAGGGGAATAAATGGAGTAACTTATGCTAACTTATTCTAGCACACTCTCGTAAACCTCTTGCGACCAGGTTCCTTCTGTTCGCGTCAGATGGAAAGCCGATGTAACAACTGACCTTGGCAGTACTGTTAATCATGATGAGCGCACCACTGGACACCTTCACATGGGGCTTCTACTTCTAAACTACTTCAGGTCAGGAATCCGGAAGCTGAATACACAGTGATGATGTAAACCTATTTCAAAGTGCAAGTAGATTTGAGTTAAAAGAAAAGAAACCATTTCTTCTTGGACCTTTCAGTACCAAAACTGATAAGCGGGGCCCGCTCATCATCTTCAGTTATCCATGGCTCTTTTTCAACCCATAGATCAGGTGCTCCGATGACGGTTGTATCAATGTTCTGACTGACGAGGCGGATTGCTAATTGTCGCACTGTTAGCAGGAGGGCCGAAAAAGTGTTAATGCATACCTTGTTCTTTGTCATACCCAGCGCGAATAAGGATTAATCTCAGATCTAAGAGAAGGGTTCTGAATAATCTTGGATTCCAGCTTGAGCTCTCAAGAGTAGGGGAAAGACTTTGTATGATTTCTTGGTATTGTCTCTCTCGAGTGAGGGAGGGGAAGCTATTCCAAGACTTCCTCAACGTACACAAATCTTGCCATTGAAGATAAATAGTATCAGTTGCATCAAGATAGCTGAGACATGTATCAATGCTTTTCCACGAATATCCATTTCCATTCATTTTTTGGCATACTTCATGGATAATCTCGGCGTCTTGGAGACTATCAATACGTAAAAGCTCTCGATAGGCCCAAGTCGTTTCAAGATTCATGGACATGTTGTATTTCCGATAGGTAGACTATGATTGATTCTGGAATGACAAGATGGTAATGAAGAGATCTCAGGCAGGGTGCTTCAAGCTTTGTACAAGAACCAAATATGTTGGAGATCTTGTAAGTAGCAATACTCTTTCAGTTGACTGAGGTATAATGTCACTGTGGAATAGCAGCATATAATCACCTTATCACAACATGCTTTAAACCCAATGTTACACTCTTACCTATCCCTCATATACAAATCTAAGCTTTATGTAGGGAGCGGGTATCTTATATGCTACACAGCCTTTAATGAAACGAGTCCCGATGTCCCGATTATATGGGTCTATAAATAGACTTCTGTAACCAAACCTAAAAAGACTCTCTCCATTGTTGGTCATATGATTTCTATTTCCGGTACATACAGTACCTATCGACATTATTGGTCCTTAAAGCTGGCATCAAAGCCATTTTTAGCCCTTCTACCAGCCGTCAGCAATGATGTTCCCCAAGACGATTGACCACAGTCTGCCATAAGCCCAATGGCTTATATATCATCTAGCAGCAATATGTAAATGTGATGGTCTGTCGTTAATTAGAGTATGGATAAACTACCCAGAAATTGGGCAAGATCTAACGTAACTTACCCTTGAGACCTGGATATGAAAGTCTCATGTCTAAAGAAAATGGTTAACTTAGAGACCCTTTCAAACAACCATGGATAATTTTAGAGTTTTACATGTAGCTCGCCGACTGTAGTTTTGTATCTTACCGAATATTTGAAATCGGTCTACCACTCATAGTCCCTATTGCCTTGGATCATGATGCCGCAAGCGGTCTTCCTGATGAAGTCTGTAAGTTATAACAACCCTTGGAGTCTGTCGGTGTTGTCGAATTGAATCCTGGACTTCTTGCCTTTCTCAGCCATTGTCTGTGCTCACCTGAAAGGTCCGTCAGCCCACACGGATTTGTCTGAACGCTATCCTCTGCTAGTGATAGTCAAACCTCCTTGTCTCATTCCTCGTCCTAGACTTGTGTACAAATGAATGAGATCTTGTATATGTCAAACCTTTCCGATACTGCTCAACTTGGTGCCTATCAAGGGTCAATCCTCGAGTGAGTCTGAGAAACAACTGGCTGCCTTCAAGTTAAGATCTTGCTTGCGTCATTTACATGCCTTAAAATTTAGCTGACATGAATCTCGGATAGTGGTATTGAAATTAAATATCAAAAGCAGAAAACATGTTTGCTGGCGGTGCTCCTCGTGCAGGTCAACTTCTGAACATGATCCAGTGATTCGCAAAAGGCGAATCATCAACCGCAGATAGCTTAACGAGGTGGAAGGAAGATGAATAAGTTAGGCATCCCATAATTACTACGAACAGTATAAATGGACAGAGTACACTTTCGGGAATTGGCCCAATCATAATACGGCTTACAATCAAGCCCAGATCCCCAATCTTAACACGGGTAACATCTATGGCTTGCATAGGTTCGCCTGGCATGGTGTTATCTCAAACTCAGACGCTTCATTTAGAATTTATTCCCACAGCTTTTGTAGAGAGACTGGGATATCACAAAAGAGCTCAGAGCCACAGCAAACAATCCGCGAAGTGATTGCAACGACTTTACCACTACACATACTTTCCCACTAAGATTCACCTCTCGAACAGGCAACCATGCCGAGTTTTTGCATCATCTTTCCTCAAATAGTTGTTGATTTCCGTGCCGATGTACGGTTGCAAGGGAGTGAACCATAAGTCCTCCGACAGGTCGCCAAGCAAGACTTCAATCTGCCAGTGAGCATCTTCAAGTTTCCTAGGACTCCAACCCAATCCGCCTCTAGCTACATGATCTCAATATTTCCGGGTACCGAGATCTCGCCTTTGATCACTTCGTGATAATTTTCGGCTCGCTCGCGAACGCAAATGTTGGCAAAATGGGCGATGCATTGAAAGGGCGATGCTCTAAATCACCGTGTCATTATTGGGCATATCAGTTGGTAGAATCCGCGTACGGGTCTATTCGATAAAATCGAAGTCTGGGCAGCATAGACAAGGCTGGGAGACTTTACAGGCGCTGTGCAGCAACTCCAACTGGCAAGTCGTCCGTGAAACATTCAGGCATCGATTACCTTTCAGAGTTTCGGAATTTACATCAGGCTGGTGTGAAACTTCGATCAAAACAGAATTGGCAGAGCTTGATTTAGAGCGGGATTGGATTAAGCACACTTGAATGCAACATTATTGCTCTTGTTAGCAGGTATTCACGATGTAGATTTCGAGGTAATATTATCTTTAAAGTTGTCAATATTAGTCTTGAATACCCGCAATACTTTCCTTGTCGGTTCTGCGATGTCTTTCCAACCTCTCTAAGTGCATGAAAAGGACTCTGACAAAATTTGGCATGCGTAGTATCATATCAGGTTGAGCGAAGTAATGAGAGGTAAATTCCGATGAGAAATTCCACAGCTCAAACAGACCTAATTATTGTTTCAAGACCTACGTCTGATTAGTAATATGGACCATGTAGCTGCTTGAATACTTACTCTTCCCTTTACTGTCTGAGGATCGGCGGGGGCGCATTCAATTCTCAAGAGAAGGGCGACACCCGTAGAACTACACCGGTCTCGTCACGCGGTATTGGAAGAATAATAAAATTGAATCGAAGCGAGAATCACATCTGAACCAGGAGCGTTTGCTGCAGAGTCTGTCTAATTTAGATGTTCGATAAATCTTCGGTAGATCAAATGTTAAACAGACACATACATATGAAGAGGAGAAAAAAAACCACCAGGGATAGGTCCGGAAGTGTGGTTCGGTGGCATCTCGTAGGTATGAGCGTGATCGTCGAAGTGTTGTAAAGGCGGTGAGTGAGTATTGAGTAAGCATTGGGGTGCAAATTCCGACGCCAACTGTTAGACTGGAGGCACAGGGGAAAAAAAACCTCACAGGCGATGAACTGTATGACCAGAGACGCTCTTGGTGCGTCTATCATCAGTGAAGCACGGGAGTGGCCACTGGCTTACTTGCTGAGGCTGATTGGTTTAGAAACATCCCGCGAACTGCATCATTCTTAGCTAAGAATTCTTCTGCGGGGTTGATCCATGAACAAAGCGCAGTTGTAGAGACAATTTAGCTAGTCACAAGAGAAACGAGCGATTTGATACGGGAACAAGATCTCAAAACAAAGGAATCGAAATCTGAACCTGAATTTGCTACTTACGGTAATCTCCTTGTTATAGGAAACCAAGGTCGATCATATATGTAGGCATATATACATTCGGTACAGTATGTATATATCTTCAATACAGAATATGTGAATTGTTCCTTCCGAAACAGGCTGAGACCTGGACATATTTCTAGTATTGTATCCTTCGTAGTCGTCGATACTGCTTGCTGACATGACGACAGTGCGAACCATGCATGTTTACTTCAAGCAGCTGCTGCTGACATAAATACATAAATGGACGACGGCAATTTGAGGCTGAATTGATTCCATATATAAACAAATATCTACGCAATCCGATTTTGTCGTGGTTCAAGAAGCAAATTAACTTTGATATATTCTTTTACTTTTAGGAATCAATTGACGTGGCTTTTTCAAATTAGCGTTCAATAAAAAGAAGATGCAATCGCCAGAGGTAAGAACTGCCCCGGTTGCAATCGGGTAGAGAATTCCCACTTTGCACTTTGCCCTTTTTATCCCGATCTTGATCATTTCTAATCTGTCAAGTCTAATCCACGTTTGCGTCCATTACTATCTATTGACACCACGGCCCAGGCCTCCGTATCTGCAGTACCGATGAGCTTTCCGACTCGCCACGAGTTAGGAGCTCTTGATCAGGAATTGTGTCACTTTAAGAGCTCTGGGTATATCATAGAGCAAGCACGACAGATGATACACAGAATGTATAGCCTTGTCAATAAAGACAAGAGAGAACTGCGTAACACTTTCGAATATTGGAAGGTTGAAGAAGCAAGGCGGGAAGCGGCTGAAGTCGAGCTCCGGGAAATGAAAGGTCATTATTCAAAGTCACTCGATACCTTGAGAGATACTCTTCGGCGGCTTGAGGACGATAACTCGCGGCTGAATGATGAGAATGCTGTTCTAGAATCTACGAAAATAGATCTTGGTCTAGAGCTCGCCCTTACAACGGAAAAATATCGCACCTTAGAAGCAGACTACGAAGATCTTGAAGCTGAATTGAAACATCAAGCCACATTGATTGAGAATAGTCGACAGCATAAACAAGGGGAGAAGGATGAAAACCACTAGATATCGTACTATGTTGTTGAGGATGGGATATCCGATCAACAGATGGGTGAGGTTCCTGGCTCGTCTGACCAGCCCGCAGCATCCGGGGCTCCGCCAGAAAAACGGAAGGGGAATTCTGGGCATGAGAAGGCGTCAAAGACTAGCCGAACGAGCAAGTACCGTAGGTACAACGATGGGCCTAAGTAGAAGCTGCCCAGAGTAGAGACACACAAGCAGCCCTGATGGAAAATGGATGGATGGATCCTTAGTCGTCTTTATCTTAATGAGAAATCAAGCTTGATTTGAGTAATACAAGTGCAGCATGTAAGTGCAAATCTCGTATGGAAGTTAGTTCCCATTGTAGATCAGAGAGAAGATTAGAGGGTGGGAAGGTAGTAAGTCCCAGCATCCAAAACTCTTCTGTAACTTACTCTGAATTAAATCAAGAGACCGATTGCTCTCACATCATATAGATTAACCTCCACTCCTACATGCTAGAAAGATTACAGATACTTCGACTTTAAGCATCCAAAACTCCATGTAGTCCTTCAAACCTCTATCAATCTTTGAAATCGTGCTCTGTGGGTGTACTGAAGCACCTTCAACCTCTTTTGCTAGAAATCATACTCACATCGTCGCCGCTACGACTGAGTTACAATAGGACACCTTTCGTAGCGAAAGGTACTTGCTCAATCACCGCTTTATCACTAAGCTCTAAAAACTCCTAGTGCCTATAGAGAGGTTTATTTCGACATATGAGACGCTATCACGGCAGAGAAAGGTCTCGTTCAGCCTCGTGGCTGTTGTGGCGTGTATTATTATCCAGGATCGCCACATGATTCAGTACGGAAGGTGATGTCAAGTGGGTCTCGTCCACCGATTCCAGTGGCGAGGTCATGTAAATGACCACAGAATAACATCAAGACTCTGAATTGCCCGAAAAGAAATTCGAATTTCAGTGTGCCGATCGATGATCATGACAAAAAGTGGCAGTCACCAACATTTAAGCTTCTGGAATACCCGTCAACTCCAGCAAAGCTTTCGAATTACAAGGACATCTTTGATTTGCTACATGGCAACACTTTGGTGTCAACTGTAGGTTCTTGTCTCGGAGCGTCGCAATATCAAAGTTGGGGGCATTCTCAATGGGTGTAAAGACCAAAGTCAGAAGATATGAGAGTCAAAAGGTTATGAATGTGAACATAAGTTACTAAGATAAGATGATGATGATGATGATGAAGTTTATTCGCCCGGTTCTAAACCTAAAGGGCCCTAGTCTATATTACATAATCCACTTCGTTCAGTGTTTCCATGACCTCCTGAAGCCCGTACAGAAATGCCTCTTCCAGTATCTTCCACTTTCGGTAATTGCCTTGATCAAACGAGGTCTCGTGTGTGGTTAGTAGCAAGTGAGCTTGAAGATCATTCCTCCAAGTGTTCAATATCCTATCGTCGGCAACTGAAGCGAGACCTGCTGGGGACACGAGGGTGCTGGGGGTTAGTCGGGGTGAGAGAATGAGATGGGATTTACTATTGTGGGGTGTTGGCTGCCTGTACTACGTCCATGTCTAGTCGTCCTGTGGCAATGGCAAACTTGATCGTTGCTCGTACTGCTTCCATATTTGGTGTCCATGTCTCCGGGTCAGATGGTGCTTTCCCACCCAAGTAGAAAGAGAGGTTGCCTCTTCTTGTGTCTGCCTGTGCTAGCATTTGTGTTCGGTATGCATCCCATCTCGCGCATCGGAAGAGGAAATGCTTGACGGTTTCCCTTGCTTGGCCGCATTGGCATTGGTCTGATTCCGCTGCTCCAATCCGGTGGAGGTATCCATTGAGTCGTGCCATTCCCGTTCGGAGTTGTGCTAATACGCTCGCTTCTCTCCGCTTGAGGCCGTCGTACAGGGTACGAGTGTGCTTGCCTGGCAGTGCTGTGTCCATTTCTCTCGAATACTTTCCTACTCCGTCTGGCAGTGTCCTTGTTACTCCTGTCGCTATTGCATTGTTTATGATTGTGGACTTGGCTTGTTGACATTGCCCTTGAGGTGTTCGGCCCTGCTCCGTGGCCTGTCGTGCTGCCTCCTTTGCTCTCCTGCCTTGCTCGAAACTCCCTTGCGATGGGACCCATATCATGGAGACGGAGTTGCCTCCTTGCCTCAGCATGCGAACTAGCTCGTAGATTTCTTTAATGCTGCTTTGTCCTGATTGATGTCTTGGTTGACTCGTTGCCAGCAGGGCTCCTTGATTGCTTGTAATGATAGTGATCTGTCTTCCTACCAGATGTTGTGGTAGCTGCTTCAGTGCCATGGCCATCGCTGCGAGTTCCGCCGTGTATGGGTTCTGTTCCGTTCTTGCTCCTAGGGTGACCGAGTATGTAGTAGATTCTCTGCCTGTTACAATGCCGAGAGTGTCGTGGATGGCCCCTCCCATTCCAACTATCCCTTTCCTTGCGGACGAGCTTGTCGCAATCCGTATGCCGCAAATGGTATTCGCAATGTTTGTCGTCTCCTCCGTTCCAAGGTTAATTGTAGCGGGGAGTCGTTCCTCCCACGGAGCTATCACATAGGGCTGAATGACCTCCATCCTATCTGTTGGCATGTTTTGGTGCGCATGAGCTATCCTTTGCAATGGTGAGGTGAATCTCCGGAGTTCTCTGGTGTTTAGCTTTGAGAGCGGGTTCGTCTCCGGTAACGTGCGGAGGTTGACCCACAGCTTCGTAGCCCTCTCTGCATGCCGCTCATCTACTGTACGTATGCTGGCCTCGGCTTCTGCAACTGCAGTTGCCACTGTTCGAAAGACTCCTGTAATGGCCTGTGCTCCGACTCTTTGTATTCTGTTCATTAAGGCCACGCCTTTGTATCCGCAAGCATGCATCCAAACGTTCGAGGCATAATCCACGACTGGCGCTACCGTCGCTCCAAACAATTGCCTTGCAGTTGAGGGGGAAACTAGCCGCAGTCGTTTCAGTGCCATGGCGGCCAGAAGACCCTTGGTCGTTGCTTTTCCGATGTGCTGCACATACCGGAGTCCCGAGTCCATGATCACTCCCAAGATCTTGGCCGTTTCCTTTGGTGCGATTGCTTCACCTTTGATAGTGAACGGTCTGGTGCTAGTTCGGTCCGGCCGCCTGGTGAAATGAATTATTACTGTCTTGTCCCCTTCGAACGTGGCTCCGCTCCGCCTCTCCCATTCCATTGCTCTATCGATGATGGCTTGAATCCCCTCTCTGTTCGCTTCTGCTGATGGCCCTGTAACCCACGCGTTATAATCATCCACAAATGCCATTGCTCCCCCATTTGCATTCACTTTGTGTTGAACCAAGTCGGCATTAAAAAAGAGGAACAATATTGGCGAAAGTGGTGACCCTTGCGGTAAGCCTGCTTGTGGCAGTGACTGTTGTTGAGAGGTGTGGCCATTGACTAGGATGGTTGCCGTGCGTTCTGAGCAGAAGGCATCAATCCACCGCACTAGAGCCGGCGGGATGCCTCTTGCTGCGAGTCTCTGCAACAGTCTGTCCTTGTACACCCCATTGTATGCGCCCTTCACGTCGAAGCTAACCAAGCTGAGGACCTTCTTTGATCTCCATGCATTATAGATGTGTTCTTGCAGCAGCAGGAGCGCCTGTTCAGCAGAACGCTTCTTTCTGGCCCCGAAGTGGCTCGTGGGGAGCAGACCAAAAGTCTCCACTGCGTGCGATATTCTTTCAGCAACCACAGACTCCAGTGTCTTTCCAAGTGTGGAGAGCAGCGAGATCGGCCTCCACGCCTTTGCGACCGTGTAGTCTCCCTTGTTCGGCTTCTTCAGTGGTATGATCTTGGCATTTCTCCACTGCGTAGGGAGCTCCCCTTCATCCAACGATGTCTGGAAGAGGAGCAACACTCTGTCTTTCACCACCGGCCATACCTGCTTCCATACCATGGCTGGTAACCCATCATCTCCTGGCGCCTTCCATGACTTCGCCGCAAAAATTCTCCGTTCTACTTCTTCCATCGTCAAACGAGGCATCGACACTGCGGTACGTTGTGGTCGTGGTCCTTCATCTTCTATCCTCGCTGGTAGTGGGGGAAAGAACACGGACAACAGTTCCTCCGCTTGTTCTATTTTATCTTTCGTGGTGGATCGGTCTCTTCTCGTCAGCGGTGGTATCTTGTCAAATGCTGAGCTACCATGGGGATCCAAGTACTTTGCCGCTTGCCATATGTTTGTGTCCTCCGCGAGGAAATCCTCCCAGTGCGCCTTTTTCTGTCTCCGGACGGCATCATGGTATTCCTTAGCAGCTTCATTCGCTTGTTGTTCTAAGCCAGGAAACATGCGACCTATCCGTCGTTGAGTTCTCGCCTGGTTCCTCCAGTACGTGTAGACTCGCCGGAGCTGCGTGAGGTCTGTTGTCCACCATCTCTTCGCGTATGGTGAAGGCTTGGCCTTTGGGGTAAGTGCATGGACTGCCTCCAGCACCGCTGCCATCAACCCATCAGCCTGTTGCTGTACACTGCCACCAAATGGAACGAAGCGAAGAGTGGTGGTAATCCTGGCCTTTATGTCGGTCCACGGAGCATTCTTGAAAAGCAGCCTTGCTTCAACAACTCGTTCCGGAGTCGTGACGTCGAAAGTCGTCTGAATTGCTCTGTGATCAGATCCATGCTCGGTCGTGTGGACTGTACACTTCACCACTGACGTTGCCAATTCCTCGGAAGCTAGTACTAGATCAATTGTTGACTCGTGATTCCCCCGTTGCCACGTCTTCGTGCCCCTCGGGAGCAAGCTACGAAGAGAATGCTCACTCATGAGGTCGATGATCGGATCGGCCTCTCCTTGCCTTTCCCGTGAGACGTCCTCTCCTCCCCATAATTGATCATGCCGGTTGAAATCCCCGGCAATTACTACATCCACTCGGGTGCCGATCCTCCTGCGTGTTTCCCTTATTACTTGGTGTAGTTCGCAGATCGCAACCCTCAATGCCTCTGCATCCTGCGGTTCAACGTAGACTGACACTACCAGTATCGACCGGTCTGGGAGTCGCAACACCGCTGCCGTGAGGTCCGATGATTGCATCGGTACCTGTTCTGCTTCGATGTCCTTCCGAATCCAGAGCAAGCTCCGAAACGCCCACCTTTCCTCACGTTGGACTGTGGGTACTATTTTGGTCCAGTTTGGGTGTCCCATAGGGACTGTCACCAGAGTGCCGTCGATGATCCTCGCATATGGCTCAGATATCGCCAACACTCCATAATCCTTTAGTTGTTCATCACTCATTAAACTGTGTTGCACCTCTCGCTGCTTCCGGACATTCAATTGAAGTATTTGGAAGGTTTTATGCATCCCGGGAGCTGTGCCGTGTTCCGCAGTTCCCGCTGAGCGATTCGTGTGGCCCTCCGCATGTGATACACTTTGGTATTACTGCTTGACATTCACTGTGATGGTGTCCTACTTGAGCACATCTAGCACAGACTTGCGGTTGCGTGCATGAGTATGCCTTGTGCCCTGTTTCCTGACATCTATAGCATTTCTGCGGGCCATATCGCGGCTCGAAAACCCTGGTGTAAGCTGACTCTCCTGCGACATGGAAGTATTGGTCTTGTAACAGTCGTGCTGCTTCGCTGCCTTTTGTGACATAGACAACCATTGATCCGTAAGCTTTCCCCGTGTCCTTCTTGCTAAGCCATCCTATCTTGGCTATGTGTACATCGTTTTCCTTCCCAAGGATTTCGGCGGCACCGGGTAGAACCTTTCCATCTTGATCGAGAATGGCTGTTCGGTTGGCATTGTCTACCTTCACGGGATATAGTTGGTCTCGTAGCACCCTAACCCCTGTCACCGCGGTCTTCTCCGCTGCTTTCTTGACCCTTTGAAGTTCGGCTTCATCTCTGCACGTTACCCTGATGCGATCATAGTTCCTGGCGTCCTTGATCACGGCGACGCAACGCCAATGCTCCTGCCCTTCTGTTGTCCGGATTTCTTCTTCGATTGCCTTCCTAATTGCTCCTGGTTGTGCCTTGCTCTTGTCTTCCTCCTCTACTCTGGACGTGTCAACTGTGCAGTACAACTCATCAGCCATCGATGGCGTAGTTGCAGCAACAGCTTGGCTGGCTGAGAACGACAAATCACTTGATCTTGTGAGAACTGAGGCGTACGATTGCTGTGGGGATCTGCCTGGTCCTGAACCTTTGTTTGTGATCACTACTATCTCTGCCAGTTGTGCTTTGGCCTCTGCAAGTTGGGCCTTGACCTCCGCTAGTTCTGCGATAAGTTCGACGTTGCTGGCTTTTACTTCCTCAATTGCCGACAGAATAGTGGAGAGAAGACCGCCCTCCGCCTCTTCTGTTCTCGTAGACTCTCCAGTCGATGCATGAGACAGATTCTTGGGTCGGCGTCGCGTGCGGTTCGGTCGCGGCGCGTCAGGGGTCCCATCCCTCACTTCGATCACATCGTCTGTATCACTCTCGTTGCTTTCGTCCCAGTCCTTTGCAGCACTAGGCCTCTGGCTTAATGTTCCGAATAGATTGCCGTTAACTGATTTTCCGCCATGCCTTCTCTTTTCCAGTTCCAAGGCCTTCGGGGTCTTCGTTCGTTCGCGACGCGACTGACGCGTCAGGGTCGAATCCTCCACCACCCTTTCCATCCTCCCTCTCCTAGTCTGCTTAATCGAATAATAAATCGAATACTCAAATTCATATAATGTCCACGGCCAGCGGAAAAGCTCTCCACCCTTGAATGTGATGATGATGATGATGAAGTTTATTCGCCCGGTTCTAAACCTAAAGGGCCCTAGTCTATATTACATAATCCACTTCTTTCAGTGTTTCCATGACCTCCTGAAGCCCGTACAGAAATGCCTCTTCTAGTATCTTCTACTTTCGGTAATTGCCTTGATCAAACGAGGTCTCGTGTGTGGTTAGTAGCAAGTGAGCTTGAAGATCATTCCTCCAAGTGTTCAATGTCCTATCGTCGGCGACTGAAGCGAGACCTGCTGGGGATACGAGGGGTGTTGGGGGTTAGTCGGGGTGAGAGAATGAGATAGGATTTACGGTTGTGGAGTGTTGGCTGCCTGTTCTACCTCCATGTCCAGTCGTCCTGTGGCAATGGCAAACTTGATCGTTGCTCGTACTGCTTCCATATTTGGTGTCCATGTCTCTGGGTCAGATGGGGATTTCCCCCCAGGTAGAAGGAGAGATTACCTCTTCTTGTGTCTGTCTGTGCTAGCATTTGCGTTCGGTATGCATCCCATCTCGTGCATCGGAAGAGAAAGTGCTTAATCGTTTCCCTCGCTTGGCCGCATTGGCATTGGTTTGATTCCGCTGCTCCAATCCGATGGAGGTATTCATTGAGTCGTGCCATTCCCGTTCGGAGTTGTGCTAATACGCTTGCTTCTTTCCGCTTGAGATTGTCGTAAAGGATACGAGTGTGCTTGCCTGGCAGTGCTGTGTCCATTTCTTTCGAGTACTTTCCTACTCCGTCTGGCAGGGTCCTTGTTTCCTCTTTCGCTATGGCGTTGTTTATGATGGTGGACTTGGCTTGTGGATATTGTCTTTGTGGTGTTTGACCTCGCTCGGTGGCTTTTCGCGCTGCTTCCTTTGCTCTGTCGCCTAGTTCGAAGCTCCCCTGAGATGGAATCCACATCATAGAGACAGAATTGCCCCTTTTCTGAGTCTGCCAATTGACTCGTAGATCTTTTCAATGCTAGCTTGCCCTGATTGATGTTTTGGTTGACTTGTTGCTAGGAGGGCCCCTTGGTTACTAGTGACAATAGTGATCTGTCTTCCCACCAGATGTAGTGGAGCTGTTCCATTGCCATAGCAATTGCGGCGAGTTCTGCTGTATATGGGTTATGTTCCGTTCTTGCTCCTAAGGTAGCTGAGTATGTGATCGGCTCTCTACCCGTTATAATGCCGAGGGTGTCGTGGATGGCTCCTCCCATCCCAACTCTCCCTTTCCTCGCGGACGAGCTTGTCGCAATCCGTATACCGCAAATGGAATTCGCAGCGTCTATGGCCTCCTCCGTTCCAGGGTTAATTGTAGACGGGAGTCGTTCCTCCCACGGAGCTATCACATACGGCTGAATGACTTCCATCTTGTCTGTTGGTGTGTTTTGGTGCGCGCGAGCTATCCTTTGCAATGGTGAGGTGAATCTTCGGAGTTCTCTGGTGTTCAGCTTTCGAGAGCGGGTTCGTCTTAGGTAGCGTGTGGAAGTTGACCCATAGCTTCGTGGTTCTCTCTACATGCCGCTCAGCTACTGTGCGTATGCTAGCCTCGGCTTCTGCAACTGCAGTTGCCACTGTTCGAAAGACTCCTGTAATGGCCTGTGCTCCGACTCTTTGAATTCTGTTCATTAAGGCCACGCCTTTGTATCCGCAAGCATGCATCCAAACGTTCGAGGCATAATCCACGACTGGCGCTACCGTCGCTCCAAACAACTGCCTTGCAGTTGAGGGGGAAACTAGCCGCAGTCGTTTCAGTGCCATGGCGGCCAGAAGACCCTTGGTCGTTGCTTTTCCGATGTGCTGCACATACCGGAGTCCCGAGTCCATAATCACTCCCAAGATCTTGGCCGTTTCCTTTGGTGCAATTGCTTCCCCTTTGATAGTGAACGGTCTGGTGCTAGTTCGGTCCGGCCGCCTGGTGAAATGAATTATTACTGTCTTGTCCCCTTCGAACGTGGCTCCGCTCCGCCTCTCCCATTCCATTGCTCTGTCGATGATGGCTTGAATCCCCTCTCTGTTCGCTTCTGCTGATGGCCCTGTAACCCACGCGTTATAATCATCCACAAATGCCATTGCTCCCCCATTTGCATTCACTTTGTGTTGAACCAAGTCGGCATTAAAAAAGAGGAACAATATTGGCGAAAGTGGTGACCCTTGCGGTAAGCCTGCTTGTGGCAGTGACTGTTGTTGAGAGGTGTGGCCATTGACTAGGATGGTTGCCGTGCGTTCTGAGCAGAAGGCATCAATCCACCGCACTAGAGCCGGCGGGATGCCTCTTGCTGCGAGTCTCTGCAACAGTCTGTCCTTGTACACCCCATTGTATGCGCCCTTCACGTCGAAGCTAACCAAGCTGAGGACCTTCTTTGATCTCCATGCATTATAGATGTGTTCTTGCAGCAGCAGGAGCGCCTGTTCAGCAGAACGCTTCTTTCTGGCCCCGAAGTGGCTCGTGGGGAGCAGACCAAAAGTCTCCACTGCGTGCGATATTCTTTCAGCAACCACAGACTCCAGTGTCTTTCCAAGTGTGGAGAGCAGCGAGATCGGCCTCCACGCCTTTGCGACCGTGTAGTCTCCCTTGTTCGGCTTCTTCAGTGGTATGATCTTGGCATTTCTCCACTGCGTAGGGAGCTCCCCTTCATCCAACGATGTCTGGAAGAGGAGCAACACTCTGTCTTTCACCACCGGCCATACCTGCTTCCATACCATGGCTGGTAACCCATCATCTCCTGGCGCCTTCCATGACTTCGCCGCAAAAATTCTCCGTTCTACTTCTTCCATCGTCAAACGAGGCATCGACACTGCGGTACGTTGTGGTCGTGGTCCTTCATCTTCTATCCTCGCTGGTAGTGGGGGAAAGAACACGGACAACAGTTCCTCCGCTTGTTCTATTTTATCTTTCGTGGTGGATCCGTCTCTTCTCGTCAGCGGTGGTATCTTGTCAAATGCTGAGCTACCATGGGGATCCAAGTACTTTGCCGCTTGCCATATGTTTGTGTCATCCGCGAGGAAATCCTCCCAGTGCGCCTTTTTCTGTCTCCGGACGGCATCATGGTATTCCTTAGCAGCTTCATTCGCTTGTTGTTCTAAGCCAGGAAACATGCGACCTATCCGTCGTTGAGTTCTCGCCTGGTTCCTCCAGTACGTGTAGACTCGCCGGAGCTGCGTGAGGTCTGTTGTCCACCATCTCTTCGCGTATGGTGAAGGCTTGGCCTTTGGGGTAAGTGCATGGACTGCCTCCAGCACCGCTGCCATCAACTCATCAGCCTGTTGCTGTACACTGCCACCAAATGGAACGAAGCGAAGAGTGGTGGTAATCCTGGCCTTTATGTCGGTCCACGGAGCATTCTTGAAAAGCAGCCTTGCTTCAACAACTCGTTCCGGAGTCGCGACGTCGAAAGTCGTCTGAATTGCTCTGTGATCAGATCCATGCTCGGTCGTGTGGACTGTACACTTCACCACTGACGTTGCCAATTCCTCGGAAGCTAGTACTAGATCAATTGTTGACTCGTGATTCCCCCGTTGCCACGTCTTCGTGCCCCTCGGGAGCAAGCTACGAAGAGAATGCTCACTCATGAGGTCGATGATCGGATCGGCCTCTCCTTGCCTTTCCCGTGAGACGTCCTCTCCTCCCCATAATTGATCATGCCGGTTGAAATCCCCGGCAATTACTACATCCACTCGGGTGCCGATCCTCCTGCGTGTTTCCCTTATTACTTGGTGTAGTTCGCAGATCGCAACCCTCAATGCCTCTGCATCCTGCGGTTCAACGTAGACTGACACTACCAGTATCGACCGGTCTGGGAGTCGCAACACCGCTGCCGTGAGGTCCGATGATTGCATCGGTACCTGTTCTGCTTCGATGTCCTTCCGAATCCAGAGCAAGCTCCGAAACGCCCACCTTTCCTCACGTTGGACTGTGGGTACTATTTTGGTCCAGTTTGGGTGTCCCATAGGGACTGTCACCAGAGTGCCGTCGATGATCCTCGCATATGGCTCAGATATCGCCAACACTCCATAATCCTTTAGTTGTTCATCACTCATTAAACTGTGTTGCACCTCTCGCTGCTTCCGGACATTCAATTGAAGTATTTGGAAGGTTTTATGCATCCCGGGAGCTGTGCCGTGTTCCGCAGTTCCCGCTGAGCGATTCGTGTGGCCCTCCGCATGTGATACACTTTGGTATTACTGCTTGACATTCACTGTGATGGTGTCCTACTTGAGCACATCTAGCACAGACTTGCGGTTGCGTGCATGAGTATGCCTTGTGCCCTGTTTCCTGACATCTATAGCATTTCTGCGGGCCATATCGCGGCTCGAAAACCCTGGTGTAAGCTGACTCTCCTGCGACATGGAAGTATTGGTCTTGTAACAGTCGTGCTGCTTCGCTGCCTTTTGTGACATAGACAACCATTGATCCGTAAGCTTTCCCCGTGTCCTTCTTGCTAAGCCATCCTATCTTGGCTATGTGTACATCGTTTTCCTTCCCAAGGATTTCGGCGGCACCGGGTAGAACCTTTCCATCTTGATCGAGAATGGCTGTTCGGTTGGCATTGTCTACCTTCACGGGATATAGTTGGTCTCGTAGCACCCTAACCCCTGTCACCGCGGTCTTCTCCGCTGCTTTCTTGACCCTTTGAAGTTCGGCTTCATCTCTGCACGTTACCCTGATGCGATCATAGTTCCTGGCGTCCTTGATCACGGCGACGCAACGCCAATGCTCCTGCCCTTCTGTTGTCCGGATTTCTTCTTCGATTGCCTTCCTAATTGCTCCTGGTTGTGCCTTGCTCTTGTCTTCCTCCTCTACTCTGGACGTGTCAACTGTGCAGTACAACTCATCAGCCATCGATGGCGTAGTTGCAGCAACAGCTTGGCTGGCTGAGAACGACAAATCACTTGATCTTGTGAGAACTGAGGCGTACGATTGCTGTGGGGATCTGCCTGGTCCTGAACCTTTGTTTGTGATCACTACTATCTCTGCCAGTTGTGCTTTGGCCTCTGCAAGTTGGGCCTTGACCTCCGCTAGTTCTGCGATAAGTTCGACGTTGCTGGCTTTTACTTCCTCAATTGCCGACAGAATAGTGGAGAGAAGACCGCCCTCCGCCTCTTCTGTTCTCGTAGACTCTCCAGTCGATGCATGAGACAGATTCTTGGGTCGGCGTCGCGTGCGGTTCGGTCGCGGCGCGTCAGGGGTCCCATCCCTCACTTCGATCACATCGTCTGTATCACTCTCGTTGCTTTCGTCCCAGTCCTTTGCAGCACTAGGCCTCTGGCTTAATGTTCCGAATAGATTGCCGTTAACTGATTTTCCGCCATGCCTTCTCTTTTCCAGTTCCAAGGCCTTCGGGGTCTTCGTTCGTTCGCGACGCGACTGACGCGTCAGGGTCGAATCCTCCACCACCCTTTCCATCCTCCCTCTCCTAGTCTGCTTAATCGAATAATAAATCGAATACTCAAATTCATATAATGTCCACGGCCAGCGGAAAAGCTCTCCACCCTTGAATGTGATGATGATGATGATGAAGTTTATTCGCCCGGTTCTAAACCTAAAGGGCCCTAGTCTATATTACATAATCCACTTCTTTCAGTGTTTCCATGACCTCCTGAAGCCCGTACAGAAATGCCTCTTCTAGTATCTTCTACTTTCGGTAATTGCCTTGATCAAACGAGGTCTCGTGTGTGGTTAGTAGCAAGTGAGCTTGAAGATCATTCCTCCAAGTGTTCAATGTCCTATCGTCGGCGACTGAAGCGAGACCTGCTGGGGATACGAGGGGTGTTGGGGGTTAGTCGGGGTGAGAGAATGAGATAGGATTTACGGTTGTGGAGTGTTGGCTGCCTGTTCTACCTCCATGTCCAGTCGTCCTGTGGCAATGGCAAACTTGATCGTTGCTCGTACTGCTTCCATATTTGGTGTCCATGTCTCTGGGTCAGATGGGGATTTCCCCCCCAGGTAGAAGGAGAGATTACCTCTTCTTGTGTCTGTCTGTGCTAGCATTTGCGTTCGGTATGCATCCCATCTCGTGCATCGGAAGAGAAAGTGCTTAATCGTTTCCCTCGCTTGGCCGCATTGGCATTGGTTTGATTCCGCTGCTCCAATCCGATGGAGGTATTCATTGAGTCGTGCCATTCCCGTTCGGAGTTGTGCTAATACGCTTGCTTCTTTCCGCTTGAGATTGTCGTAAAGGATACGAGTGTGCTTGCCTGGCAGTGCTGTGTCCATTTCTTTCGAGTACTTTCCTACTCCGTCTGGCAGGGTCCTTGTTTCCTCTTTCGCTATGGCGTTGTTTATGATGGTGGACTTGGCTTGTGGATATTGTCTTTGTGGTGTTTGACCTCGCTCGGTGGCTTTTCGCGCTGCTTCCTTTGCTCTGTCGCCTAGTTCGAAGCTCCCCTGAGATGGAATCCACATCATAGAGACAGAATTGCCCCCTTTTCTGAGTCTGCCAATTGACTCGTAGATCTTTTCAATGCTAGCTTGCCCTGATTGATGTTTTGGTTGACTTGTTGCTAGGAGGGCCCCTTGGTTACTAGTGACAATAGTGATCTGTCTTCCCACCAGATGTAGTGGGAGCTGTTCCATTGCCATAGCAATTGCGGCGAGTTCTGCTGTATATGGGTTATGTTCCGTTCTTGCTCCTAAGGTAGCTGAGTATGTGATCGGCTCTCTACCCGTTATAATGCCGAGGGTGTCGTGGATGGCTCCTCCCATCCCAACTCTCCCTTTCCTCGCGGACGAGCTTGTCGCAATCCGTATACCGCAAATGGAATTCGCAGCGTCTATGGCCTCCTCCGTTCCAGGGTTAATTGTAGACGGGAGTCGTTCCTCCCACGGAGCTATCACATACGGCTGAATGACTTCCATCTTGTCTGTTGGTGTGTTTTGGTGCGCGCGAGCTATCCTTTGCAATGGTGAGGTGAATCTTCGGAGTTCTCTGGTGTTCAGTTTCGAGAGCGGGTTCGTCTTAGGTAGCGTGTGGAAGTTGACCCATAGCTTCGTGGTTCTCTCTACATGCCGCTCAGCTACTGTGCGTATGCTAGCCTCGGCTTCTGCAACTGCAGTTGCCACTGTTCGAAAGACTCCTGTAATGGCCTGTGCTCCGACTCTTTGAATTCTGTTCATTAAGGCCACGCCTTTGTATCCGCAAGCATGCATCCAAACGTTCGAGGCATAATCCACGACTGGCGCTACCGTCGCTCCAAACAACTGCCTTGCAGTTGAGGGGGAAACTAGCCGCAGTCGTTTCAGTGCCATGGCGGCCAAAAGGCCCTTGGTCGTTGCTTTTCCGATGTGCTGCACATACCGGAGTCCCGAGTCCATAATCACTCCCAAGATCTTGGCCGTTTCCTTTGGTGCAATTGCTTCCCCTTTGATAGTGAACGGTCTGGTGCTAGTTCGGTCCGGCCGCCTGGTGAAATGAATTATTACTGTCTTGTCCCCTTCGAACGTGGCTCCGCTCCGCCTCTCCCATTCCATTGCTCTGTCGATGATGGCTTGAATCCCCTCTCTGTTCGCTTCTGCTGATGGCCCTGTAACCCACGCGTTATAATCATCCACAAATGCCATTGCTCCCCCATTTGCATTCACTTTGTGTTGAACCAAGTCGGCGTTAAAAAAGAGGAACAATATTGGCGAAAGTGGTGACCCTTGCGGTAGGCCTGCTTGTGGCAGTGACTGTTGTTGAGAGGTGTGGCCATTTACTAGGATGGTTGCCGTGCGTTCTGAGCAGAAGGCATCAATCCACCGCACCAGAGCCGGCGGGATGCCTCTCGCTGCGAGTCTCTGCAACAGTCTGTCCTTGTACACCCCATTGTATGCGCCCTTCACGTCGAAGCTAACCAAGCTGAGGACCTTCTTTGATCTCCATGTATTATAGATGTGTTCTTGCAGCAGCAGGAGTGCCTGTTCAGCAGAACGCTTCTTTCTGGCCCCGAAGTGGTTCGTGGGGAGCAGACCAAAAGTCTCCACTGCGTGCGATACTCTTTCAGCAACCACAGACTCCAGTGTCTTTCCAAGTGTGGAGAGCAGCGAGATCGGCCTCCACGCCTTTGCGACCGTGTAGTCTCCCTTGTTCGGCTTCTTCAGTGGTATGATCTTGGCATTTCTCCATTGCGTAGGGAGCTCCCCTTCATCCAACGATGTCTGGAAGAGGAGCAACACTCTGTCTTTCACCACCGGCCATACCTGCTTCCATACCATGGCTGGTAACCCATCATCTCCTGGCGCCTTCCATGACTTCGCCGCAAAAATTCTCCGTTCTACCTCTTCCATCGTTAGGGGAGGCATGACCACTGCAGCTCGCTGTGGGCGTGGTCCTTCATCTTCTATCCTCACTGGTAGTGGGGGAAAGAACACCGACAACAGTTCTTCCGCTTGTTCAATTTTGTCTTTCGTGGTGGATCCGTCTCTTTTCGTCAGCGGCGGTATCTTGTCAAATGCTGAGCTGCCACTGGGATCCAAGTATTTTGCCGCTTGCCAGATGTTTGTGTCATCTGCGAGGAAATCATCCCAGTGAGCCTTTTTCTGCCTCCTGACGGCATCATGGTATTCCTTAGCAGCGTCATTTGCTTGCTGTTCTAAGTTTGGAACCATGTGACCCATTCGCCGTTGAGTTCTTGCTTGGTTCCTCCAGTATGTGTAGACTCGCCGAAGCTGGGTGAGGTCCGTGGTCCACCATCTCTTTGCATATGGTGAAGGCTTGGCCTTTGGGGTAAGTGCATGGACTGCCTCCAGCACCGCTGCCATCAACTCATCAGCCTGTTGCTGTACACTGCCACCAAATGGAACGAAGCGAAGAGTGGTGGTAATCCTGGCCTTTATGTCGGTCCACGGAGCATTCTTGAAAAGCAGCCTTGCTTCAACAACTCGTTCCGGAGTCGCGACGTCGAAAGTCGTCTGAATTGCTCTGTGATCGGATCCATGCTCGGTCGTGTGGACTGTACACTTCACCACTGACGTTGCCAATTCCTCGGAAGCTAGTACTAGATCAATTGTTGACTCGTGATTCCCCCGTTGCCACGTCTTCGTACCCCTCGGGAGCAAGCTACGAAGAGCGTGTTCACTCATGAGGTCGATGATCGGATCGGCCTCTCCTTGCCTTTCCCGTGAGATGTCCTCTCCTCCCCATAATTGATCATGCCGGTTGAAATCCCCGGCAATTACTACATCCACTCGGGTGCCGATCCTCCTGCGTGTTTCCCTTATTGCTTGGTGTAGTTCGCAGATCGCAACCCTCAATGCCTCTGCATCCTGCGGTTCAACGTAGACTGACACTACCAGTATCGACCGGTCTGGGAGTCGCAACACCGCTGCCGTGAGGTCCGATGATTGCATTGGTACCTGTTCTGCTTCGATGTCCTTCCGAATCCAGAGCATGCTTCGAAACGCCCACCTTTCCTCACGTTGGACTGTGGGTACTATTTTGGTCCAGTTTTGGTGTCCCATAGGGACTGTCACCAGAGTGCCGTCGATGATCCTCGCATATGGCTCAGATATCGCCAACACTCCATAATCCTTTAGTTGTTCATCACTCATTAAACTGTGTTGCACCTCTCGCTGCTTCCGGACATTCAATTGAAGTATTTGGAAGGTTTTATGCATCCCGGGAGCTGTGACGTGTTCCGCAGTTCCCGCTGAGCGATTCGTGTGGCCCTCCGCATGTAATACACTTTGGTATTACTGCTTGACATTCACTGTGATGGTGTCCCACTTGAGCACATCTAGCACAGACCTGCGGTTGCGTGCATGAGTATGCCTTGTGCCCTGTTTCCTGACATCTATAACATTTCTGCGGGCCATATCGCGGCTCGAAAACCCTGGTGTAAGCTGACTCTCCTGCGACATGGAAGTATTGGTCTTGTAACAGTCGTGCTGCTTCGCTGCCTTTTGTGACATAGACAACCATTGATCCGTAAGCTTTCCCCGTGTCCTTCTTGCTAAGCCATCCTATCTTGGCTATGTGTACATCGTTTTCCTTCCCAAGGATTTCGGCGGCACCGGGTAGAACCTTTCCATCTTGATCGAGAATGGCTGTTCGGTTGGCATTGTCTACCTTCACGGGATATAGTTGGTCTCGTAGCACCCTAACACCTGTCACCGCGGTCTTCTCCGCTGCTTTCTTGACCCTTTGAAGTTCGGCTTCATCTCTGCACGTTACCCTGATGCGATCATAGTTCCTGGCGTCCTTGATCACGGCGACGCAACGCCAATGCTCCTGCCCTTCTGTTGTCCGGATTTCTTCTTCGATTGCCTTCCTAATCGCTCCTGGTTGTGCCTTGCTCTTGTCTTCCTCCTCTACTCTGGACGTGTCAACTGTGCAGTACAGCTCATCAGCCATCGATGGCGTAGTTGCAGCAACAGCTTGGCTGGCTGAGAACGACAAATCACTTGATCTTGTGAGAACTGAGGCGTACGATTGCTGTGGGGATCTGCCTGGTCCTGAACCTTTGTTTGTGGTCACGACTATCTCTGCCAGTTGTGCTTTGGCCTCTGCAAGTTGGGCCTTGACCTCCGCTAGTTCTGCGATAAGTTCCACGTTGCTGGCTTTTACTTCCTCAATTGCCGACAGAATAGTGGAGAGAAGACCGCCCTCCGCCTCTTCTGTTCTCGTAGACTCTCCAGTCGATGCATGAGACAGATTCTTGGGTCGGCGTCGCGTGCGGTTCGGTCGCGGCGCGTCAGGGGTCCCATCCCTCACTTCGATCACATCGTCTGTATCACTCTCGTTGCTTTCGTCCCAGTCCTTTGCAGCACTAGGCCTCTGGCTTAATGTTTCGAATAGATTGCCGTTAACTGATTTTCCACCATGCCTTCTCTTTTCCAGTTCCAAGGCCTTCGGGGTTTTCGTTCGTTCGCGACGCGACTGACGCGTCAGGGTCGAGTCCTCCACCACCCTTTCCATCCTCCCTCTCCTAATTCTGCTTAATCGAATAATAGATCGAATACTGAATCCAATGCTCTAAATTTTTTCCATAAGCGTATAGAAGCCTTCTTTGCGGACTTCAGGTCAAGGAAAAGATCTTGTTCACCCTTGAATGTACGAAGACTGACATGGTGGCTGCTTTTCCCGATCATGTGATCAATCCCACCTTATCACAAGCCATTTCCGGCCGCAGATCTAGATCTTTACCCCCCTAGCTCTGTGCGATCCACAAGCAGAACTTCCCCCGCTATAATCGCTTACAAAATCGGCTTCCCTTCCACTGCCGCTAAAAGATTCTTCGCCCTACCTACTTTGTCCTCGGAATATCAGTTCCAAAGTCTCGCTTCTCGAAATCTAGATTTTCTATTAGTCCAACTGCCCTTGTCCGATAGAAATATCTAGAAGGCTTGGCTCAACTGTTTCCCACAGTACCAAAGTAAAATCCTTCACCGAGTACTTCCGTTCAAGTATTTCGCTTTTGTTCTGGATCACCCTGGCCAATTGGTGCCCTCAATTTCGGTGAGGGGAGCCAATGTGAACCCCAAGTGTCAGCCCGCCGAGGTTGTGGTGGACGGCGCGGCAAGATGCTTGCACCACAAGCGTGGATCGCTGCTTCTCGGAGGGGACGAGGCAACCTCGCACCTGTAACTCCTTCCAAGGGAATTGCGTTCCAACTTCGAGATATGGCTGCCGTAACATCTCTCGAAAACTTTGCATCGATACTCTCTCGCGTTGCGATCGCTTTCATGACATGCGGGAGGACAACTGCGGAATAGCCATCTTTTCTCGCCCACGAGCGACATACCTCCAACCCTCGCAGCCTCGTCCGAAAGTTGGGCGGTGGACTGGACCATCTCTGGTCCTTACAGATGGAGACTCCTGCACAGCGCGAGGCACGATGCCTCATAGAGAAGATACATCGAGAGCACACCTTGGATGGAAAAATCCTCGGGACGAGGTTCGAGTTGCTGGTAAGCAACTGCCTTGAAATGTAACATTGGTCTTCCCTGCATTGTCTGTCTTCTTATTTAGCTCTGTCTAACGTTGCCTTGTAGCTTATCTAGTCAATTATACGAGAAATCGACACACTTCCTGCTCGAACTCATCCAAAATGCCGATGATAATACCTACGATTGCCCGAGGCCAACTTTGAGCTTCTCCTACAAACCTGGAAGCCTTCGAATCGATTGCAATGAAGTCGGTTTCAACGCAGAAAATGTCGAGGCTATCTGTGCGATCAGTCGAAGCACCAAGTCTGGGAAAATGAGCGATGGGGAATATATTGGCGAGAAAGGAATTGGTTTCAAGTCTGTGTTCAAGGTCGCAGATGTTGTGTGGATATCGTCCCGCGACTTCACCTTCAAGTTCGATAAAACCAAATTTCTAGGCATGGTTGCGCCTGTTTGGGAAACATTCCCCGAAAAGACGCAGCCAGGATGCACTTCTATCTATCTCCAATTGTCGAAAGGCTATGAGGAAGATATGCTTATCCATGAACTTCTGACGTTCGACACAAATTTGCTTATATTCCTCAGACGGGTCGAGGAGATCAACATTCGGGTCAACCGGCGAGATGAACAGGTCTGGGAAAAGAAAATCCGGAAAGATGAGAGCCAACAAGGCGCGGATCGGTTGACTGTGTTGCATGCTGGAGAAGAGACATCCCGGTACCTCATCAGGACCTATGTCATCAAAGACCTTCCCAAGGAGCGTAAGCGCCCAAATTGGCCTCAGACGAAAATTCTGCTTGCCTTCCCAACAACCGAGTCCCAAGAGGAGCCTCAACTCACTCCCCAGAACGTTTATGCATTCCTTCCAATTAGGAATTATGGCTTGAAGGTAGCAAATTCTCTCCCAAATCGCTACCCGCGTCTTGTCTGATGATCATTATGTAGTTCCTGGTTCAGGGGGACTTCCTTCTCACTGCCAGTCGGGAGGACATTGAAAGCACTCTACCATGGAACCGTACAATTCGTGATGCTCTGGCAGAGGCATTTCTACTGTCGATTGACCATTTCAACCAGGGGCAGTTGAAGTATGTTTGGCCTTATTATCTTCCATATGCTTCAACGACAGCGTGCTCTTTTCTAGAACCAGCAATCACGTCCATCTTGGCGAAACTTAGAGAATGTGATGTGCTGGAATCTTGCGCAGAAACCATGGTGAAGGCTTCTTCACTGAAACATGTGCCATTGGATCCATTCGCGGACGGAGAAGGCGTGCCCTTTACCCTGAGTCCACATACCGCAGCTGGCTATCTGTCATTGAAATATCCTGCATGGGCCATTGAAGCAACGAGCTCAATCGGCGTGTCGCAACTCTCTCCGTGGGAGTTCTTGAGGGATCTCCATTTAGCAATAACGCGAGATCCGACAGCCTTTCGTACAAAATCAGCCACCTGGCATTCACAGCTTGCACAAACCCTCATCAAACTTTCAACCGACGTGGAACTTATGTCTCTCATACAAGACATCTGTGTCATCCCGCTACACGATGGTAACTGGTCTTCAGCTAAAGGACAATCGTTGTTCTTCTCGAAGAGTGAAACATCCCTGGAAATCCCTAGCGGCATCGAAGTGCTCATCGTCGACTCAACCGCAGAGGCTGATCCTAGTCGGCGCAAATTATTTACGAGTCTCGGCGTTAAGGCTTGGGAGGCGCCTGAAATATGCCGCTTGGTTTTGAAAGTACACGACTCTTCGGACTTTGACCCCAAGTCATTGACAGTAGACCAACTCATCTCTCATGCTGCATTTCTCTACAAAGCCTCATGGCAGCCTCCCAAAACCGCAGAGCTATGGTTTGCCACTATGCAAGACGAGCGTTGCCTGGGGAGGAAGCTGTACATCCCCGGGAGTATTGAGACACACTCACCAGCGGCTAGGATCTTTACCCAACTCCAAAAGCAATTTTCAGTCATACATAACGATTATCTCAAGGCTTTTCCTTCGGATGCGGATTGGCCAATGTGGTTGGTCAATAATCTTGGTCTCTCGAAGGTCCCACGTTTGATCACTCCGCACATAGATCCTAAACCGCAACCTACACAGACTTTGGAGATCTTGCGAGAAGACGAAACGGACGAAATCACCAAATCCAGTGAGCGCACCAGAAAACCGAAAATTGTATACGCCAAAGGAGAAGAAGTTGCATTCAGGAGAAAGCCTCCTGGTATGACCGATGAGCGAGATTGGATCCTGGGTAAGGTGGTGAGGGTAATTGGAGAGGGTAAGAGTCGTCGATATGATGTCCAGGATCTTTACCCAGATGAAGGCAGCACCAATCTCTCTTACAAGTCTTCCGCATCACAGATGGTACCAATCCCCCCCAAAGGCGCCCCTCTAGAAGATTACGAGCAGGGCAAGCGGGTTCTTGCGTTATATCCGGACACAACCACCTTCTATTACGCAGAAGTCAAGGCAATGTTGGATAATGGAGATAGAGTTCAGTTGTTGTTTGAGGATGCCGATGCCTCAAAAATTGTTGACAGGCGTTTGGTGTTGGATCATACGGAACCACAGACACCTCCACAAAGTAATATTATGATACCGCCTATATCGAGGACCCAAGCACAATTTCAGCAGCAGGGCAAAGATGGGCCCTTGGTGCCTAAGATATCCAAGCCTAGGGGTGAGTTCTCTGCTATTTTTCTATCACTGAGATGTGACTAATGATGTACAGGACCTGTCGACGTCGAGAGGCAATGCGGAGTTATCTCACCAAATGGAGTCCCTTGCGCTCGGTCACTGACGTGCAAGACCCACTCTATGGGAGCTAAGCGCGCAGTTCCGGGTCGGTCTGTACCTTATGATATGTTGCTCGCTGCATATCATATGAAGAATCAGGCCAAGCAAGGAAATCACAACATTATCTCGTCTGCAACGCCTAGCTTCAGTAGTGATTCGTCACAAAGTGAAAGCTCACGGGGACGGCCTACAAATTTCCAGCGACGTCAGGAAGACAAGCTTGAGGGAGTGAGACGAGTTGAGACTGTCGGAGATGCCAATTCGAAAGAAACCCCTGCGAAGATCACCCCATCAGCACCAGTTGGTGATACCGAAAAGACATTCGCTCTCTCTGAGGAGTTTACTTTCATGTTCCGCGAATGTCATACATCTGACATCCTCCAGCTCCTTAGAGATAACTGGCACCACTATTCCCAATGGATTGATGGAGCCCATATGACATGGCAGAACACTGATTTCCTCGAGTCGAGCACCCAGTTGAGGAACAGTTTGGCGGCTTGTCTGGTGCAAAGTGCTAAAGGTTCCTTGCCGCTACAAGAAACAGTTATGCCGATGATCGATCCCCAACTTGATGAAGGGCGCCTTATACCCGCTGTGGATATCAAGGACCCTCAGCACCCAGAATGGACACTATTGAGCTACTTTGGTGTTATCATGAAAGGGGATGTTCATTACTATCTGCGCTGTCTGATTGCCATCTCAGAGGAACATTGTCCTGATATTGATAGTGTTGCTTACATCTATGAGCAAATCCAGGCTAAATACAAAGGGAATGAGGAACTTATCAGGTATGTCTCCCACGGTGGATAAGATTTTTTAGAGTACTAATAATCCCAGGGCGGCATTCCATGAGAGAGACATCATTCTCGTTCATTCAGAATCACAAGGGTTGACCAAGCCAGCTGGCTGGACCAACATGAAAGAATGTATCTCAAGGGATATCACTATCGAGTCTGAGTATCCGAGTAGCTCATATCTCTTTCGGTGCTTGATATCTCCTAGAGGAGATCCTATTGCGCCGATAGTTGCAACAGCCACCTTAATTACTACGTCAACTAAGCTGGAAGACATATCTCGCCTCTTTCGCGACGTTAGCACAGCACTGAAAGATGTCAATACCAGCAAGGCTGCACAACTGCTCAGGCCCCTTCAAGACAAAGCAATTTTCCCGATTACAAATGGCCTTGCAAAACGTGGATACGACAAACTTCTGGACGTGCAAAACACAAGCTGGTATATTGCCGATCGGCCACTTATCCGAGAGAGCTTCCTAGGCCAACTTCCCTTACTAGCTTTGCCAATCGAGGATTTATCTGCGTTGGAGGATCTGTTTCGCGTTCTTAGACTCGACAGTCGTATTCTATCGAAGCTAGCAACGAGCCGGACGCAAAAGAGGGGATGCGCCACCACGCATTGGGCCTACACAAGCTCACTCCGTAAAAAGAGCTCGTTCATCAAAGCGTAAGAGTTTTCTCTTTTGATTGACCAGACTCCCCAGGCAATTTTTTATCTATACATCTGGATTATTCTCATTGGGAGCGGCTCCAGTTTCTGGTAATTATATCAGCTAATTCTCCTTTGCAAAGTCTCATACCCCAATCGCACCCCAACAGAATGAATATTGTGCGCCAGGTCGAAGAAGTGCGAGTTAGCGTTGCAACAGACATAGCACAGACGTTTATGTTGAATATTGCGGGAACCGAAATTCTTGGTGGTGATGTTCGTGGCCAGGTTTCTCTATCTTACACAGACAATTTCCTCAATTTGCTTATGACAGAAGAGTGTGCGGTGGCTAAATGCCCACCTTACGAGCTCGCGACTCTGATAGCAGATGCCTGCGGAATCAAAGATCCGAAGCATTTCTCACTCCTCTATATAGCCCTGAGCAATTCGAGTTTGGAGAGTATAAACATAACTTTCAAAGAGCAAGGAATTTACATCAAGGGACTGGTGTTTGGTATGCCCTCGAGATTTGAGTGACATTCAGAAGCTGATTTGTGGACACAGACAAGTCAGAGGATAGATATCGAGCCCAACGAGGGAACCTGATGCGTATCCCTTCTCCATTCTGGGGGAGATTGAGTCGCATGGTAGGGTCTTTCCGGGGCTCAGCTGAGGCATTGTGGTTTGGCAGCTCCCAAATAGGAGGAAATATCTACGATCCAGATAGAGATCGACGTTTGCCCATGATGAGACTCTCTGAAGATACCCAATCCCGTCGTCTCGTATATGAGGACGAGAAGATAGATGGATGGGATCATATACAATACCTTGGAGAGCATATGGTACGTAGATATCCTCTCATGTGCCAAGTATAATCTCTGATGAGCCATAGATCTCAAAAGTTTGCATACTTACCTGGGGCTAGCTTATGACCCCGAAAGAGACTGGACAAGCAAATTACGCAGCAGATCTGGTCACAAATTGTTCGAAGATTCTACACCTTGTGCAGCATTCACTATGAGAGATCCGAAAATTCAGGAGCAGATGACTGCCTTTGTCATCAAGCATGGACAGTCCCAGACCCCAAACTGGAAAGAGAATCTTCGAGCGAATCCACCCGTCTACCACCTAGACCTGGCTGTCAGCGCAGGGAGCAAAATGTCATCTTTTGTCATTACCACATCACAGGTCGAAAGAGTGAGCACATATCCCATCTAGCACTTTACACCCTTGCTAATCACAAATCTCTAGATGCGGCAATTCAGGATGCCCGATAATGCTAATGAATCAAATTCGGATGTTGTTATTCTCATTAGAGTTAGCGATGTATACTCCGAAGACTTGTTATCGATTGATCTACTTGTCGATCCATGGCAACTTTTTCACTCAAATAATTTAACTTTTGAGGGGACTTGGATTGCTAAGGGTGCAATACAAGAGAACACTTCGGGTTCTGCGAAAAAGAGGCGTAAGCGTGATGCTCCTTCCATATTATGGGCCACGCCGGCAATCTCTAGAATCCACGAAAACGCCGTTACTGCTGCCAGTGGCCGTAGAAACAAAGAAACATTCGCCCACCGCGCCTTGGACTCGGGAAACATCCGCCTGTTGTATCTTCTGCCAAAAGAAACAGGCGATCTACTGCAAGGTGTGATCATTCACGTTCCATACAAGTCACCTGGAGCGTACCGAGCTCTGTCGTACGTATGGGGTACAGATCAGCGGACAAAAGAATTGGTAACACCGGACGGTATTCTTCAAATCACCTTCTCTTTGAACAAAGCCTTGCAAGGTTTACGACACAGAGAAAAGCCGATCATGTTCTGGGTAGATGCTATTTGCATCAACCAGAAAGACAACACCGAGAAAGCACAACAGATTCGCCTTTTACCGAAAATATTCCAGAATGCGGCAGCTACGTATGCCTTTCTTGAAGGCGGCAAGGGAAGCGATAATGCCATACAGATGTTGATGCAAGTACGATTCAAAGCAGCATGTGATGAAAAGTCGAAACTGGAGAGGGAAAGAGCAGACGACGAAGCGGAGGAAAACCTTGAAATCAGGTCAGCAGGCGAAACAGATTTGGGAGAAAGTACGAAGTCAAGGGAAAGAACGAGCTCAAATCGCCGGATCTGTTCAGAAGACTGGCCAGAAGATCTACCCAGAGTTCCTGCATCTTGGAAACACAGATCCATTCCCGATCTGGATGCTGCCATCTGGAGCTATGTCGGAGCACTGTTTCGTCTCCCATGGTTTCGTAGAGTATGGATCATCCAAGAGATTGTAGGGGCGCCATACGTGAAGATTGTATGCGGCAAATGGATAATCGACTGGAACGATCTCCACCTCGCCATGGAAATCATTAACCGTGAAGTCCAGATGTCAGACGATGACTCTTCACACCTCAAATCGAGCTGGGAGCCCTTCTTGGCTTTAGCAGCACAACGAGAATGGGAAGCTAGGCACTACCGCTGGACTCTCATAATGTTACTCGAAAACTTCCGATATGCCGAGTCAACACTCAGTCGAGATCGCTTGTTTGCATTGTTGGGATTGGCCTCTGACGGGAACGAGGTAGAATTTGAGCCGGACTACGTTAGCCCGCTAGAAGACGTCGTCCTGAAATTTGCTCGTGTTTTTGTCCGTCAAGGGAGAGGAATGCAAATGCTCTATCGCGCTGGCTTAAGTCATCAGTCTGATCGCTTTCCATCCTGGATCCCGGACTGGACAGTGAAACGAGCGAGTAGTCTCCACGACTCCTCCGAAGGCGGCGTCTCTTTTGCAGCTTCCGGACCTCAGGAAGGCAAGATCAAATGTATTCTTAACACGGATGAGCTCCTCGTTGACGGCTATGAAGTGGATGAGATTGAGTGCATCAGTGAAGCGTCGAATGTGGAGGAGGAATGGGAGAAGTACTTCAATGAAGTTGACACGATGATCGATTCTGCGATCCTGGCTCCAGTTCGAACTTTGTCGGAGGACCTGAAGTGGAAGGTACCGATTGCCGATGTGCTATGGCCAAAGGTAGCGGCCTCTGGGGGTCTCGATTTGCAATCTTCGTATACGGCACTTCGAAATTATCTCTACAGCAAGCAAAAAGGGAAGGCGAAAGAGAACGGCAACTCCATTAAAGGCTGTCGACTCCCCACAGAACATGCCCTATTCACTAAGCACATAGCAGCCGGCTCATACCAGAAACAGGCCGCGAGCTATATCGCTGCGCTTCAGGATACTCTACATGGGTGGCGATTCGTAGTTACGAAGAATGGATATGTTGGCGTTGTACCGAATATGGCAAAAGTTGGTGATGTTGTTGCGATATTGAAGGGTGGAAGGGTACCGTTTGTTTTAAAGAGGAGTGAGGAGAGAGCTGGGGCTTTTAGGCTCGTTGGGGAGTGCTATGTTCATTGTTTGATGAATGGAGAGGGGTTGAGCTTGCCTGGGATTGAAGAGGGGGAGTTTCTGCTGCATTGAAATATAGAGTTGGGGATGAGGAGGTAAATGAGGAAAATATAGAGGGAGGCTACAGGACATCGTACCATCGGCATATACAGTACCCGCTGAGACCACTTCTCATATTAATCAAATATGCCATTGCAGACACTCAGCCATTGCCGATAGGCGGTGGGTGGGCATGCGCAGGTCAGTCGCAGCCCAGTTACCCAGCATCGCGGCTTCACTTACTAGCTACACCAACAGTCACCACAAGTGTGACGCCAGTCTCTATTGGCAAAGAAGCGTATTCCAGCTATACTAGGATTCTATATGATGCTCCCGTGGAGCGCCCTAGCGCGGCACATGAGGGGCTGCCAAGCTTGGCAGCACGTGAGGCGGTTTTGCCGTCACATCTCATATATTTTTACAACTTTGATAAAAAAAAGGGGCTTAGGGGAGGTGAATTTTATATACTATTCTTACGATCTTCTAGAAGCTTCAAATTTATTCTTTTGGTCAACAGAGCTTACTCTACGTGTACGTACGGGATATCGGTATTGTAATTGCTTGGCACTTGCTGGTCACATGATACGTCGCTTAACCCCTTCTGGTAGGTGGGGTTGAGAATCTTTTAGCGAGTGTAGAGGGGAAGCCGATTTTGTAAGCGACTGTATCTCATTGCGAGCGTTTTCGGATAACCTTCTTCTAACGAGACTGATCGGAGTGAAAAGACGATTTCGAACCCTGCGTAGCACGACTAGATCAATGGCCATTCCGGCCAACGGAGAGCCCGATGGGTCGCCCGATGGGCCGCCCAGCAGTTCTCAGTGGACCGCGTCGTTGACACCACAGCACAACTCACCACCGTCATCAGAGTCCAGGAGGATCACGAGAGGATACAAAAGACGAAAGAACGACATTGTAACATTCACCGGAGCCAATGAAACCCCCAGCTTCGAATTCTCGGGCGGAGGGGAAGGAAGAGGAACAAACCTCGACGAAATCGCGTGGCTCGTCGCAAACTTGAAAGAGATCATCCTCCAACAAGGCCAGGTCATAGAGACCCTCCGAAAAGAACAAGCGGAATTCAAAGCAAGCCAAGAGCATCTAAAAACCCAAAATGCAGCGCTACAAGCAGAGATTCGAGAACTCAAGGAGGAGGTACGCCGTGGAACCCCTTCATATGCGAACGCTGCCCGTACACCGCCAGTCAGCCCCCCAACGATCATGTCAACCGCTTCACCCCTCAACACCACACCAGCTAACTCCATCGACACGCCTCACTGTAAGGTTGACATCTCGAGAGCGGGAGGAGAAGGGGATAGGATGTCGGCAGCCATGGTTAGAGCGGCAGTCGAGAAGGAGATCCGAACGATGGACGAACATAGAAATTGGCGATGCCGCGCAGTGACCGTTGACCCGAAGAATACAAACTGGATTAAAATCGCCTGCCGAAATGAAGCCGAACACAAGCTGGTTAAGAGAGTTGCAGAAACGAAGATTGGAGCTGGCGTCCGGGTGCTGCGCGACGAGCTCTATCCGATCAAGGTTGATAACGTCAGGCGAACAGCGGTGCTGGATGAGAATAACGAAATCAGAGCAGGAGCGGCGGAGGCCTTGAGCGAAGAGAATGAAACAACAGTCGCCAAGATCTCGTGGCTGAGCAAGAAGGACGTTCCCAAGGCCTATGGATCAATGGTGGTATATCTGACCAAAAGTAATGACGCAAGGAGATTCATCGCAGAGGGCTTCTTCCACGCCGGAGGAGAGTCTGGCACGACCAGTATTTTCGAACGCCGACCACGACCGGAACAATGTTACAACTGCCAAGAGATTGGCCATAAGGCATTCCAATGCAAGAAAGGTCAGAGATGTGCGAGATGCGCCAAGGAAGCCCACCACCACAGCAACTGCAACGAGGCAGTCTTGAGGTGTGTTCCCTGTGGAGGCCCTCATGAATCGTTTAGTAGAAACTGCCGGAAGCTTTACCCCCCCTCGACATGAGTAGAACGTTCCGCATGATTCAGCTAAACGTGAGAAAACAACCCGAAGTACATGACAGTCTGATGAACGATGAAGAGGTACAAGGTGTGACAGTATTGGCAGTTCAAGAACCTCATGCGCGGAGAATCCAGGGCCGGCTCCTGACCACCCCGATGCAGCATTCTAAATGGACCAAGATGGTCCCCTCGTCTTGGAGAGAAGGGAGATGGCCAATCCGGAGCATGCTCTGGGTAAATAAAGAGGTAGAGGCGGAGCAGGTACGGATAGAGTCCCCGGATATGACAGCAGCGGTTATACGGCTCCGCGAGCGTCCGGTCCTGGTTGTGTCAGTCTACGTACCCGGAGGAGACCCTCAGGCGTTACGGGATTCATGCAATAGCCTCCGCAAGGTGATTCACGATGTGAGGCAGAACGCCGGCACGGTGGTAGACGTAGTAATTGCTGGTGATTTTAACCGACATGATCAACTATGGGGAGGGGAAGACGTAGCCCTAGAGAGACAGGGCGAAGCAGACCCAATTATCGATTTGATGACCGAGCTCGCACTCAGCAGCCTGCTTCCACGAGGCACGAAAACGTGGCACGGCGGAGACTACGAGACGACCATTGACCTGGTTCTGGCGTCGGAAGAACTGACGGACACAACGCTCAAATGTACGATACACAGGACGGAACACGGTTCAGATCATCGAGCGATTGAGACGGTCTTTGACATCTCGGTCCCTGTACCAAAGCAGCAGGAGCGACTTCTGCTCAAAAACGCACCCTGGAAGGAAATAAATGCCAGGATTGCGAGAACGCTGGACACCACCCCAACGGATGGCACCGTACAGCAGAAAACGGACAGATTGATGGCGGCTGTCCTAGAAGCGGTCCACGCCCTAACACCCAAGGCCCGGCCGTCGCCCTATGCAAAGAGATGGTGGACGACCGACCTGACACAGCTACGTCGTATATACACATACTGGAGAAACCGTGCCCGATCCGAGAGGCGTGCAGGACGGACCAGACCAGACCTCGAAGATATGGCGAAAGGGGCATCCAAGCAATACCATAACGCCATTCGACAAGAAAAGAAAAAGCATTGGAACGAATTTCTAGCGGACAATGACAACATCTGGAAGGCCGCCAAATACTTGAAGTCTGGCGACGACGCGGCATTTGGGAAAGTACCACAGCTCGTGAGAGCGGACGGAACAGTCACGGTCGACCATAGGGAGCAGGCGGAAGAACTACTCTCTAGGTTTTTCCCTCCCTTACCAAGAAACATTGACGATGAAGGACCTAGGCCGCAAAGAGCTCCTATAGCAATGCCCGCCATCACAATGGAGGAAGTGGAAAGACAGTTGTTCGCCGCGAAATCATGGAAGGCACCCGGTGATGATGGCCTACCCGTGATAGTCTGGAAGAAGATCTGGCCAGTGGTCAAAAACCGTGTTCTGGCACTATTTCGAGAGTCTCTGGAAGAGGGAACGCTGCCCTCCCAGTGGCGACACGCTAAGATCATACCACTTAAAAAGCCTGGCAAATAGGACTACACAGTCGCAAAAGCCTGGAGACCGATCTCACTCTTGGCAACTCTTGGGAAAGTACTGGAATCGATAGTCGCGGAGAGGATCTCGCACGCGGTGGAGACATACGGCCTTCTCCCCACCAACCACTTTGGAGCCCGCAAACAACGATCGGCCGAGCAAGCACTTGTACTTCTACAAGAGCAGATCTACACCGCCTGGCGGGGCCGACGAATCGTCAGCCAATGAAGGCGCGAGGTATACCAGAGAAGCTGCTTCGCTGGATTGAGGCATTCTGCTCGGAACGCACCGCGACGATCCAAATCAATGGGCAGTCTTCCGAGATCCGAAGTCTACCACAGGCTGGCCTGCCGCAAGGCTCTCCCCTATCTCCGATCTTGTTCCTCTTCTTCAACGCCGATCTGGTACAAAGACGAATCGACAGCCGTGGGGGAGCGATTGCTTTCGTGGATGACTTCACGGCGTGGGTCACAGGACCCACGGCACAAAGCAACCGAGAAGGCATCGAAGCCATCATCAACGATGCTCTCGACTGGGAGAGAAGAAGCGGTGCGACCTTTGAAGCGGAGAAGACAGCAATCATACACTTCACCCGTAAACTATACAAGAGCGCCACGGAACACTTTACTATTAAGGGACAAACTGTTCCACCGAAGGACCATGTCAAGATACTTGGAGTGCTCATGGACGCCAAGCTCAAGTACAAGGAACATATCGCGAGGGCAGCCTCTAAAGGCCTGGAAGCAGTAATGGAGCTCAAGCGGCTCAGGGGTCTCTCGCCATCAACGGCACGGCAGTTGTTCACTTCAACAGTTGCTCCGGCTGTAGACTATGCCTCCAATGTTTGGATGCATGCCTTTAAAGACAAACTCATGGGACCCATCAACAGGGTCCAAAGAATAGGAGCGCAAGCTATCGTGGGGACGTTTCTCACGGTGGCAACAAGCGTCGCGGAAGCAGAGGCCTACATTGCTAGCGCACAAGACCGTTTCTGGAGACGGGCAATCAAGCTATGGACAGATATCCACACGCTGCCCGAAACCAACCCACTTCGAAGGAATACATCCCGAATGCGAAAGTTTAGAAAACAACATGGCTCACCACTTTACCAAGTGGCAGAGGCACTTGAAGACATAGCGATGGAGGAGCTGGAAACCATCAACCCATATACGTTGGCACCGTGGGAGAAAAGATTACAAACTATTGCCGACGAATTAGCATCGAGACAACTATGTATGGACTGGGGGGTACGTATCGCCGTGAGCAGTTCAGCACGAAATGGAGTAGTCGGAATGGGTGGCGTGATCGAATTACACCAATCGACACGCAGTGACCCAAGAGATGAGATCTTGTCGTTCTCCTTTACACTGGGTACGAGAGACGAACAAAACCCGTACTCCGGAGAGTTAGCAGCGATAGCTAATGCTCTGAGCACACTAACACAGCTCAGATTCCGTCGAATTGTGTTGATAACAAGAAACAAAGCGGCTGTACTTACACTTAGGAAGCCTCGACAACAGTCCGGACAAGAGCACATCAGCCGTATCTATAGGGCAATAAGAGCCTTAAGAAGAGATGGAAACACGGTAACAATCTTATGGCTTCCATCAAGTGAGGAAAACGAACTCATGAAGCTTGCCAAGGAGAAGGCAAAGGAAGCAACAAGACAGGGTACCACCCCGCAGACACAGCTCCCCAAAATGCGATCGACGACTCTTAATATAGCGCGAGCTAAACGCGGCACCACTAGAGGGTTACCGGAAAACGTTGGAAAATATTCTAAAAGAGTTGACACAGCATTGCCTGGCAAACACACACGACAGCTCTACGATCGACTGTCATGGAAGGAAGCTAGTGTGCTTGCCCAACTCAGGACAGGCATGGCAAGACTGAACGTCTACCTCCACCGAATCAAAGCTGCGTCGACAGATCAGTGCGAATGTGGACAAGCGCGTGAGACAGTAGACCACTTCCTCTTCCGGTGTAGAAGGTGGACAGCGCATCGTGCCGAGATGTTACAGTGCACAGATACAAGCAGAGGGAATATATCTTTTTACTTGGGCGGAAAGACTCCAACAGATGACAAGAACTGGGCTCCGAATATGAACGCTGTTCGAGCAACGATACGGTTCGCGGTAGCCACAGGCCGACTTGATACGAACCAACTGCAGATAAATCAGGACACCTAATCCACTACACCCGACTTCACCCACTATCACCTCGTGCCACAGACAGCAGGCACCGCTTCAGTTGCCGAAGATAGGATGCTGAACACTTGGAGAATTGCCTTCAAGCTAGCCTACTAACAACACTACTAACCCACGAGAATCCGCAAGAAATAGGAAAGAAGAGGAGACATAGGCTAGAAATGAAATCTGTATGGGCTCGAAGGAGACTAGGGCAATTCTTGGGAAATGTATTAGTAGATCAGTGATAGCTGCCCTCTCGGCTCAGCCGCCGGGCGTAATAAATTGTGTGTGTGTGTGTGTATCTCATTGCTGGCTAACTGCAATCTTCTCCAAAGATGGGACATTCTCCAACGACTCCTCTTCTCTTCTATCTATTGCGCTTTCATTGCAGCTTGAAATTTGTCCGCAAGCCACAAAAATCGAGATGGACAAACAGCGCATTGCGATCTGTCACAACTTACGGCCATTCACTAGATTGCTTTTTATGCATCTGGTAAAAGAGCGATCACAACCCTCCACTGAACTACATAAACTGATCATAATCTAGAATTATTTTGTCTCCTAATGGGCAGGTCGTCGGTCAGCGACCCACCACAATATTATCTCCGGCAAACCTTGAACTACCTCCGCTGGACTCCCTGTCCATATGACCAAAACCGCCAACAATCGCTGTCCCCATATCCTCACTGCCGATCCTATCGCCTTCTTACAGACCAAGCTAGTGCCTCGTGCTCGACAACAACCCTTCTATTCGTGCGATGCGGAGCCCTTGTATACGAGGGGTGGATAAGGGTGCCGGCAGAGCTATGAAAGGTGGGAAGGATAACAATGAGCCCAAGAAGAAAGCGCGGTCTTCAATTGCGTGTGCGAAATGCCGCAGGTATATTCAACATTCTGCTTAACCTGGGCAATCGAGAAATCTAAGTCTTTTTGCAGAAGCAAGGTCAAATGTGTTAATGAAGGTATCGAATCAACGTGCAAGGCTTGCGCTGCAAGTGGCAGGGACTGCCAATACCCACCCTCTGGCTCAAGTTCTGCATCCAAACGGTCCAAGATTACGGCGAATATCAAGCGGGAGGATGGCGAGAGCGCAAAAAGGGTTAGGAAGGTTGAGGATGGTGGAAGGGGAAACAGTAGCTGGGTTGAGGATCCATTGGAGTCCCTGGTGCTAACGAGGAAAGTATGGGATGAGGTCTATGACATTTTCAAGTTGCACTTCTCAACGGAAATGCCGTTCCTCCACCCGCCAACCTTCAGAAACCGGATGCGTCAAGCTTCATACCCAAGAGATCCTTCGGTAGCACCAACAGATCTACAGGACGGGAGAGTTCTACTGCTAGCGATTTTGATGCTCACAGCTCGCTTTCATCCTGAGTTAGTAGCCTACCACTCGCAGACAGCGAAGTCCAGTAACCCACTAGATGCTAGCGAATACTACGCCACCGCCCTCAAGACCGCTTTTGGTCCCACGGGTTCCAACCTCACTAGTCCTTCTATTGATGGAATCCAAGCCTTGTTGATGCTTGGGCTATACGAATGGGGCCAAACGAGAGGTTTGAGTGCCTGGGTCTATTCTGGTATCGCCATACGATTGGCACAGTCAATCAAACTGGCGTACGAAGATGATGAAGAGAGCCGTACCTTCAAGACTTCTTCATTGCTGAAGAACAGGCCCAATGTTCGTGATAACGCAACCGAGATAGAAGTCAGACGACGTACTTTGTGGAGCTGTTTCGTTATAGATCGGATGCTGTCTGCTGGGAAGCACAGGCCCACCATGATCTCGGTCAAGCAGTTGAAGGTCCAGCTTCCTGGCTCTGACGACCAATTCTTATTCGTTCGAGATGTAACGACTAACTTTTTGGACAAGCCTGCTCGAGCCGACGAGAGTGTAAACGACGATGGAGTCCTCGGCAGGTACATTCGCTTGGTTGAGATCTTTGGTAGATTCTCGGAGTGGAGTTGTGCTGGAGGTCGAAGAACCGAAACTCTGCCTCCCTGGGACAGTTCTACTCAATTCTTCAAGCTACGTCAAGAGCTGGGAAACTTTTACAATACGCTACCGTCGAACCTGATCTTCACTAAGGCCAACCTGTCCGCCTATATCGAAAAACGAAATGCCACAACTTACGCCTCAATGCACACTCTCTACTCACTGTGTCTCATTATGCTACACAGAGAGTACATCCCATTTATACCACTTCTGTGTACGAGGCCGCAGGGACCCCTGGATGCCCCAGTCTTTCCTGAAAATCAGTATCATACTCCTGGCGGGTTTTGGGAAGAGAGCGCTGAGGCCATCTTTAAAGCAGCAAGAGACATCGTGGATATTGTCCAGACTTGCCAAGACAACAACGCTCTTCCTGAGTCGCCACAAATTGGATTTGCAATCTGGCAAGCAGCTTTCGTGTGTTTGTATGCAACTCATTTTCAACACATGGACGTTGGTGAATATGTGCATCTACGATCTAGCCAGAGCAATGACGACTATGGGACGGAAGGTTACATGGGTCTGACTGTGAAGATTCTTGGGGAGATGGTTCCAAGGCTGAAAATGGCGAAAGGATACCTCGACATGCTTGGGAAGATGCATAGTTACTTCTCAAATGTCAAAACCGAATTTCAAGAGCGGTTCCACCGGAATTGGTCCGGTGTTGGGGGTCTGGAAGATTATAAGACTTTCGAGAAGGAGCTGAAAGAGTTTGGAAGCCTTCAAGATACGGACGAAAGTGTGGTATCGGACACTTTTGATAGTGTTGACCAAGCCTGCTCCAGAGCAAGTACAAACGATATTGGCAAGGGATCTGTCAACGGAGATGCAATGCAGGGTATTGAAGCGGCACCAAAATCCAGAACTTGGGCCGCAACTAACTCCACAAGTCCTGCAAACGAAAACGATGATCGAAAAGTCAACCCAAGCCAGGGGTATCAGTACAATACCAACCATCAGCAATCTCCTACGCAGAACTCCACCCCTCCAAGTCTCGTTAGCCCTGGCGAATCGACTCTAGGAATCAACTTACTCTACGCACAAGATCAGTCATATCTTAACTCTGGACAGCAGCAACATCGTCCTGTCAGCGCATCCGTCGGCCAACGCACACTACCTACTCCCACTGTTCAAGGCGAATTGCGACAGTGGTCACATGGAGTCAATAAAACATGGATAGCACGTCAGGAGGGAATTAACACGAGCACCTATTACGACAACGTAACACAGCTAGGTTATGCTGAAGCACAGTTTGGCGGTTCACCAGATGATATGCAGAATTTCGAAAACCAGAATTACCCGCATATTCATGGTCTGTGGAGCGTTCCCAACGCGATGCCGGCCGGGCAGGGAGAATTTTATTAGCATTCCGTGAATCTTGAGTTGATTTGTATTACGGATGACTGCTACGAGTGAGTTGTATTTGAGATGGAGGAGTTTCATGCGAGTTCCAGGCAATCAAAATATTCCTTGCTATTTTATTTGCTATCTCAGCTGAGCGGTTGGTCGCCAGCCATGAAATTAGGAACAGGGTAGTCCGCTTGTGAATGAAGCAATATATATCTCTATTCCAGATTTAAACTTGTGTTCATATTCTTCTTGTGGGTGACCGTAACGCAGCAAGGAGGGGGATTTATTAGCACAAAGGGAGCGGAACTAGCACTGGAGGCTACCCAGTTTATGTAATATAAACAAATATAAATCTTAAGCCTTAACTTTAAGTTTCCGCAGTATTCCCAGCTGTCATCTTATACCGCGTCCTAATGTGTTTCGTAATATCACTTGAACCGTAATATCACTAACGTGGCCTCCGACCTGCCATGATCTCCACCTAAGTCCTCGATTTTACCATGAATAGCCTTGTCGCTCGTCGAAACTGCAAGCTGTACAGCATCGCCCGTAGTATAGTTTCCAATAGTGCTGATGTTTTCCTTCAAGGATATTCCTGCTTCAAAGAGGATTCGCCCAGACTGGTAGATGGCCCCTAATATTTCCTGCAACCTTTGAAGATCCGTACGGTCCTCCTCGGAGACCGTCCCTGTCTTCTTTTTTTCCACCAGTTGATCTATTCGATCTTCCGTAAAACTTCCCAACTTCGCAGTCACAATATTGAGGCTTCTCTTGTACTTGTGCAGGCCCTCAGTGGACCTTTTGGGTAAGATATCTGGTGGCTGGCGTATTGGCTCAATCTGAGTAATATGATTGGAAAACTGGGTACAGATTTTGAGACCCTTGTGCGAACTCACCTGCTCCTCCTTTAGAAGTGGCATTTCCGTTGTATCTAAGGCGATTCCAGTGCATGAAAAGATAGTCTCGAGCTTCTTGTCCATGCATTGAAGATGAGTCTCGAGATTATCTGTGGCATTCTTTGAAAGGTCTCTGTAAATTTCGAGGATTTCGACAGTAACAGGGGATTTGCGACTAGATAAGGGTGAGAATCCCATTCAAACCATCAAGCTCCTCTTGGAGACTGAGTGTGGAATGACTGTGAAAACTCTGGACGGTCTTGTAAAGGTTGATTCCTGCAAGGCGAAGGTAAGTAGACGATCATATTACATCATCATCTTTCTTAATGATGGCCATCAATACACAGCGCCGGCCGACTTCGCTGCCACCATCACCCGCTAAAAGCCCACTCGAAGCTCCTCGTTGAGCTGCGTGTTGCAAACCGCGCAGTCTTGGAATTGGGCAATAACTTTATACTACCTACTGAGACTCGATACTCCTTAAGCAACAGACTCTCTGGTTCGTCGTCATTGGTGGTAGCGTTGTTGACAGCGGCAAGGTTATCTCGCTTGAGGCGTGGATCGAAAGGGGCGTTACGAGAAGTAAAACTAGCTGGTAGGCATTCTCAATAGAAGGGGACAAGTCTCTTTGTTGAATCTGCGTTAACCACCTCACTGCTCTACAGTCCTCCTTCCTTCCTTCTCCATCAAGCGCTAGGATACCGTCCCCGGGTCTCTCGACAACTTCGCCACGGAGTTTCCGACGTTGCAGCTGGTCCTCGCACAACGCTGGTGCCCACCAATGCATACTTCATAACCAGCGTGAAAGGTCTGAGGTCCGTGGAGAATGTAGGTGGGTGGAGTCGCTACGGACCGAGCGTCGGCGAGTCCCGTCACACTCTTTCTGAATAAGCGATGGCAGCGTGATGGCGTATAGATGAGGGTGGGGGATAATGTAGGCATAGCTTATATAAATCAGCATAAGTTACTTTTATTTATATCATTTTGTGTCACCCCTGTTGGACTACATACAATGGGAAAAGTTGACACTACCAGAAATGCTCTGTTACACTGCGTCAAGGACAGTATTGCAAAATTGTAAGTCAAGGTTGGCACAGTACGAATTTCTGTGCTAGGCATCCATGGCCTAGCCAGGGCTGCGTACACACCCCAAGCAGCAGTCGATGTCGAGCAATGTTCCTGGGTATCTAAATGCTGAGAAGATTCCAACTGCTTGCTCTCAGCTGCTGACTATTTGACATGTTGCAGGCTGACAATAGTCTGGGCTAAGCGTTGGGCCTAGAAATAAGATGAACACGTCGCCAAGTTCAATTGCTGTAAGATCTTAAGGTCAGTTTTGTCTCAAATTCTGGCTTTATCATGGCAGCTGCTTCAACACCCACGGCCGAGAATGGCTACTTTACCGCTTCTACGGATGCGGAAACACTTACAACACCTCATGACGATGTTACTCGAGGAGTGGAGGAATTTGTCAAAAATCATCCAATGGCAGTCAAGCTGAAGTCACAGCCTGAGTTCTCAGAGTCAAGACCGCACTCGCACATATCAAAGTCGGAAATACGGCATAGTTTTATTGGACGGACTCTTATGGGCCCTGAAAAGGTTGTGGTGTCGCCGTTTACGTGGATCGAAACGGGCGGGAAGTCTTTAGTCCAAATATCGTACTTGGGCACGGATTTGTGTGGGCATCCTGGTGTCGTCCACGGGGGGATGCTTGCAACAATTTTGGATGAGGGATTCGCAAATTGCTGCTCTGCTGCGTTCCCGAACAAGAACAGTATGACTGCTAACCTGAATATCAACTACCGTGCTCCAGTTTTCTCCAGCAACTTTGTAGTACTGCGAGCGAAAACGACCAAGGTGCAAGGTCGGAAAATTTGGGTCGAGGGACACATTGAGACTCTGGTGACTGAAGGAGAGAAGCCTGTGGTGATGGTAGAAGCGTCTGCTCTCTTTATTGAGCTAAGACAATCAGCCGTAGGTGCTAAATTTTCGCTCCTTTATGCTGCAAGCTAACCCTATCACGAAGGCACAACCAGAATAGAGCTCTCTGGCGGCATAATTTTATCGGAACGTAGGGGTTATCTACAACTCTGGGACGGGGGGCTTTTGACATTTCCTTTTCTCTGCCTTTTGCCCATCCCTTTAAAATAGCATATCTAGTCTGGGGATAAAAATTCAGTTCACAACTTCAACCAGCGTAAATAAAATCAGTCGTCTGACTTTGAGAATGACTCAAGCTTACCTTCTGACAGCAACTATTTTGATAAAGAATGCTTTTGCAGCGTTTTCACTATAGATCCGGAAGAGGAACCCTGTTCAGGGCCAGGGCAGATTGACTTGACCAAGGAGCGGCTCTGGATTAATGCCACCTGTGGGTCGACGTCCTTACCCGACAACTGGACGGACGAACTCAAACCACAAAATTCCACCGATGCTTATGAGGTCGACTCAAGCGGCTACTGCAGTCAAACACGCGGTAGACAGGGCTTGCTTCTGCCGCGACATCAGCTACGACTCCTGCCGAGGCTCGTGCCAGATCTTCGAAACTCGTATAGACTATGTCAAATGGCTCCATGGTCTTTGTGGCAATGTGCAAGACTGGCACGGTCTGCCAGATAATTGGCGTCAACTAGCCGCCCCGACCCCTCTCGACATGATTCCATGGCGATGGACGCTCAAACCATCCAACGAGTCAAAAATTACCAATACCATCCCCTTGGAATCTATGGAGATGGAGGAGAGGCATCAATGGACGCTGCTCATGGAAACTTCGAGAAGAACGCCACACGTTAACTGAATTGGGTAATAGTTTCACAATATTATATTTAGTGTGGCTGTACTCCGTAAATATGGAATTATACTTTGTTGCTTCGTTAAAGACGTTGACTATTTGCTTGTACTGAAATCACGATTGACTTGGAGAACTTCTGAGATTCTAAGGTTATGGCGAGGGTAAATACACCGTAATGCGGGTTATATTCTTCCTCAGCACGTAAATAAATGTCATTCATTTTCACCATGTCAGCGTCTCTACACGGACAGACTTGAATTTCTTCATAATGTCATCAAGAATATATTGAGTCTTATCTCAGAGCATCATCCCCATCTTTCATCGCAAACAATTCTTACGTAGAACGGTTAAAAAATTGACAGTTCAAATGTCGGCTGTCGTTTCGAGCGATTGGAAGCGAGTGAAAGGTTAAATCATGTGACGAACGTGGATAGAGCTCCCCATGCAAGGCGCAATACTTTCAACGACTTCAAACATGCGCGGCTTAGCTTCAGCCTTACGTTAAGCCTTGCAGCACCCGCGAATGCGCGCTCCCGACAATTATAAGGGTCTACAATATCACAGATGATGAATAGATGGAAAATCTCCATTCAGAGCTGCATTGAACATCATAGCGCTTTAGTGGTGATAATACTTGTAATGAGATCAATGAAATCGGCGACCATGCAATAAGTCACGGACGTCATAAACCCCAATTCCAAACCAGAGGAAAATCTTCCAAGGCCCTGCTTGCCAAACGTAGCTCAGTTCAATTTGGAATACCGTTAAGGTCTGTGTTAGGCATAATGTTCATAGATGCCTAGTAAGGAAGAATCAGGATAATGTCTGGTGAAACTCTTAGTTAGAACTTCAGAGACGTGAGATTCTTACTACGACTGCTTCCAAAATGAACCTTAAGTTCTTTGTTATCATGATTGGAACCCAGCGCTTGAAGCTGGTAATGGAACAGACGCAAGTGTAAAGTTCGACTGATGATCATCGCTATCCATATAGCCCAAGTTATATCGCCAAGCATAGCCAGGTTCGCACCGTGGGTAACCCATCCCGCATGCACAAATTATGACCACGCTGAAAATGCAGGCTCGAAAAATATTACAGTTCTGCATTCGATATGCCTAAGAAGAAATAGAACAGCCAAAGACAAGACATGCTCTTCTGCAATCAAAGAGAATGCAGAAGAGATTGATGTGGCCGTCGTAAGATCCTTAGTTGATGAATTGCTTTGCGAGGTGGTGCTAGAGATACTGTTGCCGTTGAAAGAAGTTGAGCTGGAGGAAGCCGAACTGGACATCACAGCTCCTGAGACTTGGGGGTCATCATCATTTGACCCCCATATATCTGTTAGGGCAGTCTCATTAACCCTTTAAACTGTAAGTATTCTCATGATGAAGTCAATCTATACCACTTACCATGTATTCGGTGGGATGATTGCACTAGTCAACGTAATAGAGAGCAAAAAAGACCACAAAATCCGGGAACTTAACATATTGCCGGCCTAAGGAGAGAGCGATCAGAATGAACAGGACGGAAAACGGCCTTTTCTTATTAATGAGCAGTGGAAACAGTTGTGCTAAGCGCAGGAAATCTCATTTTGAAAAGGCTATATCGAGAAATGCGTCTAAGAATAGAAATCTGTCATCATTCTTTTACCCCTAGATAAAGCATTGTATGAGGCGGGTTAAGGGTTATTTGATTTGACTAGATCTGTCTAATACATTAACCACATCATCACATAGTCAACCGCTACAGTACTGTACCAAAGATGGCAAGAAAAATTCGCCGGCCAGTTTCTCAAGTGCGCTTTGCGACAGCGGCATTCTATTCGCGTTGTCCCAATGCTGAGGAATATCGGTGCTTCTTCCCATTTGTGAATCATGTAGAGGAATGCCCCACTTGCATTGAGGGAATCAACCAGCGTAGGGCTGTTTGCCCTATAGGCTTCCATCTTGGAAAGAAGGTCCTAGTACATGTATACGAAGAATGCGGAGAGATCTATTCCACTTACGATCGAGACGTTAATAATGAAATGGTTCGATTAGAGCTGGACAATACCATTACCGATGTACGACGGATTGCACAAATGCTGGACTTAAAAATCATGTATAATATACCTTATACGTCCATTGACAGGCGTGATCCGTCTGAACAGAAGCCGCCCTCTCTGTTGCTTAAGTCGAGGTATTCTGAAAGGGTACGCATGCACAAGAAGTGTACCCTTTGCTAAGCAGAAGCTGGAAAGGTGGATTACATTTGATTTGATTGTCGCAGTAGGTTTGCGCCAGTGCTCAGTATCATCTTTTCTTCCTAGACTGCAAATTCAAGAAAGATTATTTTTCATTCTCCTTCAAATCCTACAGTACCTGTCTATTCTAGATGTATATAGAATAAAATAGAATCTTTGTGTGAAAAAGCCACCTACCCTAGCTCCGACACCCAGCCATATCAAAATCTTGTCCCAGCAGAAAGTGGGCGGAGTCATACTGGATGCGTATAGCAGGCAAGTGACCACCTGCATCCCACCTGGATCATACTAAGCCTAAAGAAGCCGGAAATGCTCTGAAGCGACGGCAATTTTTTGAGGGACCTTAAGCTCATTTACAGCACGCTTGAAAGCCAATAAATAATTTCACAGAATCAGCTTGTTTCTGTATATTGTAGGACTGTAAAAGAATTTCAAGAAAAAAAATGTCAAATTTGGCTCATTTTGGTGAGGTGTTAAGGAGTTGGTTGGGTTGCGGAGGGGTCCACTGCCGAGCCCCCACAGAACGGCCTGGGCCGATCCTGAAGGCGCGATTAATTTCACGTCATCGACATCTCGCCAATAGGTGGTATATATGGAACTATCTATTTTATGCCTGGGAAAGCATTCAACGTGGGTCATGCACTTTCGGGCAGTGCGAACATTGAGAGCTAAACCCATTTCTATAAGCCAGATCTCTATTTGAGGATTTTTAGTCGAATTTCAAGGATTATCTGTACAATCATTTGACGTTGTTGCTCGCACTTTGGGAGTTTCACAGGGGAAAGTCAATGGGGGGAATGGCAAATGATGATCAGAACCTGATATTTCATGCGACTGGTCCGGGAATAGGCTATATGGAATCGTCAGAATTCCAAAGGACAAAGGAGACAAGATGATGAACGGGGCAAAGAATATTACCTTGTCGCGAGGCGGTGAGCTTTTAGCGAATCAAAATAACACTTTCAGGAGCTAAAACTGCCACGGCAAAGCCCGTTGCTGGACCTTAGCGGCTTGACGATCTTTGAAAACATACCTCCTTTCTACACCGCCTTCTTTAAAAGCAACTCTACGCTTAGCAAAGCAATCGGTATCATCATTATTACGACCGCCAGTCGTCCTTTTCCAGCCATTGTGACATAGCAGTACCGTGCCCGAAGTCCAAAACGCTAAGAAATGTGCTTCTTTGTCATCTACCCTGTCTCGGAAGTCTATTCCAATAACCACCTTGAGATGTTTGACGATGCACCTCGAAAGAAGACGGTTGAGCGATGCCACGTGGGCATAATTTAGTGCTGAGCTAAGACTTTCGTGACTAAATCTCCCTGTATTACTCAAGGTATATCGCTGTCATCCGGGGAATCATGCTAGACGCCTTAGCCCCCGGCTGGCCTGATCAGCGAGATGAAAGCGTATGAAGATATGGGGCCCGACCCGCTGGCCGGAACCCTATTATTCATAAGGCTGAGCAACCGCTAAGCCAAATGCTTGTGGGTCTGCGGAGTGAGGCTAGGATATCGCGCCGTTTCAAGCGTTCCAAAATCTGCTTTCGTAAGCATGAATTCAAAGAAAAAAGCTTTGGAGATACCCTGTGTCAGGATGGGAGCGATTTCAGCATCATGGAATCGTCTAGGCAAAACACGACTTCGCTTATGCTTGGACCTGCACGTTTCGTCAACCATGACTGTGATCCCCACGCCCAGCTCAATCAAGGCTCTTCTGGAGCGAAATTTACTGTCATCAAGGACATTCAACCCGGTCAAGAGATCATTGTGTTAAGGTGATGAGTATTTGGAGATGACAATTAAGACTGCCTCTGCGAAACTTGCAAGCAAGCCTGTCATGTTATCCAGCCTCAACACAATGATGGCTCCAACACTGTGTCGAATCGTAAAAGACTCGCAGGTCAGATCTCAAACAATTCCATCAACGGACCCTCGGCAAAGCGCGTAAAGGAAGATGATCGATCTCGATTTACACAAGATCCTGGTTGTTATGCTCTGGCTTGTCCTCTAGTTACATGCCTCTCCCCAAGAGATGTGCGTTACCGTCAACTATATGGATATCAGTGGCCGAAGACTCGGTGCACTCGTCGCAACCGTAAGATTCCGTTCTATGAATCGCTACCCCCGCCCCCCCCCCCCCCCCCCCCCCCCCCCCTCAGTGGCGGCCTTGAAATTGGCGTTGTTTCTTCCTCATGGCCCGTGCATCGGCCACATTTCGCAACCTTCTGTTCAATTCCACGGGTTGATTCTGTCTCTAATATGAATTCAAAAAGAAGTAGATTAAAAAATTATACACCAGCCACTACACACACACACAATTTATTACGCCCGGCGGCTGAGCCGAGAGGGCAACTATCACTGATCTAATAATACATTTCCCAAGAATTGCCCTAGTCTCCTTCGAGCCCATACAGAGTTCATTTCTAGCCTATGTTTCCTCTTCTTTCCTATTTCTTGCGGATTCTGGGTTAGTAGTATTGTTAGTAGGCTAGCTTGAAGGCAATTCTCCAAGTGTTCAGCATCCTATCTTCGGCAACTGAAGCGGTGCCTGCTGTCTGTGGCACGAGGTGATAGTGGGTGGAGTCGGGTGTAGTGGATTAGGTGTCCTGGTTTATCTGCAGTCGGTTCACGTCAAGTCGGCCTGTGGCTATTGCGAACCGTATCGTTGCTCGAACAGCGTTCATATTCGGAGCCCAGTTCTTGTCATCTGTTGGAGACTTTCCGCCCAAGTAGAAAGATATATTCCCTCTGCCTGTATCTGTGCATTGTAGCATCTCGGCACGATGCGCTGTCCACCTTCTGCACCGGAAGAGGAAGTGGTCTACTGTCTCACGCGCTTGTCCACATTCGCACTGATCTGTCGACGCAGCTTTGATTCGGTGGAGGTAGACGTTCAGTCTTGCCATGCCTGTTCTGAGTTGGGCAAGCACATTAGCTTCCTTCCATGACAGTCCGTCGTAGAGCTGTCGTGTGTGTTTGCCAGGCAATGCTGTGTCAACTCTTTTAGAATGTTTTCCAATGTTTTCCGGTAACCCTCTCATGGTGCTGTACTTAGCTCGCGCTATATTGAGAGTCGTTGATCGTATTCTGGGGAGCTGTGTCTGCGGGGTGGTACCCTGTCTTGTTGCAGCCTTTGCCTTCTCCTTAGCAAGCTTCATGAGTTCGTTTTCCTCACTTGATGGGAGCCATAAGATTGTTATCATGTTCCCATCTCTTCTTAAGGCTCTTATTGACCTATAGATACGGCTGATGTGCTCTTGTCCGGATTGTTGTCGAGGCCTCCTAAGTGTAAGCACAGCCGCTTTGTTTCTTGTTATCAACACAATTCGACGGAATCTGAGCTGTGTTAGTGTGCTCAGAGCATTAGCCATCGCTGCTAACTCTCCGGAGTACGGGTTTTGTTCGTCTCTCCTACCCAGTGTAGAGGAGAAGGACAAGATCTCATCTCTTGGGTTACTGGTGTAATTCAATCACGCCACCCATTCCAACTACTCCATTTCGTGCTGAACTGCTCACGGCGATACGTACCCCCCAGTCCATACATAGTTGTCTCACTGCTAATTCGTCGGTAATAGTTTGTAATCTTTTCTCCCACGGTGCCAACGTGTATGGGTTGATGGTTTCCAGCTCCTCCATCGCTATGTCTTCAAGTGCCTCTGCCACTTGGTAAAGTGGTGAGCGATGTTGTTTTCTAAACTTTCGCATTCGGGATGTATTCCTTCGAAGTGGGTTGGTTTCGGGCAGCGCGTGAATATCTGTCCACAGCTTGATTGCCCGTCTCCAGAAACGGTCTTGTGCGCTAGCAATGTGGGCCTCTGCTTCCGCGACGCTTGTTGCCACCGTGACAAACGTCCCCACGATCGCCTGCGCTCCTATCCTTTGGACCTTGTTAATGGGTCCCATGAGTTTGTCTTTAAAGGCGTGCATCCAAACATTGGAGGCATAGTCTACAGCCGGAGCGACTGTTGAAGTGAACAGCTGCCGTGCCGTTGATGGCGAGAGACCCCTGAGCCGCCTGAGTTCCATTACTGCCTCCAAGCCTTTGGAGGCTGCCCTCGCGATATGTTCCTTGTACTTGAGCTTGGCGTCCATGAGCACTCCAAGTATCTTGACATGGTCCTTCGGTGGAACAGTTTGTCCCTTAATAGTAAAGTGTTCCGTGGCGCTCTTGTATGGTTTACGGGTGAAGTGTATGATTGCTGTCTTCTCCGCTTCAAAGGTCGCACCGCTTCTTCTCTCCCAGTCGAGAGCATCGTTGATGATGGCTTCGATGCCTTCTCGGTTGCTTTGTGCCGTGGGCCCTGTTACCCACGCCGTGAAGTCATCCACGAAAGCTATCGCTCCCCCACGGCTGTCGATTCGTCTTTGTACCAGATCGGCGTTGAAGAAGAGGAACAAGATCGGAGATAGGGGAGAGCCTTGCGGCAGGCCAGCCTGTGGTAGGCTTCGGATCTCGGAAGACTGCCCATTGATTTGGATCGTCGCGGTGCGTTCCGAGCAGAATGCCTCAATCCAGCGAAGCAGCTTCTCTGGTATGCCCCGCGCCTTCATTCTCTGCAGCAATCTTTCTTTGCAGACTCCATTGTAACCCCCTTTGACATCGAAACTGACCAGGCTGACGATTTGTCGGCCCCGCCAGGCGGTGTAGATCTGCTCTTGTAGAAGTACAAGTGCTTGCTCGGCCGATCGTTGTTTACGAGCTCCAAAGTGGTTGGTGGGGAGAAGGCCGTATGTCTCTACCACGTGCGAGATCCTCTCCGCGACTATCGATTCCAGTACTTTCCCAAGAGTTGCCAGGAGTGAGATTGGTCTCCAGGCTTTTGCGACTGTGTAGTCCTCTTTGCCAGGCTTTTTAAGTGGTATGATCTTAGCGTGTCGCCACTGGGAGGGCAGCGTTCCCTCTTCCAGAGACTCTCGAAATAGTGCCAGAACACGGTGTTTGACCACTGGCCAGATCTCTTTCCAGACTACCGCGGGTAGGCCATCATCCCCAGGTGCCTTCCATGACTTCGCGGCAAACAACTGTCTTTCCACTTCCTCCATTGTGATGGCAGGCATTGCTATAGGCGCTCTTTGTGGCCTGGGTCCTTCATCGTCAATGTTGCTTGGTAAGGGAGGGAAAAACTTGGAGAGGAGTTCTTCCGCCTGCCCCTTATGGTCGACCGTGACTGTTCCGTCCGTTCTCACGAGCTGTGGTACTTTCCCAAATGCCGCGTCGTCGCCAGACTTCAGGTATTTGGCGGCCTTCCAGATGTTGTCATTGTCCGCTAGAAATTCGTTCCAATGCTTTTTCTTTTGCTGTCGAATGGCGTCATGGTACTGCTTAGATGCCCCTTTCGCCATATCTTCGAGGTCTGGTCTAGTCCGTCCCGCACGCCTCTCGGATCGGGCGCGGTTTCTCCAGTATGTGTATATACGACGTAGCTGTGTCAAGTCGGTCGTCCACCATCTCTTTGTGTAAGGCGACGGCCGGGCCTTGGGTGTTAGGGTGTGGACCGCTTCTAGGACAGCCGCCATCAATCTATCCGTTTTCTGCTGTACGGTACCATCCGTTGGGGTGGTGTGTAGTGTTCTCGCAATCCTGGCATTTATTTCCTTCCAAGGTGCGTTTTTGAGCAGAAGCCGCTCCTGTTGCTTTGGTACCGGGACCGAGATGTCAAAGACCGTCTCAATTGCTCGATGATCTGAACCGTGTTCCGTCTTGTGTATCGTACATTTGAGCGTTGTGTCCGTCAGTTCTTCCGACGCCAGAACCAGGTCAATGGTCGTCTCGTAGTCTCCGCCGTGCCACGTTTTCGTGCCTCGTGGAAGCAGGCTGCTGAGTGCGAGCTCCGTCATCAAATCGATAATTGGGTCTGCTTCGCCCTGTCTCTCCAAGGCTACGTCTTCCCCTCCCCATAGTTGATCATGTCGGTTAAAATCACCAGCAATTACTACGTCTATCACCGTGCCGGCGTTCTGCCTCACATCGTGAATCACCTTGCGGAGGCTATTGCATGAATCCCGTAACGCCTGAGGGTCTCCTCCAGGTACGTAGACTGACACAACCAGGACCGGACGCTCGCGGAGCCGTATAACCGCTGCTGTCATGTCCGGGGACTCTATCCGTACCTGCTCCGCCTCTACTTCTTTATTTACCCAGAGCATGCTCCGGATTGGCCATCTCCCTTCTCTCCAAGACGAGGGGACCATCTTGGTCCATTTAGAATGCTGCATCGGGGTGGTCAGGAGCCGGCCCTGGATTCTCCGCGCATGAGGTTCTTGAACTGCCAATACTGTCACACCTTGTATCTCTTCATCGTTCATCAGACTATCATGTACTTCGGCTTGTTTTCTCACGTTTAGCTGAATCATGCGGAACGTTCTACTCATGTCGAGGGGGGGTAAAGCTTCCGGCAGTTCCTACTAAACGATTCATGAGGGCCCCCACAGGGAACACACCTCAAGACAGCCTCGTTGCAATTGCTGTGGTGGTGGGCTTCCTTGGCGCATCTCGCACATTTCTGAGCATTCTTGCATTCGAATGCCTTATGGCCAATCTCTTGGCAGTTGTAGCATTGTTCCGGTCGTGGCCGTCGTTCGAAAATACTGGTTCGTGCCGGATTCTCCTCCGGCGTGGAAGAAGCCCTCCGTGATGAATCTCCTTGCGTCATTACTTTTGGTCAGATATACCACCATTGATCCATAGGCCTTGGGAACGTCCTTCTTGCTCAGCCACGAGACCTTGGCGACTGTTGTTTCATTCTCCTCGCTCAAGGTCTCCACCGCTCCGGCTCTGATTTCGCTATTTTCATCCAGCACCGCTGTTCGTTTGACGTTATCAACCTTGATCGGATAGAGCTCGTCGCGCAGCACCCGGACGCCAGCTCCAATCTTCGTTTCTGCAACCCCCTTAACCAGCTTGTGTTCGGCTTCATTTCGGCAGGCGATTTTAATCCAGTTTGTATTCTTCGGGTCAACGGTCACTGCGCGGCATCGCCAACTTCCATATTCGTCCATCATCCGGATCTCTTTCTCGACTGCTGCTCTAACCATGCCTGGCGACATCCTATCACCTTCTCTTCCCGCTCTCGAGATATCAACCGTACAGTGAAGCGTGTCCATAGAGGTAGCCGGTGTGGTGTTGACGGACGAAGCGGTTGACATGATCGCGGGGGGACTGACTGGCGGTGTACGGGCAGCGTTTGCATATGAAGGGGTTCCACGGCGTATCTCCTCCTTGAGTTCTCAAATCTCTGCTTGTAACGCTGCATTTTGGATTTTTAGATGCTCCTGGCCTGCTTTGAATTCTGCTTGTTCCTTTGTGAGGGTTTCGATGACCTGGCTTTGTTGGGTGATGGTCTCTTTCAGGTTTGCGACGAGCCACGCGATTTCGTCGAGGACTGTGCCTCTTCCTTCCCCTCCGCCCGAGAATTCGAAGCTGGGGGTTTCGTTGGCTCCGGCGAATGTGATAGTGTCGTTCTTTCGTCTTTTGTATCCTCTCGTGATCCTCCTGAGCTCTGACGGCGCTGGTGAGGTTTGCTGTGGTGTCAACGACGCGGTCCACCGAAAACTGCTCGGTGGCCCATCGGGCTCTCCATTGGTCGGATCGACCATGGATCTAGTGGTGCTACGTAGAGTTCGAAATCGGCTTCACACAACTCTCGAATCGGTTTTCCCCAGTTTGCTAGTACACTGCCAGTGAGAATCAGTGTAAAGATCCTTGAATAACATCACTCCGTATTTTTAAGTACGATACTATATCTCTCCGTATTTTCGAGAACGGCACTGTATTACTGAAGTGGGGTGTGCGGTTCACACTGCATACACTATTGCGAACACTGGCTTGAAGTGTTTCCTCTAAATGTGTTCTGCAACGTACAGTAATGTACAAGTCCTGCAAGGTTGCTCACATGAATATTTGCGTTGGCGATGTCAGCGCTTCTCTGCGAGAGTAGCCAAGGTTATCAAATCTACGAATTCCGGTCTCCAAATCATCAGCCGCGAGCTGTCTAAAGTCATCACATCCACAAGGACAGAGGTACTGTACAGTACAGAGGTAAGTTACTGTGAACATAATTCCAAATGTAAAGTTCCGTCATTAATCTGTAATTCTCTAGTTGGTCACCGAATAGAATTTCTTGAAAGTCACTAATGATTGCACGAGGTCAGTGTTGGTTCTTTGCTAGAGTCAGCATGATATTGTACGCCAACAAAGATATAACCTCAAGCGCAATTTCTTTCGCACAAACTAGCACATATTGGCAGCTGTCTTGACCAAATCAATAGGTGTAACAGGTTCGTTTCTGTTAAATGCAGAGTTCAGCTCCAACTAGCAATGGGCAGGCTTCACAAGAAGAAAGGGCGCCTTTGCCTTTTCGAGAGCTACATTAAGGACGAGATAGTTGGTGGTCCGCAGCGTGCTGATTTACCACATCTTCGTCCTATGAGGCCACGAATCCCCGAGCAACACATAAGTGACGATTTTGGGTATCTGCTCATGGATAAGAATGCCAATAATGTGCAAATCCAAGACGTTGACTATGACTCTTCCGGGGAAGGGATAACACTCTGCAAGGTCACAATGCAAGGGGTAGTAATGCAGTGGCAGCCAAGGGTTGAGAATATCAAAGCAGTGTGTCTCAAGCCTCCTCACAACTACAGCATCACCGCTGCACTTTTCAACAGTTGCACAACTCGCGACAGGTATTCATACTCTTTACTCAGTAAATGGGTAAGTCGGTTGTGGGCAGCTGGATTCTGGGATGATTGCAAAATTTCAACCTGAGAAAATATATCTTTTGTGGACAATGATGTGTGATCATTCAGATATATTAAGCGACAATCAATAGTTACGTGGAGAACCATCCGTGATACTGAATAAAAGACTTTTCCTGCACCCCGAAAACATTGGAACTTATTCTTATTAAATTAAACAAAACGCGTTCCATCCTTAGCAAAACTCAAGCGGATCGTCATTCAATATTTGGCATGAATTAGAGCACCTCTCCAAACATGCTGACAGCGCCAGCCTCAAATAGCATGTGTGCCGTTTTTCTTCAGCCAAGGTGTGACATGTGTTGGAGTATCTCTCTAATCATCGGATCCGCTGGGACTTGGGCATATCCTATCAATTGATTTTAGAGCAATTGATTCAAGAAAGTCTCTCAAGCTACTCCTTAGAAAATATGCTCATAATCTGGGAAATGATAAACGATTGTCAATTTCCTATCCACACTCGAAGTGTCCTCTCCTGCTTCCTTTCAGCTGAGCTTTGTCAGGTAACCCACGGAAAACCTTAGTACTCTCACCTGAGCTTTCTCATCCCGATGGAGAGTCGCAAAATTTCATAATTAGACTTAGCCGATATCTCATTAGCTGCTCCAGTCCTAGCGGTGTCGTGAACGCAACAAATGACTCGCAACGCGCCATTATATGGATAACAAAAGGGATATTTTTTGTGCGTGCATTAACCGAAGTTGAAGCCTATGGCACGAGACGTGTTGAGCTTTAACGATTAAGCATATAAAGAAGCCTAGATGTAGATCCTCGCGTCAGTTTATCGCGAAGCTGTCTCAAATCGAAATTTATTGTGGGAAATTGTGACACATACAGCTAGATCATGGATGTGATTTAAACTCGTCTGGGCAGACAATTATGCTCTTAAATATCCTCTAGTGGCATTAGTCTATTACCAACTTTGTGACGAGCTAAAGCCTTGCACTGCAATCTGGTGCGGTCTGTTTGATAATAGTGATACTGAAATGGCATTTTGATTTAGCTTCATTTAATAACTCTTTCGTTCTTGCTTACTGGGACCAATTAATGAGGCACAAGATAAAAGTCCACTCTGACCGGTGAGTCGGGATAATACTCAAGGGTGGTCTTAATGGATCCTTTGTTAAGTTAGGGAGCTCTAAAAGTTGGATGTCCATGGGGTTTTGAATAGAACTCGCATATTTCTTTGCGCTATGTTTCTGGGTATCCCATAGTACTCCTGTAACGATTCAAATGCCTCGTAGGCAAAGTATTTCGCCATAGAAATGAGTTCGCTACCGTTCCCGTCAAGCTGTAGTTCGAATCTCATGCTCTTCAGATATGTCGTTGCTGCAGTTAGGAGAACTCTAATGTTTTGAAGCTCAGGTTCACGACGCCATGAGACTTCCAAGGGTCCAAGAGATCGGGATAAATGTGATAGAAAGCAGTGTGCTTGAACGTAAAAGTACGCGCTGGCCCTCTAATGTCCATTCTGGAACAAGAGTATAGTCTGGGCTTCTAAAATTTCTAGCTGAACCATATCGAAGCTTAGGCAGCGATGGTTATGAACTATAGCTAAATAGCAGCTTTTAAGAAGTAGAGTTAAACACTTTGTGATCACAGACCTCGGTTTGGGTGAGCAAGGAAGATACACCCCGTTGCAAGACACAAAGCCGTCAAGCGCTGTATCAAAATGGTAATTGCCCCAAGGATATGCCAGGATATTTGGAGGGGAGATATGAAGCAGACGATGTGGAATTCGCGTTAGATATATAATTCTCAGGTAAGTGGAATTGATGGTAGCTTATCGGTTGTCATCAACCAGCTCCACGCCACTGCATGAACCTGGTTCTTGACTTGTGAAACGAGGGAACCACTTTAGACCTAAATCAGTTTTTGTTGACCCCGGTACGGTGATCGAAGGATAGCTAATCCTCTGCGCTATTTAATAGACATGCTTTGTTTACAGGGTACCTTTCTCCAAAGGCTCGAGTCATTAACCCTAAGAGTGCTAACAGAGAATATGCAGGAATATAGCCACTGTTGGTATCTTCAAACCATTTTCCAATATAAGAATCTCCATCGCGGTGTCTCCACTCAATCTGTCCATGCAAATCTCCCCCGTCCTATCGTCTCACCATGCATAATTTCCAAATCAGACCCACCCCTGTGAGGTTTAGTCATCTTAGTAGTTGTCATCAGAGAATAATAGCATAACTTTTGATGATATGGTACAGTATCTCCTCTAAAAAGAATAAATTCTATACTTGGAATTCTTCTTTGATAAGTTACACTCTCTTTACTTATTATAAGTTACGATCCCACCCAGATACCGTGCACGGTATTCATTCCTTCACATTGTAAGATGCCACCCTCTCGTAAGAGACTTGCCTCTATTGAAGAAGAAGATCTCGGCTTACATCAAGTTTTGCGTAATGATATTATCAAAGAGCAAACTTTTAACTATTCTGCCGCTATGCGACAGACACCTACAAGTGGGAAAGTACCCTGCTCAACACTTCGTTTAAACACCAACCTAACACAAACATTTCACACTCCTGAAAATGAAAAGCGGTACAAGGCTCGTTCATATCCGGACTCAACAAGACTGGGACACATAAAGATATGGTATATGAGGAGTATTGCATTCCTTTCAAGTACAAGCTTTCTGCCACCGGCAGCCTCTGGTTTCTCCTATTCGGGTTCGTTCTGTTCTCAGGAACATTTACAACTATTAAACTCAACACCGCTGAAGAGGTTTTAATTTCAAAATTTGAGAATATTCCTATGTTTGCTCTAGGCATTTTATTCTGTGGAGGTTCATCATGTGCTTTAATTTATCTCAGTTAGAGATGGAGAGGAAATTCAATATGGCTCGTTGAAAGAATACTCTTGTACGTATTTTTCAACGTTTTACAGGCAAGTCTTGATTAACAGAACAGACCGGGATTTATCAATTCAGTAACTGGACTGGGAAATACTCTAACTAGTGTAGGTACCGTTCATCATTGGGGTCTCTGCCACGGCAAAGAGCACGATTATCATCACAACAATTTATCTAGAAATATTCGCTGTCTTGCTTATCTTACTGGTTAAGACTTTGACAGAGCCGAGTATACACAGCATGACTCCTGTCTCGTGCATATTATGGACATTCTCTGGTCGAATGAGTTGAATCCTAGATCACGTGATAAAAGATCAAAACACTGGTGTGGCCCTAGTCTCACACGATGGTGCGACGGCACACCAGGGAATTATATACTATGTAGAGCTGTCAGTAGAGGTAGAAGAATCATCACACTCGTATCCTCAATTCAGAGCTCCGAGGCAGGCAGGCAATGAATTATAAAGGAGATGCACGAAACTGAAGGGGATGACGAGCCGACTGGTTGCCTTAATTATCTTTTGGAATTCTCTTGTGTTACAGTACCAAAGAAGACCTCGCGTAGGGTAGGTTAAAGTTTATGTGACCGTCCTGCATGAAAGCTATGCATGTCCGCATAGCAGGCTCCGATAATGCGTTTGGTTGAGCACGCCCAGTCATGAACTCAATGCAGTCACCGCAGCGAGGGAAGTGGACCGCGGAAGACGTGGCATACCTGAATGACTGCTTGCGATCCTTCTCTAAACTAGAAGCTATCACAGAAATGTGTAAATTCAGCGGTTGGAGCACACAGGCTATCAAAAAAGCGATACGGAGTTCAGTATAAAGGGATGAAGCTGAAGTCAGAATATGTATCATGTACATGGATGCGCAGTGACATTAGTGTATTCTGAAATTACGACACTACGACTCCAACAATAGGATATTTACTGCTGCAATTGCTTAGCTGATACTATAGGGGTGGTGATGCCTGCTGTGTTTTCCCGAAAGCCTCCCACCTTAATACCACAGTCCTATGATCCTTGAGTCACCTAAATCACCTAAGAACAACCTCCAAATATCCGGCGAGGACCACTCTGCAAGAAACAGAACATTATTGAGCAAAAATTTGATCTTCTATACTCAAGGTAATCTTCCAATCAATCGGAGGCAATATGCTTAATGTGCAGCTCTTAATCTCAAGCTCCGTCGTAAAGTCTGCTATTGTCCATCTCCAAGCTCCAGTAGAACACGTAACCTCTTCTTGAACTCCTCTTTCGTCATACGCCCTGAGAACTCCTCCTTCGTCAACCCATCAAATACCACTTTTGACCTCGACGCCAACAGTTTTAGCTCGATCAGTGTGCTCGGTGTTGATATGGACTTGGGCATTCGTCCAAAAGGCACGCCGTCGATCCGGATGTGGAGCCGTTCTAGTTTTTGACATTTTGAAAGGAGTCGAAGTTCACCCATCTCCATCTCATCGTTAATGACCAAGGTGAGATTTCTCAGAGAACCGCCTATAGTTTTGAGCAGGCCACCAGTCGAAGTATATCTAGAGAAGTGGTAAAAGCGATTCAAGCGGTAGAAAACACTAGAGGCTTCTTCATACATCTGCCGGGAGGTGAGAAAGAAAGCATGCGATCCGCGCTTATCTCTTTCTCTGGTCGTGTAACGGGGCTTCTCTCTGAGATTTATCGCAGTCTTTCGAATGAACAGGAGCTTCATAATCATCCGTCGCACTTCTACAGGTAGCCGTTCGAAGGGTAATGTCCCTTTCTTTGCGATATCTTGAAGACTATATCATGTTAGCAGATTTCGCGGCTTCAAGTTCCTATGAAGACCTACAAGAGAATGTGGAACTCTTGTTCCTGGAGCTTGTCATGTAATCTGCTTAGGTCCGTGCTCAGTGTTGCATATTGTCGATCCGGAAGTGTCGGGGGAGATTTATCGTCCCAAGGTGCTCGAGAGGCTCGAAGGGCATGGAGTTGCCAGATAGCTGCTGACCCGGATTCTGTTTCAACCCGAGTTTTGTCTATCGAGAGCTGAGCGGCTTTGAAGACGGCAGTCAGCTGATCGGCCATGATGTCGGGTCAGAGTTGATTTCTGTGTCAAATAAATCGAAGAACGGAACTGGATGGGAACCCTCATATATAAGCCATTTAAAGAGTGCCTGGTGATGCAAGGCAGCTGCGGGCACCATCGTATCTGCAAATCGGGGAGGCTGGGGAGGGTTTTCCATAGGTCAGCTGCGACGCGCATCCATGTCATTAGCACAAGGACGCGCAGGCAGCGATGATGCTAAGAAGCAAGGAAGCGCTGGGCAGTGCCAGATGCCATGGAACGGCGATGCGTGTCTCGACTTGGAGAAGGAGAACCATCTCGGACCCACAAATCCGCTTGAATAATCAGCATCGACAATCACGACAACCAAACAATCAAGCACCGCCTTGTCCATTACTCCGACTTGAAGCCGAACGCTAGCCCCCCGTATATCCAGCATTCACATTGAATAGAGGCAGCAAGTTTGTTGATCTTCTGAGCCGAGTCACGATAGGTTCCGCGAATGTTCGCTTCAGACTTTGCTTGGGTCTCTCCTCTAATTGAGCAGCGAGGACTCTGACCACGAGCGACGAGAATAGTTGTGTCCCGGACAATGAGATCCTCATCCAGGACACCGCCATAGGCTCGTCTTCGCCTTTACCAATGACGATTGGTGACGAGCTGGGGCCCGCCCTGGGATGTCCAGTAGTGGCGGCTGCGAGGGTGAAGCACATCTTGGAAGCTCGGCTCTGATGAGTTGCCTGCTCGTGTGCTGGTAGGGCTGTGCCAGACGTCTTCCTCTGTTTACCGGGCTGAGGACCTTTTCCTTCGCTTGCCTCGGGGTCCTCGGATGAGAGGTCGTCACATGCAGAAAATTCAACAGTTAATCGCCATAGGCAAGAATCAGATCACCGGCAGGGTTTAGCGAATCGACGATGTTGTCATTGTCGAGAATCTGGTCCTGATGAGGGCCTGGGAGACTGGCGACAATGTAGCCGACGTGAAGGAGGTGATTGAGTTCAGGCCAGGCGCCTCGTGATGAATATCGTCCATTATTAAGAAGACTGGAATATGCATCTCAGCCTCGAGGGATACTTCTGTGTCCTTCAACGGAGGTGATCGAGGAGAAGGCGACGTGGCAGAAGACGACAGCGGATGAGATCAGGATTTCTAAGCCAATAATGGCATGGAGGCCGGTAAATACTGGATAATTGAAGAAGGCGAAATATCTGAAGGTGATGGAGACACCGAAGGAGTCGGAGAATTTGAGTGTCATCGTCCTGGATTCAGCCATCGGATTGATCCCCTTCGAAGTCCGGCTCATGTTCTTGTCATAGGTATACATGCCAGAGCAGAGAGACAAGTGTTGTATGTATGAGTGGATATGTAGAAGAAAGATAGATCGAGAGAGCGGAGCGGAAGAAGGGAAAGTTGTTGAGGAAGGAAGAATGAGAGGAGCTGGGGAGAGGGCGAGGAATTTATGCATTTCACATCTCCTGGGCGGTGAGCGTGGGCGCTGGTAAAAACGTCGCTCCAGTGCGGAGCGACCCAGGGGAACTAGAAGCTCCTCGACATGAGTCACGGCTGGGGACAAAATGCCGACCTCTCGGGTGGTAAGGCGGGTGGAGGATGTGCTTGTGAACATCACTCCCTATCTTGGCGTAGGCGATTAAGCGAGCCATTGATGACCTAAGCAAAACAAACTAGTACAGGGTCTCCAAACTGCGACCAAATGGTGCGTGCCCCACCTGGCACCTGCAGCCTCGCTGATCTGCAGTCCAACCAAAGACACAACCACAACATCAACCCAACTCTACACCTCTGATATCCCCAAGCCGCAGGTTCGGCAAGCTAATTCGTTACTGTCATATCACAGTTGTTGATCGAGCGTGTAAGGAAGTTGTGAAGTTGTCGTCGTGCCAGAGCTTGGTAGAAGACCGTTCTTTGCTATGCTGACCATCTTACAGGACTCATGCTGATGCAGATTCGAGCGACTGCCATTCCGATTGTGTCGCGTATCCTAAAATTGACGGTCGAGACTCTATCGTAGTCCCCAAATTCCTGCTCGCGCCGTGCTTCGGCCATTCTGCCTATCTCCTAACCTCCCCTTCCCGCTTCCAAAGTGCTTCGCTCACCGTAAGCTCGCAAGACGATGGGAAGCTTGTACGCTTCGCAGGACTCCTTTGAATCATACGAACCACCGGATACATTCGAATGTTCACAAGTTGATGGTACAGAGGCTGCAGATCTTAGTGGAGAGGAGGCTTTTGACGAAGGCTCGCCTTGTCATCAATCAACACAAAGCCAGCTACCGCAGAAGCTGGGCTTTTGCCAGCTGACGGACTGGGATGAGGACAAGGCATACGATGAGGATCCGCCAAGCTGCATTCACTACCCGATCGAGTGGAAGGTGACGGTGAACAATAGGGTGGTCTCGAAAGATACAGAGCCGGATGTGGTTTTGGCTCCAGGTTCATACTGGCGACTTATTCTGCAGCCAAAACTGGAGAGGCTTCTAGCTAAGAAGCTGGCCAGAAATCGACCCGTCAAGTCCGAGGATACCAGTGTTGTGGTTTCAGTCACGGACCGCTCTCAACGCGATCTCACAAAGCGATTCGACGACACGGACATTAATTGGGCAATCATCGAGAAGCAGCTCCTCAAGTGGGCCGAGCTGTTTCGTGCAGGTAAGAAGCTGAGGTTAGATATCTCATTCAATTATGTCGAGACCAGCCAGGCAGCCACTTCGAAGCGGGTGGATAAAAGGGGTGCGTCATCGGTCACCCAGCAGATGCTCTCGGAGCGAAATACGCAACTCGATGCTGAACAAGAAACGTCGGGAGAGCCATCTGTTTGGCGGATGGTCTACCGCCTCATGCGTTGTCCTGGAGCGCCCTGCCACCTCGGGCCGCACTGCTGGCGTGACCCGGATGGCAAAAAACACTACAAGCTCAAGACGCATCACCTGAAGAGCCTAATTAGGCATGTAGAGCAAGGTAACGAATTGAACACACATGATGATGTTCCAGAGAACATCCGTCAGCAACTGTATGCCGAGGAACAGCAGTGGGTCGAGAGGCGCCAAAAACAGACTGGGACATCCACCGCAAACTTTCCTCCTATCAACATCACAAATGTGCTCCCTCCACAGTCGTTTCAAACCCCCGCGGGAGAATCACAGGCAGTGATTAATGCTGACCCACCTTCAACTTCTGCTGAAGTCACCCGTCTTGATGTCCCTGGCCTTCGAGATGTAGCCGTGAGGAAATACAGCAAGTGGCAGCAATCGAATGTGGATGACGACGAGCTCAAATTAGAATTTCAGAAAGCTTGTGATGTAACATTGGCAGATGGCCTGGATCTGGAACAGCTTCACGAGGATCAAGACTTCGACTTTTTCATTGGCAAAGGTGTGAAGAGGGGCATTGCCCGGCGATTTGTACGTGACATCGATCGATGGGTCAAGAAACACAAACGCTCTGTGGTCGAGGGAAGGCTAGATTGAGTGAGAGGGGTTGCATATGCATTGTTTGAACTTGTTGCTTCATTTAGTTTTGCAGTAGATCAATCTAATCTGTTGTTCACAACTCCATTGGAACTCATGATGATGCTGAAACTGTTGGAGGCCATTTACAGCTCCTCCACAGTCACTCCTGCATGCCTGAAGTGACCCTTCGCACTTCTCTCCCTTGCTCCAACAACGTCAATGCACCACTCGAGGAACACATCAAAGCCTTGCTCCGGGTCCTGCTCAAAGTTTTGCCAGTTCCTTCGGATGAAAGCTTTCAACTCTGCAAAAAATTCCTCGATAGGATTAAGCTTCGGTGAATACGGTGGCAAATACACCAATTTCACCCCGGCTTTATCACACAACTGCTGGATCCGCTCACTGTGATGGAAAGACGCATTGTCCATAACCAGAACCGACTTTGGCTCCGGCCACTTCCCACACAAAGGAAGAAGCTCCTCTATGAAATCCTCAAAGACAATACTGTCTGTCGAGCCCCGAAATACACGAGCGAGCATAACGCCATCCTGTGCATATGCCGGCAATATCTGATATCGCTTCTCACGCTGGAACTGGGCGATCTGGACCGGTGCCACACCAACAGGTGACCAGCCCGTCCGTCTAAACCCGCTGCGTTTGTCACATCCAGATTCGTCTACATACACAAGATGGTAGGATCGGAACGCCGACAGGTTGTGGAGATAGGAGTCTTGCAAATCGGCATTCCGCTGCCTTGCCACTCTGTGGATGGACTTCCTTGACCAGCCCATCGAAGTCAGTGCCCTGCTTATGCTGACTATTGTGACCTGGACATCAAAGTCGTCCTGGAGAAGGTTCGCCAACTCGTCTAGGTATCGATCAGGCTTGTCTAGGAGGTATTCACGTAGAGCTTGTTGCATAGGAGGAGTCAGGCATCGAGGCCGTCCGACTCCATTCGAGGGGGCTTTCGTGGTGCCAAAGCAGCGCAGGTTGGAACGGATGGCTCTGATCGAGCGCGTGCTACAGCCCGCAACATCAGCCATCTGCGTATCTGTAAGTGACTTACTGAGAATCATATCACGAATCTGATCGTGCTGCGAGGCTGCAAGATTGGGTGCCATGTCGTGAAGCTGGGTTGGCCTTTGATGGGTGTGTGGATGCGATGAATGGTTGAGATCTCCCAAGGGTCTATGCGCGCAGAGCCGCACAGCATGCAGAGGCGAGGCCGGCTGTCGACACCACTTCCCCAACATTGTATTCAACCTTAGACTACAACGACCAATTCTGTCGCCGTTCTTGGTCATTCTTCCTATTATCATCAGCCCGAGTAGTATTTACGTGCGCTTGGAGCATTACTACATGGCAAAACAGGTCAGTCGCTTCTTGTATCATAATCAATCGTTGCACTCATCAGCAACTCTCGCAGCTCTCTCCCCCATTCTCTGCAACTACGAGCCCTCTCGGACCTGATCGGCCAGCACCGGCACCGCTGTCCAGAGCATCTCTTCCAGCCGCATATTGTGACCAAGATAACGAGCTCGTACGCCGTGGCAGCGACACTGTATCTTTCATAACTTTGGATATGGACGTCTCGAGACTCAATCACATCCATCCATATCTATGGCTTGCAGGGAGGCCAACACATGCTCGACCTTTGCACAGGCAGAAAATGCTAGAGCGCCAAATCATCGTCACCGAACAGGCTGATCTGCACATGATATGGCACGAGTCGCGGCTCTTTATCAAACCTCTTCCAGATTATATTCTCGACCACCAGATTTGGAGTGACAATTTATGCAACAATGGCGCAGTATACGCTAGCTGTAGTGGGTTTCTGCTATCCTACATCTGGTTGCTCTGCTTTCCAAGTGATCTCAAAATCGCTGTGGAGCTGAGCCTTGTCTCGTCAGAGGTTACTTGGAATAATTGGACCATGTTTGTTGACGCATTTCTCTCAAACATTGACAACGAGGCTTTGGGTATGGTCAACAAACGTTACCTGTACGGGGAGCTCCGATTAAACAGACTGAACATCATTTATCGACTCACTCACATCTTCGAATCGGGTCGTCTCGTGCGCGGGTATGTGAATGGATATAACCGATATGCAGTTTTCTTTCAACGCAACTTCAGATGGTCTCTACTCGTTTTCTTATACATCACCCTCATTCTTACAGCGATGCAAGTTGGCCTAGGAACAAGCAGGCTACAGCAGAACAAGGCATTTCAACAAGCTTCTTACGGGTTTGCAGTCTTTTCGATAGTGCTACCGCTAGTTATTATTGGTGTAAGCTTTCCGTTGTTCTTATGGTTTTTTTTCTATCACTTGATCACGACAAGGACTTTTGCAAAAGGCAGGGAGCGGAAGCAGGTCTTGAGACGGTCTATATCCCCTGGAGTTTCGTAGAGTTTTTCAATTGATCATTTCAATGCTTAACGTCGGAATAGTTATAACAATGTGTAATCCCAGAGAAGAGCATCCTGACTTCCATTGCTTTAAGCCTGTTGAGTTTGATACTGAATCGAATATTAAAGGCCTGAGGCAAATATTAATCCCAAGGCAGCAATACCATGAAGTGAGGCTGAGCGTAGCCGCAGAGTGGGACCCCATTCAGCCGCATATTACCAACGTCAATCCAGCTCAAGTATCTTGAACGATCATCTTGCTACTAGCCTGAGAAATCTCCAGATAACAGAGCGACAATGGCATGCACCAAAGAAACTGTCAGGGCTAGCGGCTTAAATATCTGGTCCGATGAGGCACCGGGAAGGGCCGCGCCGGCAGTGGAGTGAGCCACGCTGACCCCTGAATCCACATCCGCAAATCCGCTAACAGGCTGACCCACTCAGTATTGTCGCGGTCCAGGGTCTGGGGTCTCATGAATTCTACACGTGGGTGAAGAAAGTGTCGTCGGAAGCCGCTAAACCAAAGAGATTCGGGGGCAAGGCGCGGTTTTGGAAGGGGAAGAAGACATTGGACAAGGATCAGGAAGATGGCACAACAGAGGTCATGTGGATCCGGGACTTGCTCGTGCCAAAGTTTCAAGATGCACGGATCGCCACGTACAGCTACAAGTCCGACTGGAGGAATCGGGGTGTCAAGACCAGTCTTCGTGAATGTGCAGAACAGCTCCTGAACATCTTGTCCCAGCATCGGCAGCAGGCAGAGGTAAGTCACCTATGAAGAGCCGATGGACTTGATCGTTGAAAGAAGTCATAGGAACGAAGAAGGCCCCTTGTACTTATCGGACACAGCCTCGGAGGTCTTGTGATTCAACAGGTACGTTTTATTTATATACAAAGCTCGAGTGCTGATTAGTATAGGCGCTTGTGATTGCAATACATCAACAAGAGTTCGCCAACCTTCAACTGTCCGTGGCAGGTATCATCTTTCTCGGCGCTCCGTTCCAAGGAAGCGATGTCGCGAGTATCGGAACATGGCTGGCTCAGATCTCGGGGCTTGACTCAACGATATTAAAGTTGTTGGAGAAGGAGAGTCCCAGCCTCTATGCACTCTCTAGGGACTTTTGGGGAAGCTATAGCGATCGGGACTTTGTTTGCTATTACGAGAATAATAAAGCTAAGTATGGACCTATAGAGAAACAGGTTAGTTTCTACGTCTTTCTCATCTTGTTTCGTTTAGCTGATTATATAGATGGTCAGCTCGCAGTCAGCCAGTCTGCTTGGAAAACGGATGATATTCTTGGATACCGATCATTCGGGACTTAATAAGTTCGGCGGAGAAGATGACGATAACTTCAAGCTGGTTCTGCCTGAGATTCGAAGAATGGTGAAAGATGGACCCTCGATCGTGGCTGAGCGTTACCGTATGAAAGGCAAGAATACCATGTATGTTTTTTAATTAACACTTGCTAACGTCTTCACCGTAGATGCTACCAGTACCCCACATGGCAATGTGCACTACAAAGTACCCCGCGCTGTGAACCGTCTTTTCACGGGACGTGCCGAGCTGCTGGCTCGAATAGTAAAGGCCCTTCGTGGTGGCGATCCCTATTATACCAGCAGACAAAAGCGATTTGTTATTACAGGACTAGGAGGACAGGGAAAGAGCGAGATCTGTTTACAAGTTGCAGACTTGATAAAAGACGAGTATATCCACTTCGAGAACCTATTGATTGTTTATGAGCTGACGGATATAGCTTCTGGGGAATATTTTGGGTCGACGTCGACAAGCCTTCTACCGCTGAGCGTGACTTTATCGCTGTTGCAAAGCTACTTCGGTACTCTACTGAAAATGTCCACGAAGCACTTCAAACCCTTGCGAATACCCAACGAAGCTGGTTTCTCATTCTTGATAATGCCGATGATCCTGACTTTGACTACCAGGTCTACTTTCCACCTGGAAATCACGGTGCCGTTGTTCTGACATCTCGTGTTGCCGGATGTAGGCAATACAGTCCAGACGCGTTCGAAGCACTTGAAGGTCTGGAAGAAGAAGACTCGAAGCACCTCTTACTCAAGGCAGCGGAAGTGCCTCAAGAATCGTGGCTAACTTATAATAACCAAGCCAAAGAAGTAGTCAAACTCCTTGGATCTCACACGCTTGCCTTGATACAAGCTGGAGCATATGTCAGCCAAGGCCACTGCCAACTCCACCAATACCCTAGGGTTTACCAACGGCAGCGACAGCGGCTCTTGAAGTATCGACCTAAGCAGGCCCAGTCGAGGTATCGCGATGTTTACGCGACCTTCGAAGCCTCCGCAGACGTTTTGGAGCAGTCCCGAAGCGAGTCTGCAGAAGACGCTTTACACTTACTTGAGATCCTGTCGATGCTTGACTCTGGCGTGCTCACTCTTCAGATTTTTGAGGAGGCATGGAAGGGCTGTAAAGAGATCTCGCAGGCTAGTAACGTGGCTAGAGCTATCGATGAATTCTCTCGAGATCACGTCTCGAAGCTACCAAGTTTTATGGTCCCGAAGGAAGACGAATGGGACCCTTTTCGTCTCATCGAGGCCAGTTCTCTCCTCGCCTCAGTTTCACTAGTCACTCGACACGATCTAGACGGTGGCGTAGGATTGTCGATGCACCCGCTGACTCATGCTTGGGCCAAGGATCGACAGGATTCAAAGTGTCAAGGTGTGGCATGGATTGTAACTGGCTGTATTCTTGGATTCTCTCAGTCAAGTACTCGCTTATGGCAGACGCAAGAGAGACTTTTGCTTTCGCATATCTTGTCTTACTTGGATATAACGTCTAACCCCACCCTTCCGGCCACCCCCCCCCTTCCGGCCACCTTTTACACCAAAAAGTGCGATTTTTAGGTACTAATATCTCTACAACGAATTAATAATAATGTATAAATTTTTTATATTTGCGCTTATTAGCTTCTATGGACTAAGTTCCCAAAAGGAAATACAATTTGAATCATGTATTATTACGTAATATTAAATTCGATTTTTTACATACAAAAAACGTCAAAAATCACTTACTAATAACGTAATGAACAATGAATATTATCATTTAAAACTTGAAACAGTTGAAGATTAGATATAAATCTTGAAGTCTTAAAAGTTTTAAAGTAATTGTATTAGTAGTTACCTTTTTATTAAGTATTTAATTTCTCTCATACAAATTTTTTGTATGGTGTTTAATAACATACTAAATTGTAAAGCTATTACTAAAAGGATCAGTTTATAACTTGAGATTCTAAAAGTACTATATAGACTCTACTTTACTATTAAGTTTTAAGTTTTTATACTAATAATAAAGAAAGTTATTAAAAGTATAAGAAAAATCACTTTTACACCAAATTTGTATGAGGAATTATTTTTGAACTTCAAGTACTTAGTTTGTAATATTACGTAATATGAAATACTTAAAACTATTATTGGTAAAAGGACTTAGTAAAAGATATTCCAAATCTTCAATTTTAGCTTGTTTCATTAATAATTAATAAAGTTATTAATTATTCAAAGTAGTGAGTTTTGATGATTTTTGGTGTAAACGGGTGGCCGGAAGGGGGGGGTGGCCGGAAGGGTGGGGTTAGACGTTAGAGCCCGCTTCGCAGCAACTTTGGACTTCTTCTTTTCTTTCTTCTTCTTCGAAGAGTATGAATTCTCTTCCTCCGCTGTTGGCACGGGTCCAGCTTCGGGTATCTCAATGGCTTCTGAGGCATCGGGCTCCTCTTTACTCTCTGCGATCTCTCTGCTCAAAGGCTCAAATTCCTCAGAGGCTGGGCTTCTACAGTCGTAAGAACTATCAGACAGAAATCTGACGTCTACCTCAGACCCCTCATCAGAAACCTCATCAGAACCTTTATCGTCGTCGCTAGGATTATCGTTTGCAGACTTAAACCAGGTCCTTCTTTGAATCTTGCTAACATCCGCACCTATTCAGCACATAAGTAATGGTTCAGAATGCGACAAGCTAGGTGAGTTTCTCACCAAGGACTCAGACGCCGATGAAGCGTTTGCAGGTTTCGGAGCCTTTCATGAGAACATCCAGTTGTCTGGTCAGTTGTTCGCGCTGGGCGCGATTCTCCTCAGATTCACCAGCGATGCGAGTCACGAGGTCGGCGGGCATAGAAGTGACAGTTATAGGAGAAAAGATGCCGTAAAGTGGGGAAATAGGCTTGGCCTCGATGACTTCGATGGCGATATCGTCGACGAAACGTTTCAGGGCAACCTGTTCAAGCACAATAATGGGTTAGCTAGGGGGCCCATAGAGGGGAGGGGTAAGAGGTAAAGAAGGGAAGTAGGCGACCTTATAGTAAGCCTCCATGCAATCCAAAGCTTCGGAACATGCAAAGCCGTTCATGTCAGGTTCTGTACGTTGCACGAGAGCTGCCACGAGCGGGCGAAGATCTTTGTACTGGTTTAGATATACGGAATCAAGTGAAGAGGTGCCGAAGAAGTCCTTTATGATCCTTGTGTATTCGTCCTTGCTTCGTTCGTTCCGGACCTTCTGGAGAGCTTCGGTGAAATAATGGTTATATGTGATTGGATGGCTTTTCTGATGCGGTGTTAGCAGCTCGGTGCTCTTCGCGTTCAGAGTTCCTAATAGCTGGTTCAAAGCAGGCTCGAAGATCTTTTGGAAGAGTGCTTTGGAGGTTGCAGCATCAGCGATGTAGGTGGTTGTGAGACTGAGGAATTCTTTAGCGGCCTTCCAGACCTTTTCGAGGTGCCTTCGGGTGATCGCTTCCCAGGGAGATGATTGTCCTAGGAACAAATCTGCCACTATCATGGGATTAAAGGTTCCCGGCAACTCTCGACCCTTAGTCCTCCGCATCAGGTGCTATATGTGATCCATGAATTCTTCTCTCGTAATCGCAGTCACGCCTCTAGGAACAGCAGTCTTGATTGGAGAGTCGACAATCTCGCGGCGGTGACCTCGTCTGGCGATGCATTCTGCGAAGTCTAGGTTGAGGTTCTGTACAGTACTTGGTCAAAAGTATTAGCCGAAAATCAAAACCCCACCAAAATTCGCTGATTTGCCCTTTCATCACTTGAAGATATTCAACTATTCACGTGTCGTGTGCACCTAATAATTTAGTCGTGAAATAGCCACGAGGCAAGCGATAAATACTCTCTGTAGTAAGAATCAGGGTCTAAGTAGCAGTTGAGATCTTAACGATCGAATCAGAGGTACTGAAAAACTAACCGAAAACCGTTAATATTCTTAGCGATTTTCCGATTTTCCGATTTTTTCCACTTTCTCAGGGTGGGAATTAATTAAATTAAATTAAAGTAACTATAGTTACTTCAAATTAAGCTTAAGTAACTTATTTCTTACTTTAAATTTAATTTAATTTAATTTAAGTAACTTAATTAACAATTAAGTAACAATCACGTTACCTTAAAGTGGAGTACTAAGATAAGAAATATAACCTTATTTCAGTGTAAGCTACTCTTAGCCAATAGATAAGGATTAAGCTTATCCTAGCTTCCGAAACCATTGAAAATTACCAATTAGTAATTAGTTGATAAATAATCCAATGTAGTTCATTATAATATATTAAAGTACCTATTAAGGATATATTAGTAATTCACGTATTAAGAGTCTTCATTAAGAGTCATATTAAGGAATTATAGATTAGCTAAGTTAATTCAGGTTACTTAAATAACAAATTAAGTAATATTTAAGTTACTTTAATTTAATCAAGTCACTTTGTTACTCAAAATTTAATTTAATTTAATTAAAGTAACTTAATTATTACTTAAATAACTTAATTTTTTCTTCCCACCCTGATGCTTATAGAATTAATCCAACCAACTAAGTCAATTTGGAAGAGTTTCTGACCAGCGAAGTTCCATCCCCCAACTTCGCCTTTTGCTGACCCTGCGATTATCAATTCATCTCTTGTACTTAGAGCGCCGATCTCGTCCGTCAAAGGTTTGTCTGCTTTTAAAGGAACATTTGCCGTCCATTCATCAAATGTTATGATGAAAATCCGACCATCGCTTCCAGCAAGGACGAGTCCTCCAAGTTTTGTAAAAGCGGTCTTCCATGATTCGAATCTATATTCAGATGTAAATTCGGGTATATTGTCTATTTGTATTTTGAACGTGGTACATAGTTCCAGATCGGAAGTCAAAATGAAGCAATTTTCAGCCTCCGTTATAAGACAAATGTATACTCTTCACATTGAATTAATAGACATATTTTCACCGGCAGAAATGAAAGCTTACCCGTCAAATGAAGCAGTTCTTATTTTAATATCTTCAATGGTAATTTCTTGGAAGTTGAAATCGGATTTCCACGCAGAAGCTAGTTCTTGTCTTGGGTCCATGATGTGTGGTTGGAATGATTTTCAAAATGGTTAGAGAATCTTAAAGCCATTACAAAATCGGCTTCCCCTCCTCCACTCTCGCTTACCTGGCCAATATCATGGCTTGCGCACCTCTCGACCCATGAGGTGCAGCATTATCACGTGTGTAATGACATTTTTCAGGAAGTACTCATAACGTAACGCCAGCTCTGAGAATCAAGGAGCTGAAGAAGAGGCCAGCGTTCCTACCCCTAGTCTTAAAAGCTTCCTATTGTTGCAAAGCGATATGAATCACGTGAGAATGTTTGATTGATTTATAAGCGCGAGCCTTGTCGTCGAAATCGGTTGTGCCTGATGCGCAGGAAGCTGCTTCTTGAGTAACTAACAATCCCATATCGCCTGACAATTACATTTGCTCTCTCCGGCCACTGATTGAGGACTGTTTGGAATGTTTGGACAACTTGGACGACCTTGGCATAATACAGTACCTTGCAAATCTGGCTTCTCTTCTTGCACCACCCCAGCAGCTTTTGGGCCGCTCTCGATGACACTTCGAAAAATACTGAGAATTTGAGGATTTCTTTGGTCAGATGACTGATGAGCTCTTACAGTCGCTTACAAAATCGGCTTCCCCGCGCACTCACAGGGAGAATCTGTCCTCGCTTAGCTGGCCAATTATATGGCAATTTTAATGACCAGAAGAACGGGTGATGACATCACGTGGCACCTGATATATCTCTGGTAATCCTCTCGTAATTTCCTATTATTAGATACAATGAGTTAAAGGAGGAGTCTATAGTTAACTTATAGCTTCTAAAGAGCCTTTTTATTGCTCATACCTTACTGGATCACGTGAGAATGTCTAACTGAGTTCTGCATTGCTTAGTAATGCCCTCCCTGACTGGTGAAATAAGCGCGAACCTCATCATTGCATTTGACACCGTACGCTGGATGCCTAGCCAGGAAGCTTTCCTCTTCATTCACCCACAATCCTGCATCGACCTACAGCTATATCTGCTCTCTCTACCTACTAAACCAAGGTGGATCCGGCCGGTCTTGCTACAAGAATGCGTCTTCTGCACCTTGAAAGCTCTGGCGACTTCAGCCTTACGGAGGATTACATCGAACATGTTCCGCCATACGCAATACTCTCTCATACTTGGGGAAAGGATACAGAGGAAGTCACCTTCGACGACTTCAGAGCAGGAACTTACACGAATAAGACCGGATACAGAAAGATTCAGTTTTGCGGCAAACGAGCAGCAAGAGATGGTTTAGAGCACTTTTGGGTAGACACATGTTGTATTAACAAATCCAACCACACAGAGCTTTCGGAGGCTATTAATTCCATGTTTCGCTGGTATCGGGATGCGGCTAAATGCTACGTCTACATCTCTGATGTTTCCACACGAAGTGATGCAGATGAATCGCTCTCTCGGTCTTCATGGGAATCAGAATTCCGGCACAGTAGATGGTTCACTCGAGCCTGGACACTTCAAGAGCTTATTGCCCCACATTCAGTCGAATTCTTCTCTCGGGATGAAGAACGCTTAGGCGACAAAAGCTCGCTAGAACAATCACTTCACGAGATCACAGGGATCCTAGTGGAAGTATTTCGAGGAAAGCCTCTCGCGCAACTCTCTGTTGAAGAGCGGATGTTATGGGCAGCAAAACGCACTGCCAAGCGTATAGAAGATGAGGCGTACTCTCTATTGGGAATCTTCGGCCTGCACATGCCGCTTATTTATGGCGAGGGGAGGGAGAATGCGTTTATTCGGCTCGAGAAGGAGATCATTGAACGCTCAAGAGGTAAGGTTAATAAAGTCTATGACGGTGCGCTGTCATCTCCCTTCATCGTCCATATCTAACTATTACCGAAGACAAACAGCACATGCCGCTGCAGCGATGGCTTTCCCCGTCCAATGTCCAAGATGACCTCGTTAGATATCGCCGCAACCTTATGCCCTCGTCTTGCGACCTTCTTTTCCGCTCGCCTCAATTTGAAGCCTGGGAGACGGGAATTTATTCGTCCATTTTGAGGGTGGCGGGCTACCCTGGGACAGGCAAAACCTATTTTGCCTCTGCAGTTTACGAGCGACTTCGAAACTCTGGGGAAATAGCCGCCTATTTCTTTTGTAAAAGCGGCTCCAAGGACATGGGGTCGGCACTAGCCGTCTTGCGGACATTGCTGTCACAAATCCTCAGACTGGAGAAGTCAGCATATGGAATACTTATGCCACTTTACCAGGAGAATGGCCGTATGTCGGCAGACTCGACGTCAGAGATTCAGCATCTGTTCGGCAAGCTATTGTCATCTGGACTTCCAAAGGTTCATCTGATAATTGATGCTGTTGATGAATTAACGGACAGATCACAGCTCTTCCAAGCCTGTCAGTCATTTGTTCGCCAATCCAGCACAGTTGTAAAGATACTAGTGACTGGCCGTAATGAAACCGACATTACGAAAGCTTTTGCATCGTATCCGAGTCTATGGATAACTTCGAAATTGACGATGAGTCCAATCAAGAGGTATCTGGAGAAGAGACTATCTGAATGTGGTACACTAGCGGACCCCAATCTCAAGAGAGTAATTTCCGAAAGAGTCAACTACAGAGCAGATGGCCTCTGGCTTTATGCCAAGCTCATGGTCGATGCAGTCACCGAGTTGCCCTCAACCAGAGCAATCGAACGTCAACTAGAGCAGCTTCCAAACGGCCTTTCCGAAGTGTATTTTCAGATCCTCGAACGTCATGCGGATAAGCTGTCATCATGGCAATTTGAGTGGGCACAGCAGCTGTTTCTATGGGCCGATACGGAAGACTATTATTGGTTGCTATTAAAAGGCCAAAAGCAATCAATAGACACATCGGTCTTATCAGTCATCTTCCAGGCAGTCAATGTTGATGGGGACTCTCCTATCGATCCGCTTAGCGTTGCTAAAGTCCTAGGTGGACCTGTCATGGAAATTATATTACCCGAAAATGACGGCCAGGGAAGCATCGATTATATACATCTTAGCGCCAAACAGTACATCATGTCAGCTTCAGAGATCAAACTGCCCTCCCAGCTACCTCGACTACTGAAACCAAGGAGACTTCGTCAGCTTTTTCGCGGCCGTACTGCTTTATGGTATTTCGGAAATTGTATGGCAGGTAGAGCCAATCTAGAAATCTACCGCGGGGACCCCCGTACTGCGTGCGGTGTTTGGTGGGACACACCACATCCAGTAGTTGTGTATGGGCTTTGGGACGCAGCAACTTTCGCTATTCTTCCTGATGGATTAGACAGTGAGGAGATAGCTATGGCCCACTATCTATGCGAGCTGCTTATTCAATTTTTAACAACAGACGATTGTCTCGTCTGGGTCGAGTCTGCGATCATTATCAACTACTCTGGCGGTTGGCCGAACCTGCTTGAAAATGCGCAGAAAGTGTTAAATGTGCTGGGTTCGAGCCCAATATCTAAGTACCAATTTTTCGAAAGGTATTCAGAGACAAGATGGGATTTTTTTTGTCATTTTTCACATGTACTGGCGGCGACTGGTCCAAGGGGTATGTCTGTGAAAAATAATATCTCCGAGAGAAGCTCTCGGTTTTCGGTCTCGAGTCTTTCGCTGCCAGTCTATGAAAAGATTTGGGCAATCGGGGAAAAGTACCGATATCTGGTTGATTCTGAGTAGCTAGACCTCACGGCCTCAGCTGCCTGGTTTGGTGCGGACTGAGCAGTCTCCTGAGCCTCACGAGCGCGCCAGTACGAATATTCTTTGGTTACCTACTGATTATCGACCTACCTGTGAAGCTGTCTGGGGCAGGATTATCGTTTTAGGACATGTGTCAGGGAGACTTTCATTTCTTCAGATTCAACAAGGGCCGAAGCTAATTAGATAAAAGTAGTTTATTTCAATTAATACTGTATGGACCTCTTAATTCAATATATCTCATTTCATCTTTATTTCATAGAGGGTCCTAGGGGAGCCTGTAAATTTATAGTGCTTAATGGCTGCTACTAACTTCCAGATTCTTTTAGAATAAGTTCGTTATGTACGTTAGCTGATTTATCTACTTAGCAGATGATTATATAGGTGGAATTCAGTCAGCTGATGTGGTAATCATAGGCTTTGCGGGGTCGGTCGCGCCAACCGAAAATTGAGTCGCTTGTGAGGTACGGAAGGGGGCAGAAGGTGGGTCTCGTCATCCCTTGCGAAGCAGTGAGGTTATTCTTCCAATTAGCAGTGTGAAATTCTAGAATTTCCTCCATAAATTTCCTTAAATATTATGGTAGAATTTGGGGTGGACGAGACCCACCTTCTACCCCCTTCCGTACTATTGAGTATCATTGGCCAGCTAAGCGAAATCAGTTTTTCCTTGTGAGTCGGGGAAGCCGATTTTGTAAGCGACTGTAAGCTATCCCAAATACAGTACTGACCTGCGCCTCACTCCCAAATGTGGCTGTCTCCAATTCACTCGCAGCACAAACCCCACCATCACAACATGTCTTTCATGCTTCGAAAAACACTGCGAAAGGCGACTCCGTATAGAGTGCCGTGTAATCTTTGTCAAAAATCAAAATCTTCACCACAAATCTCTCGGAGCTGAAAACTTCACAGGTCGGCTGGATCTGCTTCGTGTGGCTTTGCAGACCACGTTCCCCCCGCAGTTCAGCCCAAACCTGAGCCTACCAGGGCGCAGCCGTGATGCCTGCAGCCTTATCCCATCTTCTCAGTCCCGTCTTGAAGACTATCTTTCCTCTCTCAATAAATATCATCTTCCGCTGCTTTCGTCTATCGTAGCACTTTTCTCCCTGATCACCACCGCTTCCGACGTGCTCATCACCCGTTCGCTTACCAAAGACTACTCGTACGATTGACTACGGTCGACTGCAGCAGCCGACGATGTCTGTTATCGCTCTTGGTAGCACATCTCGGACTGGTAACACGGATGGATCCGTGACAAAGTCGCTCGAAATTGCACTCTCAGAGTTCGGAAGCGTCCTCACTGATAATGAGAGAAGGCAGCTACAGCAGATTAAAGGTGTGCCCGATGCTGCCGCTGCACTCGTCTTCACTGCCAAGCTGGATGCATCAAATTCGACTCGACGAGGAAAAAGCATCGGCGCTCGGGCGTATTCCATGCTGCAGTCAATCCAGCAGTTCTCTACGATCGTCGACACCTTCGTTTCATCCCATCCGGATATTGCAGCACTTGTTTGGGGCAGTGTAAAGCTTACAGTACTTGTAAGTCATCCGTCGAGACCCTCGAGGAGGCGAAATGGTGTTTGAGCTGAACCCCACAATACTTCTAGATTGCAGCCAACATCACGTCGTACTTCGAATCCCTTGCTGACCTGTTCATGAATCTTAATAAACTTTTCCCCCAATTCGATCAATATCGGCTTCTCTTTCCTAACTCGCCCGCACTTCGGGAGTCAATATGCAGATTCCATGCCTCCATTGTTCAATTGTGCAAGCAGGCCATTCTGCTAACACGACAGCCATGCAAGTGACCACAATACATCATAGCGAGCTTTGCTAATTCAGAGACTGAAGGGGTAAGGAAAATAACAACGGATTTGCGCGGCAAGCTTCGACCCCAGATCGAGAGCATCCAGAGCTGTGCCGATGATGTCAAGCAGGCTATTGCTCTGGCCAAAGCTACGTCTGATCGAAAAGAACAGGAGTGTCAGGAGCAAGAACGAAAACGTGCAGCCAAACAGATAAAGCAGTTGTCGATTTTCGCGTCCCGATCTCAGAAAGAACTTGAAACTGCCAGAGAATGGCAAATGCAAAGAGATCAGGACCTACTAAGTAAGTTTCACGGCTCTCTAGTCGATCTTACACTAACGAGGGCAGGGGAAAAGAAAACGAAACTCCTGGACTCATTGTCAACGTATGCACACCAAATGAACTTCCATCAGACTCGCAAAAAGCGGCACGTTAACACCGCTATGTGGTTGTTTTCAACTCCGGAATTTGCCAAGTGGAAGGATGGTGAAGCGCCATCGGTATTTATCTTGACCGGCAAGCGTAAGTTTACTGCTTTGCTTTGAGACGGTACTAATTACTCGTAGTTGGTTCCGGGAAGACGGTGCTTACGCTAGTACTCCTTCTGCTTTCTGCATGTCGTTTGCTGACGAGGACTTCAGATCGAGTGTCATTGACTACCTTTTTTGCGAGAGAACAAGAACTGATGAGCTTACCACTTTCGTCTTTCCTCGCTTTGACGACTCTATATCACTTAGCGCCGCAACCGTACTAAGATCTATCATCCGACAATCCCTCAAACCCGACGACATAACTGAGGAAGTCGAGAGACAGTTAAGCAGATTTAAGACCACTTACGTAGACATGGACACAATTGACAAGTTACTTCAGCACTGTATCAACAAATTTTCTACGCTCTACATTGTCATCGATGCTTTGGATGAATTCGAAAAGGGGGAGCGTAACGTCCTGCTTCGAAGTCTCGCATCTATCATATCAATTCCCAATTCTAAAGCGAAGCTTTTCCTTGTCGGCCGAAGCAGCGTATCAACGGATATTCGAAGATGGTTCCCAGCTTCTCAGGAGAAGTCTGCCAACTGTCGTGAAGTCCAGGCCGATATTGAGGCATACACGCGAGAGACCATAACTCTGAGGCAGGGGGAACAACTCATACCACAGGAACAGCTCATTCCACAGGAACAACTCATTTTGCAGGACCCTGCGTTGGCTCAGGAAATCATTGAAGCGTTGATTGATGGTGCGAACGGCATGTGTGTGCTTACTTCTTGAAGATCGAATAGCTTTGCTAAGTTTGGCAGGTTTCTCTGGGTCGACTACCAAATTGCGGAAATATGCGAATGCACTTGCGACGACGAGATCCGGGAAGTGCTTAGAACTCTCCCTAAAAACTTGGGAGAAACTTTCGACCGCGCTATGAAACGGATCGTGAAGCGTGGCTCCGCCAAAACTGCCAGCCACATTTTCCAATGGGCTGCAGCAACCAAACGAGCGCTCACACTTGATATGCTGAGGGAAGCCCTTTCATATGAGCCTGACATACCCTATTCCATCGCAGGAAAGAGACCAAACGGCCTGGAGCGCATCACTGCCTGGTGTGAGAATCTGGTCCAGCTAGACGAGGAATTACAAATTGTTCAATTCACTCATCGCAGCGTCCTACAGCATCTCCTAGAACAACCATCAGACTCGGGCCTACAAGGTTTTCATATCAAGTTGGAAGAAGCCGATCATTTCATTGGCGAGATATGTGTAACCTACCTCAACTCGAACGATTTCAAGACTGATTTGATCCGAAATCCTGCAGCCCTGCCAACTCGTCTTCCGAACTACATTATTGAAAAAACTTTGGAAGTTGAAGGAGTCACATCACGCATAATGCGTATGACGCAGAGGCTACACCCCCAGAGCCATCAAAAATCCACAAACAATAAGGAGAGCATGATAGTGATCAAGAATAGTCTCGAAGACTCGATGGCCACGCTACAGTTAGGACACCCTTTCCTCGAGTACGCTTTAGACTACTGGCTACTTCACACCCGCAATTTTGAAGAGGGCAAATCTATAACTTGGAATCTGTGGAAGCAAATGATACGCGGCTCGCACGGTCTGGCGAGAACTCCTTGGTCACTGGCAGAGTTTCACGACCGAGTCCCTGCCGTTTACGAATGGATTGACAACCACGACCATATTGCAGTGTTTCTACAAATTGTATCTATTGCTGGACTAAGTTCCACAGAAGGGGATGCCTTGATGTGCCATTATGCAGTACTTGGCCGCCTGAATTATATAAACATCTTGATTAACTTCGTCAAGCACAAGAAAGGGTTATCACATGGACTTGTACATGCTGCTAAGGGTGGCCACTTAGAGGTCGTTCAAAGTCTCCTCGATGCTAAGGCTGATGTCAATGCTGCTACTGCTGCTTATGAAGATGGACGGACTGCGCTGCAAGTAGCTGTTGAGGGTGGCCACTTAGAGGTCGTTCAAATACTTCTCGATGCTAAGGCTGATGTTAATGTTACTGCTGGTGAACGGACTGCGCTGCAAGCAGCTGCAGGGAGGGGCTACTTGGAGATCGTTCAGAGACTCCTCGATGCCAAGGCTGATGTCAATATTGCTGGTAGTAGAGGTGGAGGTGGACGGACTGCGCTGCAAGTAGCTGCTGAAGGTAATCACTTGGAAGTTGTTCAAAGACTTCTCGATGCTAAGGCTGATGTCAATGCTGCTGCTGCTTATGAAGGTGGACGGACTGCGCTGCAAGCAGCTGCAGGGAGGGGGCACTTAGAGGTCGTTCAGAGACTCCTCGATGCTAAGGCTGATATCAATGCTACTGCTGCTTATAGAGGTGGACGGACTGCGCTGCAAGCAGCTGCTGAAGGCGGCCACTTGGAGGTCGTTCAGAGACTCCTTGATGCTAAAGCTGATGTCAATGCTATTGCTGCTTATAGAGGTGGATGGACTGCGCTGCAAGCAGCTGCTGAAGGCGGCCACTTGGAGGTCGTTCAGAGACTCCTCGATGCTAAAGCTGATGTCAATGCTGCTGCTGCTTATCCAGATGGACGGACTGCGCTGCAAGCAGCTGTTGAGGGTGGCCACTTAGAGGTCGTTCAGAGACTTCTCGATGCTAAGGCTGATGTTAATGCTACTGCTGGTGGACGGACTGCGCTGCAAGCAGCTGCAGGGAGGGGCTACTTGGAGATCGTTCAGAGACTCCTCGATGCTAAGGCTGATGTCAATGCTACTGCTGGTGAACGGACTGCGCTGCAAGCAGCTGCAGGGAGGGGGCACTTGGAGGTCGTTCAGAGACTCCTCGATGCTAAGGCTGATATCAATGCTACTGCTGGTGAACGGACTGCGCTGCAAGCAGCTGCAGGGGGCGGCTACTTGGAGGTCGTTCAGAGACTCCTCGATGCCAAGGCTGATGTCAATACTATTGGTAATAATTGGGGTGGACGGACTGCGCTGCAAGCAGCTGCAGGGAGGGGGCACTTAGAGGTCGTTCAGAGACTCCTCGATGCTAAGGCTGATGTTAATGCTGCTGGTGGTAGAGGTGGAGGTGGACGGACTGCGCTGCAAGCAGCTGCTGAAGGTAATCACTTGAAAGTGGTTCAAAGACTTCTCGATGCTAAGGCTGATGTCAATGCTGCTGCTGCGTATGAAAGTGGACGGACTGCGCTGCAAGCAGCTGTTGAGGGTGGCCACTTAGAAATCGTTCAGAGACTTCTCGATGCTAAGGCTGATGTTAATGCTACTGCTGGTGGACGGACTGCGCTGCAAGCAGCTGCAGGGAGGGGCTACTTGGAGGTCGTTCAGAGACTTCTCGATGCCAAGGCTGATGTTAATACTACTATTGGTAATAATTGGGGTGGACGGACTGCACTACAAGCAGCTGCTGAAGGTAGTCACTTGGAAGTCGTTCAGAGACTTCTCGATGCTAAGGCTGATGTCAATGCTGCTGCTGCTTATGAAGGTGGACGGACTGCGCTGCAAGCAGCTGCAGGGAGGGGGCACTTGGAGGTCGTTCAGAGACTCCTCGATGCTAAAGCTGATGTCAATATTGCTGGTAGTAGAGGTGGAGGTGGACGGACTGCGCTGCAAGCAGCTGCTGACGGCGGCCACTTGGAGGTTATAGAACTCTTGAAGTCTTTTGGTGCATGCAATTGATATTACTAGCGCTTTTATTAGTGCTAAGATTGCCTTTATAGGCATTTCACTTATTGATCGGCCGCGGATGAATCTAGTATTATCGTCTATTATTCGGGATAAATGTTAATAATCCAATTATCTTCTGTCAACCCTCTTTGTAACGATCCTAGGTCTCTGCCGTAGTCGCTACCGGTGTAGGGACTAGAGGCCTTTGACGTGTGAAGATACGTGTGTCAGAATAGAAGTCTAGTGATACCGATGTGTCACTGGGTAGGTTTGGTTACTAAGTATTGGGTAAAGAATACTATTTGAAGTTGAGCACGAAGCTCCTACCAGAAGGGAATGCTATCTACCTATATAGAACGACCTTCCTGCCTTTGGATCCCATGGATCCCATGGATCCCACAAAGATCCATCGGTTGCCCAAGACTGGATCCTAGGGATCTTCGCCCCGGGGGGGGGCCAAATACAATATATATCACGTGATTCTGTCCCGTGATCCTTACCTGTGGTTCTCAGTGCTTACCTGGAGCCTCAGGCCACAAGCTGTCCCTGATATCAGTGATAAAATATATTGTAACAGAAGCTGAAGACCTTTTGTTTAAGGATTCATATCTGTCCTCATTGTGTAATTCTTCTCTTGTATATTTTTATAACTTTGATAAACAGGGGCTTGAGGGAGCTGGGTTTTATATATTATTCTTGCACTATTTTGGAGGCTTCAAGTTCATTCTTTTGGGAGCAGCGTTTACGTATTCGGGACAGCTCAAAAGGTATCGCGACCTGCCTGTTGCTTACTAGTCACATGATACTACGCTAATCCCTATCTGGTAGATGGTGCTCAGAACATTCTAGCAAGTGTGGAGGGGAAGCCGATTTTGTAAGCGACTGTACGGAGGTTATTTTGAGGGCGGAAGCTCACCTCCGCATGGAGGCTCGGACAACGAGCAGGAGAGTGAGAGTGACGACGGGCAAGTGGAGCATGGGGAGGAGACAGACATCCGTCCCTTCTGCTTTCTCTCTACTGGGAGAAAAGATTTCGAATACCAGCCACTCACGGGTCCGTCGAACATTCGGCTTATAATACTTGCTGGAGGCAACGCAAATCAGCCAATTTACTGCCGTCTTGTTGAGGCCAAGCTAGACCTTTTGCCATCCTACAAAGCACTCTCGTACGAATGGGGACCGCCTACGGAGGATTGGCGAGTTGAGGAGAGGACAATATACATGGATGAAGTGCAGGTCACAGTGCGTCAAAACCTCTACAATGCTCTGCTATCTCTACGAGAGACTGGAGGACAACAGTGCCTGTGGATTGATGCGCTGTCAATCAACCAACAGGATATCAACGAAAGAAATCATCAAGTAGGAATTATGGGGAAGATATATGGCCAGGCACATGAAGTAGTGGTATGGCTTGGCGCAGCAGGGCAACATGGATATCTGGCGTTGTCTTATATCGAGGAATTGGCGAATCGCGATCCGCACGTGGGTATGCTCCATTCAGACAGTCAAGGAGTGAAGGCTTTCGCACGACTCTGCTATCGTAGCTACTGGCGACGAATGTGGATTGTCCAGGAGATCCAACTGGCTCGTAAATTAACGATACTCTGTGGGACCAAATCGATATACTGGGAAACGTTAAGCTGCGCTATTACAAGTATCAGACTCCGAACGAATTTTGAAGGTCACCGGTTGCGGATTTTGAGAAGCCATGCAGCTTCACTTGCTTCTCGTAGATACAAGCGAGACTACACTGATCTCAAAGACTGGATATACGCATTCAGTTCGTCTTTGTGTAAGGACCCCCGAGACAGAGTTTTTTCACTTCTCGCAATTGGAAGAGACTGCCCCAATAGGATCGCCGCAGATTACTCGAAATCACTCTCGGAGGTCTTCAAGCTTGTACTGCTTTTGTATACTAGCTACTCCAAACTTTTCAGCCTGAGCCGTTTCCTGCAAAGGGCTCTGGGTATGCCTCAAGAAGCTATAACTCTTACTGCCGTGGATTCTGAAGCCATTTGGGTTTGTAGCATGTTCTCGGGGTCAATCGGACGATTAGATTTGTCTGATACACCGGAACCTAAGAATATTAGCAGCGACGCAGTATTTTCCGAGACTTATCACTCTATTGCCATCAAAAACTCTGAGCCTTCAGGATTCACGGATATTGCAGGTGTGTGGCATAACCTCGAGACAAATCTGCCCTCCGATGAATCCTGGACATTGCCGGGGGACAAGCAACTGCGTTTTGCAGTTATGGATGGCCGTAAAGGCTTTGGCGGCGCTTGGGGATATACATCGCCACTGGCAATGGAAAGAGATCTGCTGTTCAGCTTTCCCGACACTAATCTTGCGCTCATTATCCGCAAGGATGTTGACGCTTGGAAGTTAATAGGTAGAGCTTCAATGTCTGAAGAGTACAGCTCCGGTCTCGTTGACATGACTAAGTGGATAGTTGATCCTGGTGGCCCATCTTCTGCAACATTACAGTTGGGCTGTGCTGTATATCTGCGGCTCACTTGTGTTGCTCTGCAAAGATTGTCCGCTAATTAGAAGACCGAGACGGGACAATAGTATCGCTCTGGACATGTTTGTTTCGTTTTTCCTTATTGCTCGTACGACATGGGGCTGAGAATTTTCTAGCGAGTTTAGAGAGGAAGCCAGTTTTGTAAGAGACTGTACCATCGAATCACAGTAAGTTGAATATTGGAATGTCACATCATCGATTGTGCTGTGTGGCGTATCTTGCTGACTAATGACTGCGCTAAGCTACGGGTTAACCTCAAAGTGCGTGCAGATATGATGACCCTTCCCTGCTGGTAGCTGAGAGGCTGAAGATCAGTATTTGCAGGTTCGATGACGTTGGAAGTGCTTTCGTATAAGTGATCTTCTATACCTTCTTTGGATGGAGTCTTGACGTAGTCGGGGGCAAGAGATATAATAATGCCAGAGGACATTTCAGGCACGCGGGGATCAATGTAGAAGGGGAATAAGTTAGAAGAACGGCGGAATATATTCCAATTCCGTACATCCTAGGAGAGCGGTCTACAGTACATGCAATGCATACAATATCAATCACATTTCCTCTGCCCTGACTCGCTTGACATTCTGAAGACAGAAATCTATGTCGCCTACGTAACGACCAATAAGCTGGAGACGACCCAGATTTCCTCGAGGTATCATGGCAGAAGAGCTGTCTGTAAGAGTCCGCCTTGCCTTGCTATGTAAAAGACCCCTAGAATGGCTTAATTTGTAATGTGGCAAAGTCGAATCGGTCCGTGCCAGCGAGGAGAAATAGCCGCTATGAGAACGTGTTTGCGCGAGCATAGCTGTGGTGGCCTTGTATAGGTGGGCGACTCAAAAACAAAATTTAGATGTCTAGTATGTCAAGGCAATCTCTGTAACACATCTTCCTGTAATATGCTGCTTAAGATTCCTGTATGTTCTCATCGCTCACTCACCAGTCCATCTATACTTCAATGCACGCTAATCCAGACAGCACCCCCTCCCCTGCTCTGAGTGGCGCGGAGGAAACTTGTCGCTATTAATAGAGCCCCGGGCACCTTCAACCTGGTGCCGACGATAAGTACCAGGTCTGGTCCTGTCTTTAGACAACTCTAGATAGTTTGCAAGTTGCCCGTGTCATCAGGTAAGGCTCGCCATAAAACAGCACGTCAGGTCTGAGCCTCCCAAGATTGACTTGTCGTTTGCCTTGCGATGCTCGGGCTTGAATTCTGTCCATACACCTCGGGCAATCTGGTAAATTAGCACCTCGGAAAGGCGAGGCTGAAACAACTGCATATAGATAGGTGGTCCAAATGAAAGTCAAAGGCGGGTAAATTAGCGCGATACGTCGCCTAAAAGAATGACGAAAGAGGCGAAAGGATGACGTGTTTAAATCGGAGCAAAGAAAATTTCGAACTGTATCTCTGGGAACCTGGTCTTGAAGTTGGATTTATTTACATTTCACTTGTCGCTATGCAGCAGTAAGTCTATGTCGCTTGAATTTATCTCAATCTGCTAACTTGAGAAGATCCTTCACGACCTGGATCATTGGGACTGGTGTCTTTGGCTTATCGTTTCTTGACCATATCAAACAAAACACGACCAAGCGATAAAGCCATCGCATTCGATAGCGGCGAAGAGGAATCAGCCGTCAATGACACTCACAAGATCGGTCGGTGGCTCTATCCTAGTGCGCGTCGCACTGAGAGCGCGACGCAAAATCTCGAAGGGTGGACGACGGAAGACCCTCGTTTGAAAAAGCATTTCAAACCCATTGGCAGAATCGAGATTACGGACGATGTCGAAAAACTCGATGCGATCGATTCAAATATACCTATACCTCGCGAGCGCCATACCGAACAATCTATAGCAAAGCTTCTAGATACACAGACATTATCGGCAAGAGAACATCGCTGCTTTGAATTTGCTGCAAGTCTTCTCATGACGGCAAATGATCCATCTCTGTGTTGTCTATGGAATGAAGACAACGCTGTCATCGATTGGAATCGATGTATGAATGAGATACGTGCGCCTTTAGGATCAAAGATACGGAAAGCGAAGGTCAATAGACTTATTGTGGGTGATGGAGGACTGATCAGAGCAATACTTTTAGGCGATAGAAAGACGGTCGATGTCAGTAAGGAGGATAAAGTGGTCATGACTATTGGTGCATGGACAGAAGACTTATTGAGGGAGTCCGGCATCACAACTCCGTCGAAAAAGTTACGATGTGTTGGAGTTTTCACGTTTCACCTCAAGCTGAATGATCATCATTGGGAATCTAGTAGGGATTTGCCAGCATTATCTTTCCAGACGAAGGACATGAATTGTAGGTTTGATCCCCACAGACGTGTTAAACATACTGATTTCTACAAGGTGAATTTCTACCAGCTTTAGCTAAAGGTGATTTGGCTAAGATAGGACTGACGTACCCCTTCACAAATGAAGCAAATAAGCCCCAAAACGTCCTGGAAAGCCCATTAGTTTATGATGCACTACTTCGCGCAAAGACCTGGGCACGCAAATATTTACCGGAGCTTAGAGGTGCTGAGATTGTGTCTAAGGAGGTACATTGGTATGTGCGACATCTATGTCATATATTCCAGGCTGATTTCACAAAGGGATGCAGTCACGGAGGATCAAACACTGCTTATTTCGAGACACCCTGAACACAAGAATCTTCTGGTTGCTTCTTGTGGCTCTTTCACCCATGCAAAAGACTTCCCGACTATTGGGCGCATCATTGACAATCCGTCTGAAGAGTTCGGGTGGGACTCGAGCATCAATCAAGAGAAAACGGAACACAACCAACCTCTTCTTCTTACCAGCGACCTTTTCAGCGATCTCAACGATGCCGCTGCGAGAAACCCTGAAGTTCGAAATTTGATGGCCCAAGGCACTTGCCACTGCATATAGTTGTACCAGTATATACTCATCTAAGCCACTCATTTGGTATTGAATAACACGCACAGCTGCCGGCTGTCACTTTTCGTAACTTGTCATAGAAAACTATAGTCACGTGATGACACCTGTCTCCATGTAGAAAGATTGTCATGACGTGGGGAAGCTACAGTAGCCGAACTCCTTAAGGTACGAAAGCGATAATAAGCAGCCTGGATGGCTTGTCTATGTAGAAGAGACAGAGATCAGTGCAGGCACAAAAGCGGACATATCTTCTGGTGATGGTGGCGGTGCGACACATGTCACTCTACGCAGGTGCCAGGCCTAAAGTTTCCTCCACCGCCTTGAGTGGCTCCGTAATTTCAAGTGTGAGCTGCTTCACCAATTGGTGGCGGAATGTTCTGCCCAAGGCGGTTGGGTGGCGTTGGAAGAAAGTTTAGATCCGTAGGTCTGGCATTACGAGAAGGGGAAAGGAGATCAAAAGTTTGTCCCTGCCGTCACGATTGACTTCCTCCGCCAGATTGCCTTGTGCTCACCGCTTGCCACTAAACTCTTCAATGAATTTGAAGACACTATATTAGCAGAGCAGCCTTGCAGTCTTGGTCCGCCGAGCAACATTACACAAAGTGCTTACTACCCAGGTTGCTCCGAAATATCCCAACTGGAAATCGATGAGATTTCTACCGTCATGCACTCGCATTCGGTCGGTCCAGAGAATACCCGAATTCAGAAGACCACAACGGGAGATGGCTTCACCTACACCATTCTCCAGGCCTCTATCTAAATCTCGAGGAAGCGGTTGACAGACTTGCCACTACTGCACAGGCCGGTTTATATTGCCCGTGGCGATTATTGCTCCGACCTCAAGTACATTTGCCAATTCTTAGAAAAGGCACGATCACATTCTGCAAATCCTTTGCAGTCGGAGATCAGCTCTTTTCATCAGCGAAGCTTTATTACTGGAGATCTCGAAATGTATAAAGAAGGCCAAAGGTCGTGGGTTAAGGATAAAAACCCATCAATAGAGACAAATTTTGGGTTTGTGGAACCGTATCGCGATCCCTTTAGCACAAGAGCAGAATTTGAAGGCATTGTTGGACTTGTCAACAAGGATGAGACAAAGGCATTGACAAACTTTGTTCAGCAGGCTGATGACACTTGGACTGACCACAAGCTGGAAAAGAAAATTGTCCAAGCCGTTGGCGGGCTACCATTAGCGATTAAGCAGATTTGCCGATACATTGTCCTTCATGCTTTTACCTTGGAAGCCTTTCTTCACTCATATGAGAGGATCCCATTCGAATTGATCGAGCAACAGTTATCTGGCCGTGAGGATGCATCTATCAGCTTCAGTTCGACAATTGAAAGCGCTGTTTGTAGCCTTTCAGGACATGCTCTCAAGCTACAGAAGCTGTTGATCTTTTTCAATCCATATACAACTCTTAGCCCCAGCCACATCTCTGAATCTCTGTTGAAGCGGGGTGCTCAGAAGGCATGTCTTGGGGAATTTGACTTCAAGATCCTAGCAAGTAAGACACGTGTCCATTTATCAAAATATATAATGGATTGCTAAAAGCCAGCAGCTTCTCAGATGCGCAGAAGACACTGCCTTATATATTCATCCCCTTCCGCAATCGATCATGAAGAGGAGGAATTCTAAGGTTGGAAATGCTAGGTTATTCAATCTCGTTACTTCACTTTTGAGTTCTAGTTTTCCGAACACGTGGAATATCGTGGCCTCTCATCAGTTCGCCACCTGGGACGAATGCCATCAATGTGTTGGAATTGGCCTAGCACCTGATTATGTAAGCTATGCGATAAGGCAGACCTGCCCCATAGTGGATCACATGGGTGCTCGCCTGCGGCTCACACGAAGCCTTCGAAATTGATTAGAGTATTGGAATAGAGTATAGAATTCACAGTTGGTAGGTGCTAAGTGAATGAGATTGACAAAGTTTGAGGTGTGGCGCACAGACAGCATCAGACTAACCAGATAAACACGTGACACGTTTCAGGAACAGCGGGGTAGAATTCAGTGGATATTGAATCGTAGACTATAGAAAAAACAGTTTGCATAGAAATGCATGTTTGAATGAAACGTAAGGCTGCTAAAGTATACGTCTCCTTTTGGTAATTGGGCTGTTATTCAGGCTCGAAGAACCAGAGACACCGGCTTGTAACCTCCACAACTTTAACAGACGAAACGTGGGTCCGGATACAGTCTTCCCAGACTTAATTGTGAAGACGTAAGTGCCAAACCAAGCTTGAACGGCGACCTTATCGCCCGCGGTAAAACGAGAGGCATCTACGTCGTCGCCGTCTTGGTCGTCGTCCGTGGTTGTCCCGTCGAAGGCAGCGGGAAAGGGGTCTCCAGGGGTGAAAGAAGGTGAGGTGATGTCCGCCTCAGCCACCTTAACACGCAAGGGATTGGTGACTGTGAGATTTCTGTCCCGCCGACGAATTAAGCCCTTCAGGATCTCTAGCGCTCTCTCCTCCACCTGTAATTGTAAGGAAAACTCAGGCTTGTTCTTATCGAAATTGTTTTGGGCACTGTTGAGCGTAGTGAACTGCCCGAGCTGGCCTAGGAGGATAATACCCAAGGGTCCACGTTCTTCATCATGGTATAAGTCGTCCGGGTCATTATGAGCGAGCCACTTTGTTGTAGTTCCATTGAAGGCATCCCACGAAAGCTTCGGATCGAGACGCTCGAGATTCCCAATATATACCCATTGGCCCCGAAAGTATGGAAGGTTCAGGGCGCCGCCAAAGTTCAAGGCAGGAGGGGGGGTCACCGGTCTCTTACTCGGAGACGTATATAATGAGGGGGTTTGTAGATCGATGGAACTCGATTTGGAAGGACTAGCGTAAATGCTATTTGAGAAAGGCGGCGTAGAATTACGCTGTACCTCAGAAATTAACGTAAAGGAAAACCTGGAAAGGTAGAGAACTTACAGACAACTGGTCTATAGTATCAACCGTGTCATCGTCATCATCAACGGCTTCGGCAATGGGGGAACCAGGAGTTTTACGAGTACCAACCATCGTGATGTTAAGGATATGTTAACACGCAATAATGAAAAGAGTAGGAGGAATGGAAATAGGATACACGAACAGCGAAGGGAAGCAAGCTGGAAGTGGGGAAATAAGAGGCGACGAAACAGTAAGAGATGGTTCAACGGTAGACGGCTGTAACCCTGACTGTCAGAAAATCCTCGCAACGATTGCTTTAAACGTAGAGAAAAGCGATGAATCAAAACCCTATCAGGAAAGTTCTAATCACGAGGCAGATATGATACGTAGCATGAAGCGAGGAGTAAAACTCAATGTTAAGAGAATCGTCCTGTATGGCCATATCAAGAATCAGGTGAGCTCTCCCACAGACTAATTGTCTGTTGCTCTAAAGCCTCAAGTCGGGAGAGTTCAATCTTGAGATCCGGGTGAGGGCGAAATGAAACGTCTTCAAGCGTAATCGGTTCTCGCAACCAGACCCCGGATAGAGTCTTGACCCTGCCAAGCTGGACATTGATCGAGGTCCACTTGCCATGCTGGTCGACGCCACGCTGCTTACCAAAGAGAAGATCTAGAATGAGGGTGGTGAACGTACTGCCTTGGCTCTTATAATCGGTGAAGGCAAATCCAAGTGTCAACGGAACCTGATGTCGGTAAAACGACAATCCCGGTATGTTTGGGATCCGACCGCTCATCTGTACTGGGAAAACGGGGACAAGACCGTCGGGAACGTTAGAGAATGATAGGTTGTGGTCGTATGCAGGTCGAACAAGGACACACATGAGAGGAGCGGTACATAGTACAAACTGGCCGTCAAGTTCCATCCACGACGCTGTGAATATAGTTAGCGAGCAAGGCCCACCAAAATAATGACTCTCTGTATACCTTGCACGCTAGCATCTAAGATGACTTCCTCAGCAGAGCCTCTCATGCCATTGACCAGGCCGGCGTAGGTGTTCGTGTTCTGTTGGAGCATAATAGGCATACCTTTTGTAAAGGCAAAGAAGCCCGGGCCTTTTAGATACCCTTCCTCACCGACGTGATAGATTATCCGGAGTAGCGTGAGATTGTCCAGACTCGTGCCCGTAGGTGCATCATGTCTAGCAGGAAAGAGGTAGATCTTCTGATCTCGTTTCTCAGCAAACTTTCGGAGATGTATAAGGTTAGCGTCCTCGCGGATACGATTGAGTCGAATAATAGCCCTCTCTGGTGGAGTCTCCCCATTCGCAACTCTGTTTTCTGTAGTGCACGAGTTGAGAGTAGCAACGTCGTCCTCTGTCAAAGTAGCAGACCGCGCTCTCTCTAGGAGGTTTTGGAACATCAGATCTTCAGCCTGACGCATCTGCTCTGTGAGGAATACGACACGAGTAAAATGACCCCAGATAGATTTCCCGGACTGTAAGACAGCAACATTGTTGATAGCCTGGCTCCATATAGCATGGCCACGGACTGGTCTGAACTGATTGAAATCCCCTAGAAATATGACGATAGGTAACCCACCAAAAACCGTGTCGGACGCTCGATTCAGATCCCAAATAGCATTACAACGTTCGTTGATCTGGACTAGGTTTTCGAGGCTAACCATGCTAATCTCGTCGAGGATAAAGATCTTCTTATGAGAGAGTCTTGACCTCGTCGCTTGACGTACAGGCTGGTTTCCATTATTACCAAAACCGAGCGCAGAATGGTAGGTAGCGCCATTGATATTCGCAGCAGCCGCACCAGTCGAAGCGGTGAGTAGAACATCGTCGTGCTTGCGTATTATCGAAAGGCCAAACATTAAGGCCTTGATAAGGTGGGTCTTGCCAACTCCGCCAATACCGCCAAGGTAGAGTAAGAACTGATCACGAACAGACCTGATCTGAACAGGGTGTAGAATTCGGAGGATGAGAGCCCTAATAATCAGTTGCTGTTTTTGGTTTAGAGGGTATTGGGTAGTGATCAGTGCCAGTAGATTTTCGACGGACGGTGCGGCTTGAAATGAAGCCTGCAGATACTGCAGAGACACCATAGATTCCGTGCTGTAACCAAGAACTGGTACGAGAGCAGCGTCCGGCCCGCTGGAATCGAACCGAGAAGAGGCGTTGGCATCGGCGTCGGCATCGTCAAGATCTGACCATTCTTTATCTTTAAAGGCTTTCAGCTCCCTCGACCACGTTCTGATCAGAGCGGCAGGGGTGAAATGGGCACCAAGCAGCTGAGGATTGCGGGAAAACCGCAATGTAGAGAGGTCGTCAGTGGTAACACCTGGGAAAGCTAGAGCAGCCTGAAGTAGATTGCTCTCTGTCGGTCGAAGCATAGCAAAGTCCATGTCCACATTAACGTTATCGTCCTCGGTATAGACGTCATGGTCTACAGCTTCAAGATAGTCATCAAACTCTATGCCACGCTCCTTCCTATCTTGATCAGCAGCTTCCTTGCTTCGACGGAGGAGCACGACGTTCTCCGATAGCTGGACTAGGTAAGGTGGGAGAAACGAGAGGACGAGGTTCCATAGCCACGTATTTTTATATGGTGCAGCACGTAGGGATTCCAGATGGCCGCTCCGGAGAACCTGAAGCCCATTCCACGGATAGAATAGACCGAGGAGAACCTCATGTATCTCGTCTTGAGTCTTTAGTGTAGTATCGAGAATGTCGGTGTCCTTCTCTGACATGGAAGTAAAACTGCCACATAAGGAGGGTGTCTTTAACGACTTTAGGGAGCTGACAGAAACCTGGATATGAGTCGTGTGTAACGGGTGAGACGGATCAAATGGGAAGAGGAATCTTCGATTATTGGCGCCCTTGAACGTCTGTATGAAGATCTGGGACGCGTATTCGTAGAAACATAAATGAGCAAGTCTGGCGCCTCGGTGCTCGTAGTTCTCATAAATTGACGTGCGGCGGGTACGGCCATCGAAGTTAACGTACTGGTTCGCGGATTCTGCCACCCCCTCATCAGTAGGCTCGTCCAGTAAGCTGTTTAGAACCCTCCGGATGTTTGTCTTGACCCAATGAAAATTGATCGTGACAGACCTGTCGCTCGTTGGAATATACGCAGACGGTTGTCCAAGGAGGAAGTGAGCCACTGCTGGAGCGCCGACCTCCACGTCTCTTGTAAAGCGGTTGTAAGCCTTCAAAGCGAACTTGGACATATCAAGTGGTTCAGGCGCCGGCAAATCACTGTTCCCAGCGGCCGCCGCTTCAGCCGTCTCTTGGGCCTTCTTCAACACGGCCGCAGCGAGTACAAGCTGACCCCGATCAACCTGAGCTTTGGTCGCATAGTTTGTCATGTAGTAGATTGCGGATAGGACCTTGGGAGACGACGCGGTGAAGTTAACGTCGTGGTTGCATCTTATTGCAGATGCAATGACAGGGTTATACTTGTTCACGAATTGGTGATTCCTCTCCATCCGGATGTAGCCCTCTTCCGTAATCATAGATTCTGGAACGAGCGGTCGTGGAAATAGAAATCTACATATTTGCAAGAGTAACTGCCAGGGAATTTTGGAACGCTGTGAAACCTCATCAGTGTCTGTTGCCATCCCTTCACTCTGGACAATCGGAACGGGATTGGCCCTCGTACTTGACTTTGGGACCTTCTTCTGGTGTTTGGTACAGGTCTTGCTATGAGTATGCATTTGGACCCGGGCTGCTACGTTGTTCGAGTCGATCTCGAGAGCGTCTTGGAACTCAGACAGAGTCATGTCTTCCGGCATAGGAAAACAAAACGAGCCGGGAGTCTCCGATTGGAATTGCTGACCAAGAGTAAGATCCACGGTCTCTCTGACTATCGAGCGGATATAGGTAAGGACCCGGTCCTTGAACTCAGCGTCCGACTTCAGTCTCTGATGAAAACTCGCTGCGCCAATGTTGCCGGCGAGCCAGGCAAATCCGTGAAGGTGTAGCATCATCCGCGTTGTCGACTCGACTATCCCAAAGTGAGAACTCACTGTGCCGAAGATCCCAGGCTCTTTAGAGAGCGTCTTGAAGAAGCAGGCGAAGAAGGAGGTGATGACGACGTGGAAGAACTGAGCAACAAGACTCGGATTCTTAATCGTTAGCTGTAAAAGTTTAGACTTAATGCCCGGCTCATCAAGCGAGATCTCTTCGCCAGCAAGTCTGACCACGAAGATGTTACCAATATCCTTTGGGTTCAATGTGAACCAGATAAGTGGGAGCCCAAGGCGGGCGATCTTGCCAAATATTAGGTTCCGGAACCTCATTTTCTCGCCAAACGACTCTGGGTTAAACGACGAGATGATCCTCATATTGGTAATCAGACTGTGGATGGCAGGGTTCGAGATCTTCTTCCGGTCGGTAAATTCCTGTGCCGCACGTTGGAGATCATCAGCTGACAGCCTAGAAAGCTCGTGAGTAGCTTTGGCCCAGTAGCCATTCTTGACTTGGACGTGATTCCCAAAAGAAGCTTGCCGTATCAAGATTAAGTCGTATAAATAAAACATAAAGGTATGGTGTTGAGAGAAACTGTAAATATTAGAACGATACGATAGTCGGGAGTGGATACCCACAGCAAGGAATGGTGGAGCATGGTATATCTCGCAAAAGTCTTGAGAGATACCTCCTCTGGACGGTCGCCATTCGCATCGCCAAGATGGCCGCCTATGCCAAACGGAAAGAGAGTAGGGAACGCTGCCGTGAAGTAGTCCGGGTCGGTAAAGGCACTCATTGCGGGTAAGTGCTGTGTCGTCTTGTAAGATATATGCGGCAGGCGAGAGCTATTGTTTGGTGCGCTCTCCTCGTCATCCCGGACATCAACAGCATCGTCTTCCCCCAGGCCCGAACGGTCAGGATCCTGCTCATGGAGGATAGCCTGGAGGCTTGCCAAAGTAACCGGGGTGGAGTGGAGATCCCGACCATGGAGGTCGGAGAAAAAGGACCGGCTGAGAATGCTGCCAGGCTCAGCGTCCTCCACCTCTGCATCTATCTCGTTCTCAAAAAGCCCATCTTGTAACGATGTAGCATATCCCTCCCGTTCGTCTTCCACCGGAGTATCTGTAGAGCCTGGCTCAGAACCTAACGTAATAAAGGCGTCTCTGATCTCTTGAGGAATGTGGTGATCGGGCCAGGAGTCCAGAACAGAGTAGTCCACGACCACTGACTTGTAGCCGGGGTTATGAGCACACAGCCATAGCAAGGCATTCACGACCTTTGCCTTATCAACAGAGCAAAACCGCGCGAGGTTTTCTTCCGACGGCGGTGTCCCGCGATCCCAGCTGACGGTAATCGTCGTATGGTCTCTCAACCTGGCAGCGGGCAAGATCTTCAGAAGCTCACTCGGATCCTGCCTCACAGCGACAGAATGACCGCGACTTCCTCTATAACTGATTCCACTCCTAGCACCCGAGGTCAGTTTCAAGAAGATGCCGACAACATGAGCCCGTGCTATGAAAGCCTCCTCGACAGTATTCAGATTCTTCAGGACATCTGGATAGTCTTGACAGAACAGGCAGTTGACAAAGTTCCCAGCTGAAAGTGGAGGGATGGCCCGTTTAGCAATCGCCGAGCTACAGGTGGCACATAGGCTAACTGTATCGTCTTTAACGGCGCAACAGTCGGGGGCCGTCGTCGTCCTCTGGAGGAAGTATTGCAGGTCGTCGTCTCGAAGATTTATACTTGTGATCTCGTCCTCCTGGAACAACCCTCCACAGAGTCCACATGGTAGACGCCTGGAGGCATTCGAGATCGCCCTCTGGTAATCCCTTATACACCTCATCTGGATATCAGAAGTGATCTCCTCTGGAAATTCGGTCGAAGCCTGCTTCATATACTGGTATTCCTCATCGAGGAAAGATGGAAGGACGCCATCAAAGGCAGTAATACGCCCCTCTGTAAGTGATCTCTGCTGGGCCTTTTGCGCTCGGAGGGCAGCTTCGTGGCGTTCGAGAGCTTGAATACCAGCATCTTCTCGATAGTCCCTCTCTCGGCGTCGATGGTCATCCTATAAGCGCGCCCTGTATTAAATCTAATACGGCCCTCGACATCATAGGTTCTTGTACTTTACTTGCCTCGTGCTGTAATAGAGCTCCCACCATAGAGTCATCCCGAGCGCGCGCAATCCTACGCCGCTGCTCGTTTTCTTGAACACGTAAATTTCGTAGTTCCCTATCCCGAAGCCTTGCTAGTCGATAGCTTTCCAGAAGCTGCTCGTCTTTGAGTTGCTGCTCCTGCCATACTTGCCGCCTTGCTAACTTCCTACTTTCCATAATCTGAGCGTTCTTAGCTCGTTGCTCCTCCCGTGCTCGATGTCTTTCTAGAAGCTGCTCATCTCTGACGCGCTCCCGCTCCTGATGTGCTCGCTGATTTGCTAACATCCTGTCTTCTACAATCCGAGCGACCTCTGCTCGTTGCTCCTTCGCTCGTTGCTCCTCCTGTGCCCGACGTCTTTCCAGAAGCTGCTCGTCTCTAACCCGCTCCTGCTCCTGATGTGCTCGCGGATCTGCTAACATCCTATCGTCTACAATCCAAGCGGCCTCTGCTCGTTGCTCCTCCTGTTCTTCTAACTCGCGCGCGAGAATCTCCTCATTTTTTTGAGTAATCTTCGGGGGTAACCTACTACAAAGCCGCTTAATCCTTTCCCTCTCCCATTCTTCATCATGAAGCCTCTTAAACCTCTTCCGGTCATCATCACAAATCTGCTTAGCCCTAGTCTGCTCTTCCATCGCAAAATAGCGCGTGTGAACCTTCTCACCGAGAAGCAGACCATCTTGCAGTCTTAAAAGCCGAGATGGTGTACGTGCCTAGACATTACTGTTACAAATAGCGAAGCAAAATATCAAAGCAAAACACTATCAAACAAAAACGAAAGCATCATGAGAAAGAAGAAACAGTGGCTGAGAGGAGGTTACCAAAGAGATTATGTAAACAAACCGGATTAACCTGGAAAAAGGATTTCCCGAAAGCACTGCGCTCTCTTCTCTTCGAAGAACCTTCTTACATGGGTGCTCGCCTGCGGCTCACACGAAGCCTTCGAATCGAAATCCATTAGAGCATTGGAATTTAATTGAGAAACATTAGAAGAGGCGGTGGGTAAGTTGTTAAGTGGATGAAATCGACAAAGTTTCAGGCATATATTACATAATACTCGGAAAAACCTATGTGCTCGGGAAGCGCCAAGTGTAGGAAGGAACGCACCAAGAGCGGATCGAAGAATCGCCGAAGGCCGCCCTCTCTCTTCTTGTCGAAGAACCTTCTCTCTAAGCTTAGCAGCTTAGATTCGAAGGCATTTAGTGTTCCACTAAATTTCGAAGGCACTCCCGGACTGCATTCTTTTCCACTCTGAGTGTCTTTAAAATTTGGAGCTATATTATTTTGTGATAGGACTTTTCCTTAAGTGCTCCGAATTTTGAAAAGACTTTAATAGTCGCGATTAAACAGGGGGGGCACAGCGGAAGCAGCGATCGGTGGCGTGATTGAAACGATTGATAGCATAATCAACCGCACTCTTTTTCTTATTGCTAAGTAGTCTCTTTAGGGAGAAGTAGTTAAAAAAGGTAATATATTAATAACAGCTTCATAAACTTACTACGAAAAAATTTGTGATTCCAAAACTGCAGATTCGTCTCGCGACAGGGTGCGTCTCGGGACGCAGGGACAGACGTTAGTTCCCTTGTTTATACGGGGTCAATAGTACCTTTAAGTGTGCCGATAGATATAGCTAGGAAGAATAGAAAACAATAAAGGAGGACGTACTGAAGCCGAAGTTAAGGACGATCATTTTCATAATGAGGAAGTACTCGATCTAGAGGAGGGCACTGCACTTCGAATAGGCGACGTGCGTCGAGCGATTCGAGCAGAAGGACGAAAAGTAAAACGTTTTCGGTAAGACCACCTTCTAAAATGGGGCCCTTACACCTCAGCTAACATCATTGAGATTGACCGAAAAACAAACCATGTTCTTGATGAGCGAATTCACAAAGGAGGCACATCCCGATGCGGCCTGTCGAGAACGACTTTCTCGAGAGATCCCCGGCTTTAATGCTCGACGAGTCCAAGTGTGGTTTCAAAACCAGTAAGTGGTAATACCGTTCGAATACTTGAATCACAAAACTGACCCAAGGCAGACGAGCGAAGATGAAGCCAGTGAAGCGACTAACAGCTGAAGAGCGGGAGTGTGTGGTTGAGATTCCAGATGATTTTAACAATGCTCAAACGTTACATTCCCCTCATGGAGCAGCCCATGGCATCAGTACGCCCGTGTCATGCCCTATCGATTTTGTCCCGACACTCACGAACCACATTTACGATGGAGAAGGAAAATGGCGACTATATGTCTCTAACGAGTCTAACTCCTGCGTTTAACCACGTCGGGTGTGCTCCAGGCGGCTCGATGGGCATACATGACTTTTTGTCTGAACCGTTGAATGCGATGGGTCAATATTATCCAGATTATTTCTTACCAGTGAGCGCAGGATCGAGGAGTTCTGATCTTTTTGAGCGACAGAATAGTGAAGCAGTCCCATATCAAAGACGACATGTTGAACCATGGCAACTTCGAGAAACAATTTCTTCGGGGTCCAAACCACTCCAGCCGACTTTGAGCATGTCTTGGGAAGGCGATACTATGACACAAAATATCGATTCCTCTCAGTATCAAGCGTATCGTGCTCGTCAGAATCGTGAAGGTAGCACGACTGAGACAAAATGGCCCGAAATGCTCGAGATCGCATTTCTTGATGGTAAGTGAGTCTCGTCGTGTAGCTTGGCTATGGCTCATTCTGGTATAGCGCTTATGAATATACCTCCCATGGGACGGAAGAAGTTTTCAGACGGGGGAAAGTCTCATGGCCGCAATGAGCTGATCAAAGAATATCTCTGGCTCGCGTATCTCGAAAGCCTTCCTCCTGGTGTGCGGCCTGACGAATCAATGAGGAGGACGAGGAAGCAGGTGTCCAGCCATATTCAAGTTCTTAAAGCTGTTTTGCAAAGTCATCCTGCATGTAAGATCATTTGTTCGTGTGATCTGACCTATGCTGACATTCAACAGACGAGCGTCTATTTCCTCGCAACAATGGGCCCAAAAATGGATTCGAAGATTCCTTCAAGAATGATCCTTGCCTGAAAGCTCTTTCTGAAGGGCACTTGCCTAAAAAAATGGGTCGATCAATACACAGGCCAGGTCTTCGACCTCCCGGGTGAAAACCTCAGCTTCGTCCCCACAAGCAACACAATCGGCAGCGACTCCACACTTGTAGACCACGACGGAACGAACTACATCGATAACATCCTCTGTAACTCGCACGTTAACTTCGGTGACTTCGAGCACACATCGCATAGTCGACAATGGCTTAGCACCGAGAGCTTCGATTCTGATCCAGCGTGGGCAAATCATACGGTTCCATCGAGCACGCCGGCTATCGGGTGGGATTTCAACGAGGTGAAGAATCACGTTTGGACGGATCTATTGTCCACAGATGGGAAGAGTTGGGATTTCATTGCTGAGGACACAGGCGAGAATGAACGAACTGATAATGTGTTGTTGGAAGGAGCGAGCTATATCGAGTAGAATATTAAACGGAAACGTCTGCCGTGGATTTAGTTAGGGTTAGTGTTGACGAAGCTAAAAACAGCTATAACGAAGTGGATGTTGTGGGTATCAGCACGCATATCTCAGATGCGGCGATAATGATATTGAAATACTTGATTTACTCTCGTTTGTCTTTTTTGCATGAAAAATCGGTACTTGCGAGGTAGAGCTGGCAAAGTCGACACTGAGTATATCGTGGTCCGCTCACGTCTTAGTCTAGGCTCGGACGTCGAGAAGGGTAGGGCTTCAAGTACCGACAAAGGGATAAAGAGAATGAATTGTCCCCTCATCAAAGCATACCAAATTTGAAGTTAAATTTGCGATGATTACTGAGCCCCGAACTCTGGAGCTCGGAGTCTAAACCTAGATTCGGGTACAAAGGCAAACAAGACGAGCCTGGAATTTACTATGTTAAGCTGAACTTATATAACGTCTTTCCACCCGGACTTGGGCCTGGGTATAACCGGATAGATGGAACTTCTTTAAGCCGTGCATGTAATAAACACGCTACGAAAGCCGTGGCGCTACCCGTTGAAATACGACCGCAAAGAAGTACAGTAGCGATAGTCTAGGTCCGATAATGGAATGGTTTAACGGCCTCGGCCTTTGAAAATCGTGACTTCTACTAGTTTGGGAATAGCAAAAAAAATTAGTTCATTAAACTAGCCATACTTCCCTTAAGGTAGATATTCGCCTCTACTACCTCAGACGGGCGAGCCTTGAGGTAGCCAGTGTTCATGGGCACACATATTGGTGCGAGGGACCTAGGTTGATGTGTGTGAACAAGAGGAAGAAGCAGAAGGAATTTACCGCTGGGCTCAGCGCTCATAAAAAGCATTGAACATGACGACCATCCTGCGTCTGTAGGGATTGAAATGGGATCCTTGTCTGTCACCATTGAATTCATTAAGTGCCTAGAGTCTGTCAATACCAGTGAAGCTCTTTGGCACGCACACCGAAGAACAATTGGGGGAACAATGAAGGTATTACAAACAAACAGGTATGAAGCAGATGGAGCCGTCAATGACATAAAACTAATATACAGCGACATATCTCGCATTACCATTGGCAGCGGGGGTTCCATATCGTACTCAATGACCTGACGCGTGGGATGGCTGGCTCATTTTCATTCAAAATACATCCCTCCTCTGGCGTAATTGGTGGTGTTAGGTAGCTATCAGCCATATTTCCCAATCCAGTTTGTGGTGTACTAGGAAATACACCTTGGTTCTGCACTAGGACTTGCATATCCGGCTCGAATAGTGGCGTTGGCATGATCGCTGGCTTGCTCATACCCTCTTGTTGACGGAGGAAATGCTCAAGCGTAATTGACACAGAGGATGTTCGCGGCGAGGCATACTTTCGGAATATGACCTGGGATGGACAGTAGAGCCTGTAGGAGAGATAGAGCAACGCCGATGTCACTTCATGGTCCCACGTCCCCATATCGTCAGGACAGCCAAGAATCTCTCGAGATAGAACCAACGAAGCACGAGCCATGATGGAAGGCCTTATAGAGACAAACTCCTTGTGGTACAAGGCCATCTCGCACAGATACTGTGCCATATGCTTTACCTCGACGCTGTTATATGTCGCATGATCCTCTGGAGCTAACTTCAACCAAGCGTCGATGGTGGGATGGCCAACACTCCATTCCAGCGCATTCAACATGTGCAATTCCATTTGCGTAAACATATCCTCATCGTAAAGGGAGCCGCCGCACATCGCCTTCAATTCCCAGATCTTCGCCACCCTCTCCTTCTCATCTCCATACTTGGCAGCGATCAGAAGCGCGGCACATCCCGCCAGCTGATAGTGTTTCTCATAGACAACGCGTTTTGAGCAGTATCGATCAAAGAGGTTTATAGTGAGGAAGAGTGTCTGAGGGAGGAGTTGGAATTGAGCGTGGGCTTCGATGAGAAAATCAATAAGGTACGGTCTCATATACCACTGAACCTCCGGTTGGAGGTCTATGCTGGTAACATCAGGCAGCGTCTCTCCCTGGCAAATATTAGCATATATCTAGTGGAGTTGGGAGAGCAAGGGCCATTGACTTCTCTATGTCCCATGTGATCAATAATGTCACTCATGTAGGTATCAGAGGCTTGCCTCGATAGCTCCTTTACCATCATTTCTTGCCTCCAGTAGCTAGTCGTCCTGGAGTCCTCTCGATGAGAAGCATCCTGCGTACAGGAAATGTCATGTGATTTTTGATAGCATGTCATAGTGAAGGAAGTTCAGGTAGCTGCGAACACAATATTACAGATACTGGCAGCGTAGCCATAATTATAATGAATAGATTGAGGGTGGCTGGACGGGACAAGGCTCCCGGATTCAAAATAACAAAGGAGTTGCAAAGTTTGGTACGAGTGATTGGCGAGAGTTTCTGGTAGCCAATAGCCGCCTGACAGCCTTTAGGTTTTCTGACCTAAGTTGGTTTCAAGAAGATTGATCGGGGTTCGCTGGCGATGTGCGGGTATTGTGGGAGCGCTGCGGAGGATTAGAAACGCCATAATCAGCGAGACTTAGCGGGGCTTGCTGGCTACACCATCAATGGAATAAGTGGAGTGTGACTTATGAAGAAAATAACTCATAGTCTCCGGGTTGTGAAGGCAGGAGTTAAATCCCTTTAGGGTATCGCGTTTTCAGAGCAGTTCAAGCGGATGATTTGGGATGATAGAGGATGATTAGGATGATTCATTTCTGTTAAACTTTGCATGGAGTGGGGACAAGCGGCATTGAGTGTACGGACAGGATATAAGCAATACCATTACTTGAACCCTCGTGGATGCGAGCAGAACGAGCGCGTTACGAATCAAATTTAGTCATACTATGGGACTCATTCCCAACTTATGTGCGGTATATTGAAACAAACAGAAACCTACACCTACAAGCTTTGCCTTTCTAATGGCTGCCTAGTTTTTCATCCACATTTTCGGCGAATTTCAAAGAATTAAGACAATTCAGCATTCAATTGACTACTACTCTACATTACCATTTAGCAGATTCAATGGCCTTTCCACCGCTTTTTGTAAGGCGTCTGCATCGATAAGGCATATCTGAAATGCGCGATTGGAACTGCTCTAATGTAATCCTATCCCATTCTAACTCGGTGATAGGCCGACGACGAGGTTCAGAAGGCATAAGAGGTTGTACGATAGTATCTTCTTCGTCGTTATGATAGCTGCCGAGGAAGTCCTCTCAACATAAACTCGAAGAGGAGAGCGGTTTTCTGTACCAACTGGGCTCCGGGTGCCTCCAATGATGATATTTTTGAAGCTGATGCATCTTTGAACGACGGATCTAGCGGAAATGGGAGATGGAAACGAATACGCGGTTGCTGATCTTGGACTCGCTGCCGTACATAGGATAGCCTCCAGCTTTGTGACATATTCCCGAAATTGGTGGTTTACATGCCACTGCTTGAACTTGTCGAAGATTTGTACCTTCGCACCATCTGTGTTGACGTATGTTTCGAGTCCGTTTACAATCATAGTTCTCCAGTTAAGGTGAGAGGTTAGCCACTAGCTGATCAGTGTCTGGATGAACTGCTCGCATTTTTCGTCCGCGGCAGCATTGAAGGCATCTTCCCTGCGGATGACTGTCTTCATCAAAGGCTGTCCCTCAAGTGGAGGAAGTCGACTTTCCGAAGAATTTTAGAAGGGTCTGATTTTACGTCCCAAAAGCTCCACCAAGGTCGTTGTAATTGGAGCGTATCCATGACTATCCATGACTAAGATTGACAGAATTACACGGTGGTATGCGAATCGTCGCGAGCTGTGGGACCGTTGCAAATGCAAGAAGAATCTGCACAATCTCCGGATCGGCATTTGGCGAATATGTCAAAGTTAATAAGAACAACATGACTCGATACCTGTCCTTGGATACGGTGCATCTGATAAGCGTCTTTTGAATTGTGTTCCAAGCCGCAGGAAGAAAACTAGATGCTGGATCAAGTAAGACGCGGTCAAATTCCAGGCCCTGGAAAGACTGATCGTCTTTCCTAGAAAAATGGCGAGCCCCATCGTTCGAATTTCGAAAGCAAACCCCGAGCGGCTATCGAATTGACAGCCCAGTCACTAAATCCACTCGACTAAATCTCCCCTACTCTTCTTCTCTTGTGGCTTGTATCTGCTCCGACCTGAACGTCTCTAGTCACGTTCGAAGCAGCAGGGATGATTTTAAGTATCATGTCGAATTTTTGGAGCAATAAGTCCACTTTGACCTCCAACCCCCCGACTCTGCATTCTAAGTTCTCAAATTTGCCTTCCAACGTATATTCCAACTTATCGACTTTAACTTGCAACTGTCCGATGCCGCGTTTGCTCTCCTCGATATCAATAAGTGCATTGGACCTGTCCAAACACCAAGAGTCGACAACTGTTGAGCATTCCTGGACTTTAGCTGCGAAGTCATTGAGAATGCCTGATCTAAATTATAATCAGCATGAGGCTCATGAAATTTGGAGACTATAATTACAGGTCTGGATCTGTGAATGTAGCAGGTTGTTGAAATCCCATGCGAATCATCCCATCTTGTGGGAAGTCGCCATAGTTGAGGGGGACGTATGGAAAGCTGACAAAGTCGCCAGAGTTGTGGGGAGCATCTCCAATATTGGGTGTAAAAACATCTGCGAACTCGTCTTGTCCCCTGTCGTTGTATACTGGGGACAGCGGCTGATATTCTCTGTTATCAAAGGTCCCAAGATCATGTGCGATTGGAGGCGAGGGGTCTGAAGAAGATGATGTATCTGAATAACAAGAAGCCATAGTAAACGATCTGGTGACCTAAAACAGGAAATCTTGATATTGATGGTTTATATACCTTTGTGAAGTAAAATCGGCTTATTTGTGATGATTGGAGACGGATCCAGATTTAGACACAGGTGTCTCATGCTGGTTTTCAGGGGTTATGGACTGCAACGGAGGTAATGGCTTGCTCTCAGATTCAGGGTCCAAATTTTGGTTGAGTTTTACTTAGAGTATGGTGGATGATAAGAGACTATATCACAATTTGGCTAATTATCGCCACTAAATCAAGCAACTTAGATACTCCCTATTCGTTGCTCCCGACAACTAGTGGAGGATATGCACCGCGGTAAGGGCGAAATGCAGTAGTTTCAACCGTTGTCGGGATAACTCACAGCCTGAGAGACACTCTTTGTTCGGGCGTTGCTCGTCAACCAAACCTTCCCGTGGGATTTTCCCCCAATCATGGGCGAGATATCCAGATTACAATGCTCACCGCGTAAGTTACATAACAGGGCTGTGTCAGTTTCCAGACTAACCGGTCGTTGAACTTGAAACCGTGCTTCCACTTTTACTAGCCGCTCGAATGAACGTGGTGATTCACCGAGTGTGCAACTTGCTTCAGACAGCACTTACATTGATATGACAATGTGCTCAAGCAGATCGTTATACAGGTATGGACTGGTACACCCCCCCCCCCCCCTCCTCCTCTTGCCGTACTGATGCGTCTCATCACCGGTGTGTCCAGTCATCCCCACAACAGTAACTAAGATAACTAGTCTGCCGAGTCAAAATGAGAGTTTGATGCTAAGACAAATGTGAAATTTCCATTCCGCGAACACCTTCGCGGCTCGCAAAATACGACTGTGTCTAGTGACACTGACTCACCCTCCGGCTACCCCTTACTCACGCAAGTGGGCGTTCTTCCAGTTGCCTCTACCAAAAGAGTCAGACACCTCCTCCAGTAATACCATCAGTCGCACCTTTCATAGTTGCATGCTCCATTCTACTCCCGTCTATATGCACATCCCTTCCGATCATACTCATAGCGCCTAGCCTGCTCGACCAGGTCCATCTTCGCAAGCGGCGCACCAACATATTCTCTCTTCTTAGCCCATTCCTCCAGGAAGAGGTATTCAGCACATTGACTCAAATCCAACGACAAGAATATACACAGCATTGTAAAATCAGCCTCGTTTGCTCAGAAGCTGAGTATAGAAAGTGAAGCTACTGGATACGTATTGTCAGGAGGGAGGTATCGATGTGCTCAATGATAATGGGGTAGCCAGTTGGGAAGTATGGAGAGTTCGGGTTCGCGAGAGTGCCGGTCCACTCTGGGCGGGATACCGTAGAGAACTAGACGGAAGCATACTTGCTTCTCTAGGGATAAGGATTTGGATGTAAACAAGCAAGCGAGACCGGCTTATTGTCGCCAATACTTGCCGATTCCAAAGCAAAACTCGAAATATCAGCTCAAGAGGCAATAATCCTTGAAATATATATCATGGAGAAGGGATATTGATTCATATCAATCTCTTAACGGTGATGCAGCCATGGTTGTAAATTAAACAGTTATGCCGCTCAGCCAATGTTCAAAATGAATACTTTGTTAAAGAGACTTGTTAGCTAATCGGCGCAATTTCTTCTCGTCTTTCATCATCCTCTCATATGACTGCCCAGTTCTGCCTTTATTTTCTTTCTTGATGCGCCGAATCTCTTCACGGCCTTCCCTCGAGTATTCTTTGATGTGATTCTTCAGCATTCTATGCAGTCCTAGCGCTGAGAACGTATCTCTGAATGTCCGACCTACCATTGCCTCCATACTCGCGAAAAGATTCCGAGCGATCAAACACTTGCCCGTCTGGCCCCGTACTACCAGGGCCACATTCATCGAGACCAGTATTTCCATCTCAATTCCATGCCCGTGCGTCTCCTGTAGTCGATTCCCCACTTGTTGGAGCAGTACTGGGTGGATATCATCCATCCCAGGTCTCGCGTTTGCCAAGCCTAAAAACATAGCAAAAGCTAAGATAACGAATCGTTCCTCTAGGCGTTGAAGGGCGTATTTGAAGATGATCGGTATTGCTGAGGACGGGTCACCAAGATTTCTTTTTGTGGCCATTTGAAATATTCGATCTAGACACTCAAAGCCTTTGTACATCATGAATTCGTCGTCCATATAGTTTGAAAGTGCAACTACCAGCGTGGCCACCAAATTGCCGAGCTCTGGTGGTCCAGCCACAAGGGAAGGAACTTCTCGGCTTGGGCATAGGAAGACGAATGTGTTGTCTTCGGGGGTTACTATTTACAATGTTCTGCCAAAGTAAGAAGATCGTAGTAGCGGAAAATGCAGGACGGTGGGTGATTGTGAGAGGACATTAGAAAGGGTGGCTGACCTTCGGGTGGCCGTTTGGTCGACTTGCCCCAAAGAGATTCAAGTGTCTCCACGATTGTGTCCACCCCATCATTCGCTATCATAAGCTCCAGAAATCCTGCTACATCGGGGCCAGGGAGTTTCTCGAGGGCGTAATACAATGCCGCGGCACGATTTTCGGGATAGGTCTTCTGAAACAGCTTCCAACCTGCATTTTGATTCTGGGATACGGGGCAACGGAGCCCTGGAGGTATGCGTTTTGGAATAGGTCGAGGCGAGAGGAGATGGTGGAAGTACGACAAAGCCGTCGGCTTTAGCTCCTGCCCAGCCATCTCATAATCCATCCCAAGGTCATCCCACATTGTGCTTGCAGCTTGATGGACATATAAAGGCATCTTGTACAAAAAGTTGTTGAGGATGTGGTCCACTGATTTTATTAGCATTATTTCTCCTATTCAAGGGGGAGTTTTTTTTAATATATGAACAGCTTTCATATAAGCGCACCACCAACGAGTCGCTCCTTCCAACGGCTTCCACGGCTCGTTCCAATCCGGTACCTTCATTCGATAGGTGCATTTTATGATCCGATAGACAGTGTCAGAGAAAGTTTTCCGATCGATTTTGATGATCGTTCCCCGGCGTCCCATTATACGAACACGTTTTTGTGACCTATCCAGGTGCTCGAATACCCGACTAATTTTTGGGTTGCATCTGGGAGATCTTTTGGCATTCCGGGCAGCGCCATCTTGGCGTTGGAAGCCGTCACTGGTCCTGTTCTCTCGTGAACGGGAGGCAACGACGTAATCTCCTTTGGGACGTCGAGGAAGAGGTGGTGGTTGTTCTCCATGTGGTGGCGGCCCCGCCGGTAATTCGTATATTGTGTGCGGTTTTCTGTCCCGCATGCGCTCCGGCGTTGGTGGTTTCTGAGCGGGCAAGTCGAGGTAAATTGGAATCAGAATTGATCGATTTGAAGTAGAACTACAACGATGGTCGACCGGAAGCTGGGGCTGTCCAAAATGGCTAGGGTGTGGGTGTCGATGTATTCCTTGCGCAAGGTGAGGTGATGGTTGTTCTCTAGATAACGGCGACTCTGCTGATAGTTCGTATATTCCTTCACTACACTCGTGCTCTGGTGTTAGTGATTTTCGATAAGCGACCCTAACTTCCGGATGCTGGGGTCCGCTAGGATGCAGGTGTCGAGGCATTGCGAGATGAGGGATTGTTGTGTCTGCCTTTGTAAGAAGCTCAAATATTCAAAACTTTATTGTAATGTATGGGCTGCCGGAAGGTAATAACGTGGGCGGGACGGGTAAATTTTTGGCTAATATATGAATATCCTTCATGTGGCTGGGACCAAGACATATTTGGGGCAGGCCTCTTGCCCAATGAACCTTTTCTCATCATTCTTACTTCGGGCGAGGTTTCACAAATGCCTGCATTTGCAGTTGCATACGAGTACTAAACAAAGGTGAGAGGATATGTTTTAGAATGCAAGAGGTCACAACGGAAGGGCCCTCTCTTTCCAATTAACTACTGACACCTTTGAACCGTATTGGGAGGAAAGGGGTATCTCATCTTTATTCGCCCAGAACAAATCTGCTCCATATGCGAGGCACTGGTAGCTTATCTAATTTGGATTTAGTCGCTGCGTTGAAACTTTTGTTGAAGATGTTACTATCGATGCTATTTCTGACGATGTATGGCACGCACTTTGGCGACTTTCCGTCGGCTTGTTTAATTCGTCCAAGGTGTTACCCTCACTCAATGAAGTCGGCGTGTAGTAGGATGCTCTCTAGATTCAAGTCACGGTGGATAATATCGTGTGTGTAGGTTCCCTCGAGTATATTGTAGGGAGCAGAACTGTCTATCCCGTGAGATGTTAGGAGACTTTAGGAGCGATAGGATAAGTAGCTGAATTATGAGTAACTAAATGCGCTTTAGGGATTAACTTATCCCGGTTTCTAGACGTTTATATAAGATAGCAAATATAAACCTTTTACCCTAACCCTGGGACTCCTTTAAAGTTAGTAGGAGTGATTAGACGAGATTTTCGATTACCTAATTAAACATTATATAGTTTCAATACTGGAATTCGGCATCGAAACGATGAGGGGGTCAAAATGCGATTTCACGTGACAAGATGTTGAAAAAGACTGTAACACTCCATAAAGAAGCGAATTATAATTGCTAAGTTAATAAAAAATGTTATTGAAAAACGACTAATCTCCTAAGTAATAAAGCAAAACACACTAAAGAAGAATTGCAAAAGACCTTCATAACTCTTCCTTCCTTCCAAGTACCAAATTTTAATGCAAAAAGACACAGACAAGAACGAACCAATGATTTCAGCCGTTTCGTCAACTGCCTAACAACATTTATTATGGGAACCCAATTTTTACGCAGCTGCATAAGAAGCAAAGCGTACTGCAACAGGCGGACGAGCTACTATCCCAGCCCGTCTTTCCGAAATACGCTGAACAGTCCTCAGTCTGGCATTAATGTATGAGATAATAACTTCCAGGACAACGCAAAGAATGGCTCGCTGGCTCGGTATGTGGTAGAGGTCTGCCCTCATAAATAAACTGTAACTGAGACAAGGTTAACTTCACTCTAAAAGTATCAAATCGTCTAGTACCCTGCGGCAAAAACTAAGCAACATCCTCAAACCCCAACTCCCACTTATCAACCTCTTCAAACTTCATCCTAATACTCTTTACCTCCGCTGCTATTCTCTCTTCCAACTCCTGACTCTCTAGCAGCGGTTCCTTTCCATCGCCTCGTCTGTCCCAAATCGTTGCTCGGCCATCTTTCCTTACAGGACCTAGACGGAAATCCTCCTTGACCACTTCCCTGCGAAATTCTGAAGCTAGGCAATCCCCCATATCCATATTCGTACTGCCTTCCCAAGACGGGCTCAAAGTTGGCTGGAGTGGTTTGGATCCTGAAGAAACTGTTTCTCGAAGTTGCAATAGTTGAACATGTTGTCCTTGATTTGGGAGTGCTTCACTATTCTCAGTGTGAGAAATTAAGTAGAATAGAGTAGAGTAGTTACAACTACTCTACTCTATTTAAGTAGTAAATATCACCTACTCTATTCTACTTATTAATTACTTCAGTATATTTAAGTACTATTTAAGTATATTATGCCTCAGGCATTAGAGCATAATATCTAGCCTAAAAGGGTAAAACTCGCGGGTACTCCCGCCCTCTAGCTACTAATTAGGGCAAGCGCCCCACTCAATGCTTATCAAGCGAGAGAACGATAAGGAACCTCTAAGAATCTTCTTGTAGAATCTAATTAAACTTTATTAATAATAAAACGTATTATTAATATTATATTTCTTATAAATCAATAGAGTATTTGTAATTACTCGAATATTCTAGATTATTAAATACTATTATAAAATAACAACGATTCCTCTCAAGAAATAGAACTCTATTATCAAAACAATAATTACTACTTTATATAAACAACTACAACTACTTTATTATTACAATTACTCCTACTTTATTATTATAGCTATTATTATAATATTATTATAATATTATTATTATTATGTCTCAATCCTCCGAGTCGATTTTAGCACGTAATATTAAAGAGAATCAATCTGATTTTACTTTAAAAGATATTAGTCAACAATCTAAGTTATTTAAGAAAGGATTTTTAAGTCAAACTTTAGATCCTATTAATAATAACTTAGAGTTGGGGGATCCGAAGAATTATCGAACTGTTACAGTTAAATGTTTAGTTAAAGGGTGCAAGTAAGTTAATCCTTTGATAATCTATATAATAAACCAGTAAAATACTAACTTATTTATAGTACGAAGTGGAAAAAACAACGTATTAATAATGCAACAAGCAATTATAAAAAGCATTTAGTCGAAACACATAAGGCTTTTAATTTAAACTTTGAAGGTATGTTTTTTTAATAAACTACTATATTAAATTATAATTTAATACTAATAATAATTACAGAAGACTTAGTAACTCAAAGAGGTTTTAATAACCAATTGACTTTACAACAATCTTTTACAGGTCAATTAAGTAATAGTAACTTAGAAAGTAATTCTTTTCAAAAAGATCACTTTTTAAAGTTATTATTAGATTATATTATTTCAAATAATATATCTATTAGAGCAAGTACTTCTAATAGTTTCCAAAGACTATTAGAATATCTTAATACGTAAGTAATTTTTAATTTTTTTTATCTTTAATAATTATATTATATACTAACTTAGTATTATAAGGAAACTCCAGCTTTATATCGAAAAGTTATAATCGACGAGTTAACTCTAAGATATCAAAATAACTTAGAGTTAATTAAAAACGAATTAGACTCAAATATTAAATCAAACGGCTCTTTTTCAATAACTTTAGACGCTTGGACTGCTATTAATCAAGACGCTTATCTTGGAATTACTATGTAATTTATCTATACTATATTCTTTATTATATTAAACAATTACTAATATTATTATAGTCATTTTATTAATTCAGATTTTAAACTAAAATCATATTTATTAGCTATGAAACCTTTAGTCGAAAAGCACTCTGGCGTTTATATGAATAAGGTTTTATTAGAAACCTTAAGACTATTTAATATTGAATATAATATTACAAGGTAAGATAGCTCATGTTATACTTATAATTGAACAAATCATTAACACAATATACTAGTATTACTCGCGATAATGCTTCCTCTAACGATACATTAATAGACTCTTTTAATAATCATTATTCTAAAGAGGCTATTAAATTTCAAGGAGATATATCTTGTATAGCTCATGTTTTAAACTTAGTTATCCAAGATATATTAAAAGGAGTTATTAAAAACGATTATGATACGTCATATATAAGAGATATATATAACGTCGAAAACAATAGAGACGAAGATCAAATAACAAGTGAGTTATTAATAATTAAGTATCTTTAAAAGACTTTATTAACTAGTTTATTAGATTATTCGATTTGGACTAAAATACGACGGATTATTATCGGAATTACTTATAATCAAGAAAATTCACGATTATTAAAGGCTCAAATTAAAGCATTTAATATACAGAATCCTCGATTACCGCAATTAGGTAAGTTATACATTTTATTTGAATTAAACTACTAGTACTTATATTAATTATATAACAGATCAAAAGACACGCTGGTCTTCGACTTATTATATGATTTATAATTTTATTCACTCATGGGAGTCCATTAAAGCAGTTATTAATAGCTCTGAGTCAAAAGCGTTTAAAAATAAATCTATAATATTAACAGAGATCGAATTAAAATGGTTAAAGAACTTATTAACTATATTATCGATATTTGTTAAAACAACAACAAAGCTTCAAGCTGAAAAATATCCGACTATATATTATATAATACCCGAAGTATTTATGATATATAATAAGCTTGATAAGCTTAAAGAAGATTTCCAGGTACGTATTCCTTTATTTTTCATTTTGAAATTTATCATTACTAATACTAATACTAAATAGGATAGAGTATTTATCGACGCTATTAATTCAGGAATAGCCAAACTTCGTAAATATTACCCTAAGACAGGGGTTTTAAATACGAGATATAAAGCTTTATATTTAGCTTTAATATTAGACCCTCGAATTAAAAAAGAAGGTTTAATAGCTCTTGGATTAAGCTCAGGCTTTATATCAGATATTTATAATCGATTAGAAACTGATTATAATAGGTATGTCTTCTATTACTTAATTTATTATTAAAATGAATACTAACTTACTCTTATTATAGTTATAAAGCTGATTATTTAATCGCGAATCCTCTTATCGATTCTCAAATAACTGAGAACATATACGACGCTAGCAGTGAGGAAGATATATATATTACTACTAATAGTAATGATATCGAAGAAGAAAACGAATTAATACGATATTTCGAAGAGAAAAGAGCTACTAAAAATGTAAGTTACTTTTTAATATAATATATTTTAATCAACTATAAACTAATATTACAACTTATAGATTCGACCTTTAGACTATTGGTCTATTAATAAAGATAAATATCCGGTATTATCTTTAATAGTTAGAAAATACCTTCAAATCCCTGCTACTTCAGCTAGTAGTGAAAGGTTTTTCTCACAAGCAGCTTTAATTATTAATAAGCTAAGAAATAGACTCTCTAAAGAAGTTTTCGAGAAAATTATAAGTCTTAAGAGTTGGGTGGTATTTATGGAAGATTTTAAAGAATATATAAGACAAGAGGTTTCAGAAGATAATATATTTACCATAGAATAACTTGAATATAATATTTTTAACTTTATATATAATAACTACTTAAATATACTTAAGTAGATAAAATATAACTACTCTATTTAAGTAGTTAAAATTAACTACTCAACTCTACTTATACTCTACTTAAGTATATTTAAATAGTACTTAAACTACTTAAGTATTTTTTGCTCACACTGACTATTCTGTTGATCAAATAGATCAGAACTCCTCGATCCTGCGCTCACTGGACCTAAGAAGTAATCTGGATAATATTGACCCGTCGCATTCAACGATTGAGACAAAACGTCAGGTGAGCCCATCGACCCACCTGGGGCAAATCCGACGTGTCTAAACTCAGGACTTAGACTCGTTAGAGACATATGGTCGCCATTTTCCTTCTCCATCGTAACATCAACGAGTGTCGGGACAAAATCGACAGGGAATGACGCTGGCGTACTGATGCCATAGGCGGTTCCATGTGGAGAATGTAACGTTTGAGCATTGCTGAAATCATCTGGAATCTCAATCACACACTCCCGCTCTTCAGCTGTCAGTCGCTTCACTGGCTTCATCTTCGCTCGTCTGCCTTAGGTCAGTTTTGGGATTCAAGTATTCGAACGGTATCACCACTTGCTGGTTTTGAAACCACACTTGGACTCGTCGAGCATTAAAGCCGGGGATCTCTCGAGAAAGTCGTTCTCGATGGGCTGCATCGGGATATGCCTCCTTTGTGAATTCGCCCATCAAGAAGTTGGTTTGTTGTTCGGTCAATCTTAATGATGTTAGCTGAAGTGTAAGGACCCCATTTTAGAAGGTAGCCTTACCGGAAACGTTTTACTTTTCGTCCTTCTGCTCGACGCACGCCGCCTGTTCGAAGTGTCGTGCCCTCGCCTAGATCGAGTACTTCCTCATCATGAAAATGATAGTCCTTGAATTCGGCTTCTATACGTCCTCCTTTATTGTTTTCCATTCTTCCTTGCTATGTCGATCGGCCCGCGTAAAAATACTATTGACCCGTATAAACAAGTGAATTGTTTCGTAGTCGTTAATGAACTGATGACTGTGTGGCCCAAACCGGTCGTGGCTTCCTGCGTTTATAGCCCGAGAATGAGGATTGTGAGTGACGGTAGAAAGTAGACAATTTCTCACCTAGTACAGGGGCACCTAACTAGTTCGTAGTGTGTTAGGTTTAGAGTTTGGTAGGCAGATAACCTTGAGCCTGCCAAGCTAGAACAAAGACATCAGCAGCCGACACTAGGCCAACCGAAATAGGTTTAGACTCCGAGCTCTAGAGCTCAGACTTCGACTTGATGGGTAGTACCTCCTTCCTTCGTACCTTTTATATTCCTTAAAGCACGATCGCGGCCCCGCCACCTTTAACTTCCCACTTACCACTCTCATTCACCAAACAATTCCCGCCATTTCGTTTTAAAGCTTCGATGTGCTAATTGAGAGTTAATAAACGTATTGTCGCACAACACTCTTTGTCCTACCCCTACCACCCGCCTATTCTTTAAGTCACTCTGGGACTGAAACTTTACTTGCCTGCCAGCAGATACAGTACTAGTCAACTTATAATGCATAAACACGTGTTCCCCACCAAAACTCATGGTCAACACTTCGAAGATTATCACATTTAGCCGAGCTTTATTAATCCCACGAACTAGGAGGTAGTTAATTGGACCATTTAGCGGAGATCTACTAATTTTAATAGAGTTATAGGGTCGTGGCTAGAGTACAAAATCAGGTGGTTAGGGGCTTAAGTTACCCCCTTAGCGCTCGCTACCCTGTAGCTCCCCTATAAGCCCCTAAATTTAAGCGACACCCAAATCCCTCTACTTCTCTCCTAATTATCTGAACCAATTGATAATAGTAAATGACAAGGTCTAGTAAAAATAGACTAATTGTTATAATTAAGAGATGCATCGAAAAGAATTGTTCTTTAAAGTGGTGATTATTGAAATATTAAGCCTTAGAATATAGGAGTTTTGGTGCGAAAATCGTGTTTATGCATTATAAGTTGGAGGTGACTGTAAGAGCCCAACAAATCAGATGATACTTTCCGCTAGCGAAGTCCACCCGTCTAGAATTGGAGGATTGGACTTCAAGTTAACTTGCTACTAACTATGCACGAGACGTTGAACATGATAGTTACCGAAATTGGAAGATATTGGTAGAGGCATTTTTATACAGGCTCCAGGAGGCGTTGGAAACACTGAACGAAGTGAATTATAAAATATAGACTAGGGCCTTTAAGGTTTAGAACCGGACGAATAAGCTTCAACATCATCCACGCGTCCGCTATAATAAGACGTCTCATCCAGAAGTATCTTCCGCTCTTCTCTTCCCCTGTTTTCTTCCCCCCCCCCTCCCTTCCTCGAGGTATTTCGCTTCAAAATCAATCTTCCCACCAAACCAATTGTCTGGGAAGCACTCTCGCGCCCAGAGAAGGCCTCTCATTGCTTGGTCCTCTGGTAAAGGGCGCGGAAGTCGTTTTTGGGGGATTATTATGATGCCATCCAATGTCCCGTCCACCAAAACTGCCTCTGATTCGCATATAGGTCGCCGGTGCCGTGAATCGCATATGCCATGTTCTTGATGTCCAAGCTATTTAGCAAATTGACCAACAATTGCCACGGAAACTGCGTCATAGGCCTCTCGTCATTGGCGGTTCTCGGTGTGAATGTTGGGCTAAGCCTCTTCACATCCACATGAGGCGGGCACTGCATCAACAAGGATGTTCTGTTTACGTTCCGTCCCATCCCACATCCAATCGATCCTTGTCGCTCAAGCCAGTTCATAATACGTTTACCATGAAGGCTTGCAGCTATATCGGCGAGTCTTAATGGTTTATTTAATATGAAACAGCCCTCCTCTTGAGTGAGACTGAGAACTTCATTCTTCTATTGCTCTATTGCTATTTGACGTTTCTTGTCTAAGCACTCTCCTTTATTATATACATCGTCATTCACAACGGCGAACCTAACCATCTTTAATTCCCCTTATCCCCGAACCTGAGCTTCATGTCATAGCCCATCCAGTAGCGACTGGACTTAGCTCACCAAAGATCTACCTCCCAGGACATGAATATTTTCAAGGAAATCTAGGACAGCTTAGAGGAAATGATATGAACCGCAAACAAAACCCTTCTCATACCAGTATTCAAAGTACCGCTACTACGGAGTCGTGGAGATCTGACTTGGCCCACGGCTCAAGTGCCACAATTGACTCTTTTTAGAGCTGGTAGGACGTTCCGGATTCCAAATTTGAAGGTGTCTTTGACGCAAACATGGGTTACGATACCACCATCCTCGGTACAAGCTACCAGGACCCCTTTGGCCAACTCTCCCCTCTGACCGAATAAAGCAAAACGCTAGACGGCCTTTCACTAGACTGCCTTGGGGGCAACTCGCCAGGCACCGAGCAAGCGAATTTCTCTATGATGGGCCAACAATATCTAGCGCAATCTCAGGGCCGCGACTCGGATGGGAAATCCAGTTGGTATCAGTAGAGTATTTGCCTCAGCCAATCTCTCGAACCAGTGAGCATGTCAACACTGTCTATTCAAAAGGCTCTCAGGGGTCGGTCAACCAGCACAACTATTTGAGCGAGCACCCGGAAAAGAGACATACTCCGAACAGTCTTGGATGGGTCCGCAACAGTGATGTTTTAAAAAACTACCAGCTCATTATCCGCAAAGACAAGGAGCCATTCCTCCAATTAGAATCACAATCAAATGCGACTGCTGACAAGCCTTCGAAAGTCTACTTTCACCAAGCCCTGTAAGTTTCGTGCCCAATCCCAAACTCTAGAACACTGCTAACCATGCCACAGGTCGGATCAAAAGGGCAAATACTTCTGCCTCTGGCCTGGAGACTGTGGCAGAAGGAGCAAGCCCTTCGGCAGGCTCGCCGACATGGACCGCCATCTCAAGAACGTCCTGCGGATTCCAGCCAGAAAGACAGTTTCTTTTGCGACCACCAGAACTGTAGCCGCGGGCCACACTTGGAGCCCTTTAGACGAAAGACCATTACCGCGCCCGCCTGCGCGACTTCCACAAAGAAGATATAGGGGCCGCCAAGGGCAAGAAGTCGGCCAAGACAGCGAAGGATAAGGCTAAGTGGAAGAAGGGGCTGGAGATCTGGCTGGCGGAGCGTAGCATCTACGCAGATAGCTGGAGATGTGCGAAGTGTTTGGTGAAGAAGTTGGTGAGGGAGGATGGCTGGGAGTGTTACACTTGCAAGACGTTCTGTGAGCAGGGACGCATCGATGCGAGGATGAGACTTCCACAGAAGGTTGAGGCCGTGCATATGGATGACGAGCCGCAATATCAGTCCAGACTTCCGCAGAATACAATCTCGCAGGCTATGTATTTGGAGAACCAGCCGCAGTATCAGAGCCATACTAGCGCATGCGAGACGTGCAGTGGTAGCTTGTGGGTTGATAATGGGTATGGGCAATGGGTTGCGTGCATCGATTGCAGCAATTAGGTCATTAGCATATATATAGAGAGAGAGAAAGAGGGGGGGGGGGAAGGGTAGGAGGTGTTTCGGAAGCGTATCGAATGGGGCTACTCAGTGCCAAAGCGCTGGTCGCACAGACTTCGCCTTGTGTATAGGTTTGTAGCCTTCAGTTTCAGGGGAGATTCGGCAATTGGTTGTTCATTTTATAGCAGTGGACTCGAATTGTGATTCCCTATCATTGAAACCCTTACACTTACCTCTTATTAATAAATCGCTTATTGGTCCGCAGGAGCCATCAAGTCATGCTTCGGCTAAGGATAAGGGTCCGGGTCACCTCCGGGGGTGATTCAGTAGCGTTTCGGAGGGTTATATAGACCTCCCCTCCTCACACTCTCCTAAAATATACACAGATTTTTACCACCCACCACTGAGATACTCGTTATAACGACACTTTGTGATACGTTACCGGTACTGCACCGACAATATTAATAACAAACTAGTAACTATTGTGAAGGAGTAGAGTAGTGCCTTCAAGTGCACAGTAAACGGGGGGACAATGTAACGGTCGTGTATTTACTCGGTGCAAATACGGAAGACTGCGGTTGATCTCTGATGATCGAGAAGTAGGAGTATCACGTACGGGGTAAGACAGTTACTAAGTATTGGGTAAAGAATACTATTTGAAGTTGAGCACGAAGCTCCTATCTAATGGCAGACGTGCCAGTCTTATATAGAACCTTCGCAAGGGGATCCAGGGATCCATTCATTCATTCATTTATTCATACTCGGTTCCAGCTGTCCACCGTAGGACTGCTATGCCGGCATGGTCCAGCTTCGGCGCCAGTTGCCGAAGTGCGCGTTACCGCATTCGGTAATTCACACTTCACTTCATCACTTTGCAGTGACCAGCAACCTCCTCCACTGGACGGTCTGGCTCCTATCTATGACTATTTACATAGACACCTCAAGGAGTGCTTTACTTAATTCTTTGACAGTGTGTCAGGCTCTTTGGCTGCCGCTTCCGCTAGCCATCTCGTGTCTCCGTACCTTCAGTCTCCCCCCAGCGCTCCACTTCGTCTCTTTGCACCACATCGCAACTCCGAAACTGCCCAAGGAGGTGCGTTTGTTCCATAAATCTAATTGCCTTTGTGACTAGTTTTGGCTCGTTCAAGATTGCCCTCAGGTCTATTCGTCCTCCCCTCCCAAATACCCTTCGCCGCACGTCGTTGTATTTCCGACACCTCAGCAGGATGTGGTCCACAGTCTGCCGTCCTTCGCCGCAGTCGCATCCTGGGTCGTCGACTTCCGGCACTCTTCTCTTCCATAGGAAGTCTCTCAGCCCAATTTTCTCTGTGCGCATCTGGATGAGTAGAGCACTCTGCCACTTCTTTAGTCCATGGTGTAATCGTAGGATCTTGTGTGATGGCTGCGGGGTATGCTTGAATGTGGTTCTTCCTCTCGTTTCCACTTTCCAACTGTTTGTCCATTCGGCTCTTGTTTGCCTCCTGACCCAGGTCTTCAAGGTTGCTTGCAAATGATATGTCCTTGTCTGTATGGTGTTCTCGTTTCCCTGGCTAGCTCCTGCATTTTGTTTGGCTGCTCTCTTGGCCGCTCTGTCTGCGGCTTCGTTTCCCAAGATGCCCGTGTGGGCTGGCACCCATCTTAACTCGACTCGCGTCCCACGATCTCCTTGGAGTTTGTCTATGAGTTGTATCGCGTCAGCTACGATGTACGCACCTGATCTGCCAGTTGGTTTCTGAAATGTCCGGATAGCTGCTTGGTTGTCTGTGAAGATGATCAGCCTGTCTTTCTTGTTTCCTCTCTCTGCGTCTTCGTCTGCAATTTGAAGGGCCAGCTTGATGCCTTGTAGTTCTGCGGCATATACGGTTGAGGTTTCACTGTCCCCCATGTACGCCAGTTTTGTACATCTAGTTAGGGGTGATACTGCTGCAGCTCCCACATGGTTGTTAATTCCGCTGCCGTCAGTGTAGACGAAGAGGCTATTCGAGGGGTGCTTGAGGAACTCCTTGTGTTGGGTTCTAGCCGTTTCGGCGCATGATGCTATCCTTACGATCGGTCCTTGCCACCATGGTGGTACAAGAAATGGTGGAATAATCTCTTGGTCCTCAATCGACGCTCCGCGACGCTGACGAAGACGCCTGTACGTGTGTTCCAGAGGGCTCAGGTATGGTTCCTTTCTCCATCGGCTCCTCGTGGTCCGGAGGAGTTGGAAGCCTGCCAGGGTTGGCATTCTATCCGAGGAGAGAATCCTGCTGACAGTCTCGGCGCTTGTCTTCCAGATCTGTTGTTCAATGGGAAGGAGGTGGAGCTCTACATCCAAGGCTGGGCCTGACGTTGCTTTATATGCGCCTCCAATGATTCTACCCGCCTTCGCTTGAAGTGTTTTGAGTGAGTCAATGGTTTGTTTTGTGTAGCCTACTCCGCGCTCATGGGCGACAGACCATACAGAGCAGCCGTACATCATTTGGGGGATGACAACTGCTTGGTAGATCTTCCTGAGTTCAGCAACTCCTACTCCCCAAGTAGAACCGGCTAGACTTGCTAGTGCACCAATAGATTTCGAGATCCTTATCTTCAGGTTCTGGATGTGCTGTTTCCAGTTCAGCGCCGTGTCGAGCGTGACCCCAAGGTATTTGCTGCTTTCGGACGGGGGTATGATTGTCTGTTCTATTTGTATATGGCGGTCGACATCTGCTACTTGACGCCTCCTTGTGTGGTGGGTGAGCTGGAACTTGCTTGGGGCGAACACGGATGCATGCTTCTTTGCCCAAATCATCGCTCGTTGCATGGCCTTCTCTAGTCCATTGCAGGTCTCTTTGATTGAGCTTCCCCACCGTAGGATTGCAATATCATCAATGTAGCCTGTGGCAAGGGTATTAGGCTCTCGGTTGCAGGTCTCTATCAAGTCGGCGTTGTAGTACAAGTACAAAATGGGCGACAGCGGTGATCCTTGAGGAATGCCGGTGGTCGTCTGGTATACCTCTGACTTGAACGTATCGAAACTGATAACTGTGCTCCTGTCTGCCAAGAAACTAGCAATCCATCTGACTGTTCTTTCGTCTATCCTGCGTTTGCGCAGATTGTGGAGTAGTCTGGCATGTGAGACGTTGTCGAAAGCCCCCGAGACGTCTAGGAGAAGGAGGCTCGCCACTTGTGGCTCGGGCGAATTCCAAGCCTCGTATATCTTCTCGATAATAGTGTGTAGTGCATGGTCTACCGATCGTCCCTTACGTCCTCCAATGTGTGTGCTTGGCAGCAGTTGATGCGCCTCGGTTACGTAGCTGATTCTTCTCGCAATGATCGAGTCCATGAGTTTGCCAATTGTGTTCAGTAGGGCTATCGGACGATACGCCTTGGGCACAGTGTAATCATCCTTGCCTGGCTTCCTGAGGACGATAGTGGTGGATTGTCGAAAGTGTGCTGGGCAGTACCCTAATCGTAGGCTCCAGTTGTATATCCTTGTGAGATGCGGGGCTAGCTGGGCAGCGACGATATGGAGGACTCTGTTTATAATACCGTCTGGTCCTGGGGCTTTCTTTGGGGGCGTGGAGGCAATAGCTTGGAGTACCTCCCTCTCTGTAATATCCGGAAAAGGGATCTGATCTCGGTATTCGGCTCCCCGGATATCCTGGAGGTCTGGTTCTGGGGGTGTCGGGAAGAAGGTTGCCTTCAGGAGTCGTGCCTTGTCTTGCGGCTCCACGTGCTCAATGTTTGTCGTTGGATCTTTCAATATCGGGGTCGTTGTCGGTGCCACTTCCCCCCGGTTTTTTGCCCACCTTGCTAGCTTCCACATACCCTCTGGGCTCTTCATGGCGCTTTCCACTTGGTTTCGGTGACCTTGAAGTAAGGCTTTGCGGATCACTCTTCCTTTCTGGTTTCGAGCTACGCGGTAGGCCTCCCAGCTCTCGTCTGTGTGGAGTCGGGCGTTCCGGCGCTTCAGTCTTCGCGCCTCGGCTTGTGTTTCTTTGCATTCAGAGGTCCAGCCGGCTCTCGCTCTTGGGGACCATCTTTTCAGGGGCGTAGCGTGTTCTATGGCCGACTGTATTGCTTTTGTCACCTCACCAACATATTTGTCTAAGGCGCGCCTTGACTTAGGACAACGGGTTATGGGTAACTCTCGTGCAAGGCTTGTTCGGAGCTCCTTCTCATCGATACTAGACCAGTCACGTGTTTCTGCCTGTTGTCCTTGTATTGTCCGGAGATCTAGAATCGTTGTGATTGGAAGGTGGTCAGAATTGTGGTCCATCTCGTGGTCTACTCCGCACTTGACAACCCTATCCACCAGGTCTTGTGTGCCGTAGCAGAGGTCGATGCAGCTTTGTGCATTTTTGTCATCGTACGTAACTGTGTCGGCGGGCAGGAGGCTGCCTAGCTGGTATTCCTCCATGATATCAATTAAGTCGTCTGATTCCGGATCACTTTCTCGTACCGTTTCGCCGCCCCAGAGTTCATGGTGTAGGTTGAAATCGCCCAGAATGATTTGTTCTTCTTCCTGGCATGCGAGCAGTACCGCTCTAAGATGTGGTAGGCAGCTCGTCCTATGGTCTGACGATCTCGGGGGGTTATATACGTTATGTATATAGATCTTTGTTGCTGCCCCTATAGGTGGGGTTGTTGTCGTGATTTCGATTGTGCATAAGTCTCGTGTGTGGTCTGTAAATCTCCACCTATTTGGGTCTATTCTCTTGTTGACAAAGAAGCAGACCCTCGCTGGTGCTTCTCTGCTGTCGTTGGGAAAGCAGAGATGAAAGGAGTGTGTGATTGGGTTGTGGGTTGTCGAGATGAAGGGGTTCCTCCATGGTTCCTGGAGCGCTAGAATATCGTACTCCTGGATCCTTGGGTCGCGTAACAGTGTTGCCATAACTACGTCCCTCGACTTCATGACGTTGTACTGTAGGATCTTTATGCCTTCTTCGCTGTAGTTCATTGTTCATCTGTACTCCATTGGGAACTGAGTAGTGAGTTCGTTGTGATTGACTCTAGTGCTCGTCTTGAAGGCACGTGTAGCCTCCGCGGTCTCTGGCTGTCCTCGACCATGATTGTGTCTTCGTTCTCATCTTGCATGCTGTCGAGCCCGTTTCCCAAGTGGACCCTCTTTGGGGCTCTTCCTTTCGTTGGGGATTTGCTCCTGGAGTTCTGTCTGCCTCGTGGTAGTGTTGGCGTCAGCGATGATGGCCTTGCTGTAGTGGCACTTGGCCTGCCTCTCTGGGTTCCATTCATCATTGCTGCCGCTTCCGCTGGTGTAGCTTCAATAATCGTGCGTTCCATTGGTAGCCTCTCCTTCGTTGGTGGGACAAAGTGGTACGGTTGACGGGCATCGTATGCGGCTTTCACCTTGCTCAACTCGACCTTCCGGACGGGACATCGATTATTCCACGACTCGTGTGCTCCCTTGCACACAGCACATTTCCTTACAGCGGACTTGTCGACCTTGGTGGGGCAATCTTTCGAGCTGTGCGGTTCTGCACAGTAGCCACATGCTGTGCTCGCTTTGCACTGGGTTCCTATGTGGCCGTATTTTTGACACTTGTAGCATTGCTTCAGTCGGCACTGTCTGTCGTATCTCTCACATTGAAAAGCCTCGCCTTGCCAAATGAGACCTTCGTCGATGATCTTGTTTGCGTCTTCCGGATTGGTGAACTCGACGATAATGGTCGAAGCTGACTTTGTACTCGCTGCTCTTGATAGCCATCCAATGTATTTGATATCCGCATTAGGTATGAACGGTCTGTTGTCGTGCAGGAGCTCAGCCTTGATCTCGTCGAACTTCTCCATGTTCATTGAGCTGGTCCTTATACCGTGCGCAAGAATTCCATATGTCGGCAGCCGTATACTTGTGCCTCTTCCAATCCGGTTTATCCAGTCGTTTGCGAATTGTTTCAAGGCCTCCGCATCGTTTCTGTTTGACGTCTTGATGCTAAGGTCTCCGCTTTTTAGTTGGTTAGCTGAAGCTACGCGGATCCGTTCAATGTGTTTGTTCCTGCTCTGTTCAATCGCTCGGTCAACGTGGTTCTGTAAGTTTCTGGGGTTCTTGGCTCGGAGGCTCTCGATGGTGGATGTGTCTGTAATCTTCACGATGATCTCACGTTGCGCTTGAATGAACGATGATGTCTGAGTGGATATTGTGATTGGTCTGCTAAGAGGAGCCGCATTGCTACTCAATACCGACGCGTATGAAGCCTTAGAAGGCGGAGCGCACTGCACAACTTTCACCATATCATTCGTCGTCTTGGTCGTATCATTTATCGCTTTGGCTATGTCGTTCGTCTCTTGTAGAAGTTCGGTGGTTGTCCGTCGTGTCTCGGCAGCTTCCTTCACGGCTTGATTGGTCTCCTGGCTCAGCGTAGCCATGTGCTGCTGCGTTATTGTATTCTGCTGAACTTTGATCGCCGTGGATTGTACCGTTTCTGCTGTTGTTTTGAGGTCGCTCTGGAGAGTTGTAATGGCTTGGACGACGGCGGTGAGGTCAGGGGTATTTTGGAACTTGGAAATCAGGACGCTCATGGCTGCGATCATCGTCTTGACAAGAGGCTTCGGCACCGGCTGGTCTCCGGCGGAGTCAATACAGACGAGTGCTTTCCTGAGGTAATCGCTGAGGTATGCAGCATGCTCTCGGGGGTCGTTGGGCCATGCTGCCACTTGAGGCCACGTTGTCGCCATACTGCCTATGTCACACTGGGCAATGCGCAAAGGCTTAGGCGTCTCAACTGGTCAAAAGGAGGGCTGCTAGATGCGGTTTTCGTTGTTCAATTCCAAAAATTACGTTCTCGCTGTTTGTGAAGTTTTGATCCAGGGATCCAGGGATCCTAAAGATCCGTCAAGACCAATCACGTGACTCACAGTCCCGTGATCATTTCCTAGTCTTGGCTTCTCTGTGCAGCAAGGCTGCCGAGCCTCAGGGCCAAGACACACATGATACGCCTACCGGGTACGTTCGTAACACTTTATTTATATGTATTCTTAGAAATATTTAATAAGTGGTTGTTGTACAAGAGGTAGGCTGTCGATTTTAAGTGTGGGTGCTGTTAAGAAATATAGTGGTGGGAGTGCCCAGCAAAAGTGAACCTAGTTATGAAAGGAGCTTGTATGAATGTTTTATTCACCGGCGTAGAAGTCTCCAGCCTGCCACAACGCGTCGTCCATTGGCTGGAGAAGGCCATCGCACTCGATGTCTAACGGGAAGAGTGGTCTGTTATAACACAGAGCGAGATGGCGATCCAAAGTATAACACAGCCACCATAGCCTTCTGCGTTCCTCCCTTTCTTCCTCACTGATGCCGGATGTGGGTAGGTCATCCTCCCCATCATCGGCATCAGCATCATTCTCAGCAGGTTGCTGACCAGCTGTGTGAGGTAGCTCTTGTCCAAGCTTCAATTCTCTTGCCAGAGACCAAGCTGTGTTCCACCACCTGAGACTGGCCCCTTTGTACTCGCTTACTGAGACAACAGTGGCAAGGTGTATATAGGTGACAACATCATCAAGTGTTCCAGCGGCACCAAAAGCACCACCAGTCTCTCCATTCAAGCCATCCGGGTTGACAGACCTAGGCATGGCCACACCCAGACCTCTCAAGGCAACACCATTGATGACAGTGTTTGAGAAGTTTGGCGAGGACTCGCCACTGGAAGGACCGTGGATGAGTGGCTTGAGGAGACCGACAGTGAGCTCCAAGAGTCTCTGGCAGATACGACCGCGCGAGCAAGGAGGCGCTGTCAGGAAGGCTACGTCGCTCGTTTGGGCAACAACCCATAGCATGCTGGCTAATAGTGCTGGAGTACATTGTCTCGGCTTGGTCGGGTGAAGAATCGAGTGTTTACGGAACACGTAGCCGAGGACATATGGTGAAGTCGGATGCATTAACGCCGATGAAGAACTTGCCAAATACAAGTCCAACAGGTCACAAGCCAGGGATAAAGGGATGATGTTGCCAAGATGTGGGATCAATGGCTGCAAGACGGGGTAGCGGAGGGTGGTTTTGTAGCTGTGATTCGTCACGTGTTGTTGATATTGGTTCGATGGCGAGGGATTCGACATCCATCCTCCCGGTGAAACAGCATCTGAACCCATGGGAAATCCGGGGAGAGGACTATCGCCAAAACGAAAGGGGCCAGGGGTGTTTCCCGGATAATGAGTCGGGCTTGATGTTTGGATGGCATAGGGGACATCATAGCCGGGTAAATTTTCCTGTCCGGCAGTGAAGTTTGGATGACCACCATTGCCACTCATCATGTGGGGATTCAGGGCAAGTCAGTAGCCATGCATGCTGAAATAGCCGTTGAGATTCAGGGACGCGAGGCTTTCGATTGATCAGCTTCCGCGCGACTGACCATGTGAAGCTGATGTCCGTTGGGGAGTTCCGCGAGGCTCTCGAGGCTGCCAACTCGTAGCCTTCCCTTCATGACGGCCTCGCGAGCAGAAGTCTTGTCGAGTCCTGAGGTGTTGAGGCTAAGCGACCTGGAGGCTTGGGGGCGGCGAAAGTCTCCATTTTCGTTCTGTGCAGAGGTCGTCGAGGAGCCATTTTCGTTGCGCGATGCAGTCGGTGAAGTGCGCTCATCTGAAGATTGGCCGGTTGGTGATTTTTGGCCATTGGCTGCAGCGGCGGCCGCTTGTTGTGCTAAGTCTTTGGGCGATGCCTTTCCTCGCTTCTTTCTCTCCCGAATATACTCACAGCCAGGCCGAATTCTGTACATACGCGATTAGTTACTGTGCGACCAGTCATGAAAACTACCAGGAAAAAGTAGCGAGAGACTCACCAACGCAATGGGCGCAAGGACTTTGCCCATCGCATTTCGTGCGTAGCTGGTTGCACTGGTCGCACGCTCTGCTGATCCGCCGGCGAATCGGCCCTGAAGCCCCATTGCTCACCAACCTCCCATTTCCTGGCCCAGGACCATAGGGATGTTGGCGGTGTTTGTTATTGTGACTTCTGTGAACTTGACCATTCTGATGAATATCGTCGTGTTGCAATTGTTGCAGAGCGTATTGCGAACCGTCGGCAAGAGTATGTAGCCCTGAGTGCATGTGATTGGAGGGCAAGTGGCCGTTTGAGTAGCTGTTGCTTGACGGCAAGGCATTGTACGCTGAGAAGCGATGAAGAGGATTCGATAGCATTTTGAAAATTCTTGCTCGAGCGCACTTCTGGTGGGTAGAAATGAGGAACAACTTCGTGCTGAAGTTGTAGAGGAATATAAAAGAGGGTAGAGAAGAGTTGCTCTTGAAAGGCAGTTCGAGATGGAGCTCGGAGGAGATCAGTTCCCCTTTAACTACTCCGATGGCTGCCTAAAGTAAATATCGAATCAAATTTGCTTCTCATTTAAGACAGCAAACTCCTAAAACCGGTTGCGGCCGAAGCTTGTGTCAAGCACTGAAAGTGCACAACTTCCGGTTGGCCCTCATGAAACTCCACATATCGAGGCTTAAGGCATCGGTGCAGTAAATCTGAATCTGCTCGACCCTGCGATCGACCGGGCGATACTTTCCAATCAACTCTGTACTATGGCCGAAGAAGCAGACCCATCTAGGCTACAAGTAGGGTGATAGAGGGAAGCGTAGGGTGGGCTGGGTCTTATTCCGGGCCGGTCGACTATTATTAGAGAGTCAGTACATCCACCAAGGTATGTGGGCTTCATTGGCTCTCAGCTAGGCAAATTGGCCAGAGGGCTTCCCGTGAAGTGAACTTGAAACCGCGCACAATTAGTCAGCTCCGAGCTCCAGAGCTCGGAGTCTACACCAGTTCAGGTGAGCCTCAAAATGGGTCGACGTCGATCTGAGCTGGCGCTGTACAGTACTGCTGCCTCATTCTCGTTCCGCGCCCACAAGACAATGGTCTCTACAGATATGTGAACGGCCTAGAGGAGTCTGCCTAGTCTGCAAAAAGTCACAGCCGCTAACTACCGCGAAAAATAAAGAAGCTATGAGCAGGGTGCCTGAGTCATTGGAAGAGAAAGGCGGGAGATAGGTCTTAAACTAGCAAGGCAATAGAAGCTAGGCTAATACCTTCACCCCGATCAATCAATTTATGAGCGACTATCTCACTTCAAGGTTTAGACAGGAGCTCGGAGGTCGAAGGTAAGGGGGATCTCAATCGTCTACGTTATTGGCTCAAGTTGCTCAACAACAACAAAGCTCGATTCGCTGGAACCCTACCACTTGGTCGATTCCACACTATGAAACCCTTTTGTTAAGCGAACTGTGAAGAGCGCGATGTTGATAAAACAGCCGTAATAATGTATCCAAAAGTTGGGCCTCCCATATTTGCACAAGAGCTTACGATTCCAAGGATTCCACCCATTCCACCTCTCAAATTATGACCGAAATAGCGATAGAAGACCGTTTCGTGGCCCTGGACCATATTGGAGATGGTACTTTTGCCAACGTCGTTTCGGCACGAGTGCGTGCTTCAGGTTCCAACCTAGCACGACGCGGTACTATAGTCAGCAAGATCGATTTCCACTGCTACTACGAGTTAGAACACTAACCTGTCATAGATCGCTATAAAGACGATAAAAAAGAAGATCAAGTCTTTTGCTTCTTGCCGAGAACTTCCAGAGGTTGTCTTTCTTACAACCATTCCGCATCATCCCAATCTGGTTCCAGCATTAGATATCTTTCTCGACCCTCTCAGCAGCAAGCTCCATATATGCATGGAACTTATGGACTGTAACCTAGACCAATTCATAACGGCGTGCGACCACAAACGTCTTGATATCAGCACTATCCGAAGCATCCTCTACCAAATTGTGCAAGGTTTGGAGTATATCCATTCGTACCACTTCTTTCATCGCGACATTAAACCCGAAAATATTCTTTTATCCACTTCAACGCGGCAGGGCCCTGGGAATGACATCCATCGGTACGCCGCTCTAGTTACCCCTTCTGCGCCACAGACATACACGGTCAATATTGCCGATTTTGGCCTTGCGAGGGAGACAAACTCAAAACTACCCTACACCGTATATGTTTCGACTCGATGGTATCGTGCACCCGAAGTCATACTACGAGCAAAAGAGTATTCTGCGGCCGTGGATATATGGGCAGTTGGTGCCATAGCCGTTGAGATTGCAACACTGGAACCTTTATTTCCTAGGGAAACCCAAGTTGACCAACTGTGGAGAGTCTGTGAGATTATGGGAAGCCCGGAGAATTGGTACGATCAAACCGGTGCTCGAGTAGGAGGCGGAGAATGGACAGAAGGCACTCGGCTTGCCAGCACGCTTGGCTTCGCATTCCCAAAGATGGCGCCTCGATCGATGAATTCGATACTGCAATGATGATGATGAAGTTTATTCGCCCGGTTCTAAACCTAAAGGGCCCTAGTCTATATTACATAATCCACTTCTTTCAGTGTTTCCATGACCTCCTGAAGCCCGTACAGAAATGCCTCTTCTAGTATCTTCTACTTTCGGTAATTGCCTTGATCAAACGAGGTCTCGTGTGTGGTTAGTAGCAAGTGAGCTTGAAGATCATTCCTCCAAGTGTTCAATGTCCTATCGTCGGCGACTGAAGCGAGACCTGCTGGGGATACGAGGGGTGTTGGGGGTTAGTCGGGGTGAGAGAATGAGATAGGATTTACGGTTGTGGAGTGTTGGCTGCCTGTTCTACCTCCATGTCCAGTCGTCCTGTGGCAATGGCAAACTTGATCGTTGCTCGTACTGCTTCCATATTTGGTGTCCATGTCTCTGGGTCAGATGGGGATTTCCCCCCCAGGTAGAAGGAGAGATTACCTCTTCTTGTGTCTGTCTGTGCTAGCATTTGCGTTCGGTATGCATCCCATCTCGTGCATCGGAAGAGAAAGTGCTTAATCGTTTCCCTCGCTTGGCCGCATTGGCATTGGTTTGATTCCGCTGCTCCAATCCGATGGAGGTATTCATTGAGTCGTGCCATTCCCGTTCGGAGTTGTGCTAATACGCTTGCTTCTTTCCGCTTGAGATTGTCGTAAAGGATACGAGTGTGCTTGCCTGGCAGTGCTGTGTCCATTTCTTTCGAGTACTTTCCTACTCCGTCTGGCAGGGTCCTTGTTTCCTCTTTCGCTATGGCGTTGTTTATGATGGTGGACTTGGCTTGTGGATATTGTCTTTGTGGTGTTTGACCTCGCTCGGTGGCTTTTCGCGCTGCTTCCTTTGCTCTGTCGCCTAGTTCGAAGCTCCCCTGAGATGGAATCCACATCATAGAGACAGAATTGCCCCCTTTTCTGAGTCTGCCAATTGACTCGTAGATCTTTTCAATGCTAGCTTGCCCTGATTGATGTTTTGGTTGACTTGTTGCTAGGAGGGCCCCTTGGTTACTAGTGACAATAGTGATCTGTCTTCCCACCAGATGTAGTGGGAGCTGTTCCATTGCCATAGCAATTGCGGCGAGTTCTGCTGTATATGGGTTATGTTCCGTTCTTGCTCCTAAGGTAGCTGAGTATGTGATCGGCTCTCTACCCGTTATAATGCCGAGGGTGTCGTGGATGGCTCCTCCCATCCCAACTCTCCCTTTCCTCGCGGACGAGCTTGTCGCAATCCGTATACCGCAAATGGAATTCGCAGCGTCTATGGCCTCCTCCGTTCCAGGGTTAATTGTAGACGGGAGTCGTTCCTCCCACGGAGCTATCACATACGGCTGAATGACTTCCATCTTGTCTGTTGGTGTGTTTTGGTGCGCGCGAGCTATCCTTTGCAATGGTGAGGTGAATCTTCGGAGTTCTCTGGTGTTCAGTTTCGAGAGCGGGTTCGTCTTAGGTAGCGTGTGGAAGTTGACCCATAGCTTCGTGGTTCTCTCTACATGCCGCTCAGCTACTGTGCGTATGCTAGCCTCGGCTTCTGCAACTGCAGTTGCCACTGTTCGAAAGACTCCTGTAATGGCCTGTGCTCCGACTCTTTGAATTCTGTTCATTAAGGCCACGCCTTTGTATCCGCAAGCATGCATCCAAACGTTCGAGGCATAATCCACGACTGGCGCTACCGTCGCTCCAAACAACTGCCTTGCAGTTGAGGGGGAAACTAGCCGCAGTCGTTTCAGTGCCATGGCGGCCAAAAGGCCCTTGGTCGTTGCTTTTCCGATGTGCTGCACATACCGGAGTCCCGAGTCCATAATCACTCCCAAGATCTTGGCCGTTTCCTTTGGTGCAATTGCTTCCCCTTTGATAGTGAACGGTCTGGTGCTAGTTCGGTCCGGCCGCCTGGTGAAATGAATTATTACTGTCTTGTCCCCTTCGAACGTGGCTCCGCTCCGCCTCTCCCATTCCATTGCTCTGTCGATGATGGCTTGAATCCCCTCTCTGTTCGCTTCTGCTGATGGCCCTGTAACCCACGCGTTATAATCATCCACAAATGCCATTGCTCCCCCATTTGCATTCACTTTGTGTTGAACCAAGTCGGCGTTAAAAAAGAGGAACAATATTGGCGAAAGTGGTGACCCTTGCGGTAGGCCTGCTTGTGGCAGTGACTGTTGTTGAGAGGTGTGGCCATTTACTAGGATGGTTGCCGTGCGTTCTGAGCAGAAGGCATCAATCCACCGCACCAGAGCCGGCGGGATGCCTCTCGCTGCGAGTCTCTGCAACAGTCTGTCCTTGTACACCCCATTGTATGCGCCCTTCACGTCGAAGCTAACCAAGCTGAGGACCTTCTTTGATCTCCATGTATTATAGATGTGTTCTTGCAGCAGCAGGAGTGCCTGTTCAGCAGAACGCTTCTTTCTGGCCCCGAAGTGGTTCGTGGGGAGCAGACCAAAAGTCTCCACTGCGTGCGATACTCTTTCAGCAACCACAGACTCCAGTGTCTTTCCAAGTGTGGAGAGCAGCGAGATCGGCCTCCACGCCTTTGCGACCGTGTAGTCTCCCTTGTTCGGCTTCTTCAGTGGTATGATCTTGGCATTTCTCCATTGCGTAGGGAGCTCCCCTTCATCCAACGATGTCTGGAAGAGGAGCAACACTCTGTCTTTCACCACCGGCCATACCTGCTTCCATACCATGGCTGGTAACCCATCATCTCCTGGCGCCTTCCATGACTTCGCCGCAAAAATTCTCCGTTCTACCTCTTCCATCGTTAGGGGAGGCATGACCACTGCAGCTCGCTGTGGGCGTGGTCCTTCATCTTCTATCCTCACTGGTAGTGGGGGAAAGAACACCGACAACAGTTCTTCCGCTTGTTCAATTTTGTCTTTCGTGGTGGATCCGTCTCTTTTCGTCAGCGGCGGTATCTTGTCAAATGCTGAGCTGCCACTGGGATCCAAGTATTTTGCCGCTTGCCAGATGTTTGTGTCATCTGCGAGGAAATCATCCCAGTGAGCCTTTTTCTGCCTCCTGACGGCATCATGGTATTCCTTAGCAGCGTCATTTGCTTGCTGTTCTAAGTTTGGAACCATGTGACCCATTCGCCGTTGAGTTCTTGCTTGGTTCCTCCAGTATGTGTAGACTCGCCGAAGCTGGGTGAGGTCCGTGGTCCACCATCTCTTTGCATATGGTGAAGGCTTGGCCTTTGGGGTAAGTGCATGGACTGCCTCCAGCACCGCTGCCATCAACTCATCAGCCTGTTGCTGTACACTGCCACCAAATGGAACGAAGCGAAGAGTGGTGGTAATCCTGGCCTTTATGTCGGTCCACGGAGCATTCTTGAAAAGCAGCCTTGCTTCAACAACTCGTTCCGGAGTCGCGACGTCGAAAGTCGTCTGAATTGCTCTGTGATCGGATCCATGCTCGGTCGTGTGGACTGTACACTTCACCACTGACGTTGCCAATTCCTCGGAAGCTAGTACTAGATCAATTGTTGACTCGTGATTCCCCCGTTGCCACGTCTTCGTACCCCTCGGGAGCAAGCTACGAAGAGCGTGTTCACTCATGAGGTCGATGATCGGATCGGCCTCTCCTTGCCTTTCCCGTGAGATGTCCTCTCCTCCCCATAATTGATCATGCCGGTTGAAATCCCCGGCAATTACTACATCCACTCGGGTGCCGATCCTCCTGCGTGTTTCCCTTATTGCTTGGTGTAGTTCGCAGATCGCAACCCTCAATGCCTCTGCATCCTGCGGTTCAACGTAGACTGACACTACCAGTATCGACCGGTCTGGGAGTCGCAACACCGCTGCCGTGAGGTCCGATGATTGCATTGGTACCTGTTCTGCTTCGATGTCCTTCCGAATCCAGAGCATGCTTCGAAACGCCCACCTTTCCTCACGTTGGACTGTGGGTACTATTTTGGTCCAGTTTTGGTGTCCCATAGGGACTGTCACCAGAGTGCCGTCGATGATCCTCGCATATGGCTCAGATATCGCCAACACTCCATAATCCTTTAGTTGTTCATCACTCATTAAACTGTGTTGCACCTCTCGCTGCTTCCGGACATTCAATTGAAGTATTTGGAAGGTTTTATGCATCCCGGGAGCTGTGACGTGTTCCGCAGTTCCCGCTGAGCGATTCGTGTGGCCCTCCGCATGTAATACACTTTGGTATTACTGCTTGACATTCACTGTGATGGTGTCCCACTTGAGCACATCTAGCACAGACCTGCGGTTGCGTGCATGAGTATGCCTTGTGCCCTGTTTCCTGACATCTATAACATTTCTGCGGGCCATATCGCGGCTCGAAAACCCTGGTGTAAGCTGACTCTCCTGCGACATGGAAGTATTGGTCTTGTAACAGTCGTGCTGCTTCGCTGCCTTTTGTGACATAGACAACCATTGATCCGTAAGCTTTCCCCGTGTCCTTCTTGCTAAGCCATCCTATCTTGGCTATGTGTACATCGTTTTCCTTCCCAAGGATTTCGGCGGCACCGGGTAGAACCTTTCCATCTTGATCGAGAATGGCTGTTCGGTTGGCATTGTCTACCTTCACGGGATATAGTTGGTCTCGTAGCACCCTAACACCTGTCACCGCGGTCTTCTCCGCTGCTTTCTTGACCCTTTGAAGTTCGGCTTCATCTCTGCACGTTACCCTGATGCGATCATAGTTCCTGGCGTCCTTGATCACGGCGACGCAACGCCAATGCTCCTGCCCTTCTGTTGTCCGGATTTCTTCTTCGATTGCCTTCCTAATCGCTCCTGGTTGTGCCTTGCTCTTGTCTTCCTCCTCTACTCTGGACGTGTCAACTGTGCAGTACAGCTCATCAGCCATCGATGGCGTAGTTGCAGCAACAGCTTGGCTGGCTGAGAACGACAAATCACTTGATCTTGTGAGAACTGAGGCGTACGATTGCTGTGGGGATCTGCCTGGTCCTGAACCTTTGTTTGTGGTCACGACTATCTCTGCCAGTTGTGCTTTGGCCTCTGCAAGTTGGGCCTTGACCTCCGCTAGTTCTGCGATAAGTTCCACGTTGCTGGCTTTTACTTCCTCAATTGCCGACAGAATAGTGGAGAGAAGACCGCCCTCCGCCTCTTCTGTTCTCGTAGACTCTCCAGTCGATGCATGAGACAGATTCTTGGGTCGGCGTCGCGTGCGGTTCGGTCGCGGCGCGTCAGGGGTCCCATCCCTCACTTCGATCACATCGTCTGTATCACTCTCGTTGCTTTCGTCCCAGTCCTTTGCAGCACTAGGCCTCTGGCTTAATGTTTCGAATAGATTGCCGTTAACTGATTTTCCACCATGCCTTCTCTTTTCCAGTTCCAAGGCCTTCGGGGTTTTCGTTCGTTCGCGACGCGACTGACGCGTCAGGGTCGAGTCCTCCACCACCCTTTCCATCCTCCCTCTCCTAATTCTGCTTAATCGAATAATAGATCGAATACTGAATCCAATGCTCTAAATTTTTTCCATAAGCGTATAGAAGCCTTCTTTGCGGACTTCAGGTCAAGGAAAAGATCTTGTTGTCATTTGATACTGCAAAGCCCATGGCCAGCCTCACTGAGCAATCTCGTCACGTGGTGTTTGATGTGGGAGCCCAAGAGTCGGCCTACATCAACCCAAGCTCTGAGCCACGAATTCTTTTCCGATTCTATCAACTCGTGCCATTAGACTCAAGAATGAAAGGTGGACATGTTCCGATATTAACCGGCTACTGCTGGGAGACATAGGGAGCGGACAGCTTCGATATTGCAACTTCTCTTGGGACCTATACTCTAGAATAAATACATACCGTTCCAGTGGCAAATGGCAGTATTAATATAAAACAATCAATGCTGCTTGTCTACATTTCGTGGCGGCCTTGATAGAAATTACGTGCTCAAGTGCAGAAATACTCATCATTTAGTGAGTCTTATAGAGCAACAAAGGCTAAGCGGGCACTAATTCATCGCGGGCGCGCCCTTCGTCGCCCCTCCTACTATAGTTTCCCCGCAAAAAAAAAGCTCTTAGGTATATCCGTAATATTACTTTACCCTCGTCACCGCTTCGGCCAGGACCTGCCGGGGATAAGATAGTAGCTAGAAGCTCTTCCTGCTCGTCGGCTGTTAATTCAAGCCGCCTTTAAGAGATTTAAAGAGACAGACATTCTATGTGCCGACAGCCTTATATAGTTACGGAAGATGCGGGGAGATCACGTTCGTTGACAGTACCTAGTTTGTACGATAGGGATTCGGGTTGATGTCTGCCGATCGGGGCAGATAACCGGTGGCTGAAGACTCCTTGGATCAAGAAGCCTCAAAGAATTAGATGGCGATTTCACTCGTTGTGTTAAAACGAGAAGACTGAGTCCAGCACGGATATGTGAGTGGTAATAGTCCACTTGTGTTGATATTGTTGGAGGGTGGATGATTTGGCAGCTGGGAGAGGATGACGAAGGAGCCCAATATGATTTTGAGGAGGCGGAGAGCAGTCAGGTAGTGGGTAGAGTATATGAACGAGAAGAAGATCAGACACCTGTAAGACGCGCCTTTGACCATCTTCCCAGATTTCGGTGGACAACCCAGACCCACCACCCCAACTTTACCCTTCATCACTGCCTCGCTCTGCCTTCCTCTCGTCGTTGCAACTTCTTTACTACATCTTTGACAACCGTGTTGTATACGTTAGAATACCAACAGTGAGCATTACAAGCCCACATTTCTGTTCCAATATAACCCAGTGTTTTGCGACGGTTTCAAAACTTTAGTGAGGAGTGCCCTATATATAGACTTAAGGCCCTGTGGCTGGTGTTCTTTCCAAGCTATAGTGCTAGGCTACATCGACCCTACTCGAGTTTCAATCACTTGCTCGAATTGTGTGTACAATATCCCCTTCTCCATGATATATATTTCAACGCTTACTGACCAGATGGCTGATATTTCGAGTTCTTCATTGGAATCGTCAAGTATTGGCAAAAATACGCTCGCTTGTTTAGATCCAAATCCTTGGCGGGTCTTTCATAAACCAAACCTAGCAAAACAAGTATGTTTCCGTCTAGTTCCCTATCGCCCGCACTTGTTCTAACTAAACCTTTAGACTACAAGTTCACCCAACGGTAGCTGGCACCTCAAGTATCCTGCTTCTTGGTACGGTTCTCAGAAGGCGCATCCCGAATACCGAGTTGGAGCAGCAGAAAGAATGAAGCAGGACGAAGTAGCCATCGTGGCTCCCGAAGACTTCGAATTTAGTACTGAATATTTCGAGACTAGTTCTGAGTCTGACACAGACACGTCTAGCGAGGAAGATGGAGAGGTTTATGCAGTCTACGACATTGTTTGTGAGTTGTCAATATTCTCCCATCTTAAACCTCCGGGAGAACGAAACGCAGCGCTTATCATCGATCCCCACCTAGGGCTGACCGGCACTCTTGCGAACCCAAACTCTCCATACTTCCCAACTGGCTACACCATTATCATTAAGCGCGTCGATACCTATACGGTGGGCTCCATCACTCACCCGTACGTCTTTTCTGCTCCTCAAACTCTACACCTCGATGATGGGGCAAACGCCAAGCTCGCAACTCGCCAAAATCAGACAAAGCATAGCTAACTCGTCCACAGCACCGGTCGCTACAAAGCATATTTCACGTGGTTCATGGTAGATGCCGTCTTTAGCTGCGTTCCGTTTGAGGGCCGCAGGTCTTACACCAACTTCCAACTCCTCCAACGTAACAAGGGCATGAAGCAGATGCTGATGAAGGATACTATTACGTCCAGCGCAGTTGCCGGTATTACTGGCGTAGGAGGCGCCTAGCTATTTTCTTATATCAGACGCAACTCGAGCCTTGGCCTGATTCTGAACGACGGAAAGCTCGGGATTACTTTCTCGACTGGCAGGAGTCTAATCCTTCATGTATCACCCAAACCCTCTCTTACGAGAAAATACGAGTGCTGTCCGATGTTATTCCATCTGGTACGTACACAACTCAGTGCCTTTGTAGAGATGAACTTTAAACTAATGTTATAGCGTAGCGCTTCGGATAGATGTCAGTGCGGCTAAGTTTCGAATCAGAGAGTTCGGTTTGTTCGTTAAAGGAGATTGGGAAGACCATAGAAGTTGGGATATCGAAGAACCGGACCTATTGCAAAAGGAGATCAAATACTTTACCGGGGAGAATGTTCGACAGAATGAAAAATTCAGGTATTGGCAGAGGAAGGTGCGACAACAGATGGAAAAGGAGAGGAAGTAATTGTGGGAAGCGGGATAGGATATGGGTAGTTGACATTGAGGAAACAATTGAGTTGATTGACTTGTAGTATTAAGATCTAACTAAGTAGGTAAGTGACGTTCGAAGCAGATCTTTCCATAGCCATGCAGGTGAATGATGGATTTGAGTTGCGCGCATAAGACGACTAGGCCGACAATTTTAGAATTCAACACGGGCTTTAATGTTTCAGATCAAATAGAAAATATGATTTACAACAGCGAGTACAGGAAATCATCAAATAGGAATGGCGTAATATTAACAGTCAGAAGTTTGATTACTTTCCTTTGTCTTCCCGCTAACTTGAGCACTCAAGACGTCCTAGTTCACGTAGAAATGCCTGGCGGCTGTCGAAACGTTAGGGACACGTGTGTTGGGTTCAGTGGAGTGGTATTGAATTGTCTGGCGAACTACAGTGCTACGCGCGCTGTATATATAGGCTCCTTACAGGGGCCTGAGGCCCTGAAAGCTCTACAGGGTCTGTCGGCCCTGCCGACTTTAGTTAACACCGCCCTCCGCTTCCTATACAACCCACTACACAGGTGAAAAAACCCCTCAAGTACTTCTAATTACCCATTCCCAGCTTATGTACAAGAACCTAGAGAATGCCCCATTCGAGTCGCTACATGTAGTGACTTGTGTCATATAATTGCTCAGTTTGCTGTGCCTAGTCAGGAGATTGAATAAATAGTTTGCCTTAGGGAGCATCGTACGCTGAAGAGAAACCTCCCTTCTCTATATGGGGAACTCGATAGATCTATTGCTCTTGGGCTCGAATCCAGACCCTTCTGGGTGATTTCAGAGGAGTTTGTCGTGCTCCAAGATTGAGAGGGCATTTCGAATTCGACTTGTTGCTAGGCGGGAACATCGGCCATGCTTGATAGGGAGCGGCGGTTATAGATAACGGACCCCGTGGACCAATCTCGTGTCTCATTAATTGGATTGCGAAGAGTCCGAGCAGAATGCATCCGAATAGGATCAATTTATATACGTTCATATCGGATGGCGTGCAGACTGAAGGAGATAAAAGCGGTTAGGAACGGTAAATAAAATCGATTTGGAAGTAGTCTTGAAGGTTGGTGGAACTGATAAGTAAATTTAACAGGTAGTTTAGGGGCAGGAAGCCTTTATAAGGGGTAGGATATGGACTAGTGTCGGAATTGTTTATCGAGGAGGGAAGTGGCGGTTTAGGCCGTCTTGAAAATTGACTGGTTTAGGAAGAATAAACAAATTTTCAAACAAACCTTGCATTCAAGCATGAGGGTTTCAGATCTGCCTCTGTAAATTAGATCGAGTATCTGTAAAACCGGGCGCCTTACAAACAAAGCTTACTTTAATCGGGCAGTACAGTTTATCTAGCTTCAAAATGCGTTCTTAATACTTTTACGAGTCAACTTGTCAATTAGGCTGCTGCTTTTACTACTTTTTACTTGTTTTCAATGGATCATCTTGATTTTAGTATCTGCAAATTCTCTAGAGCCTCAAAGTCCTATTCCTCAGAGACTTTAACGTAAGATTACTTTGGACTTCTTCAGGCTGGAGAGACTCTACTGCCCATAAGGGTAAGCTTTGGTGCTGTACCTCCATACTCTTGCTAGTACTAGTTCTCTTTCGGACTCAAGTGTTCAGAAAGTGGTAGATCACCTCCTAAAGCAGAGTCATTTGAATGTTAGGCTCCACATACTCGGTCTCGATTGAGCAGTCTCTGCCGCTCTTCGTTGCGTATGCAATTGAAACAGTGTTGTCTGTACGCTTTGTTGGAGCCTTCGTCGCGTCTTTTCGTGTGCTGAGATGGAAGAGGTGCAAGAGATTGATCGCAGTCGCGATTGTGGCTGTGCCATCCTGAATCTAACAAGTCGCATTTGATAATTGGCCGAGGATAGATACAGAATGTTAACCTACAGAGAGACAATCGCAGCGTTTATACCCCGTCCCTATTATAGCTCTTGAGTTAACTTGCCCCTAGAAACAGGCAATCCAGGCGAAAGTCGCGGAGGTGATGAAGATATTTCGTCAATAGCGTCCTCCCAGGACCGAACTTTCATCAAGACAAACACACTTCTGGTGAATCCTCGTTCCATGGGCGACTTGTATCCCCGAGTGAGGAGGGATCGGAAGAAGACGTGAGCGAAGACACGAGCGTAGATAGGAGTGAGGACGGGCGTGCCGAGAGCACGATGACAAGGAGCGAAGACAAAGGCGAAGTTAACAGCGAGCATGGGAGCGTAGTAGAAACCAGAGTCAGGACCAGACCTGGGAAGAACCCTGCAATGCAATTATCTTTTTATAATGGCGCCGAATCTTGCGTAGTCGCGCAGCCTATGTCTACCTCCTATCGAATGCAGCTTTTCTTAGTGATTCGCTGTTGAGTTCCGAACTGTATCATAAGGATCCTCTTCCATGGATAAATTGAGAATGTAACACTCATTTTGTAAATATTGAACAACTAAATCATCCCTAAATGGTCACCTCGTCAAAGCCTAACCAAAGGAGGACTGCGACCTTAAACGCACTGTATATGTTTTTTTTACCCTTCATAATTTTGATCGAAGATTATTACTCAGCCCCGAGCTCTGGAGCTCAGAGCCAAGAGTTTAGGACCCTAAAAAATGGTCGCTTGTCCTTTCAGATAGCTTGCAGGATTGGACGACACTGCACGACAAACTCGAACTGCCCGCTGCATTTGATTCAAGCCTCCTGAAATATCTCTCGAAGACACTGGATGGCAGCGATGTCTCACACTTCGTAGAGAACCTGCCGCTGATGTTATATTTTGGAAAGGGGGTTTGCGAAGAAACTCCAACATATCTACTGCCGCAGCGGTCGGTGGCTTGCAGAAGACAGAACAAAACCTGTTGCTCATTCGCCGCAGCCATTCATTTTCGGATATGGCCAGTCTCTGTGAGGGAATGATCAGGTGACGTTCATATTTTGTGAATAGTCTCACTTTATGAATATTGTGTAAATAGCTCAAGTCAGAGATTTCCTTACGAATCTCTTTCTTCCTTGTAAACAATCATTTTACCCAAGTCGCATTCGACCTCGTTCATGCTCTTGTACCGTCACACCAACCAAAGGAAGACTGCGATTTCAAACAAACAGCAATTAACACCGCATTAATATAAAATGGTGATGATTACTCAGCCCCGAGCTCTGGAGCTCGGAGTCTAAACCTAATTCGGAAGCCGGTACGAATGCATATAACACGAGCTTGGCATTCATTATGTCACGCAGGGCAAGAGATATTTTTCGGGCCATTGAAGTGGTAAAGGCCTCAAATCTAGTAGTAGGTAATTTTCTTCTTGGAAGCGTGGACCTAGCCTCGGACAGAGCGGGAACTTACAAAAGTTAACGCTAGAATCAGGGACGTCACCTGCTTCCTATATGGCCTTAATTGACTTTTTTTTTTTTGTCTTTCCACCTCAGAGTTGACTTGTACAGATCAGTGGCACGTTAAATGTTTATTGTTACTAAATGTGACATTGGAAATTTCAGCTCCAGAGCCCAAAGTCTAAGGCTAATTTAGTGCTACATTTCGAAGTAATTTAAATGCCGTTCAGCATATTACCATCCTCATGAGTGTCAAGTGGATCTTCCCAGTCGTAGTCCTGTTTCTCATCTTCACCAATGTCATGATGGTTGTCTTCGAAACTTCGGCCTCGCATATGCTCACCCATCGAACTTTCATCGACGAAGGTAAAGCCCTTAAAGTTCGCTTGCATACAGGGCGACAAAGGAGAAGCTGCGATATTAGCAAATGCGGCACAAGCATTGGTAAACTCCGGATCGAAGTTTGAGGTATCCGTCTCAGACATTATTTTTGGCTTAAAGGGCGGGGTGATCAACTTCTTGGACAGGGCCTCCCATTCGATGTCACTGAAGAATTGGTGTCTCTTCAATTCCTCTACACCATCTGCTGCTCCGAGTCGGTGTTCCGGATTGCGATTCAGAAGACATTTGATAAAGTTCCGCCCTTCGGTAGACAGAGTGTCCTTTGGAAAACAGACCTTTCCAAAAAGAATATTATTGTATGTTTGCTGGGTGTCTTCACCATAGAACGGGTTCCAGCCGCAGCACATTTCGAAAACGAGAACCCCCAGTGACCAGAAATCTACCATCATCGTGTAAGGAGCTTCGATAACGACTTCAGGCGCTAGATATTCGGTTGTGCCGCAAAATGTATTGGTAGTGGCGTCATTTGTTAGGTCCGCCTTCGACAAACCAAAATCGCATAACGCAATATGGCCATTGGCGTCCAGTAGAATGTTCTCTGGCTTTAAGTCACGGTAGACGATGTTGTGTAAGTGGAGGTATTGGAGAGCGAGAATGAGTTCTGCAGTGTAGAATTTCGTACGCCCCTCGTCGAATCGACCTTCGCTCTGCAAGTGCCAGAATAGCTCGCCGCCAGGCATATAGTCTGTGACAAGATAGAGATCGGTTGGTGTCTGGAAGGAGAATTCGAGGCCAACGACAAACGGTGAATCTAGCATGGCGTTTTTGACCAGGATATTTCGCTCTCCAATGGTATGCGCAACCTCTTCTTTCTCGATTACTGCCTTCTTCTGAAGGATCTTCATCGCGTAAAGCCGCTTCCTACTCATCCCTATTGTTTCACATAGCTAACAGAAGACACCAGAAAAGGAAACGCGACGCAGACCTTGCGAGCGACGCGAATATCGCCGAGTCCTCGCCTTGCCCGGTATTCATCTCCCCGGCTTTCAGGTTCTGCTAAGCATTTTGAACTGACGAGGTGCCTCAGAAAAAGAGAAAGTCTCATGACGGTGTGGACGCCACGAGCCTACCCCAGTTGGATGACTATCCTAGGTGCGACAGTAAGTACAGTGAATAAATGAGAGAGCCCAAGGCGCTAATACTTCTCTGTTGTCCCAGATGCGGGCGAAGTAGCGTCCATTCACCCCTTGGCTGCCTTAGCGCATCCGCTACAGCAAGCTAGCTTGAAAGAGAATGACAGCAATGAATATCCAACGAAGGAGCAGCAATCGGAAGGCTACGCTGCAGGTTCCTGTGAGCTTCACAACATTGGCAATTTTAACAATCCGCTGACCCATGACTTAACCTAGTTATCACAGAGGCGCCACCCACTCACACTAATATCCAGAACGCCGCGACACCTCCAGAGATTCGATTCCTTCTGAACAAAGACGCCCCCGCAGAACCGGGCAGAAGGCTAGATATGTCGACTGCCTTCCATCAAACTATAGTCGACCTGAATGCTCTCTCATATAGTACTATATCTCAGCAGACTCCAACGTGTTCGAATGGAAATAATGGTTTTGGTTAGTCAGTCATCCCTATTATATTTGGGCTCACCCTAAGGGTTACGTCTGCAGGTCAACAGCGGAAACCTTCTTTGGAGACAGCAAGCATCGTTGCGTCAGCTATTACCACAGAAGATACCGCGCCACCACTACAACACAATGTGGAGAACACTACGTCATCGGCACCAACTATTTCTGCTCCGCAGAGCGAGGCAAATCGGTTTTCAAATGAAAGCGAAGTTTTGGGCAAGCCCATAGCGGGAGAGCCATGGGAATCTGCGTCGGGATGGGATGCTTCAACAACTCATGTTCAAGCTTGCACACAATATGGAAGTGACGTCTTCAGTAAGCGTATATTGTCTCTAAAGTTTGAAGGGTGTGCTGATCACAACCACCCAGACCCTCAGAGATCGGCGTACTCGGATTTCGGGGGTAACAAGGAGGGTTCGAGTCCAGGTCTGCTCAGTTTCATGGAGGACTGCTTTGATTTCGACTACTATACCTACTTTGAGCAACCGCTTCTTTAGATAGGGGCATATGGAAAGCGTACCGTTGAATTCATTAACCCCTTGGATATGCCAACATCACATACGAGCCACCCCCTCCCGGTGGTCAATTAAATGCTAGCTGCGAAGTCCAAGCCAGCACCCAACCCTTGTGTAATGTGATTTCGACCTTGTCTATATTGAAGATTTCGTCAAGTGTTCGAACTTGTAGCCTGTGGGACCCAGAGACAAACTCTGGCAGTCCCTCGTGCGGAGACAGTCGTTCGGACATTGCGATGGTGACATAAACATAAGAGGAAGGCCCGAAAGACCTCTTCTTAGCTTGGGATATGCTCGAGTCAGGCAAGTATTCGCCAAAGACAATCTTTTCAGGAATCCTTCCCGCATTCGTTTCTAAGACGCCGAGTTGGATGAGGGGTTGCTTTGGGACATTCTTTGATGAATCAATATTATGGCTGCTGAAGGACATGAGGAGCGCTTACCTTAACGAAGTACTCGATAATCTTCTCGTCGGGTGCGCCATTTTTAAATTGTCTGTATTGGCAGTTCTCCGGGAATTCAACAACACTCCTGTCCACCTTCGCCGCGCCAATGATGTCCTCCGGTATCGCGTTCTTGATGACGATGTAGCCGTCCTCAACAGCATTGCCCTCAAACGCAATTTCGTCGGGCGCGTCATCGTCGCCAATCCCAACACTCCCGCCAGCACCCGTTGCAGTCGTCAAGTCGCCTTGAATATGCTCTGCCATCTGTAAGACTTCAAAGTGCGTCGAGAAAAGAGGGGTTTCAGCCTTGTTCATGACGTGGCACGAGGAAGAAATCGGAAGGTCAGCGACGATTCTGCCAAGGACAGGTCATGAGATCGACCGAACTCCGAGGGAGTCACTTTCACGTGATTGACTGTTCACCGCCTGATACTGTCTACCAACATAACCTAAAGCATGCGTTAGGTATATTAGACCAAATTTTATGATTCACGTGCCTTGCTGATACTACAGTATTTTGCGTACAGCCTTGTGTTTACGACATGATACATAAATTTAAATCCCAGAGTAAAATTGTCTATTTCAGCCCATCTATCATAAACAAACTTCAGCCCTCGTACTTAGGACTCCCACAATTGGGAAGGAAAAACCAGGCTGCTCATATATTTCGGGTACTGTAGTATCAATGTTGGTCAGTGGTGGGTTGGAGAAGAAGGGTGATTGGAGAAGATCACTTACATCCTCCAGCCTCAAGTTAATATTGGGCCGCCTTCGGTAACCAAATCGTCCAGGGGAAGTCGTCCGTGAGGTATCGACAGAGATCTAAGAGACTTTTTGCATTGTATTTGCGGATGCACCAACCGATTATATCAATCATCTCCAGCAATACTCTCCGTCGTAGTACTCTGCTCGCGAATCAAACACCGTCTCACACTAGTTAGCAACCCCTACACCGCTACTAGGGAACGGGCAGTCTCCTTTGCCTGCCATCTGTTCTTGACATGCTATCGGCGTCGAAATGTTGGAGCTCTGAGTGCGAGAACGGGTGTGTGCCGCAGGGATAGGTCGCGGATGGGTGGAGAGTGTAGACGCCTCTAGAGTCGTAGACGCGGTAAGTGTACGGACGCAAGAGGGTGGCCGTTGGGTGTTTTTGGATAAAATGATTCAGGGACAGGTGAGACTTTTCTCGGAGAGCTCATTGCTTCCTCATTGGAACCTTTCAGGGGGGCGCCTCGGTCGAGAGCTTCGACGGAGAACTCGAGAGTCAGGCGTGCCACCCAAGCTGAATTCGTTGCGCCGTCTCCCCTTCCTCACTCGCGCACTATCATTCAGCACCACGCCAGATTCCGCAGCGTCTGATTTGGTGTCTGACGGTCTTGACGCACGGACGGTTCGCTGGGAGTAAGGTTTCGAAGGTAGGGTACTAGAACTCCGGGTTTGTCTTGGCTGTTGAATCGAGGATATCTCTTGAACAATAGAGGCACATGTTTTGCTCTCTAGGAGTGTGTGGTTCTCCCCGTTTTGTCTCTGCCGCTTCGAAACTGGTTCTTCATTGCGGTCGTCGGGGCGATTGCGTTTGCGACTTCGCTGGCGTCTGCCGTTCCCTTCTGCTGATCCGTTTTCGGTCACCTTAGCTGGGTTTAACTCGAGTTCGATCAAGGGGACCTGCTGCAGTATCCATCGCAGTAGCATACTTTGGCGGTTCGCCTCATGCTTGGCGATTCTGTACGATTTCGTCCGATCCGCAAAGTCGCCGATGAGTTTATATCGTCTACTACTCTGCTCAAACGACTCCGTTGCCGCGGCCAATTTGGATCTGGCCGTGGAGAATTTCTGTTCTATCCGAGAAAGATTTCGCTCAGATAAATCGGCCGACTGTGCTTCCAACAACTCCTTTTCTGCTGACTTGACAGTCGACCTCGCAGATTCCTCGACCTTCTCAGCGTCGGTTTCTTCTTGCTTCAGCTGGAGAAAAAAAAAGTATTTGAAGGACTCCTCCGTCTCAAAAGGTTTCAGGACCTTCGAGTCCACGAGCTTCTTCCAGGCTTCGTCATACTGCTGCTGTAGACGCTTCATAGTATTTGCGTGTTTGTCGTACTGCACGTACTCAAAGCCCAGATACTCAATCCACGTCGTCAATTGGTCTTGTCGATCCGGGTCTTCATTCAGCTGGAACGACCGCTCAAACCCGTGTCTTGCCAGACGCTTATGTAGCCCCTGGCAATATCCAGCGAAGCGTCCTGGCTCTGCCGGACGAGGAGGGAAGACACTCCCCGCCTCCAAGGGACCGTCTGTTCTCATTCGTTGTTGCGACTCGCGAAATTCTTTCCATCTATCTTCCTGCTCTCCAAACACCATCCAACCATACTTGTCGCTGGGGTTGGCGGATGGATTCCAGAATGACAAGATCTCGCGGTATTCTTCCAGGTTTTTGGCAGCATCGTAGCCAATATTGATCGGGTGTGAGGGCCGGCCGCCGTCATTTATGAGTTTATGGTAGTACTCCGTCTCCTTCTCGAGATTTCGACGATAATATTCCCGGTAATATTCCTCGTCGTTCGAGTCTATAGTTGTTGCAGGAGAGGGTGATCGAGGCGGATCTCTATCCACGGGCTCTTCGACAAGGCGAGCAGATACGTAGTTCAGATCAATCGGGCGGGACGGGGGAGCGTCGTTCGCGCCTGTTCGCGCCCTGCCATAGCTATTAGAAAATGGTAAAGAGGATACGACGATGCAGAATTGTTACCTTAGTCTCTGAATGAAATCTTCGGGTAGATTCTCTGGGTCTTCAACTTTAACACATCTGTACTCTGAACTTTAGCGATCTAGGCAGGCGATAAGCTTCAGAAATGCCTGACCTTCCGTTAGCTTCCAAGTACTGGTCAAGCTCTGCATCGCTGTAGGCAGCTATATCGCGAGCGAACAATTTCGAAGTCTCAGTTCGAGAGGATGCCATTCCTTATAGTATAAAAGGTGCAAGTTGGAAGGCGGAGAGCTTGAAGATGGTTCGTTCACAAAGGTGCGGGAGAAGGATGAAGGATATCATAAGAACGTCCCAGCCTGCGACGTAGAATCGCGAAAGTTTATGCCTCAGGCATTAATTAACTGGTGAGTGAGCCGCGTCTAGCGCTGATCTGCATCGACATCTCCACTTTTAAAGAGGCGCTAGTGGCCTATCATCCAGCCCTTGGCAAATCAAAAGGCCAATTAAAGAGCCTTGCCAATCGCCAGTTCCATCTCATAACCGCCCAAATACCACAAACCAACAATAGAACCCTGGATTGTTGTCACCAGACGACAGAGGCGGCAGCTCGATTGGACCCCGCAAGCTGTAATGATAAAGATGTGTTGTGCAGACAGCACCCTTCCACTGAACCTGCCACCCAGCATACATAAAGCATGAAGGCAATCCCCATATGTCCCTTCAGAAACCATTCTGCTATATATCGTTGAGAGAGACGTATTTCAATAATGGAAGACCCGAGCCTGATTGCTTGCTTGTATCCTGCAAATCGCGACACAAAAGCCGCCATCCGCATGCGCGAGAACAGTGGGCGATACATTGCACCGCCTGAAGACACCGAATCAGATTATGGCAGCCGGGAGTCAACAGTCTCAGTGGAGGACGAGGACGACAAATATAACCCCACAACTCAACCAGGACTCCAACTTACCTTCAACCAAGGACCGAAAGCTGGCCAAGGGTTGGTAATCGGACACGATAGAAATCGCTGCGATATTGTTCTGCCGAAACTGCCGCACATTAGTGGGCGTCACTGTGTCCTTACATTCGATGCGAAGCGACGATTGATCTTGAGAACTCTTTCAAAGAACGGAACCATCGTCGAATACGACGGACAAGGAGGAGAGAAACGCCGAACTATCGTCACGAAAGACGACAAAGGACGAGAGAAGCGTCACCATTTTACATGGATCTTAAGCGGTGGTGAAGCATCAAAGATCGACAAAATCGTCATTCAAATCCAGGATATCAAATTTCGGATCATCGTCGCCAAGCATGAGACATATCCCGACCTGTATAATGACCACGTTGACCGATTCCTCCGCGAGGCAAATGCAGATGACGAGCTTCCCTTTGGTGCACTAGGCATTCAGAGTACGACTTCAACCGCACAACAAAGTGGAGCTCATACTCCCACCCAAACGCCGATCTACATCAACCAATGGAGGCTTGGCAGTGGTAAATTCTCGATTGTTAATCGTGTTTGGGATGTTAGTACTGGATTTGTGTATGCTTCCAAGGAGATTTTCAACATGAAAGAGTCAAAGTGGAGAAGGGAAGCGAGTGTTATGAACCAAGTCTTACGGCTCTCAAATGTCGGTTTCTGCCCGCCTTCCTACAAAGGTTTCCTGCTAATTTAGCATAATAGGAGCATATTGTACAGTTTGTTGCTTTAATTGAAAGGCCATTGCCTCGGCTGATCCTCGAATATCTTCCGCTCGGAAATTTAGAAGACCAACACAAACAACAACCATTTTCATATCAAGAAAGCTTGACTATTCTTTGTCAAAGCCTTGATGCTTTAACCTCCGTTCATGAAGACGGCATCGTCCACCGAGATATCAAGCCGGAAAATATTCTTGTTCAATCTCGAAACCCGCTCCACATAAAGTTTGCAGACTTTGGTCTTTCAAAGGCGACCGCTGATCTGCAAACGTTCTGCGGGACACCTCTCTACGCTGCACCTGAAATATATATAACCCCCCGTGGTAAATACTACACAAAGGCTTGTGACATCTGGTCGCTCGGCGTCGTTGTCTTTAAGTACGCCTACGGGCCCCTTCCAAAACCGGATGGAGACGAGGGATTGTGTTGGTGTGAGAAAATCATCGAGCAAGTTAATGATTGGGATTCTGACGACTTGGTTGATTTCCTTTCAGCCGCAATGTTGGTCATAGAACCAGACAGTCGACTTCCAGCTAGGGAGTGTTGGAAGCAGGCATTACAGCTCTCTGCTCCGTCCCAAAGCCGCTGCCTAACTCCAACGCAAGCATCTTACTTCGCAAGCTGTTTACAGGAAGTATCTGACCCCTACCCGGCCATTCCTAGTGCATCACCCACAGAGGTGGCTACATTTATTGCGAGAGAATGCCTCCAAAATCGGAACCCAGTGCAGGAGACCAACACGGCGTCATCGCAGGCGGTAAATCACTACTTGATTGATTACGGTACCGAAGAGCAAGAGCTTGAAGATCAACAAAGCTCAGGAAATTTATCAAACGAGGTAAGCAAGTACCTGGCGTATGATTTCGCGCAAACTTGGACCGCAACAATAGCGAGATCCAAATGATAGCGATAACTAGAATCAACAAGAGTTGGCAGGCGATCCTAGCTCCAATCCTAACTAATCAATAATAGGAGGGAACTCGGGCACGGGAAATAAAGAGAAAGAAGGGGTCCAAAACGGATTCGACTCCAACACCGCGGGAAAGGCGATCAAAAAGTCCCACACACAGCACACGACATTCTTCAACGGCCCGACGATCGAAACAAACACGACGGAAGGAACACGACCAGCATCTACCATATCTTAGTGTTGACGGTACGGAACTTTTCGGATCAAATTGGTTGCGGGATCCAAATTGCGTCGGCTCTTCTGTGGTTGACCTGGGTGGGGACGTGGACGAAGGGAGTGAGATGAGTAATTGGACACCGTTCCCTTCCCAGAGCCTTGCTTCAACACACGCATCTGGCGTTATGCATGAGCAGAACAATAGCCACGTGTCTTCACTCGTTGACACGAGAGAGGCTTCTGCTCATGAGCCTGACGTCGAACGTCTCAGAACTGGTCAACCACGCAATGTTGGATGGACAAGACTAGACACCAATTCCAGTTCTCCAGAAGTGCACACCGCCCCTAACGATAAGGCTGGCTCTCCCGGCTGGTATTCAAGTATTCCCAAAGACAGCGGTTTCGAATACCTGATAGGTGACAACGATGCATGGCATGTCAGTCGTACTCACTGGGAGTCCGACAGTCAGTTGGCCGAGCAACCTCTCACACAGGCAGGACTGCTGGACCCAAAATATGTTGATCGAGTCCTTGAGGGATATATGGTACGTTCATTCGATCCTACGTATAATGAAGATCACAGGGCTGACAGAACGAGAACCCGGAGCAAGTGTATAAACGTACCTCAGGAAGTGAGGACAACGGATCGTTAAATCGATCCCTGAGCGGCCCGCAGGTAACGAGCATTCGAGCACAAAAAGACATCGACGACTCACGCCACGATTTGTCCCCTTCTCCAGACTTTAAATCGGTAGTGCCAGGGGGAAATCCAGAGCCTGAAATAGCCAATGCCAAAGCCAGCGGACTAGCAGAGGATTCCAATCCCGTGCCAGAATCCGCAACAATCAATTATCTTGCAACGAAGGATATTGCATTGAGCATAGAACAGGTATCACCAGTTCTGCCACTTGCTTTTTCCGCGATGAAGTGGAATGGCTGCTGGGTTGCACGACGAGGGAATGACATCAACATTACGCAAGCATGTTCGGCGGTGGGATTGACACCGCATTATCAAAAAACTCGGATTGTGAAGACTAGAGGTTATTATCAATTTGGCAAAGGCTACTCCGGGCTGTATGTTCCGCCAGATTATGCGCGGGAGGTTTTAGGAAGTGCTGGTGCTGATTTAATGGACAAACTATGCCCCTTGGAGGAACAATCAACGCAATCCGTGCAACGATCTGGCGAAATAGCGGCTGCAGGATCTGGACCTGGTGATACTAAAGCTGACCACAATGGGTCTGAGATAGAAGCAGCGGATACTTGCGACATAGTGGCCAAGAAGACTCGGACACATTTGAGTAAAGCACATCGCGCTATTCTAGAGACCGCATATCAGCGCAACCCTAAGTTGAAAAGGAAAGAACAAACAGAAATAGGCAAGAAGCTAGGACTCGAGAAGGATCGTATTCATGTGAGCCCATCTACCAAGGCGCTATTTCCTTACATGCTAACGAGTGCTGCCCTATAGAAATGGTTCGAAAATCGACGCTTCAAAGCCCGATCCAAACATACCACTGCATAGCCGTTTGGGTACCAGATAAGGAAGCGAGACTACCTTAGAACGTCTACGATGTATGGATACCGACTCACTTGAGAAGAATCTTTTTAGTTATCGATAAGTTGGCGGCCGATCTGTATTTGTGGCTTCGTAGCAATCCGGGACAGGGGAATCTGTATTTTTACAAGGGCCAGAAAGCCACCACCTGCCTACTTCAACTCATGATGCCGCGTCTCTGGGCGACGGCGCGCGATACGGAATAGCGAAAGCTTGCGAGTCGAGAGAGGCAACGGGTATCATGACGAAAGAGAAAAGTCCAGCAAAGCCGAAAACAGGGCAGTAAACAACAAGCACGACTCTATGCGCATCCACGCCGAGATCAACTGCGGACACTTTGGCACAGGGCCTGGGCAATTACATTCTTGGTGGCATCTTGCACACTGCTTGAACGGGATTATATCTTGACGGATCTCCAACGACTCGACAACTGTATGGAGCGCGATTTTCCGAGACAGTCCTACCTTCCGCGATACACACCTCTACCGTAACATGTTCCTCCATCGATCGACAGCTTATGTCGCAGCATCTTCAGCAACTTGGCCTAGGATTCAACACGAGGATGGCTCAGAGAATAATACTATCAGTCCCAATGGGCCTTCTTATGTTGGCTCTATGTCTGAGACCCATGGACATCCTTCAGCAGTTCGTCATGACTTCCCTGGGAGAGATGCTGGCCAGTATATCAGTATTCTGTTGCTTCCACCCTAGGGTTGCCTACTCTGCAGGCCGAACCATCTTCGGGAATCAACATTCGGGTGGCCGACGGCACATGGAACACACTTCAGAATCATGCTCCACCAACAGAGCTGAAAGACCCGCGCCGTATCCCCAATATGCCGACAACGAACAACCATTCGAACTTCCAGTACCCGAAATACCCAGTTCGAATCAACAAAGTGCCGGTACAGCTACACCGAGAGACCGTGGACAAGATATCCAGCGTTCAGCTACCGGTATTGCCGGGAAGTGTGAGGGTTGGAACCCCTGTTGTTGACGTGGGCTGTGCCCACGTGACGTACGCATGACAACGTCTCGCTGAAGAAGTTTCGCTGACGTCCTACTACAATGACGCCTCACTTCTAAGGTAACGATACAGCTGGCTGTACTAGGTATAAAGAAGGGTAACGGCTACTTGGTATTTAGTTCTTTACGTAGTTCTTTACAGTTCAACCTGGGTTCTTGTTCCTGATCTATTCTTGACTTGGCCCGTCACAGGAGGGGTAGTTTGGCAGTGGTCAGGCATGCTGCGCCAGCCAAAGCACATGGGGCCACAAGCGGTTTCATGTATCGGGTGGGGAAATCCAGAACAACAGACTTTACCGCCCATTCACGTTCTCTCGAGAACGCCCTACGTTATAGCGGATGGGGGCCAGCCCCAGCACGAGGAGACTAAAGGAATGATGCTGCTGATGCGGTGGGAATCTGGGAGTCTGGAATTTTGGGAGTCTGGGGGAATGCTGAACTTTTGCATGAAATTAACTATTCATTCTTCGTCATCATGGGTAGTTGGTCTCAATCAAACCACAGTTTCGTGAATTTTGAAGCTGCCCCTGACTTGCGCTTCGTCCCTTTTTAGAAGTCTCCGCTGAATAAGCGAGCGTGAAAGGAGCTCACTGGACCACAAGCTTTTGAGGCTCAAGATGGTACAGTAACGACACTATGCCGAAAATAGTTAGGGTTGATTGGCTCTGTTTGAACTTCATTGTCGACACAATTCACCATCGCAAGTCACGGGCGCATCTACACCTATTACTCTGTAATCACACTTCCCCAACCCTATCTGCTCCACACTAACATTTGCAGTTTACCACGCAATTTCCCTTACCATGCCTACTTCAAGATTGCGAGAGTATTACGAATCGCTAGAGTCAAGACTTGGATACACACTTTCTCAGCCGCCAGGTTCGGAACTGTTGGACGCGGGATGCGGGGTTGGGCATGTTGCTATCCACCTGGCAAAGCATGGATATCGTGTTCACGGAGTCGATATCACAAAGCATCATATCGTTAAATGCAGACGGAACGTCGAATCCGCAAAGCTAGAGGACTTCATCTCGGCCGCCCAAGGCGACTATCATGATTTGGGGCACTTCGCGGATAACTCTATCGATGGCGTATACACGATGGAAACATTTGTTCATTCAACCACTCCGGACGTTGCTGCTGCTGAATTTTTTCGTGTCATCCGACCCGGAGGCACTCTAGCCATGTATGAATACGACCTAGACTTTACTGCCCAACCCGAGGGGTCGATCAAATCATGGAGAGCTATCAACAAGTTCGCGGCTATGCCCAGCAACATCCACCCGGGTGGCTTGCAGGCTATCCTTGAGAACGCAGGTTTCAGGGATATCATAGTTGAAGATTTGACACCGAAAATTCTGCCAATGCTTCGGATGTTCTATTTCATGGCGCTCATCCCATACTTCATTATCGCCACATTTGGTTTGAAGAATGTCTTCATAAATACGGTCGTTGGGTATGAAGCCTATGTGCACCGGACGGCCGCTAGATACATCTCAATATCTGCCCGGAAACCCAGCCAATAGCCGAATGGTGATCGAAGGTATGAGTAGCCCATTAACACTCGCACCACCGCTGTCTTCTCCATCACAAGCTACGACCGCTTCTCCGCCTCCGAAAGGATGGCCTACATTTAGTCGCGACTCAAGCCCTGCGGCCGCTGGGCCTCGACACGCGGACCTGATCCTTCCAACCGATTATCCACGAGCCTGAACACACCTGGGCCCACGCAGCGGAACTCGCAACTTTTCGATACAGAGGGGAGGTGGGTATGGGCAGCCCTTCGGACCATCAGGCTCAAGGTCGCCGAACGAGTCGTCCAGTACCATCCGCATCCCAGCGTCCTACCCGACCACCATACCGGTGGTGGAGGTAATGGTGGAGGTAATGGAGGGGCCTTCAATACTGAGCAGGAGATCGACCTGCTGGGTTGCTGCAGACACCTTTACTATGGACAGCAGGTCACTAGCTTGATGATCAGGTCGTATTCCTTGTCGGCCCTGGATCACGTTATTGCTCCGAGATCGCGATGGTCGCCTGGTTCAGCGAGCTCTTACCGTTGATGACCTCCCGAGAGGGGGTACAGTCGCTTGCAAAACTGGCTTCCCCTCTGTCAAAGCAGCTCCAAACTCTCAGTCTCGCTTATGCGGGTCCACATATACGAGTCTAGCCCTATGTAGACTAGCGTTGAGCGGCCACCGGCCCATATTTAAAGACCTTCTCCAGCTCGTCAGCACACCTCCCTTTTTATTATCGAGATCAGACTCAAATGTGACCAAGCCATGGCACCCAACCTCGCTTCTTCAAAGCACGACCTGATCCGAGACATGATATTTGATAGATAAGAAGCTAAAGGCTAACAAAATAGCAGAGGCTGCTGAGTGCAGTGAGCGTTCGATCAAATCAATACGTCGAACATTCGTCATCACGGGACCACGAAGCCCCGCCGAATAGTGGTGGGAGATTTCGATCAGTCACACCTCTGATGATTGATACTTTATGTGAACACCTTTAGAGAAGCCTGTGCTATACCTAGAGGAAATGGCCACATTCCCGTGCGACGAATTTGAAGTTCTCGTGTCGACATCTAGCATCAGCAGGGCATCTTGATATCTTGTGTCTACAGAATACACAGGTGCAGTCACGTATGGGCTGTTAATATCGGCTGGATGTGGTCCGTGCATACGATGGTGTGTTGGTGGGATAATGCCTTCGAAACTAAGCTGAAAGCTTGCCTTCGAAATGCCTTCGAATCTAAGCTGCTAAGCTTAGAGAGAAGGTTCTTCGACAAGAAGAGAGAGAGCGGCCTTCGGCGATTCTTCGATCCGCTCTTGGTGGCGCGTTCCTACACTTGGCGTTTCCCAAGCACATAGGTTTTTCCGAGTATTACGTAATATATGTCTGAAACTTTGTCGATTTCATCCACTTAACGACTTACCCACCGCTTATTCTATCTAATGTTTCTCAATTAAATTCCAATGCTCTAATGGATTTCGATTCGAAGGCTTCGTGTGAGCCGCAGGCGAGCACCCACGTGAGCTGATAAGCTCAGAGAGAAGGTGCCTTCGAATCTAAGCTGCTAAGCTTAGAGAGAAGGTTCTTCGACAAGAAGAGAGAGGGCGGCCTTCGGCGATTCTTCGATCCGCTCTTGGTGCGTTCCTTCCTACACTTGGCGCTTCCCGAGCACATAGGTTTTTCCGAGTATTATGTAATATATGCCTGAAACTTTGTCGATTTCATCCACTTAACAACTTACCCACCGCCTCTTCTAATGTTTCTCAATTAAATTCCAATGCTCTAATGGATTTCGATTCGAAGGCTTCGTGTGAGCCGCAGGCGAGCACCCATGTGCCTTCGAATCTAAGCTGCTAAGCTTAGAGAGAAGGTTCTTCGACAAGAAGAGAGAGAGCGGCCTTCGGCGATTCTTCGATCCGCTCTTGGTGGCGCGTTCCTACACTTGGCGTTTCCCAAGCACATAGGTTTTTCCGAGTATTACGTAATATATGTCTGAAACTTTGTCGATTTCATCCACTTAACGACTTACCCACCGCTTATGCCTTCGAAATGAGCTGATAAGCTCAGAGAGAAGGTTCTTCGAAGAGAGAGAGAGCGCAGGGCCTTCGGCGTTTCGTTTTTTCCGATTTTCGGGCGCTAGGAAGAAATAATAATCCGTGCTTGGTTACTAATAGCTTTGGTAAGCCGTGGCTTTGCCTTGTCGCTTGCATTGCCTCTTTTCGACGACGTCTCGCTGTTTCATGTGCTGCTTTCTTTTAACTTTTTATTAAACCGGGGGGTGGAGTTGCTTCATTCTTTGTAACAGCTACGTTTAGGCATCCAGTCCTAGCGTGGGCCTTCTTCTCTTTATCTACGGCCCACATTTCTCTTTCTATCTATGGCCTACACTTTACTTTTAAGGAGGTACAGTTCTTCTTCCATTATGTCATCTCCTCCTAAATTTATGCTTACTTCCTCAACATCTCAGACTTCTACGTTAGGAGATGGTCTGAGTCTCGGTGATACCGGCGTAGTTGGCGCGCACGATATTGCGATAGAAGTACAGAAGAGGGCTAAGCAGATTTGTGATGCAGACCAGGAGAGGTTCAGGCGGTTTTATGATGACGAGTTACGGAGGAAGAGGTCTGAGCAATTTCTCTCTGGAGAACGGCCGCGGGGAGAACCTATCAAAACGTTGCACGCTAGGGAAGGAGTTCTAGATTTTAACACCACGGCGCAGGAAACACTGCGAGTCGGGCAGGAGCCGCGGGTCAAAGACGATCAGCTTCGAGAAAGTAGAGAGTTGGCGAGGCAGCGAGAATGGCAAGAGCAGCGAGTCAAAGACGATCAGCTTCGAGAAAGTAGACAGTTCGCGAGGCAGCGAGCATGGCAAGAGCAGCGAGTCAAGGACGATCAGCTTCGGGAAAGTAGAAAGTTGGCGAGGCAGCGAGAATGGCAAGAGCAGCGAGTCAAGGACGATCAGCTCCTTGAAAGCTATAGATTGGCGAAGCTTGAAGACGCTGAGCGGAGACGGGAGTTACGCCTCCAACAAGACAAGGCGCGTCGTAGAGTTAAGCAGGTCCGAGATGACTCTGCAATGGGATCTCTGTTACGGCACAAGGCTGATATAGAAACCAGGAGGCGGCAAGATGTACAACTTCAAGATGCAGCTTTGTGTGCAGAGGCACGTAATCGGGATGTCGAGAGGATCGCCAAAGACGATAAGAGACGCGCTTTACAGGGCTTAGAAGATGATCATCGTCGCCGGGAGAGGGCTTACCGAGATGATGCTAGTGCCCAAGCTCTCCAACGTCACAAAGTTGCCCTCCAAGCGCAAAAGCCCCAGCAGAGAACAGAAGGGCATATCGCTGCCTTCGATGGTGTCCTTCCATCTTTCCTGGATCAGGAGTACCAGTATATGAAGCAAGCTTCAGCCGATTTTCCAGAGGAGATCACCTCCGAAATCCAGATGAGGGGTATGAGGGATTACCAGAGGGCAATCTCGGATGCCTCCAGGCGTCTACCATGTGGACTCTGTGGAGGGTTGTTCGAGGAGGACGAGATGACCAGTACAAGTCTCCGAGACGACGACCTACAATACTTCCTCCAGAGGACGGGGACGGCCCCCGACTGTTGCGCCGTCAAAGACGATACAGTTAGCCTATGTGCGACCTGTAGCTCGGCGATTGCCAAACGGGCTATTCCTCCACTTTCGGCTGGGAACTTTGTCAACTGCCTGTTTTGTCAAGACTATCCAGATGTACTGAAGAATCTCAATACTGTCGAGGAAGCTTTCATAGCACGGGCTCATGTTGTCGGCATCTTCTTGAAACTGACCTCAGGTGCTAAGAGTGGAATCAGTTACCGGGGAAGTCGCGGTCATTCTGTCGCCGTCAGGCAGGATCCGAGTGAGCTTCTGAAGATCTTGCCCGCTGCAAGGTTGCGAGACCATACGACGATTACGGTCAGCTGGGATCGCGGAACACCGCCATCGGAAGAGAACCTTGCGCGGTTTTGTTCTGTTGATAAAGCGAAAGTCGTGAATGCCTTGCTATGGCTGTGTGCCAATAATCCCGGCTACAAGTCAGTGGTCGTCGACTACTCTGTTTTGGACTCTTGGCCGGATCATCACATTCCTCAGGAGATCAGAGACGCCTTTATTACGTTAGGTCCTGAGCCAGGCTCGATAGATACCCAGGTGGAAGACGAGCGGGAAGGCTATGCTACATCCCTACGAGATGGGCTTTTTGAGAACGAGCTAGATGCAGAGGTAGAGGACGCCGAGCCTGGTAGTATCCTCAGCCGATCGTTCTTCTCCGACCTTCATGGTCAGGATCTCCACTCCACCCCGGCCACTTTGGCCAGCCTACAGGCCATCCTCCAAGAGCAATATTCTGACCGTCCAGGCCCAAGGGAAGATGCTGTTGATGTCCAGGATGATGAGGAGGGCACACCAAACAATAACTCTCGCCTGCCACATATATCGTATAAGACAACACAGAACCTACCGCCAATGAGTGCCTTTGCGGATCCAGACTATTTCACAGCGGCGTTCCCTACCCTGTTTCCGTTTGGCATAGGCGGACATCTGGGTGATACGAATGGAGGCCGTCCAGAGGAGGTATCTCTTAAAGCTTTTGCAAGATACACTATGTTGCACCATTCCTTACTGTGAGTATTCCCCTGCCTGCTAAAATATCGTTCTAACATTTGTAGCTTCTCTCAACACCATACCTTTATGTTTTACATGTACGATTTGATCCTGATACGGCAAGCTTCTTTTGGGAATCACGTCCAGGTCAAGAACGGCTATTGGGCCAAGGCTACTCAAGAACTTGCCAAGCTCTCTGCTGATGACCTCCAACGTGCAGCACAGGAATTTACCGACCGGAAGAAGATCTCAAACCCTGCCGTCCACAGTCTGATTACCAATATGAGGATCATCTCGTCGTTCAACCCAGAGTCGTTTGGCGAGAAAATGAGGTTTAGGAACCTGATATTTGGGAAGATCGCCCGCCTTGGGCTCCCACTTATCTGGTTCACACTAAACCCAAAGGACATTGGTAACATCTTCGTGGTCAGACTTGCTGGTGAAGAGATCTCGCTTGATGAGCCGGGTATCAAGTCTAAACTCTTACAGCTAACGATTAAGAATCCGAGTCTTGTCGCTCAGTTCTTCCACGTCGTCATCACCTCCTTCTTCGCCTGCTTCTTCAAGACGCTCTCTAAAGAGCCTGGGATCTTCGGCACAGTGAGTTCTCATTTTGGGATAGTCGAGTCGACAACGCGGATGATGCTACACCTTCACGGATTTGCCTGGCTCGCCGGCAACATCGGCGCAGCGAATTTTCATCAGAGACTAAAGTCGGACGCTGAGTTCAAGGACCGGGTCCTTACCTATATCCGCTCGATAGTCAGAGAGACCGTGGATCTTACTCTTGGTCAGCAATTCCAATCGGAGACTCCCGGCTCGTCTTGTTTTCCTATGCCGGAAGATATGACTTTGGCTGAGTTCCAAGACGCTCTCGAGATCGACTCGAACAACGTAGCAGCTCGGGTCCAAATGCATACTCATAGCAAGACCTGTACCAAACACCAGAAGAAGGTTCCAAAGTCAAGTACGAGGGCCAATCCCGTTCCGATTGTCCAGAGTGAAGGGATGGCAACAGACACTGATGAGGTTTCACAGCGTTCCAAAATTCCCTGGCAGTTACTCTTGCAAATATGTAGATTTCTATTTCCAAGACCGCTCGTTCCAGAATCTATGGTTACGGAAGAGGGCTACATCCGGATGGAGAGGAATCACCAATTCGTGAACAAGTATAACCCTGTCATTGCATCTGCAATAAGATGCAACCACGACGTTAACTTCACCGCGTCGTCTCCCAAGGTCCTATCCGCCATCTACTATATGACAAACTATGCGACCAAAGCTCAGGTTGATCGGGGTCAGCTTGTATTGGCTGCGGCTGTGTTAAAGAAGGCCCAAGAGACGGCTGAAGCAGCCGCCGCTGAGGACAGTGGCTTACTAGTACCAGAACCTCTTGATATGTCCAAGTTCGCTTTGAAGGCATACAATCGCTTCACAAGAGACGTGGAGGTCGGCGCTCCAGCCGTGGCTCACTTCCTCCTTGGACAGCCGTCTGCGTATATTCCAAAAAGCGACAAGTCTGTCACGATCAATTTTTATTGGGTCAAGACACACATCCGCAGGGTTTTGAACAGCTTACTCGACGAGCCTAGTGATGAGGGAGTGGCAGAATCCGCGAATCAGTACGTTAACTTCGACGGCCGTACCCGCCGCACGTCAATTTATGAGAACTACGAGCACCGGGGCGACAGGCTTGCTCATTTATGTTTCTACGAATATGCGTCTCAGATCTTTGTACAGACGTTCAAAGGCGCGAACAACCGAGCGTTCCTTTTTCCTTTTGATCATTCTCACCCGTTACATGCGACTCATATCCAGGTTTCTGTCAGCTCCCTAAAGTCGTTAAAGACACCTTCCTTATGTGGCAGTTTTACTTCCATGTCAGAAAAGGACACTGACATTCTCGACACTACACTAAAGACTCAAGACGAGATACACGAGGTTCTCCTCGGTCTATTCTATCCGTGGAATGGGCTTCAGGTTCTGCGGAGCGGCCATCTCGAATCCCTACGTGCTGCACCATATAAAAATACGTGGCTATGGAACCTCGTCCTCTCGTTTCTCCCACCTTACCTAGTCCAGCTATCGGAGAACGTCGTGCTCCTCCGGCGAAGCAAGGAAGCTGCTGATCAAGATAGGAAGGAGCGTGGCATAGAGTTTGATGACTATCTTGAAGGTGTAGACCATGAGGTCTACAATGAGGACGAGGAGGCCAATGCGGATATAGACTTTGCTACGCTTCGACCGACGGAGAGCAATCTGCTCCACGCTGCTTTGGCTTTCCCTGGCGTTACCACTGACGGCCTCTCTACGTTACGATTTTCTCGCAACCCTCAGCTGCTTGGTGCTCATTTCACCCCTGCCGCTCTAGTCAAGACTTGGTCCAGAGAGTTAAAAGCCTTTAAAGACCAAGACCGGTCAGATCTCGACGGCGATGACGACGCTGCCAACATGTCTTCTCGGCTCGATGCGGGGGGGCCGGAAGCGGCTCTCGTTCCAGTTCTTGGCTATAGCACGCAGTCTATGGCGTCTTTGCAATATCTGCAGGCTTCATTTCAAGCCGACCCGTCTGTCGGCAATCTGCTGGACATGATCACCAGCCAGTACCCGTTGAACCAGAAGCAGCGGGTAATTATCAGGGCTCTAGTCCTCCGCGTCCTACACCCTGTTCAGATCAGGTCTGTTCGTGATCAGTTCTTACTCTACCTTGGCGGTATTGGTGGAGTTGGCAAGACCCACCTCATCAAGGCTCTTATGTTCGGCCTCTCGATAATCCAGAAGCATGACGATGTTCTACTCACTGCTTCAACCGGTGCGGCTGCTGCGAATATCGGCGGCGCTACTTACCATTCTGCCCTCGGGTATGGCAAGAATGCAAGCCAGCCCGTACGTCAAGCAACGAGGTCAAGACTCTCTCATAAGAAGATCTTCATCCTCGACGAGATTAGTATGGTTAGCCTCGAGGACCTGGTCCAGATCAGCGAACGGTGTAATGCTATTTGGGATCTGAATCGAGCGTCCGACACGGTTTTTGGTGGGCTGCCGATCGTCATACTTCTAGGGGACTTCAACCAGTTTAGGCCAGTCCGTGGTCATCCTATATGGAGCCAGACTATCAACGATATTGCGGTTTTGCAGTCGGGGAGATCTATCTGGGGTCGTTTTACTCACGTGGTATTCCTCACAGAGCAGATGCGTCAGGCAGAAGATCTGGTATTCCAGGATCTCCTGCAGAGAGCGCGGTCTGCTACTCTGACAGCGGACGATGTTGCTACTCTCAATTCGTGTACTACCGAGAACAGGATCGCCAATGGTGAGACTCCGCCTGAGAGGGCCATTATACGACTCAATCGCGCCCGGGAGCAAGCTAACCTTGTACATCTCCGAGCATTTGCCAAAGCACGAGGACAGAAGATCTACCTCTTTCCCGCCAGGCACGACGCACCTACCGGGACAAATCTGGACTATCTTGCCGTGCTCCGGACGATCTACCAGGTCGGTGAGGAAGGCTACCTGAAAGGTCCGGGTTTCTTTGCCTTTACAAAAGGTATGCCTATTATGCTCCAACAGAACACAAACACGTATGCTGGCCTGGTTAATGGCATGAGAGGCACCGCCGAGGAAGTCGTCTTAGATGCTAGCGTGCAAGGTATACAGACGGAGCTTATTCTTGTGGGCTTCACGTGCTAACTACATTGACAGCTTCATGGATGGAACTTGACGACCTGTTTGTTCTGTGTACGGTTCCTCTGCTCTGCGTCCTTATTCGACCTGCACATGACCACAACCTATCGTTTTCTAATGTTCCTGACGGTCTGGTTCCCGTCTTCCTGATACAGATGAGAGGTCAGATCCCTAGTATGCCAGGTCTGTTCTTTTACCGACATCAGGTTCCGTTGACACTTGGATTTGCCTTCACCGATTATAAGAGCCAAGGTAGTACGTTCACCACCCTCATTCTAGATCTTCTCTTTGGTAAGCAGCGTGGCGTCGACCAGCATGGCAAGTGGACCTCGATCAATGTCCAGCTTGGCAGGGTCAAGACTCTATCCGGGGTCTGGTTGCGAGAACCGATTACGCTTGAAGACGTTTCATTTCGCCCTCACCCGGATCTCAAGATTGAACTCTCCCGACTTGAGGCTTTAGAGCAACAGACAATTAGTCTGTGGGAGAGCTCACCTGATTCTTGATATCGCCATACAAGACGATTCTCTTAACATTGAGTTTTACTCCTCGCTTCATGCTACGTATCATATCTGCCTCGTGATTAGAACTTTCCTGATAGGGTTTTGATTCGTCGCTTTTCTCTACGTTTAAAGCAATCGTTGCGAGGGTTTTCTAACACTCAGTGTTACAGCCGTCTACCGTTGTACCGTCTCTTACTATTTCGTATATTGCCTTTTCTTAATGTCAATATCTGCTTCGTCGCCTCTTATTTCCCCACTTCCAGCTTGCTTCCCTTCGCTGTTCGTGTATCCTATTTCTATTCCTCCTACTCTTTTCATTATTGCGTGTTAACATATCCTTAACATAACGATGGTTGGTACTCGTAAAACTCCTGGTTCCCCCATTGCCGAAGCCGTTGATGATGACGATGACACGGTTGATACTATAGACCAGTTGTCTGTAAGTTCTCTACCTTTCCAGGTTTTCCTTTACGTTAATTTCTGAGGTACAGCGTAATTCTACGCCGCCTTTCTCAAATAGCATATACGCTAGTCCTCCCAAATCGAGTTCCATCGATCTACAAACCCCCTCATCATATGCGTCTCCGAGTAAGAGACCGGTGACCCCCCCTCCAACCTTGAACTTTGGCGGCGTCCCGAACCTTCCATACTTTCGGGGCCAATGGGTATATGTTGGGAATCTCGAGCGTCTCGATCCGAAGCTTTCGTGGGATGCCTTCAATGGAACTGCAACAAAGTGGCTAGCTCATAATGACCCAGACGACTTATACCATGATGAAGAACGTGGACCCTTGGGTATTATCCTCCTAGGCCAGCTCGGGCAGTTCACTGCGCTCAAGAGTGCCCAAAACAATTTCAATAAGAACAAGCCTGAGTTTTCCTTACAATTACAGGTGGAGGAGAGAGCGCTAGAGATCCTGAAGGTCTTAGTTCGTCGGCGGGATAGAAACATCACAGTCACCAATCCCTTGCGTGTTAAAGTAGCTGAGGCGGACATCACCTCACCTTCTTTCACCCCTGGAGACCCCTTTCCCGCTGCCTTCGACGGGACAACCACGGACGACGACCAAGACGGCAACGGCGTAGATGCCTCTCGTTTTACCGCGGGTGATAAGGTCGCCGTTCAAACTTGGTTTGGCACTTACGTCTTCACAGATAAGTCTGGGAAGACTGTTTCCGGACCCACGTTTCGCCTGTTGAAGCTGTGGAGGTTACAAGCTAGTGTCTCTGGCTCTTCGAGCCTGAATAGCAGCCCAGTTACTAAACGGAGACGTATACTATAGAAATAGGCGCTTTCCTCTAACATGTATACATATGCCAATTGTTTCTTCTACTATCCAGTAAATCTCACTTTGCTGTTTGGGTACTATTCACGTGCTTGCTTGGTCAGTCTAGGGTGTCTGTGCGCCACGCCTGAAACTTTGCACTTTGCCGACCGTCATTCTGACGGCTTTCAACGTAATTCCAATTCTAATATTCTAACCAATTTCGAAGGCTTCGTGTGAGCCGCAGGCGAGCACCCATGTTCTATCTAATGTTTCTCAATTAAATTCCAATGCTCTAATGGATTTCGATTCGAAGGCTTCGTGTGAGCCGCAGGCGAGCACCCACGTTTTCTTCGAAGAGAGAGAGAGCGCGGAGCCTTCGGCGTTTTGTTTTTCCGAGAGTTTTTCCGTTTTGGTTAGTAATGTTTCTCGTAAGCTGGTGGCTTTGCCTCGTGTGGCTTGCCTCGCTTAGGGTTCGACGTCTCGCCGTTTCTAACTTTCTTTTCATTCGACGGGGGGAGAGGGGCTGCTGCATCCTTTGTAACAGCTACGTTTAAGCATCTGGTCCTAGTATCGTGCCTTTTATTTCTTTCTATCTACAGTCTACATATCACTTCGACGAGGTACAGTTCTTCCACTATGTCATCTCCTACATTTATACTTACATCTTCGTCATCTCAGCCTTCTACGCTAGGAGGTAGTGTACCTTTTGGTAATACCGGCGTAGGACTCATTAGCAATGGGTTACCCGTCGAGGTTACCCAGCAGAGAGAAGATACACGCGCGCATCAAGCTGCGATAGAAGTACAGAAGAAGGCTCAGCAGATTTGTGATGCAGACCGCGCGAGGTTCAGGCAGTTTTATGAGGACGAGTTACGGAGGAAGAAGTCTGAGCAATTTGCATCTGGAGAACGACCGCGGGGAGGACCTAGCAAAGCGTTCCGGGCTAGGGAAGGAGGTGTAGGGTCCAAAAAGGCGGTGGCGGTCGAGGAAAACCGACGAGCTAGGCAGGAGCGGCAAGTGAAAGACGATCAGCTTCGGGAAAGTAGATGGTTAGCAAGGAAGCGAGCGTGGGAAGAGCAGCGAGTCAAAGACGATCAGCTCTTAGAACGCTATAAACTAGAAAAGCTTCGGGCTAGAGAGCAACGAAAATTGCGTCTTCAACAAGACGTTCAAGGGCGTCGGATTACCAAGGCTCGAGATGACTTTATGACAGGAGCTTTGTCACGGCACAAGGCAAGTATAACCCCTTTGATATGCATAGACTTATTAGATTTGATTTAATGTGAGCTTCGTAGAGCTTACAAGAAGACAATCGACGACGCCGAGAGAGGGACCACCGAGATAGCGCTGGTTCCCAAGCTCTCCAACGTCACAAAGCTGCCCTCGAAGCGCACAAGGCTCAACAGAAATCGATAGTAGAAGGACGTATCGTTGCCTTCGATGGCGTCCTCCCATCTTTCCTAGATCAGGAGTACCAGTATATGAAGCAAGCTTCGGCCGATTTTCCGGAGGAGATCACCTCTGATATCCAGATGAGGTGTATGAGGGAATACCAGAGGGTGATGTCGGATGCCTCAAGGCGTCTACCATGTGGACTCTGTGGAGGGTTGTTCAAGGAGGACGAGATGACAAGTATAAGTCTTCGAGACGACGACCTGCGATACTTCCTCCAGAGGACGAGGATGGCCCCCGACTGTTGCGCCGTCAAAGACGATACAGTTAGCCTATGTGCCACCTGTAGCTCGGCGATTGCCAAACGGGCTATTCCTCCACTTTCGGCTGGGAACTTCGTCAACTGCCTGTTCTGTCAGGACTATCCAGATGTTCTGAAGAATCTCAATACTGTCGAGGAAGCTTTCATAGCACGGGCTCATGTTGTCGGCATCTTCTTGAAACTGACCTCGGGTGCTAAAAGTGGAATCAGTTACAGGGGAAGTCGCGGTCATTCTGTTGCCGTGAGGCAGGATCCGAGTGAGCTTCTGAAGATCTTGCCGGCTGCTAGGTTGCGAGACCATACGACGATTACCGTCAGCTGGGATCGCGAGACACCGCCATCGGAAGAAAACCTTGCGAGGTTTTGCTCTGTTGATAAGGCAAAGGTCGTGAATGCCTTGCTATGGCTGTGTGCTAATAACCCCGGGTACAGGTCCGTGGTCGTCGACTACTCTGTTCTGGACTCTTGGCCCGATCACCACATTCCTCAAGAGATCAGAGACGCCTTAATTACATTAGGTCCTGAGCCAGGCTCGATAGATACTCAGTTTGAAGACGAGCGGGAAGGCTATGCTACATCCCTACGAGATGGGCTCTTTGAGAACGAACTAGATGCAGAGGTAGAGGACGTCGAGCCTGGTAGTATCCTCAGCCGATCGTTCTTCTCCGACCTTCATGGTCAGGATCTCCACTCCACCCCGGCCGCTTTAGCAAGCCTACAGGCAATTCTCCAAGAGCAGGATTCTGACCGTCCAGGCCCAAGGGAAGAAGATGCTGTTGATGTCCAGGATGATGAGGATGGCACACCAAACGATAACTCTTCCCTGCCACATATATCGTATAAGACAACACAGCACCTACCCCCAATGAGTGCCTTTACAGACGCGGACTACTTCACCGCAGCGTTCCCTACTCTATTTCCATTTGGCATAGGCGGCCATCTTGGCGATGCGAATGGCGACCGTCCAGAGGAGGTATCTCTCAAGGCCTTTGCGAGATATACCATGCTCCACCATTCCTTGCTGTGGGTATCCACTCCTGACTATCGTATCGTTCTAATATTTACAGTTTCTCTCAACACCATACGTTTATGTTTTATTTATACGACTTAATCTTGATACGGCAAGCTTCTTTTGGGAATCACGTCCAGGTCAAGAATGGCTACTGGGCCAAAGCTACTCACGAGCTTTCTAGGCTGTCAGCTGATGATCTCCAACGTGCGGCACAGGAATTTACCGACCGGAAGAAGATCTCGAACCCTGCCATCCACAGTCTGATTACCAATATGAGGATCATCTCGTCGTTCAATCCAAAGTCGTTTGGCGAGAAAATGAGGTTTAGGAACCTGATATTTGGCAAGATCGCTCGCCTTGGGCTCCCACTTATCTGGTTCACCCTAAACCCAAAGGATATTGGTAACATCTTCGTGGTCAGACTTGCTGGCGAAGAGGTCTCGCTTGATGAGCCGGGTATCAAGTCTAAACTCTTACAGCTAACGATTAAGAATCCGAGTCTTGTCGCTCAGTTCTTCCACGTCGTCATCACTTCTTTCTTTGCCTGCTTCTTTAAGACGCTCTCTAAGGAGCCTGGCATCTTCGGCACAGTGAATTCTCATTTTGGGATAGTCGAGTCGACAACGCGGATGATGCTACTAAATCACAGGGGGTTCTGGGCGAGTCGAGATTTATTGGATATACCTAAACCGATAACGGTGGCGTTCCTTTAGCAACTAGGAGAGCTAGCATTTGACTAGACACTTAGCCTGTTCTACTCGATAGATGCTGTTATTACTGCTGTGAGAAAGCTAGCAGGGGACTTGGAGAGGGGAGCGCACACCGTAGTCTCCAAATCAATATCAATCTTGTTCATAACACTCTTACCCTAATACAATCAAATGGAATGCTGTGCTAGATCCTGTTACGTAGCGAGTTGGCACCAACCGTCAACAGATATGTCCAGCCCTTGCTCTACATCTCTCGCCGTTTCTTCCACTGGCCTCTCTAGGCGGCTCGGCCCCTGCCGGATTTTGCCAGCTGTCCAAAACATCTTCCTCTATGTTTGTATTATTTCTAGACCAACCAATGACCTTGTCATCTCTGATATTGGATCAGAATTTGACGCAAACCCCCTTCTAGATTGCCTTTGTCTCTCATGCTCCATAAAGAGATCTTTAGGGATACTGTAAGCGCCTATGCAAGGATAACTACCATCTTCGTTGATGATATTGTGTTTCACAGCTAAACCCCTAAATTCATCCATTGACATATCCGCAAGTTTGGCTTCTTCTGGAGCCCAATACTGGACTAGCCAGTGAGAGTTGTGGACGTAATGGACGACATTTTCCCCATCACCCTCAAACTTGTATTTAGAATACGGTGTCTTAGCCAGCAAGTCCGTAGTCCGAGCTACTTCCGTGCCGAGCAGCTTCAAAGCATTGAGACTAAATGCCAGGACTCGGTTTGCAGAATTCCAATATCCTGGGTACTCTTGAAGGGTTATGAGCTTGGATGGACTTTCGTGGAACGATATGTACGGTGAACCAGTAGGCGGCCTTCTGTTGTTCATGTGATTGTAGAAGTCTTTGTGTGTTGGGCCGTCCTCTAGAGAAACGGTCATCCAGTTTCCACAGAAGAGACCAAGTCCAGGGTAATATAGGGAGTTGGAATCCTCTTTGTGGATTCGAAGTAAGACGATGTCATCAACTGGTTTTGTGATAGTAGACAAGTGCTGAATTGGTAATCCAGAGAGTAGGAAACAAGAGTATTTCTTGACGGCTGATACGACAAGATCTCTATCCCTTGTGACTTGCCACAGTCGTCCACATAGAAGGTGCTCTTCTCGAGGTCCGTCTTTTCTTTTCTGATACTCCATGGAGACCACATCTTCCGGAAATGTAGTAGCGTCGCCATAAACCCGACCCTTCAGGCATTGCAGACACTTTGATATAAGAGTAAGATCATCCATAGCTGCCCTAACCTCTTTACTGAGCTCGTTAAGGAGATACCGACGTTCGTTGGTTCGGGTAAGGCGTCTCTTCTCTGAAATCGCGAGCTGTCTTAAGTTTTCGCTCAAAGACCCATCGATATTGCGGACAAGTTTTGTACGGATATACCTAAAAACTTTTCGATCGTATTGCAAGTCGTAACAATCGCGATCATACTCCTGGTCATCCATGATCTGTTGGCTTGCTAGTACAGTATAGTACTGTCGATATAGAGGAAAATCCAAAGCAAAAGATTCGAAGTAGGTAAGCATGCAGGGAGCTCTGTCAGCAATCATGTGATCATGACAATCCGGAAGCCATCCCGGTTTTTGATCTGCAATCTAGCATACATCTCCGTCAGCGGCAGGTTTATTACTTTGACAGCCATGGACATACGCATTCGGTTCTCAAGCCTGTCCATGAAATTCCGCACTACACCCTTGGTCGGCTCGTTGGCTTTGAGGATGTCTCACTCTACCTCCTCTTCCCCCGTCTCTACCGAGAAGGTCAGCAGAGCAGCCGCCTGCTCGGTGATGACTTCTAGACGTGGATGGACCAGGTTCTCCTCCCAGCCATATACCGTCATCATGACAGCGCCCAAGTTCAACACTACCCCTCGAGCTATCATCATGGAAAATACAACTCGACTGCTCGTGGGGTTGAAGGCCGGTCCCGAAAGGTGGATGCCCTACCTCGTGAGCAGCTCATTATGCATTTTGTCTCACCAGATCAATTGCATGCGGTTTGGGAGACGATTCAAGAGACCATCGAGCAGCCTGGTCTACAGCAGTTCAAAGATGTTACCATCCTTCTCCATGCCAAGAACCTGAAGACGCTGACCAAAGGTTCTACCTGGGGAGGCATGATGACCCGTATGCGGAAGTATTGGGGGGAGGCGGTTGATGAGGCTTACCTGTCTGCTGACTTCTACTTCGACATCGGCAAGGAGACCTGTCCACGTCAGACCTACCTCGCGACCGAAGATGTTGGCAATTCACTGCCTGCGGAGATACTTCTTTGGAAGAAGTGTTGTTTGGATAGTTACTATAACTGGTGTCGGGATGGTGAGAAGCGCGATCCATGCCAGCAGACGCTGTATCCAACGGCTATGCTTGGAGACACTGTGTCCATGAGAGTTGAACCATGTGCAAATTCGCAGCTTCGTGCCGGGGGTCTCTTATACAGCCAGTTTTACGGCAGTGTGAAAGAGGTGTTTGCGGCTGGGAACCAATATCCCTTCACGAATACTGCCATCGAAACACTCGCCTTGGACCCGCAGCTACGGAAGACTTGGCAGCATGTTGGGGCCGGCCTCAGCCATGATCCGGTTGCACTTATCAAGGCATACCTCTACGCAAAAGCTCGGTGCCATTATGGAATCCAGGGGTCAGCGCAGAAGTCGTTTGGGGTCCGAGAGGAGCATCGGGTTTCGGCAGCCCTTTTCTACGCCATCGATCGTCGATTTGGAACACTGAATTTGCGTCAACAAAAAATTGCTTCTGCAGGTGACGAGGTGCCATACTTCACTCATCGGACTGCGACGGTGCTGTCTTGGTACCGGTGGAATATCAACAAGTTTTGTCTAGGGTTTGAGATGGTGTATAGCTTGAGTGGGCGCCAGTGGGTAACGTGGGCGCATACACGGATCATGCTCATGTTTCTTCGCTGCCTTCGGTTTTCTTATGGGCACGGGCAACTACAAGAATCAGCTGGCTGTTGGCGGGATGTACGATATACTGCTAGCAGCGATGCCCCTGATGGCCTTCGCCGGAAGAAGGCCTCGGATTTGAGGTAACCATGTCCCAGTAACGTGAGTCGTGGCGTAATGCGTCTAGTGGCGTAATGCGTCTAATTGCGGGGGACCACCCTTCTAATCTTCAAATAACTCAACAATGGTAAGAAACAGAAGCAAAACCGCGGCAGAGCTTGATACTCTAGTTGCTAAAGCAGTTTCAGGAATTCAATCTGGACTATATAAGTCTTCGTACGAAGCTGCAAAAGTCCTAAAGATATCTAAGGATACTGTGACGCGACGCGTCCATGGAGGCTTAACGCGTTCTGAGGCCCGCCAGAAACAACAAAAACTTTCGTCCGCACAAGAGAAGGTTCTTCTTAAGTGGATTAAGAGGTTAACGATCAGTGGATATTCGCCAGGGCATTGGTTGTTAAAGGAACTCGCTGAAGAGATTCGTACGAAGCGGACTTACAATTTGGACGACCCCTCACTTGACGCCCTTCAACTCCCACCACACTACAGGCTTGGTCAGGACTGGGTTCCACGATTTATAAAACGACATCCACACCTTACAGTTGTTATTGGACGTCGAATTGACTCCGTACGAATGGACGGGGCAACAAAATCAGTCTTGGAGGCGTGGTTTAACGCGTACCAGAGCATTGTTCGGGAGTTTAAAATCTTAGAAAAGAACACATACAATATGGACGAGTCTGGATTTTCGATTGGAACAATGGAATCAACACGGATTATCATCGATACTACCCTTCGTACGAAACATCAAGCACATCCGGGTCGTCAGGAGTGGGTTTCAATGGTTGAATGCATCTGCGGGGATGGAACAGCTATCACTCCATTCGGTATTTTCAAAGGCAAAAACGTCCTTAAGAACTGGATTCCTCCTAAAGTTCAGGACGAGTGGTTCTTTTCAGCAAATACAAAGGGTTGGACAAGTAATCTTCATGGGTTAGAGTGGCTTAAACGCGTCTTTGAACCAGTAACGCGTACGAAAGCTGACGGCCAGTACCGTCTCCTTGTTTGCGACGGCCACGATTCCCATATTAGTGGAAGCTTTATTGCTCACTGTCTTCAGAATCGAATCGTCCTCCTAATCCTTCCTCCACATACGTCGCATTTGCTTCAACCACTCGACGTTGCGATTTTCGGTCCATTAAAGAAGCGGCTGACCGCAGCACTCTCCCACCTCAGCCAGGCACAGGTCGTACGAATACAGAAGTTCGAATGGATGGAGGCATATATTCAGGCTCGTTCGGAGGTTTTTAATCATTTCCATATTGAATCAGCATGGCGTGGATCTGGAATGATTCCATTCAACCCCCAGAGAGCACTTCGTACGATGGAAAGAGACCCTACCCCGGAGCCAGAAAGGCCGAAAACACCAACCCAGTTTGATATTTTCGACCAAGTCTTTATCAACAGTTCACCGCCGGACGAAGCAACTTTACGAGCAGCAAATGAGCTCTTAAATACAACAATTGAAGCTTGTACGATGCCTTTAACCCCGGTCCGTCAGTATATCCAAAAACTTACGGTTGGAACTGAGCAACTACGAGCGCAAAGTAGGGTCCACCAACATGATGCGGATAACCTCCGATCGATAATAAAGCAACGGACGACACGTACAAAGGGAAAACGGGTGGTTTTGAAGGGTCATTTCCATATTTCTACGCAAAAATTATGTGATGCTGTGGTTGCGGCCGAAAAAGCTACCAAAAAGCAGGCGGAGAAAAAGAGGAAAACCAAGGCCAAGATTAGGTCGTACGAAGCAGAGAGTGAGGAAGAAGTTGAAGAAGAAGGTCAAGATGATTCTGAGAGTGAAATAGGAGACTGTATTATAGTTGATGTTGAGTAATTGAAGATTTTGTTCGGAGTTTCCCCACAATTAGACGCATTACGCCACTAGACGCATTACGCCACGACTCACGTTACAGATAATTCTGGCGTACTTTCGAGGGCGAATTCGGACGGCGAATCCATGAGAACCGGATCTTCTTAAGACATGCTGGTAACGTGGGAGCAGGGACAGAAAGCAGAGCTTTTGATGGCAAAATAAAGGCAGGCAGAGCAGTGATGTTGGTGGTGATATTCGAAAGGGCATTTAAGAGTCCTATATCTGAACAACAGCGCCTACAATTGCCTCAATATTGGCCCAAAATTGTAAGCAATTCCCCCCGATTCTCCACGTCAGCCTTATCTCCACGATTCTTTCCCACTTGTCCTATTTTGTGTAGAAAACTGACTAAAATCAGGACACCTTGGAATTGATCCCGAACCTTGAGCTCTATCCTTCGAATGCAAATGCTCAAAGCACGAGGCTATGACATCCTTATTTCCACTGGTATGACAGGGAATATGCTTGAAGTACGATTTTCCCACTAAAAACAAGCCCTTTTGACTGAGGCGATGTAGGCAATTTTGAGTGGACAAAGTACAAAGGAATCAGGCAGCAGGATCATACTATGTGCTGTATTAGGAAGTCTCATCTCCGTAGGAAACCTAAGCTATTGGGAATAACGTCATTTTGAGCGCGCTGGGGGGTAGTATTGAGGTGATATTGACCTCGTCGTCGCCGAAATTAAGGAGGTTGGTGGCTCCCAGCCCTCCCTTTTTGAAGACTATTGGGAACTGTTGCATAATCAGGCTTTGACAGGCTGTTTCACTAGCAGTCTCATTAGCTGTATGATTCACGTTATCTGTTTGATTTGCAGCTGTTTGATCTACCTGTTTTTCATGCTTCCTGCTACTCCTGTTTTCATGCCTCCTGGTGATTCCAAATCAAAGCAGTTATATAGACCTCACACTCGCTGTACTCTAAGAAGAAGAATCAGAAGAACCTCAGTTGAACTCATTTTTGCCTTAAATACCGCAACAGGAACACTGTCTCCCCTCCACCATCCATCATCAACCTCTGTCTCTTGTAAAGTACTATACTTCTTCGATTCACCCTTGGACAACATGCCTCAAGACGCCCTCGAAGAGCTATTGAACTCTTCTGATCAAGAGTATGAACCAGCCGCGAAACCTCATTTCAGAGCCGGTTTGAAGAGCATAGAGTCGATGCACAGCAGTCGCATTGAGGATCGATTCAGTTCAAAAAAGAGACTGCGCACTTTAGAGGATATCCGAGGAGCTCCTGGAACCGTTTACCATCGTACACTCTGGTTAAACCGGTTGGAGGATTATGCGAAAAGTATCGGCGTTTCGTAAGGATACCTTCATTAGGGAATATCTATTTTACTTTACACAGCGGTATTCCTAACTATTTACCCTTAGTTTGGACGCCGTCTATGGTCCTCCTGCCGACATCCTCATTCGCTTTATCGATACAATTGTCAAGCATATCGAAATTCGTCTCAATGATAAGCCAGCACCACAGTTTAAAACTATCAGAGCTGGGTTCGAAAAACTACAATCAGCTTTGGTTTTCAAATATCCAGAATTCAAGCTTTCTAAACACGACTGTGCACGACTGGACGCCCTTTTCGATACGCTTGTGAAGGAGAACAAGTTGCTTCGAGGAAGATGGAGAGATCGCCAGTGGCTTGGTGTGAATATACTGGAGAAGATGGCACGATCTTGGCTGCAACTTGGCCTGGATCACGGTTGTAACTCGTGGGATATCCATCTACAGAAACTCCTTTCCGTGGTTATGCTCTCGTCATTAGGATGCAGGTCAGGAGAACTGGCACTGAGTGTTCATTACGCCGAAGAGTATATGACATGGGAACATATCGAGCTGAAGCTCGAGAAGGGTGGAGGGCATACCGTCGATGACTTGACTGCAACGGTGTTGTTATGCTTTGAAAAGAATAAAAAGTAAGCCAGACTCTTGTTTTCTCTGTTTTCCCTTTTTTTTTTTTGGAAACATGACTGACGAATATCTAGACTAGAAAAGGGAGAAGACCGAAGTATTCTTCTCAAAGCTCTACGAAATCCTTCATTGAACTTCATCTGCCCGATCAAGTTACTCCTCATCCAAGCTCTTCGTAGTGGAAACGTCTCTCATTCTTTGGACGACGTCCTAACTCAAACATCTCTACGATTCGACAGAACTGTACAATGGAATTTCCCCAACCGACCTGTGTTCCCTTCGATGCTGAAGCCAGCCTATACTTTCCTTGATTGGGAAAAACCTGCTCCAGGACAGCAACTTCGCAATACAACAATCCGGCTTGGATGTGCTGCGGGCGTTCTAGCCAACATCACTTCACATGACTGGCGTAGAGGATTTGCTCGAGATATGGCAAACTCAAAAACATCAACTAAGCTAGGAGTTGCTGATGATGTTGTTGCCAAAACCCTTGGACAAACTCACAAATCTTTTGCTACCGGGATTACTGATGGCTATGTTGGAGACATCGAGGTTGAGACGTACACTAACAGAGCTGAAGAAATGTTTGAAGGGAGAAAGCAGCCACGTATCGGTGAACCTTACCGAAAAGTTCGAGTTACAGCTGAAGAGATCGATGACTATTGCGATAATAATGGTATGGATGCTACCTCGAAATCTGAACGGAGCAAAGCCGCACACCATATCCGTGCAAAACACAAGTCAGACTGGATAACGGCACAAACAAATCGCACAATGTCGCTTGCGCCGACTTCATTGAGAGCGCAAGGTCGGACGCCGTCCAAGGACATGCAGCAAGAGCGCTCGACAACTCCGAGCCAACCGAACCCCCCCGCTGAGACGTCTATACATGCTGCCGAAGGTCGTTCAGGTTCTTCTATCCCAAAAGCTACGTTTCAGATGCTACCCATGCCAGAGGAGGTTTCCGTAGACTTTCTCGAGCTTGTTGACCCACAGCTCTTACTCGATAACAACTCGGACAATATTGAGGTCGATGGCTCCGCCTTTCAGCGATTCGAGGATATTCTGGTCGGTGATGTTCCGGAACCGACTGAGGAGGACACAGACGGGGCACTAGAGCAGCTTGTAGAAAATATGCAGTTATCAGAAGAGAAGGACAACGTCCTTACGATGGAAACGCACAAATTTGTCGAGTCTTTCTCGAGGATCAACATTGTACGAAACAGTGCAGTGAAAGCTGGTGCAAACCTTCACAAAATGCTTACATTAAAGGTGCCTATGGGAAACACGAGAGATTACCCAGCCTTGTATCTCTTCAAATGTTCTCTATGCAACGACTACGAGTGTACCTCTAAGGAGTTCCTTGAGATACACGAGCGAACATGCAAACCAAGAGAGAAAAAGCCAGGACTATTCCAATGTTCTCACGACAAGTGCGGAAAGTCTTTCACATCCGAGAAAGTCTTGCGAGATCACATCAGAATCTACCATGAGTGGCATGCAAGAAAGTGCGCGACACCGGGCTGTTCGAATAAAGTTTTTACAACCCAGAGAGCATGGGCGTTTCACTTGACGTCAAAACACGACCCTCTCGAAACACCAAAACTCTGTTCTGTCTCGGGATGCAAATCGGCAATTGTCTGGGAGACATATCACTTATACACAGCACATCTACGTAAGACACATAAGCTAGTGACTGCTGTAGCCAGAAAGACTTATATCTCAGAACACCAAGCGCCTTCACACTGGCCAGCTGGACATTGTCCAATTGGCGGTATGAAAAATTGCGAGATAAATTATAAGGCTCGGTCAAATCTGATGCAACATCTGACTAAAGGAGCGCACCACCTCAGCAACGAAAACGCAAACTACATAGCAAATGGAGTCGAGAGTCACATGTATGTGTTGGTCGATTATGAAATATCTGGTGAAGGTAAAGAGGAGGAGGAGATAATTCTTTAAGAGAAGTGACCGATATCAACTAGACACGGGAGGTTGAGGATCATGCACTAGCATAGATATTTGCATTACTAGCCCTACTTCGTAGCTGGTGTCGCTTCTTTGCCATAATCAGCGGAATAATGAATCCTCTTCATGCTGATGCTAATGTCATTGCATCTGGTACTCCCTCAACGCGCTTATGGCAAGTCGTCACCAATTTAGATAGGAATAGGTAGACAATGGAGATAAGATGCAGCAAAAATAGGCTTGAAATATGAAGGGACGATCAGAGGAGGTAGCTTTGGAAATTATCTGAGCTGGAAGGAACCACTTGATTCTCTTCTGTGTAATTGACTAAATTTAAGCAAGCAGGATTGGATCTTGATATGTGACATAAATTGAAAGATTGATGACATTCCGTTCGGAATATCTCTAGAGGACTTTGCTAGGGGGCCAAAAACCTAGCGCCAGTTCCTTTCAGTGTCTGTTATGTCTAAGAGTTTTATAATCGAGACAGAAATGGTTTTACGAAGTAATACAAGAAGAAAGTCGGCTGTCGAATATTCGAGGGATCTATCATATAAGAGGCATGTCTTTCACACCTTGTAAACTTTAAAGACGCAGAGACAGAAAGCACGACCCATTGTGCTAATGGAAAGAAGAAGAGAGAAGCTCTCACATGGTCTCTTCTCGGATAAAGTCGTCGTCATCATCATCAAAGACTTCTCCACTATCGCTGAGCCACACTCACTATAAATAATATCAATTCGCCCCTCAATAAACATCTTCCCTCCTCATCGCAAAAATGTCGAAACGAACAGTCTTCACGACGATAACGCCTCTCCCCGTGGGCATCACTCGCGATACCGTCCTCGAAACATTACACAGTCATTTCGAGATGATCGATTTGAATCCCCTCGTCGAAGAGCGCCACCCAATCAAACCGCCACCAAACGCAACTCCCGAAGAGTACCACTGCCTCTGGTATTCCCTCACTGACCGCATCTCCTATCTCCCTGGAGGCATGATGTCTGGAAAAGTAAGCTATAACTGCTGTTTCCACGACCTCGAGAACGGTTTGCAAACACACTGCTACGCTCCCCTCGGTCTTAACATCAAAGGCAAATGGACACTAGGCGGTTCTCTCCCAGGCGAGCCAGTTACACCAGTTGAACTCGGAGTTGGTGCCCCATTACAAGGTCTTTGGCTGAGAGAAGATGTCGACATGAAATGCAATATCGTCATGACCTTATTTGTCAAGAAGACCCTGAAGAAAGCACATTCCCATCTCGTCGAACGGCTCCTCGTCAAAGCGCAAATCGTCGAAGCGGCAGAGAAGAACCAACAACTCACCGAAGGCTTAGATTTCAGCTTCACTAGCCCGCAGAGTTCGATGGATTACTCATCTAGCGATTGCGGTGATTCTCAAAGCAGTATCGAGGAGCGGGATTCCGGTGCTTACAATCCCTACGCTTCTCAAACCCCTCCTCTAATTTCCGACCACCCGGCATTCAGAGATAGCGGGGATAAAATTCTATACCCGCAAGCTCTCAATGTGCGGAAATCCAGCTCGTCGTATAATGGCTCGATGGCGGGTTCGCAGAGGGGTAGAGGTTCACTCCAAGATTCAGCCGCGGGAGTTCAAGGCAGGGAGAGAGTATCGTGGCAGAACTTGAATCCTTCAAGAAGTCCCAGTATGAGTGGTATTGATCCTTCGTATCACCTGTCTTTGCCAGGTAGCACACAAGATTTTCTGGCTACTGAGTCGCATACAGAGAGGCAGCAGCTAAAGCCGGTGCCAGTTAGACATCGGGCTCCACAGCAGTTTGGGCCCGCAGAGTTGGAGGGATAGTCTAGTTTGATTTGGTGGGCGTAAGTATGATGAGAGATGATACCCTAAAATGTTTGGATTCTTTAAAGCATTATCTAGCAAGGCGTTGATTGTATAACACGGGGTCATATACATTTGGGCGTACTCGTTTTGTAATACCACTTTTGTTTAGAAAAAGATGAATATAAGATTTTATGTCGGATTTTATCTCGGACAAAGAGGTTGTGACACTCCAATGTCGAGTATTAGGGTGAAACTAGAAGGGCTAATAGAACGACGATCAATGGGATGCTGTGAGATTGAGAAAGAAGTGAGCTGTAAATTACAAAGTGATAGAGTAATCTCAAAATCTGTTATAAGTTGCAAGATTAAGTCGTGTACAATATAAAATTTCTGAACTCTTTGGGAAATTATATAGTTTGCGCAAAATGCTCCCCTTGGCGTCCAGCTTGAGAATTTTCGGTGAGAAGCTTACATCCTTGACATGATGCGGTCCATTTCCTCAGCAACTAATGGTGAAGTCTCGAGTAGGTATCTAGAAGTACAGTAATCTAACATAATGCAGTCCTCACGATTGTCGTATAATTCATCTCTTTCTCCGTAGCTAGAGTCTGGTCTAGCTTCCTATAACTGGCCATATCGAACGCAGCTTGCAAGTCAAGAAAGACTGCCGTGGTTCTTACTCAAATCAGCACATAAAGCCGAACTAACGAAGGAAGATATTCCTTATAGTTCGATCAAATCGAGTTAATTTGACTTGTTTCCCCATATAGCGTGGATTTGTCGAGCGAGTCAGTTTGATTTAGTCAATGCTACATAGAGTCACTAGAGGTCCACGGAGTGTCCAAATTTTGGGAATATAACTGAGGCAAAGTTGCGAGAGTTACTTAGCAGGAGTAAATTTGAAGCTAAGTGTGGACAAGGGCAGTCGGTAGGTCTTTAGGAGAGTGTAGAGGAAGAATAAGGAATTTCATATCATTAAGCGACACTATTAGGCATAGAGATGTGGAACTCTTTGTGCGTTCTATACAGCTGTGCACAGATTCCAAAGCTCTTTTAATAACTGCATCCATAAAATCCCCATCTTCCATGCCCACGCCCTCATGGCAGTACACAATGCGCAACATAATCAGCAACCTCTCGAAGACAATTCTTACTGATGCGCAGCTATCAGGCCTTCATATCACCCTCGAAGACGAAGATGAACGCTCGATCCGCCCATCGATTGAAACTTCTTCGGTGACAGACGCATTTTTTGCCACAAGCACATATGAGGGGGATATAAAATGCCTTCTATGCAATTTTCAGACCAGACCAGAGATGGCGAAAGCCTGTTCGGAATGGATTGTAAGTTTGTTCACTTGCTCCCCTTTACCAGCACTAATATAACGGCGTCTCAGGTTCAAATCATGTCAAGTCCGAATTCGCGCCTCTTGACTTTACTGTTGCAACGGAGAAGTGTATAGCTGGTCGGAAGGTGCTGCGCAACATTACTACCTACGTGACAATAAATTGAAGGTAGAACAATCTTATCCGTCTAGGTCCTCTGTAACTCCTTACTGACCTCCTCACTATGGAAAAACTTCTTTATATAAGGGAATACAACCAGAAGCCGAATATCGGGAGTCTTATAAGCCCTCTCGTTGCTCCACTAAGACCCCTTCATATAGCGTCGGGGTTTTGCCATGGTCAGCTATCTTCTTCATTGTCAGCTGGGGAATAGGAAATTGATCAAGCTAGCAAGTCGCGTTCCACTGAAGTATTCCGCGTCGGAGGACAGCTAGAGAGCTAGGGAGCGCAAGTACTTCAGTAACGTAGCAGTTTTCTAAGGTCAAACGAAAAGTCGAGAGGTTGGCAGGAGGCGATTCCGAATCCACCTTCTGGCGTTTTCTGTCCGACCGAAGCGACTACTTTAAGCCTGGGTCAATAAAATGGCTACTATGGTTCACACAACCAGACTGGATGGTTGAATCGTGTAATCTCAATTCGTGCTTTCTGTTGAGGGGTGCTGTGCTACGAGAGCTAACTTAACATCATCGTACTCCGCTCAAAACTTTTTAACTATTTTCATCCAACTTTGGAAGACGTTCCTCCTTTTAGTATGGCTACCTCTTCGTTGCCTCCTGACTCTTATCTCTAGTGCCCGGTCATCTATCGATCCTAGAATCACCCTCGAGCAGGTTTATGATGGCTGCTTCTAGTTTGCAGAGTTCGATACCTCTACGTCCACAGTATCTCCCTCCGCCCCGTATGACCCCTACCAAGCTGGGAGCAATGCTGAGTTGCGTTGTCAAACCATTACGCATACGAGGAGCGTATACAAATAGTCGCAAGGCAGAATCACTTCGGAGACAGCAGAGCTACACAGAGAACTACTTCTCAACGCAGCATCCCAGCTGATCTACCAGCTCCTTTCACATGAAACTTTCCTTAGCGGATCCGGTGCCCCTTTATCAGTGAACTATGCTGCTAATGTGGCTCTATATAGCCAGGATTACATGAATTTTCACACACTAAGCACAGTCCCACGCTCCTCCGCCCTCCGCCCTTGTAAGATAAGTTGTCCAAAAGGCAACAGTGAGTAGCCCTAACCTTTCCCTCCTCCTTCGATTCATATGAGCAGTGGAATCCATACGATGAATTCGGTCAGCAGCAGACACAGATAAATGATCTTAAGCTATGCCAGTTTCCTGATTGGGATAGCGAGGGGACATATGTTATATGTACTGTAATACTCAGTCGCATAAAAGGTTACATGGAACCAGAGGGCAGTAGTGGGACCCGACACGGCGCAAGATACAGTTCTGGCACCTTCTGCCAGTGGCGAAGGCCTCTACCGTTGGGCATGAGCATGAAAACTACGCATTTGTCAGGGGATCAACGTTCTTGCAAGGTTTGGTGCCTTGATCTATCTTGCATCTCCCGCTGATTTCAAACGTGTCATTGCCACTTATTCAATACGTAAGGCATACTTCTTCGTGAGTGACTGAAAAATACAGGGACAGCTCCAGCAGTCTGCCTTGACCAGACATGTGATTACTGTTTGCATGGAAAGCCTTAGTAGGCAGCGTAAGTATAAATACCCACGCAGGTAAGACTTTTACATTTCTCGAAAGTCACTCACCCGAATTCGGAACATATTCGTCTGCGCCTACCATGGCTTTAACGCCTCAGGATTGTACCGTGCCAAATATTCCATTGAGCAAAGCGCCGCCGGTCAGACAGCTGTGCGAGCTTTTGGGCATTGGGAACGCTTCGTTGAAAGACTCGACAGTTTTTATGGATGCAACACATTCTTGGAGGAAGTCATCTACAACGAGCGATGGCTCTTCAGTAGCCACACTCCTCGACTGGAACTCCGATTCAGTGCAAAAAGAATTGAGGTCAACAGCACTAAAATTCGTACAAGACAACGGCAATCGCTTTTGGTCGCCTACCAGAAGTTGGGCCCAGCCGTTAGATTTAAACTATCCCGAGAATAAAGACAGGTAAAAACTACCGACTCCTACCTTCTCATATTCACGTCACTCATAATGCTTATTATATATTGCAGAATCATCGACCTTCTCGTACAACTCTTCTGGAAGCAAAATCGATACCTCCGTAATAATTCTTATCACAGTAACAAAGCAACATATTCTCATACTCGCGGCGGTTCGACGGATCAACCGACGCCTGAACGCGAGAGTCATGCTTCACCAGGCCGATTAGAGTCGCGACTGCATCTACAGTGACGGCTGAAGGTGGGAAACAGATGGAGGTATGTTTTGTCATGAACCTCGACATACAATTTCTAGTTATCTTTCACACTCACCTACTAACAAGAGTCAGGACGTTGCATATTCTCGAAAAAGAAAAAGACTCCAAACTGAATACTCAGCCCAAAACCCAAAACGAAGAAAGCCTCGCGTAACCCTAGGACCATCAATAGTCTCAAAACCATTATCTCAACCTAGTATTCCGGTTCCCTGTCCTAGGATACAAATTCCTTCTAGATCATTACATGGAAACCGATTTACACCCAAGAACTATGGAATGACGGCAAATTCCAAGGCCTCTCCCTTGAAGATTTCCTTGAAGGAATCACAAAAGTGACTCAACAGAGCCACATTGAAAAAATAAAACTTACACTACAAACTCCATTTTGCAATACGATATTGACAATTCACAGCGATGCCGAGAATGTTTGGACAATGGCCCAAGCAGTATTTGCTGAAAAGTTGAAGGATTCAAAAACGGAAGCAAGAGAAAGGAGAGTAGATAATAGTGGAGGGCACAAGATCTTGATTGAGCCTTTCTATGAGCATGTCATCATGACGGGCGGTAGTACGGAAGCTGATGATCACCATGATGCATTTGATTATTAATCCATATCTACTCCAATCTAACTTAAAGGATTTTGTATTTCCACACAACTCATAGGATGATCTAAGTTTTGTCCTAATTAACTGTTATTCCCGACAGATTTTTGCGTGGGACTTGGGTAGGTCCCATAAAGCGAGCTGCATGTACTGTTGCAAACGTTATGTCATAACTCGTAGACACGTGAGCGACGCGTTAAACCCTGGATATATATATATATATTTATGAATCTGGCTTACTATGGAATTTGACTTTTCGTATTGTTTAGAAGTATGTGCTGATTATACAGTAATACTGTACTGCTCGCAAAACTGAGAAGTATAATGTTATGGGTGACGATTTGGCTGGCTGAATAGCACTGCCCGGAATCCCGTGAAATGCTCAATTGCTGACATTTTCACTGGTTTGCCAAAGTAATTATATTTATTTCAACTGATGACTTTATTCTGAAACATATATAAGTTCTGGATATTAACAAGATTGCTCAGCGCACATCTTAATATCATTATAAATCATGGAGTTGAAATTCGTTGATGAGATCAAATTAGCGACTGAGTCGTTAGATTACCGAAAACTGCAACTTTCTAAAATTATTGAAGAGAATGAGGGGATAACCTTGTTGCTCTCTCAGGGGATTGGGGCGTTTCACGATCGCAAATTCATGGACAGTGCTGAGTGGTTTCTTAGAAGCTGGCGACAGTTCTCTGATTCCTTAATCGGCTACCAATATGTTCGGTTTCCGACTACCACCGAGAAGTCTTACTACAGGAGCGCGATTGCCTGGGATATAGTGACACTGCGGACTTATCAAGACATCTGTATATATGCCCTTCATGACGCTGCCATGGCTTACTTTCTCTCTCTTGAAGAACACACTATTAGAGGCACGAGCTCGTGGCCTAAGACTGGCGTGCAGGTCATGCAAAAATCTCCGATCATGCAAAATCCTGAGCCGATCTCTATCGGAACTCCAGTTAAAAATATTGTTAGAATTCCAGATCCCCTCGGTGAGCTGCTAAGTTCAGTAAGTACGACAAAGGATGCTTCGAATGTAATTGCTCATGTCTGCATGCTTCAGATCGCTTCTGCTGGGTATTGTGCAATTACTACGCACAACCCAGAGATGGAAATGGTACAATCAAATCTTGCGTGGACAATAGTGCATACAACTCTCAATGAAGAGTGGCTCATTGCAGCAGGAGTTGATACCCTTCGTAAAGCTTGGGTTCAGTCAAATATAAATGAGGGCCAAAGAAGTAAATGGATCAAATATAGCTGTGATATGTTAGAGGGGCTCAGACCCAATCATGTGGAACGAAACTAGGGATATTTATATGGAGTGTTTGTACTTAGATTTAATAACTCCCAACTCAATCAAGACGATCTCATATACTTAAAGGTCTAACATAATATCGCAAAGGTAGTATTAACTTATACAAGGATGAGCTCTGGATTAGCATACGTTGGCAAACTGGCTCCGGCCGGAGGGTGGGTTAACCGGGGTTAACTTTCACGCTCCATGGATTGTGATATGCAGGTCCAAATGAGAGTGAAACGATTCACAAGGACGGCAGGTATGAAGGTACGGTGATATCCATGCTGAGGAGGCTTAGACCTTCAGCTGGGCCGAGGCATCGGAGTAGCCGTCGGCGATGCCGAGCAGCTGAATCAAGGAGCTGGCGATGCCTTGTAGGAAAGGAGCAGAACAGAGGAAATTTCAAGCCTATTTTGGACTAGTCTCACACGTGCCCTGCTGCACGGTTGGAAGTAATGTCTCCAGCTCAACGATATACAACCAAGAATCGTAAGCAGAACTCAATTAGGGTAAATCAAAGTATATTATCAACTGTGTAGAACGAACTACGGGGGGGGGGGCATTCAGCCTATATATATATATATATATGTGTGTGGCGTGGGAACTATAAGTATGACGTGGTAGTCTAAGTGTCCGGTCTAGTACTTGAAAGTGCCTTAGGCTGCTAGGGCACACTTTAACAAGCAACAACACTGGCATCGAATGAGGTGATGACATTCACACCACCGGGGCCGTGTCGTGTGTCAGGAGTGGTCTTGGCGTCATCCGACATTGAAATGTTTCAGCCTTTGGTAGCGCTGTTGGATGCTGAGTAGAGCAGGGTTTTAGGCGTTTGATGTTTCAAGCTAAACGTCTTAGCACGTATGAGTCAACGCGAAGGCGGCGCCTGATCGTGTGACTTCCGCTCCTCAAACAGCTCTTTCAATCTCATCAACATCGTCCCAACCTTGTGCAATTCGACTTCAGGATAGAAAGCATTAAGCACCCAGGCAACATTGCTGGCGCTCAAAGATGGTTTCAATCACGTCTGCAGCCTCTTCCAACGCTTCGACGTATAAGAACTTCGACGCTTTCCCAAAGCTGCCAATTGAACTGCGACAAGATATATGGACCGCTGCCCTCCCAGGCCCTCGCATTGTGCATCTGCAGGCTAAGTCACTTGGCACACCACCTTCGTACCGCGTCTGGTCAGACGTAGATGTGACCTCTCCGACGACCAACGAACTCTTCTTCCGCGTTTCACACGGATATCAGCCTCGAACTGTTTCCGGCAGAATTGACGCCATCGGATTCATATCACAGTCTACAATACCGTTAGCAGACGTCTGCAAAGAGTCAAGGCGTATTGTGGAAAAGAGATTCACCAAAGCATTTGGCACGAGTGCGGTCTTCCCTACCGTGTGGTTTGATTTCAAGAGGGACACCCTATATCTCGATCTTGAAGAAATCAAATCCTCACGCCACCATTACTCAGACTATCCGTACGGGATCGGTGAGTTGGGAAGTGATCTCAAGAAAGTGGAATATTTGGCTTTGCACGATGACCTCCTAGTCAAGATCTGAAATGATAGAGACCCGATCTCTACAGTTCTTGATATCATTCAGCACTGTGGCAACATCAAGATCCTGACCGTAGTGGATCGCCAGCACGGTATCGCAAAGGAAGACCTGGCTATGATGAGCGACTTGATCCACATTGACGCATCGCTAGCGACCTTTGAAAACATGATTGGAAAGAATTACGACAGAGAGGTCGACGAACGATTAGAGAGAGAAACATCTGCTCTCTTGGGGAGCAGGGCTGACCATGTGGAACTGAGTACTTCAGAACTCAGAAATCGCCACGCCCGCTACAAGGCTATAGGAGGCCTGGACTATGAACTCCTGGATATTATCGAGCACAAGACCATGACCAATAGGAAGAAGGTGGAAGAGTACGAGAAGGCGGAGAAGCCATATTATGCGAAGAAATGCTTGGTTGAGTACTGTATCAAGGTGCGATCCGAGGGTCTTGAGCTGGTCTGGTTTCGTTTCAATTCGGCGAACCCCTTCAAGATACTTTTGGAAAGATTTTGCGAAAGATACGATCTCTCGCCGAAATGGCAATCTGCAAAGATAAAGAACGGCTTCCAAGAGCTGGCTCACCATTCGACTCCCTCCCAGCTGCCCTCAGCTTGTTTTACAGTTATCGATATCGTCTGCAAGTGAGGGAAGAAAAGACGCGGCATTTGAGAGAGACAGAGAAGACTGTCGATGAAGATGTTGAAGAGAGCAGGCGATAAGGTGACCCCCGCACGACACCCTGCGTGCGTTGGAATGGTGGGGAGACACCGTCATTGATGAGAAACGGGACTAGACATTGTCAAACATGAGGACACTGAGGATAATGAAGGTTAGCACATGCCGTAGCTACCGAGTCGCCCGTTGGACTTCCACCTCCTCCACAAATCCCTGCCACTTTTGATCTCAGCCCTTCATATTATTCTTGCCTCAGTGGCTCGACATCGCACTCCTTCGTGAGGGATGAGCAGTTCCGCAAGGGTTCTCTTTAATGAGGGGCTCGTCGCTTGCGCAGCTGTAAAAACGGGTCGCCATTTCCCTAGGACGATTTGCAGGGAGTTTGGGTGTGTTAGCTACCAGTGGCATAAGTTCCTCAAGCTTGGGTCTCCGTCATCACCACCATCCCTTCGGTCGGTTTTCCGTGATGACCATGCACCGTACTGGACACCACAGCAGGAAGATACCGTGCGATTGGCTGCTGCAAAGGAGGGCCGCTAGTTGTTATCTTACTAATTATTAGGGAAAAGAGTTAGGTTTCATACAGTAGCTTAGCCGTACTACCCAGGGCTGCAAGTGGTGGCGCTATAATGCTGAGCTAAAAGACGACTCGTTGCTCGTTTGCAGGCACTGGCCTGCTGCACGTGTTTCTAACTGTTGAGTTGTCATTGATAGGGGAAGATAAAGAAGGCCTTTGTGCAGGGCTGGCTTAAGCGTCTGACGATTAGTGTACAAAACACGTGCAACAAAACTACTTCGCTCTTTAGGCCACAGTATGTGGTCTGCCGCAAGTGCTGCTGATTGGCTAGGGCCGTAACCCCAGAGTGGGCTAATGAGCAGCTGCTTTGCTGATTGGGCAGGCCAGACCGCAGCGCTGTATGAGGCCTCCTGCGACTTGCAACAAAAGATCTTCATCCAACCAGACGCCATGTCAATTTACGTGTAAGTTCTATAATGGGAACGCAGGAGTATAATCTTGTGGCGAGCAAGTGTCGGATAGTGCTCCCGAATGCATTTGCGGAGAAAAGAACCCGCACAATGCAACCCCGCCGCCTTCTCCAACACCTTGAACCGGAACCTGAACCAACTTCATCACCGCCAATGAGCCCCTGATCAGAATCAGAAAAAGAAGCATTGAAGGTAGAACATTGTCTCGACTAAAGAGAGCTCTTGCTAACCTTTTCAGATTTCGGCTGTCTTTCACCTGAGAGCGGGAAACTGCAAGGCAATTACGGCGGGTCTAGCGGAATATGTGGCTTGACGTTATGCTAGGGGCTAGGACTTTTAAGCCTCGTCATATTGACAGTTGAGTAATGATCAGGGTTGCTGATGCGTTCATCGTATTCCCCAGGAGAGAGACTTCTTTTGACAAACTTATCTCGATATTTGGTATACTCCCTTCCTTGAGCGACCAAGTCGCCCATGTTGACGAGAGAATTGAGGAAATCTGGCTAGTACCCACACTGCGCAAACATTAGCTTTATACGGTGGGCATACAGAGGAAACTACTTACACGACTTCATTCACTGTGACAGTGTAGATTTGGATGGAAGATGTAAGGGTGATGGCCGGGGTTGGGGTTGGTATGAGGTTGGTTGGACGACAGATTTGCTCCACCGTTCCGACATTCGGACGAAGCTTGGATTACCCGGACTCAGTAGCGGAATAAACGAGGAAAGCATGTGATTGGATGGTGGATGTTTCACGTGCTTAATGATCTATCTGTTGTGGACGAAATTCGAATAGTACTTCGACAAATATCTCAGCCTTGAAGCGATGTAAATCTCAGTTGTGGTTCTTGTGGCCAGAACCCTGCGAAAAGTAAACTCTTTTTGGCTCCACGGGGCCCTCCCTTCTACCAATGTCTGGAATTACCCCCGTCCACAGGATTGCAAGCTGGAATGTCGAATTTCTCGATCACAGCGAACAGCCTTTCGCCGGACTTTTCCAACACGATGGAATGCTCACTGTCGGGGAAGCTCAGCTTCGACCTTCTCTCTCATGACAGTCTCACTTTATGGAGGATACTACCAGAGTCCGGAACGACTGGACAGGATTCAGATGATTTGCCAGTGCCCTAGTTACCACACAGGCGATGAAAGTTGCTTGTCTGCTCCCATCCAATGCCCTCCGATTCTAGATCCTTTAGACGATGATTAGATGAAATCCAGGTACATGCTTCTCAACCATTATCCTACCCGCTGTCCAAGATCATTAGGAGAAGAGCTGACGACCATTGACTCAGCCGGATGTGCCTTTCCGATTTTTAAACCTCGTCGTCGAGATAATCCCAAATATCGAAACATCAACAAAGCATCTGACGACCCTTTTATCAATTCTGCCCCAAACGTCGATCGAACAGCTCTTCATCCACAAAAAGATCCAGCTCGCGGTCCCCAAAGAAAGCACAACCCTTTACAAGTCTGCGAATGGAAGATGTTTCATCGCATTTTACGACGATGCCGCACACGAGCTATGAGACCCCCTCGTTAAACCCGATGTTCGATCCACAAAACACTAAGAAGATAATGGCTGCATTCCGAAGTCAAGCTGAGATCCGAGGAAATTGTTGTGCCATAACGGGGGTAGGTTGGGGATTGTGCGGGAACATGGTTGTTGGGCCAGGACTTCATGCATGTCATATGGTGTCTCAAGCACAATATGACCTGTACCCATTGAAGGATGAGGATGAGAACAACGAGGATGATCGTATTTCCACAGAGTTGTCTCGGCGCCGACTCCAGGAGAAGTGGCTCAAGACATGGTCCGGAGAGAATTGTTTATGGATGCAATCGTCGATTCATGAAGCTTATGATGCAAGGCTTCTCGCGATACACCCGGAAACTTTGAAGATCAGGGGTTTTGCTTCCTATGATCTTGTCTTGCCATTCCACAACAAACCAGCACATTTGAAAGGCATATCCTCCCGCGCGGTGCAATTTTAAAGCCCCCTATGAAGTATTTGTTAGCGAATAAATCCCCCCCTCCCCCCCCTCCCAGCCTTTGGGGCACACGTCTATGGACAGTAGGCTCTAGCGTTCCTTAGATAGTTTGCGAGCAAGCAGTCTGTCTGCCTTGAGGGTTTCGTTGATTTCTGCATCTTTAGAAACTAGTGTTGCTGCATCTCATGGTTGAACTTGGCGACCACAGCTCAGGAATTTCACTCCGGGACTAGAACAAATGAGTGAATGAGAACCTCACTCTCGTGGTACAATGGTAGAAGGCGCATCGTTTAAATCATGAGCTGTAAGTGGCTCGACTATTCCAAGATCGCTCCAGCCGTACTCCGCTGCCTCCTTTGTGTGGAAGTGTCCATACCGTCATTCCTTCTTCACCACCCATGCCAAGGTGCCGGGTAACTCTTGTCTTTACCTAATAATCGCTCAAATGCAGTTGCGTCTTCCCATCCACGGTTAGTTGGAGTATAGGCAATGATCTCCTTCAATATTGTGGGTTTCTCAAAAATCACACCTCTTATACGGCCTCCAAATATCCGCCGTGTCTTCCTATGATCCTCGCGGAAGTCGACTCGAAGCGACTTAAGGCCTGTGCACTTTTCGAGGCACTTCAATGTAGCAGCGTGAGGAGGTTCCTCTGATATCCATAATCGTAGACGTGGGCAATTTTCGAGAATTGTATTTGAGAACTTCTCAAAATATGAACTGTCGATATGGAGAGTAAGGCCCACGAGAGATTCATCTAGGATAGGCGCTCCGATTTGATAGAGATACCTTGACACTAAGAGTATTGTCCGAGTGTCCGTGATTACCGGAGTAAATTCTTCAGGTTCAGTCGATATGGAACTATAAGATGACTTTGGTGGTGGCCCGCAAAGGTCCGAGATGGCGAGAGATCCATTATTGATTCGAGACTTGATATATATCCTCAGGATTTCCGTGATTATTTCTGGCGCCAGTTTCAACAAGGGAAAAACACTAGCAGTTTCCGGAATTCCCATCGTCAAAAAGTTCACGTTGGAAAACTAAAATATTAGCATCAGAAAGAAGTCCAAGATATTCGAAGACCTACAATGTATATATACCGGTAATTGTTACGCTTCTTTGTTTGTGTGTATTCCAGGTTTGGATCAATACTTTCGCAAGAGAAATATAAGAGTTTCAAGGATTGAAATATTAAATAATTAAAAATGTAAAGATCGAAGAGTAGAGTTGGGTAATGGATTTATTGGTTTGGGTAAGTGGCTGTGCCAATACTAGGCTGGGGGAGGAGTAAATATTGGAAGAGGTGATGTGTAGGTACAGGTGTAGTAAATATTGGGGCGGTGGGTAAACGCCGCGGAGGTGCTGGTAGAGGTATAGATGTTGGCGGAAATTGTGGAGAGGGGAGGCGTAGATGCCGGTGGAGGCAGTTTAATTACCAATGGATGGATGTTCGGCTTGATATACGGTGCTGTTGGCGGAGGTGGCAGGAGACGCTGACAAGAATGTAGATATTGGCGCAAATTGAAAAGACGGCTAGGAGGAGGTGTAAATTTTGGCAGAGGCGTTCGGGGGGACTCAGGAGGATGTGCAGATATTACGGTGTGCTGGCCCTTTCCTTTCTACTTCAGTTGGAATGATGTTTTGTAATGTGGCGAGACTCGGATCTAGCAGGCGGGTTTGGTGGCAGAGGGGCAATTAGCAAGAGCGAACGAGACCTCCCACCAACCTGCAATCCTCCTTCTGCGTCCACTTCTCACATATGGCCTGCGGAACTCCGCACTACGTACCACGCCCGAACTACTCAAATAATTTCTTGCTTTTAATCTCTTTTTGTATCCCTTGGCTTATCCTGGAAATCTCGCTCGCTTCATTATGCCCACAATCCTGGATCGCGTGTTCGATGCCATGCGAATGACCTGCCAATGGCACCATGGGCGAACCCCATGCCGCTTCTCTAACTGCCCACCCAACTCCCGTACTTCAACTCCTTCCTGTCTACGTCTTTTGGCTGCCTGTACCACCACCACCTCCGTTCTTGCTCCTGTGACTCAAACTCCATTTCCTGGACCACATCCATCCACCGCCGCTCGCGTTGAAACCCCTGGTCGACGCTGACTTCACTACTGTCATCGTCGACAATAACCCCGTGACGACCGTCATCTGCTTGGTCGACAACAACCTCACTGTCATCAATCTCCTCGTTCAATCGGCTGATGACACGCTCTCGAACTGCCTGCCCCCTTTCATTGAGATACCCATTAAGGCAAAAATATAGCGAAACCGCTTCATCGCCACTAGTCATCTCTCGAGTCTGCTCGTGTTCGCTCACTCGGGGAAAGGGGAATGGCTAAAGGGTCTATTGCAGCTGCAATTTTCTCGACAATTATCGAACACTGCAGTTCCTACGAAATCGCTGTAGCTGTGTCCCGGTTTTGGGAACCGAATAATGGCGTTTGGTCCTCTATTGCTGAATCTGATGCAGATATTGAGGTTGAAAGAACCCCAAAGATAACGAACGACCTCTCCGGCACCTCCTCCTTCCCGGTGACTAGCAACAAAGTTACTATTTCATCCCTTGAGGTGAAGACTTTTTCGAGCCAAGCCTTCCATTCATTATCACCGTCGGTTCAGCGATCTCGTCGAAAATAGTCATTTTCACATCAGTGTTGAGCACTGGTGGGATGGTTGTGTGAGGATGCCGTCTAGGAATTAGGATGCAAACTGGATGACGTGACCGAAATTGGCAGACTGTTGTGAAGGTGAAAGTGACGTGGGAAAGACGGAAAGCGTTCTAGGGCTCCACCACGGACTTTTGGTTGGTGGTCGAATGCGCTCTTGCGATTGGCCATTGCGCCCACTTCATCATGTGACTCGAAACTTAGGTCTCCCCCTCCAATCTCGACTCACCATATCTGAACCTGCGAAGTTCCCAGTCCTTGCTCTAAACGGAATCAGTAGGAGCAGCAGTGAGTCAAACCGAGGGTATATGCTGCATCGCATCTTCGGTGAAGATGGGAATCAAGATGGGGTCTGTGATGGGGTCATGGGCCCCTTAATTTAATTTCCATACCCTGCTTAGTTGTTACAGCCGCTTAGTCATCTCCCCTTCCCAGCCATAACAACGTGTTCTTGTTCTTAGTTAATTCAGTGCTTTGTCGTAAGCTGCCTATATGATCTAGCCATGGAAGCGTCTTCACTGTGTACAATCTGTGGGGTGTCTAATGCGCGGCTCTGTACGACGTGCCGCTCTGCTGCGTACTGCTCCCTGGAATGTCAACAAGCCGACTGGCGAACCCACAAACTTTTGTGCCGCAAATTTAAAGACTCTTCCATGTCGAATTTCACCGCTCGACCTTCGCCCAAACACTACCTCGCGATCTACTTTCCTATGACAACGCGCTCGCCGTGTCTTGTTTGGGTAGACAGCAAGGAAGACGAACACGAACAAGGGTATTTTAACCCCGAGCTCGATCAGCTTCTCGTCGTTCCTGGGCACAACCGGTATATCGGTCGTAATCTGCTTTGCATTCGTGGGAACAGCCTCCGCGGGCGGAAGACGAATCGAGACACTCTTAACATCTGGTATCTCGATGCTGATCCTATTCCAAACCTTATCACCAACCAGTCGCTCCATGGGACAATCCCTACTCTTATCGGAGATACATGGGGGGAATTCATCTGGAAAGGGCCGCTCGTCGCTGTTATGAAGGTGGGGAGCACGTGGGATCCTCGCCTCCTTATGGATATCACCTTGACCGGATACCGAGATGCTATTGACTACCTGGGCTACTACCGAGAAACGATTGGGAGCATGATTGACGGGATTGGGATGGGGGATCACCTTGCGCAGCGTGTCTTGGCTGATAAATATGGGAAGGTATGGGGGGTTCGGATCAACTGTATCGGCGATCAGGCTCGTGGCAACCCTGAGCTGGTTCCTGTCGCTGTCCCTAACACGCATCCCTTGTTTAACCTCGAGGGTGACGACCCCCTTTGTATCCCCGACCTCCTTGACTGGACTTGGGTTGCTAAGGCGTACGTTGGGAAAGCCCAGAGTAATACTGGCGATGTGCAAAGCGATCTCGAGAACCCTTTGGCGCGGCTGCTCCTCCTTCAAACGTCGGTAGACGATGGGAAGTGGGAGGGATTGCGACCCTGGTGGCATGACCCGAATATTGGGAGTATCTTGGTCGTGAACCGGCGGGGTGGAGATGTTGAGGTCGGCAAGGTCAAGGCTATGTGCAAGTTTATTCAGCAGAAAGTATTTCCTCTTATGACGGACGAGCGTGCCATTGCTCTAGGTGGCAAGCAGGAGGTGTTAGCAGCTATTACAGAAGAGAACCTCGCGCTATTTGTCGAGTCTTGAAATTAGAGTACGCATTTTTCGAACTCCTATTAGATGATCACTAATTGCGGTTGAGAGTAGGAACTTCACGTGCCAGTACGTATGCAAGACCATTAAGAAGCTCCAGTAGAAGAGTGAGAACAAAGGTGGCCGGCCAAAGGATGACGCGCCCACGCCAGTTCTGGAGTCCCATGGGAGAGTGGAGTTTTGTGTTATTTTCAATAATCTAATAGGTTCAATTGCAAGTTCTGTGGTCTTCTAATCTATGGGAGAGGCTTTAGCCGTTTAGAAAACTTATTGGATTTCGTTACTGGAAGTCCAAATATTAGACAATTTATTGGGGTACCATGAAGCTATAGCAGAATAAAAGTACATCCTCGATATAATCCCATATAAGGCCTATCTAATCCTATCACTTACAACCTGCTATCCTCTTCGCCTTTTGTTTTCTTAGACGTGGGCGCTGCTTTGCAAATAAAGATTCCCAAAGACGCACCTCCATTGTAGTTCTCTTATCAAAATCCCGCAACGCTCCCTGCCCATAAGGATAAGACATGCCAAACCCAACCCAAACAATCCGTCCGTGTGATTTTGCAACGAGAGCATGGTGTAGATCGACAACATCACCGTGTAACACACCGCACTCGTGAAGGCGAGCGAGACTCTCCCGCCCAGAGCTTATCAGTTTGGGCTGATGAGAAAGATTTCTGCCCACTAGACTGTAAGAAGGGATGTCCTCGAGGACGATCCCACGGAGAATGCACGCAGATGGAGGCTTGTCCCGGAAATAGCGTCTCCATTGCTGATTCTCGCTACTTATACGATCTTCTCCTTGAATCAGGAAATGTAGATCCGCAGTAGAAGTATACCGGGTTGAACGAAAGGGATCCCGTTGGTGTCGAGAACGGGCTTGTGGTATCTTTGTCAACTCTACGTATCCGTAGCATTTGGGGATCGGAGCCGAAGGTAGATCTTGAAGATGTGCGGTGCGCGCATATGTAGTCGATTCGTGGTCGAAGTTGATTGGGAAGAGGGAATTGTAGATGGGACTGGGAGATATCATCCTCCCTGTACTTGTGCTGCAAAGAAGTGGTGTTAGTAGTGGGGACAAAATTCGAATGGAATTGCGTATACTTGCCACTTTAAGAGCAAAACTTCGCCCACTAGCGGTGATGCGAAATATTCTGGCATGATGTTGTTCCTCAGTTGTCTCGCCAATGATGTCAACAAACTCGATCTCATCTTCCAGGAAGCTGAATTTGTCGAGCGGGATCGATGCTCCCGGCCTTGAGAGGACCTTTCGAAGGAGACTCTACGGTGCCTTTGAGACCCCCGATTTCTTTTTGGTTGTTAGAAACGACAAGTGTCGATTCTGCTGGGTGATTGCGATTACTCCTTGGCTGTAGCGTGTATGTGAGGGAGAACGGAAGATAGTGTGGCAGGGGACATCGTCGTGAGCTTTTATTAATGGAGTCGATCGTAATGACCCTGCGAAGCGGGGGAGGACTTGGATTGTGCTGTCTTCCTCCTCGTTCTCAGGAAGGAATTCGGAGTTGTCGTTGTCATAGCCACCATCCTGCGAGGACTGGAAGTTGGTATAGTCGTCTTTGGGAATGACGGAAGCTGTGCGGCCCTTGTGACTGCCCGCAAGCCCATCGTTTGCACACACTCACTGCTAGCATTGTACGTATCGCCCGCCTCGAGCACCCGCTGAGTCATCTGATTTCGAGGAAGGGGTTTGGATTCGGCGTGGTTGTTGGGTTCATCGTCCCGCGAAGAGCTCGTCTCGATGATATGGTTTCGAAGATGGCAATTGTTGTTTCCCCCGCTCCTGCAAAGGATTTGCCCTGAAGGTCACATCTCAAAGAGGGGTCTTGGTCTTCGAATAGTTCTCGCGTTCCAAGTACTCTGAGGGCTTCTCTTCTTGTTGCTCCTGGAGGTATTGTAGTCATCATCATCGTCGTTGTCAACAGTGGGTGCAGCTACTCCGTGCGCACCCCTTAAAATTTAGCGAAAACACACCAAAAGTCACTCTGTTTAAGAGCTTATAATACAACAAATTTGTACTATAATATATTATAATAAGTGACATAAAAGAACTTTTTAATAAGGTAAATAACTTTTGTACTAGAAATTTTATTATATATAATACCTTTTATTAATTATTTCGGATTCTTTAATATCACTAATAAATTTCTGGTAAGGCTTAAGTACCTTAATACAAAAAAAGGTTATTAGAAATCTAAATTAAAGCAATTCTTTACAATCACAAGATTAAGCTATAGTATTAATTCGATGTGATTTTATTAAAGTGTTATAATATAGTAAAGGTCAGAAGTTGGTGGTTTTGGTAAGGATTTTGGTGGTTCTGGCTGCACCCACTGTTGTTGTCATGCTGCCTCTTCTTGTTGAAGATGCAAGGCTGGCTGCCTGGCACGGGGTGCCTCAAAGTTGGAGCGAGATCAGGTGACCTCCCCCAGCGTCCCGCGGGACCAAGATAAAACTGGATCACGAACTTCTTCTCATGAAAGTACATTTAATCCTTACAACGATATAATTTTCCTTGATTAAGTTCTATTTATTTTCGCAAATTCCAGCCTATGCAACTTAGAGCTACTCAGTCATCCAAGACACAAAAGCAGTCCATAAGTTTGGAGAACTCGGCTCACTCTGTCAGCCCCTTCCTCTATCTTTACATAGTACAAATCTCATTCCTAGAAGCCTCAGTCTATCTAAATTCCAGAGGCTTTATTGCTAACTTGCTTCTTCTGCCTTTACAAATCTAGAAGTCAGATCTGTGCATCACACGCGAACCCCGAACCCCGCACTCCAAACTCCCTTCTCAATATCCTTCACACGGCACACAAAAGTTCCCACTACTTCCATTTCCCTGGTGCCTTCATATCCCCGACGTACCCATCTCGAGTAGACAACGAGGCGGCTCACCCATCCCGTCTGCAATGGCCCAACCCCGTGAAACAATATCCTCATACCTTAGACGCCCGGCCTCCCTTCCGCCTCTATTACAAAGGCAAATTGGGCCAAACTAAAGTTTATCCGGTCAATATCAATGGGAAGATATCAAGGCAGTCAAGGACTGGGACGCTTTCAACCAAATCCCGGTGCGAGCCAAGTTCAGGCATTTGCTATACGAAGACCAGCATAAATCTCTCCCTGCAACCTTGGATCCCCATCGCGAACACAATTATTGTCTCGGAACTATAAGATATCTACAGACGTCGCTGTATATGGGGTTACTAGCGAACGTCAATTTGGCTTTGGAAGCGATTACGAAGATTTTTGAAGAGAAGGAGAAGGAGGACGAGCATGAGTACGGAAGCGTTATGAATCTGGGTGTACTCCCTGGCCCCAGATCCCTAAACTCCATTCCTGATCTCGTAGTGCAGGATATCAGCGAGGTGGGATGGGGAGAGGAGAGATTCGGCGAGGACGAGGACGTGACCGGTGAAGAGCAAGAGGAGGGAGAGGAGGAAATACAGGGTTCTAATTTCGATCAACGTTCTACTAAGGAAGGAAACAACTCGGACTTCGCAAACAAGAGAATCCCGCCAAAAGAGAACTGACCAGTAACGAAGAGTGAACTGACACTTCCTGGGCCGAAGAAGTAGGGAGCAGTCAAACAGAGGAAAGGGTAGAAAGTAGTAGCTTTTCACCCAGCCACCAACCCACCAACCTCTCTCTCTTACAAGCTGATAAACCCCCCATCCTACTCGTTAGAGACATCAAACTGCACTCCTGCTGGAAGCACAGCATGTGGAAGCACGTCGACTCCCGGGGGGCCGACTTCCGCCAAGTGCTCTCGCTGTTGAACTCGTGGCTGTATATCGGCCCAGGAGGAAGGGGTTACTAAAGGTATCGGGGAGTTTTCCGATTCGTACGCGTACGGAGGGGCTAGGGCAGGGAGGGGGAGGGAACGTATCCTTCATCATCGCCGAGATTTTGTGCGCTACTGACCCGCCATCACCGGGGAGAGACCCTGCAGATGGAACTTGCGATGGGAAGCCGAGGAGGATGAATATTGTCCGACTATTGAAGCTGTGGCTTTTTGAGTGATGGACCGACTTCAGCGGAGAAGGGATCTGTTTTCTCGTGAGTTGTCTTACCCTCTGGTTGCTTTGCTAAGGAAGTGGTTTGGCTAACTTGTGCTTCCGACTAGGCCATCTAACTCAGGTCGCCAGAGTTCGTCGCCTTTGCTTCCAGATCGGAAGAGGGTCAGAAGATGATGGCTTTTTGGAGTTATCGATTATGTTCCTATTTTTGGAGTTGGGTGGGGACAAATCTCGTTGCCGGACTTAATAAAAATCTCCAGGAAATTGCGAAAGGGCAAGAAACTGCTATGTATAATGGGATCTGATATTGCGTTATCCTTAATTGGGAACCCGAGAGTGTGGCGATTGAGATAGCGTATCATGGCGCGATGAAGAATTTGCTGATTGTTTCAACTTGTTCCTTCGAAGGTGTAAAGGAAGGGATGTCTTTCCGAGTTGGTCCCTCGAGCAGACGGATCAGATATTATCTCCTCACTCAGTGTTCATGATGGGTTTGTTTGCTTGCAATGCTGTCTTAAAACCACTTAAGTTAGACGAAGAACTTTCTCCGAACCTATCGCAGAATCAGAGCGTGGCGGAAAACCCCATGTGCCGGAAAATTAAACGAATTTCAATATTCACAAGTTGCTGTATAAATAGAACTCGTGCGGTGAGCTTATTATTAAGTTAAGACATAAAAAGTTTTTGTTGTAGTTGATTTAAAGAGGACATGGTGGAGAAAAATCCGCGATCCTTGCGATCTCATTGGTCGTTTCCGGCAAACCAGGTTTTCCGCAACTCAGGGACGGACATTACTTGCCAAAATGCTGCTGCAACTCGTCTGGGACCTTCATAAAGATCTCCTCCTGTAGCGTTGCAGCTAGGAACGCAGCAACGACGTCCATTTGGTAGACTTTCCAGTTATGTCTTGCTGCCATAGCGAGAATAATTCTGAGGGCATCGAGTCGAATCGTTGGTGCAAACGTCTCTTCATAGTTGATCTTATGCTTCTGGGTAAAGCTTCTAGCTACAAGTCGAGCCTTGTATCGCAGTATGCGTCCATTTTTGTCCTTCTTAAGGTCAAATACGATCTTTGCATCAACAACTTCTTTCGTTTCCAGATCGTCCATGTTTCTCTCGATGCGCTTTCCTATGTTTGGGGAGACCCGACAATCACTGAACCCATAATAGTCTGTGAGAAGCTGGCGTCTTCAAGACTAGAGCCGCCAGAACTCGTGCAATTTGATCTCCAGATTACCTCAAACCTAGCTGCCGTGCTTCGACAGCTTCAAGACAATGGTGCAGACGATGGTGTTGTTCCGTTAGGAAGGCTGCGCGTATTCTGGGCAGATGCCATCAGTTTTAATCAGAGAGATGAAAAAGAAAGAGGACATCAGGTCCGTTTGATGAGCAGGATCTACAGGCAGTGCTTAAGAGTCTGCATCTGGCTTGGGGAAGCTTCTGATGACAGCGAGGAACACATGAATCTTGCTATGGAGTTTGGTTCCAAGTTGAATAAAATTCCCGGTCCAGGTCCGTTGCCAAGATCTGCGTTCAGGGACTTAACTCTCGAAGCTTTCACTTCCATGGAGAATATATTTGGCAAAGCGGCGGTAGAGCGCAGCATGTCTTTGGTGTCTTTCTTCTGGCGCCGATGGTTCCGACGTCTATGTGTTTCATGGTAACCACCAATGCGAGCCTTTCATGAATTGGACGTCTATTTCATCAAACTTGACCAATTAGATACTCTAATTCGTCAACTACACGTTTTGCGAATTCAACTATGGGGTTCGTATTTCTCTGTGGAACTGATGAATCGACTCTTGAGTAGCTATACAAGTTTAAATTAAGATATTATCTTGATCCAATAGGAGTATCTATTAATTATAACTATAGATCAATTAAACACAGTTTCTTGGGTCATTAAAAATTAAAGAAAGAGGTTGGTCGGTGTTAATGCCAACCCCCTTATTTAAGATTACAGCCCCTGTGTAAGCTTACGATTCCCATAGAGATCGACCAATTAGATAGTTGAACTCGGAAAAGATGGAGTTAGTCAATTACATAGTCAATTAACCAATTTAATAGTCCAATTCATGGAAGGCTCCTTCGGGTGTAGCGCTGTGTGGCTCGAATCGGTAGCATGGGGTCATCTTTAGAGGTTTTTATATTTCGGCTTCGAACCAATATCTCTACTCTCGAGGTCCATAGTAGAATCCCTGTTAGAAAGCTCCGACGAGGATGATGTTTTCTTGATTCTTAGAGCTCTATTACTTTTATAATCTTCTTCTTCTATGAAAAAAGGCTTATCCAATATACTCTACTTGCCACTTATTATCCATCCATTCCTCAATCCTGTCAAAATTCCGGCATTTATGCTGTGACCTAAAATTCGCTCGTATACCCTCCGGCGACTCCGGATCATTAAGCATAAGAATGGGCGTCACATCCGCGAAACACATTAGGGCCAGGCGTAGAGTTTCAATACAGTGATCAACGTGCATTCTGTTGCCCACTGCCGTAGAGTTAAGTTCTGTGGGCGGCATGGCGTAGCGGCCAATTTGCATCCAGGTATACTTGCGGACAAGGTTCTAGAGAAAAGGGGTTAGTATAAATAAAAGTACTGCAAGAGAAAGGGAAAACATACAAGACAGTGTAATTGGTGGAATGCTTCGATTGTGGCCACGTATCCAGGTCCAAATTCGCTGGGCACGCGCACTAATTTGGAGGGGTCTATTTCGTTAAAGAGCGAAATCTTATCTTCTGGAATTATGACACCGTGTTCTGTGGCTATATGTAAGTTTGTCAGATGATGTTTACAAGGTGCGACTTACTGAATGTCAAATTTTCCCAAGCTGCTTCTCGTTCTGGTGTGGGTGGCCCTCGATAGATATTTTGGACACCAAAGGCGTTGTTCCAAGTTGTTTCTTGGTATTCGACTACGTCTGCTTCTATAAGCGGGGCTGTTTGTTTCCGCTATAGTCAGTGGTGACTTTGGGAGGCATTTTGTTTTCGGACTTACACCAGACTGACGATTGAATCGCGAGCTTCTGGTTTGATGATGATTTGTGATTAAGGATAACAAGCATGATCAAGGTCGCTGCTGTTAAGATTAAGATGATGATTGAACATAGAAGCGCGACAGGGTACCATCTCCCAAACATGTAGGTTTTCCAGCCTACAGAGGTGAGAGTCTGACCGGGGAAATTGACGTCAGTGTCCGTTGAGCTCCTTGAAGACTCATCATCGGAGAGCAGAGGCGAAAATGATGCTTTCTGTTTTTCCATAATTTCTCTCGGTGCCAAGCAAAAAGGGTTTGAGTCAAGAAATGTTAAGGGTAGTAATGGAAGAGGTGATTCAAGTAGGAGGCAGAAAACAAGAGAAAAGCCTTAACCGCTAGCTCACAGCTACATCATCCTTTACACATGGGAGGGTATGACGAAGGACTAGTGAAGTGAGACAATAGCTTGTCAGCAAGCTCCTTATGCTAGAATAGACACGAAGACGTTTCGTCATCGAATTGTTCATTGTTCCGCCATGTTGCGATACAGCCAAAAAGTTAGCGTTATATAAGTCTCACTATATAGGTCTCCTGTTAAGTGAAGGGGTTCGGCTGAAGGTAATCAGCTGACATATCTCATGCAAACTCCTGGCTTTCCCTATCGCTATGCAACATTTCATTTGTTACAGCCGTAAATCATTAATCTTACAGTAAAATCCGTCTTCTGTTCAACAGTCTTTCAGCTGAGAGCGCCTACCTTCATTGTAAGGCTGGCCATCACCTATAACGTGAGTCGTGGCGTAATGCGTCTAGTGGCGTAATGCGTCTAATTGTGGGGAAACTCCGAACAAAATCTTCAATTACTCAACATCAACTATAATACAGTCTCCTATTTCACTCTCAGAATCATCTTGACCTTCTTCTTCAACTTCTTCCTCACTCTCTGCTTCGTACGACCTAATCTTGGCCTTGGTTTTCCTCTTTTTCTCCGCCTGCTTTTTGGTAGCTTTTTCGGCCGCAACCACAGCATCACATAATTTTTGCGTAGAAATATGGAAATGACCCTTCAAAACCACCCGTTTTCCCTTTGTACGTGTCGTCCGTTGCTTTATTATCGATCGGAGGTTATCCGCATCATGTTGGTGGACCCTACTTTGCGCTCGTAGTTGCTCAGTTCCAACCGTAAGTTTTTGGATATACTGACGGACCGGGGTTAAAGGCATCGTACAAGCTTCAATTGTTGTATTTAAGAGCTCATTTGCTGCTCGTAAAGTTGCTTCGTCCGGCGGTGAACTGTTGATAAAGACTTGGTCGAAAATATCAAACTGGGTTGGTGTTTTCGGCCTTTCTGGCTCCGGGGTAGGGTCTCTTTCCATCGTACGAAGTGCTCTCTGGGGGTTGAATGGAATCATTCCAGATCCACGCCATGCTGATTCAATATGGAAATGATTAAAAACCTCCGAACGAGCCTGAATATATGCCTCCATCCATTCGAACTTCTGTATTCGTACGACCTGTGCCTGGCTGAGGTGGGAGAGTGCTGCGGTCAGCCGCTTCTTTAATGGACCGAAAATCGCAACGTCGAGTGGTTGAAGCAAATGCGACGTATGTGGAGGAAGGATTAGGAGGACGATTCGATTCTGAAGACAGTGAGCAATAAAGCTTCCACTAATATGGGAATCGTGGCCGTCGCAAACAAGGAGACGGTACTGGCCGTCAGCTTTCGTACGCGTTACTGGTTCAAAGACGCGTTTAAGCCACTCTAACCCATGAAGATTACTTGTCCAACCCTTTGTATTTGCTGAAAAGAACCACTCGTCCTGAACTTTAGGAGGAATCCAGTTCTTAAGGACGTTTTTGCCTTTGAAAATACCGAATGGAGTGATAGCTGTTCCATCCCCGCAGATGCATTCAACCATTGAAACCCACTCCTGACGACCCGGATGTGCTTGATGTTTCGTACGAAGGGTAGTATCGATGATAATCCGTGTTGATTCCATTGTTCCAATCGAAAATCCAGACTCGTCCATATTGTATGTGTTCTTTTCTAAGATTTTAAACTCCCGAACAATGCTCTGGTACGCGTTAAACCACGCCTCCAAGACTGATTTTGTTGCCCCGTCCATTCGTACGGAGTCAATTCGACGTCCAATAACAACTGTAAGGTGTGGATGTCGTTTTATAAATCGTGGAACCCAGTCCTGACCAAGCCTGTAGTGTGGTGGGAGTTGAAGGGCGTCAAGTGAGGGGTCGTCCAAATTGTAAGTCCGCTTCGTACGAATCTCTTCAGCGAGTTCCTTTAACAACCAATGCCCTGGCGAATATCCACTGATCGTTAACCTCTTAATCCACTTAAGAAGAACCTTCTCTTGTGCGGACGAAAGTTTTTGTTGTTTCTGGCGGGCCTCAGAACGCGTTAAGCCTCCATGGACGCGTCGCGTCACAGTATCCTTAGATATCTTTAGGACTTTTGCAGCTTCGTACGAAGACTTATATAGTCCAGATTGAATTCCTGAAACTGCTTTAGCAACTAGAGTATCAAGCTCTGCCGCGGTTTTGCTTCTGTTTCTTACCATTGTTGAGTTATTTGAAGATTAGAAGGGTGGTCCCCCGCAATTAGACGCATTACGCCACTAGACGCATTACGCCACGACTCACGTTACTGAGGGGAATTGAAACAACTTAACTAACTATAGACTCTTAATCTACCTCATAACTAAACCCAATCTAGTAACCTCTGCTTGTATCCCCACATAATTATATATTACTACCCCCACTCGGCAGACTCTACCAACTCTTATAAAAGAAGTTTTCACAAACCGGTATCGTATTACAGTAACTAACAGACATTAAGACCTTCTGCTACAATATATCTATAGACACAATCTAGTAGCTATAAATTCTCCAAAGCCTAATTCAATAATGTTTGGTCGGTCATATTACTGTAATAAGCTCCAAAGATTCATAGAAAAGCCTTGGTATGATACATTTTCAAAGTTCATATTTACAGAGAAAGAGCTCTTCATCGGCATTCATCGTTTCATCAACAGTCAGCAATTGGAGGCGAAAGTTCGGCCGTGCCTAGACAAGCAACTACTAGGTATCGGCATCAAAATTGGCTGACATAGTTTGTGCTGAAATCATTTTGGCGCGAAAGCAGAACGTCAACTGTACTGTATCGCCCGCTGACATTACGAGAGAGCATGGACTCGATATACTTGACTGTGAAAGGCCCGTTGCGTGTAAGGCATATAAGCAGCTCAGACCCCACCCCAGCTGCCGGCTCCCTATTTTAAACACTATCATTATTACTTAAACAGCATCTCTATCTAAAACCACTATATCTTGATTTCTTAGAGATCGAATTCATCATGAAAAACTTTCTCAGCACACTTTTCCTCACTGCAGTAGCAACTGGCGTTCTCGCTGTGCCCTTATCTCCGAACGCCCTCGATAGCAGAAGCCTCGCGGCCAAGACGGCCTATACTGTTGATGCATATGGGAAAGAGATTGCAGCTGCGGATGCAGTCGGGGTGCTTGGCAGAAGCCTCGCGGCCAAGACTGCCTATACTGTTGATGCATATGGGAAAGAGATTGCAGCTGCGGATGCGGCCGAGGTGCTTGGCAGTAAGAAATCATGAGCGGTAAGTGAAACAGAAGACGGCACAGGAAGTCTTTGAGTTAGCTACTAATACACTGTGCTAGACAAAACCGAAACTGATATTTAGCAAGATATTTGCAGGAAATGTGATATTTCAATGGGTAGATAAGAAGCTGTAAACCACGAAACTTTACTTTGAGAGAAAGACAAGGCTGTGATGTACCTAGGTAGTCATATGTATTTAGAGTTTAGATTTTCTCCTATATTTGCGCCAGTATAAGCTCATGTGACTGGCCGGACGATACTGCTGGAGACAATTGACGACAAAATTTCCCGGAAAGAATGTTTCAACCTCCTCCCACCTTGCCAGCGAAGAGTGAATCGTGCTGCAGCCGTGTTGCTAGAAGGTGACACTTCGAATCGACCTTGCTGCAACAACAAGTCGACGACAACGTTTTGGGACAATGTCTCCCAAGATTCTAAGAAGTATTTTTCCGTGTCTTTAAGGTATAAAGCGAAGCATACTAACACCTTAGCTCCCAAAAGGCTAGAAGTCCGCGACCATATAAAACTCCGGAGCAACCCAAAAGAGTTTGCCTGCTGGCCGCTCTCCATATTCCACGTCCCCCCTCCTGCCTTTGCCACGCACCTGTGCAACGAAGTCAGAGTTTGTTATCTCTATCCAACTATACCCTTCTGTACTGATGGCAACTCCAGCACCCCTCGCCGCATCTAGTCCAAGTGGTTGGGAGAAGGTATGCCAGGAACCCGTGGGTACCATCTATGGGCCGGAGGACATGATTGGTGGATGGGTGTCGAAGCAGAAGAAACGAAAGGCGAGCTCTGGCCTGCCACTGGTTGGGTGGATGGGACGCAAGGAGAATGGTAGAGTTTGGAAGTTGGGGTTAGCGGGAGTGGTAATGATGACAGGAGTGGCTAGGGGCTGCAAAGTAAAGGTTTGGTTGAGAGTGGGGGGTAGAGATGACCATGTCGACTGCTGAGCCTGAATGACCTGGATTGCCATAGTCATCTCTTGATGACACATGGTGAGTTGGTGTGAGATGTGCGATCCTGTCCTGAAGGGAAGACACCAGTTGGACCAATGACCCCAATGGGATTTCAGTCATCTTCATAGGTAGTTGTGTAGGTGGTGGAGATAGGCTATCGAATATGTCATTTGCTGACGGGTTGTAACTTGCTTGGAGTTTCCCCTGTAGCTTCGAATGCTTTTTTCTTGGAGTTGCTTGATGCAAAAACCATGAGGAGACTTGGTCGGGGTTGACGGTGTCATCTCGGAGGTCCTTTTGCGTTGTTGATGCCTCATCACCCAACCTTTCAAGTCGGTATTCTCTGGCCAGTGGATGTCATATGCAGCCAGCATCGCTTGTACTAATTGGCCAAAGTGTTCCATGGTCAACTGTTCCCAGCAGAGAGTCAGCATGTCCGAGACGGTCAGCTTTCGACAGCTGCCTCAACCTCTCGACCAGCAAACATCTACCAAGGGCTCGCATTTTAGCACAATTTGGGAGACGGTGTTTGTTCGCGGTTGAATGAAACTTCTCCTCAACGCGCCACGTTGACATATATCGTAATAGAACCATCGAAATCTCTATCAACAAAGGTCACGAGCATAACGGGAGATTTTGCAACGTATTACCACTCTACATGACATTAGATAGTACTAACTGACCTCAGACAATTACGTCCTTTTATCCATCGACAACAATGGCATCTAGCGGGAAAAGGGCGCTGTGGACTACCTTTCCGAATTTAGACAAATCCAACGGCCATAATGCCCCGGTATGCCTACCCATCCTATATCTAGAATCGTTACTGACATAACGACTATGATTAGGGACAACCAAACCGTGGTGATCGCAGTCCTAAAGACAGGGTCGGTCCGGAAGAAAATCCATATGTAATGAGGGGATTAGGCACACAAAATGCAATGCCTTTACCAAAGACCGGATTCGGGGGCATCAAGCCTTGGGGGTCTTTGAAGCCGCTGGATTTTGTCCGGTTCGGAGATCTGCAGATCGATAAGGACAGACTGGTGCACGTCAACCTCGAGGGAGGGGTCGTCGGGCTGGCACTAGTGATAGAGATTAGAGAGGACACGAATAGTCGTCACTATTTCAATCTTATGTGGGCCTACAGCAGGAAAGATATTCCGAATAGCTCTAGTTGGCCGGACACTTCTTCTTATATGCTCAGTACCCATGTGGAAGCTCACAAGTCGGACGTTATAATAGATAATGCGACGGCGGAGGAGATAGACAAATTTTGTCCGACACACATCTACTCGTTCGCAGCTAATAGAATTTGCAAGGCTGATCGTCAATACTCCTGGATGAAGCCGTTCATACAATTGACCTTGGAGGACCTTGAGGCTTAGAAAAGACAGGGTAGATAATATTAGAAATACCGATGAATTCTTATGATCGAGAATCATAGTAATGTTTTGGATCTGATCAAATTTTAATGTATTTTACGAATCATGGTGTGTGCTGCTGGTCTCATTATCAGGATTAAGTTAGGGCATTTTGCTACCTTCTTTTAATATTGCTACGCTTGTGGTACTTTCTTCGGCTGATGCTGAATCGGTCGTAATAGCAATAGATAGAGGACGACAAGGGAGATTATGCTTCGGGTAAGGTGTTATCTTAGAAGACAAATTAGGAACTATTATACCTAACTTCTGACTTTCGACACGTGTCGGCATTTTGTTGATTAAATTTTGTGTGTCTTGTTCCTTCGAAATCTTCTCAGCGTGGTCTGGTTTTTGGAGAATACGATTCCTCGTATATATTACATCGAAATAGCCATCTCTACAATATTAACAAGGTCTGCGTCTCCATAAGCATTCTCCCGGCCGTGTTTGATTGGTATCGACTTTGAGCTGACATTAGCGAAGGTTTTGATAAATCTGTAGTGCTCACCTTGAACTTTTTTATCACTTTGGAGTTCCCGCTCTGCGAAGAAAAATCGAACTTGGAAAATATTAGACATACATAATTCTTCAATCGGACCCGTGACCCGTTCACTCTGGGCGCCAAATATGACCTCGCCAGGATAGAGCTTGCATATAAAAAATCAGTCTGGAACTGGTCGCGTAATTTTCGGCTGCTGGATAGGGGCTCGCTTCATCAAGCAGGGCTAGTCCATTTCCAGGCATTATTAGACACGTGATTTATGCGATCTGAGCTCCCGTCCCGTCGTTCCAACCTCCGAAATACTGGTAACGCGCGCTCCGCACGCCGAGGCCCTGAAACATGGCAGGGTCAAACCTAAGGTGGCAGAAAACGGGGCATGAGACAAGTGACCTGGAGGGAGCCATAAATCACGTGGGTAAGTTGAGAAGACAGCTAGTAAGGGGGACGTGTGGTCAAGATAATGGGTGGTTATAAAATCAGGGATTTTGTTATAGAGTTTCTATGAGAGTACCACAGTCCAACAACACGTGATCAATTCTTATTTGGATAGACAGCTTCAACTTCAACTGGCAAGAAGGGTGTAGCTTTGCAAGTTGAAAATACTCCATAACCTTGCACCCGTTGTCGGCCTCCGCTTTTGTTCCCCCATACAGAGTGCTCGCCAAACCTAGAATAAAAGTTAATTTCAACTCCTCTCCCTTACCCCGCTGTTTTGCAGTTTCCACTAGCAAGTTTGAGTTAGGAATCCACATATCCAAACCTGCATACCTCAGTTGTGTCGTGATGGATCCGCGTTGAATACTCCGGTTTTGTGCCGTCTCGGACTTATGATGCACCCGCCCTTGCGCTTCTTGGACGGTGTTGTCGTCGTACCGTGTGAAGGGTTTCCAAGATGATACACACCGCGCATGCCAAATGAGTAGCCAGGCTCTTTACCTTCCATTGGTATCCCAGTACTGACAATTCAACCGCTATTGAAGCTTGGCTGCCGAAGTTGGATATATCGTACCTGGCATTCGGCACAACCCCGCCTTCAGCCATCATAGACGGGTTGTATGCATAAGGGAATGGATCGTCTGCGGTGAGGGTTTTTCCGAGGAATACTAAACCTTCATCATCCTCGTCTCCAAGGTCGTCTTTGACGGCACCTAGCGTTGCCTTGGTTCTGAGTATGGAGTAGCGATTCGGTTTCGTAAACTCCTTCCACGGGCCAGACTTGAGCAAGCTATCCAGGCTCTGTCCGCCTCGGTGGATAGCAATATACCAACAGTCCAATTCCCATACGCGGTTGCGTTGCCCAAAGAGTGGCCGTCTATGTCCCCAAGCAACCAAAGAAGCGCCTAGGTCGGCTCCCCTGGTGTCTTATGGCACAAAGTATAGTTCGACGATCCCTTTACCCACGTGTATTAGTGGGGTTTATATTGGTTATATTGCTCGGAAAGGATGCAACTGCATCTCGGCCTCGTGGGCGAAGGCCGAAATGCCGTTCGATCGGCGTCGCAGGAATGGCACTAGAGCTGCCGGATAGGCATGTTATATTGGTAGTCGGGGTTGCGGATCGGTTCGAGAGTCGAGTTGGTGGAATGGAATGAGTGGAATGCGACGATTCCAAGTCACCCGCAGGAGAGGTGGATTGGAATATTCGGTTGTAGTGTAGATGAGGAATCATCTATGCTGGTCAAGGGGCTGGCTGGGTCGTCTATGTCGTCGATACGGGAAGGTGATGTTCCAGATATATCGACATTTGCAGTCGATTTTGTAGAGCGCCTGGTTCGCATCATTGGAGTTGATTGCGTTAACAGGATATTGAAATGGTTCTTCTCGTAATATTTGCGTCAGTAGAATGGGGGAGCTTGAGTTGGAAGGAAGAAAAAATATATGATAGGTGTGTCTCTCGACACAATTTGATACAGAGGCTCCTGCGATTTATTTCAGTTTTGTAAAAGCCAGGGTTCAAAGGACGGGATATAGTGGTATATGTTAGAGAAGACGACTTATCTCGAAGTAGAGGCCTTGTTATCTTTCGTTTCTATGACGTAGGTTCGAATACTGAGTTTGAATACCCCTCATCTTGAAGCCATGTCCTTGTTAGTGAATCCATTAACCATTGGAAGGCACAAATTCTGGCGTTGTTATTACCTTTACGGCAGATAGAATAAAGCTTATTAGCTGCGCTAGCGGTTTCATGTTTGACAGCTTTCGTAACTGAACAGCATGGTCGGGAGCTGATCGGGTTCGAATATCATAATGGCGAATCACTGCAGCCGTAAGAGCAGAAGTGTCTGCAAGGTGACGAAAAGTTAGGAGGCCTATTTTGTAGCGATCCAAACAACTAACTTTGCTTTCTCTATGCAGCTATCGTTTCCCGCTCAAGTCCCTTAAGCCTTCCCATTTCTACGAGCAGTCGCTCGTCTGGGCGGAATTGGAGATCCTCCATCGTAATGCTTTGCAAAAGATGGAGTCCTTGCGAAGACCGGAGTCGTGATAGTTGGACATAGTTAGAGCAGTATTTCTTGTGAGCATCTTGGCCTCTAGCACTTGGGTCGTGTTTAAGGTCAAGAACCGCAGTCGTGAGCGTGGATCCTTGCACTTATCTGTCAGGCCAAATGCGGGGCACATAGGCACCTGTCTCCTTCGCACAGAGTGTCCTTTGATGGCGATAGACCTTTCTAATGGGAAGACAGGGATGATCTTGGCATCGAGGTCGTCGAACTTAGAGTGCTCTGAATTGTCTCGCTGGAATAAAACACACGATGGAGGTTTTGTGCATAAGATGTACAATCAGGTGAAATTGAAGAGCGCCACTTTTCGCTTAATTTACCGAGCAAACTCTAACGCCTCCACCCACATATATCTCTTAATTATCTATCATGCCTCGTGAGCCAAAGACAACACGAAAAGAGCTTACCCCTACTCAAAAATCAAATATCTGGACTCTCCACGAAGAAGGATATAATGCGTCTCAAATTCACAGCAAAACTAGCTACCCCCGCTCTACGATTCGTTCTTTCTTGAACCGACATACCTTGAACCCTGTTAAAGGGTTTGAAAACGAGCCTGGAAGAGGAGCTATGCGGAAAGTTAAACCGCAAGGGGAAAGGAACCTTTTGAGGATTTCAAATCAAGATACTCGTATGACTCTTAAAGCTCTCGCCACGCCGTCAAAATCAGGGGTAAAGCTCCACCCTCGTACAGTAGCCAAAATCCTCAAATTCCACGGCAAAGCAAAGCGCCGGCCTCGCAAGAAACCTTTCCTTACCGAAGACCACAAACGACGTCGCCGTATACACTGTAAAGCGGAAAAAGCTATGAAACGAGACAATCGGAAGGTATGTTGGAGTGACGAGGTTACCTTTGAAGTTGGAGAGAGTACGTGTACGTTTTGGGTTACTCGTGGCCCCGGGAGAGAAGAGGAGTACGCTGAGAAGAATTTACGGCCTACTTTTAAGAGTGGGCGAACAACTGTAGGTGTATGGAGTTGCTTTTGCGGAGACGAAATGGGGCCGTTATATATGCTCCCAGAAGGCGAGAATATGACAGCTAAACCATATAAGTGGGTGCTTCAAACACTCTTATTCCGTTTTACGAAAGGATGAGGCGAAAGTACGGGAAAGAGGTAGTGATGCAAGAAGATAACGCTCCGTGGGACACAGCGAATGCTATTAAGAATTACTTGGAGAATAAGAAGGTTAATCGTATGGTTTGGCATGCACAATCTCCTGATCTTAATCCAATTGAGAATCTTTGGAAATATATCAAGGATATGATCTCTAAACGAATGCACAGAGTGAAATCAGCAAAGGAAATGAGAATAGTATTGAAAGAAGTGTGGCCTTGTATTTGACAAAAATTTCCTTTTAAAATTGTGTGATTCTGTACCTAAGAGATGGGAAGCATGCTTGAACACACGCTGCAGGAGATGCAAGCTTGCAGGCGTGTACCATCCTTCCTAACCCCGAACTTATCAACGGATTGACGCCCCTTCTCACCGCATGCTTGTACACTGCACCTGAACTGAGGAGCAAGCGTCACGGCTTCTGGTGACTCTGGCGTTATTTGTCGCTTACTTGGGAGTTCTCTCGATAGTTGTACAGGCATAGAGTTCAGGAACGGGTCAAAGGCTGGCATAATTGGAAAATCCCTCTTTGTTTTTGGATAAGGCGAAAGTTCCCAAACATACAGGTAGACTACCCCGCACCAAATCAAGGTAGGAAGATACTACTGCACACGGGTTTCGTAGACGTGAGCAGTTTATACTAACTATTCTCATCTTAACAAAGTATGCAAGTGGTAGAGGAAGAACGTATATTGATTCACGACAGTCGCCTAGTATTTTGTCGTTGCGCAGCGGAAAGCTTCAAGTTCTAGCTTAAACGGCACGGTCCGCTAAGCCAAAACAGGAAAATCACGTTCGATCTGATCTTTTTCTGGAAAGCTCGGCAAGGGGTTTGGTGGTGCGCGCCACTTCGACCGAGGCCGATTGTCCGCCTAGTCGTGCACGGGCCACAGTGCCTAAATTCGGTACTGTGGCCCGCGCACGATCAAGGAGGCATAGTCTAGAGGGCTGGAGGCCAGTTTCTGTAAAGGGGCATGCATCATTCGAGGTTTTGGCTATCATGTCGCTCTAGAATGCTCAGAAAGTGGACTTGGTCAGGAAGAAGACTACGTCGACTGGTTTCAACGAACAACGCTCGCCTGCGGCGCCCAAGATTAAAAAGGGGACGAGATAATGGGAGTAGCAGGCCGAGTTTTTTATATTGAACAGAAGTGACGCAACTAGTGAGAAGCTCCGACCTCTACATGTGCTGAGAAGAAGTGGTAGCTTGAGGTTTCGTTCGTGAAATCAATTTTGCTGCACCATCCGCGGCCCTCATGACAGCCTCCTCCTTCGTCAAACATCCTCCCACCGTAACAACTTCAATATTATTGATCTTAATTGAGCACTGATACACATGATTATTACTCTCCTCAAACCCAACGATGTACTCGATCTTGTCTGGCCCAGTCAAGCGTTCAAGCGAGGCTTTGGGGTGGACAACATCGATGCCGTCAGCCATTATGCGACGTAAATATGGCAATACTCCAATGCGCTCTGCGAAGCGTTGGCAGTCCGCGAGAGTTCCCCCAGTATCCACAAAGATTGCTCCGAAAACGCTCTCAATAATATCGGAGAAAAACTTCTCTGCATCCAACTGAGCGAGTAATGCCCATGGATAGAGTCGGTCGTACTTCAAACAGCGCTCTATGTCTCGACGGAGCCGCTGATGACGCTTGACGCAGGCCTGTTGCGCCTCTGTAATCTCTCGACCGTGACGCCTCATAAACTTCCAGAGTTCGATTTTTTCCTCTTCATGCACTTCGTAGAATGTTCTCCCCCCCTCTTGCTGGATATGAACGGCATCTTGCATCAAAGATACTTCCAAGCAGAGGAATGCCAGCAGATCGGCATTAACTAGCGCTGCCTTGATCTGCGACATGCTCCCATGTGAACAATTTGGGGTTTCTTCGAAAATTGCTGTGACGACAATCATATCTAGTACTGCGTCGCCCAAGAACTCAAGCCTTTGGTATGACTCTGTGAGCGTGTCCCTTTCACAGGACGAATGGGTTAGGGCTTCCTGGAGCAGAGGTTTATCCAGAAATTGATGATCAATAAGCAGTTCTGCCATTGTATTGATGGGTGAGTTCACCAATTTTGCACTGCGTGGATGTGCACCAGGGCCGAAAACAAGGGATGGGGTGCGGATGTCGGGGAGAAACGTGTGTGTGCATCCTCTCGCGGCAGATAAGCCTCCATCTAAGAATGCTGCTCCAATAAGAGCCTCGACTACATCTGCTAGGGTCTTCGATGAAACAGTCCGTTTGCCTGCGGAATGGATCTCTAACTGGGAGATCAGTGGGTAAGTCCATCTCTTGCCTGTAAAAGGTTTGGTTAAAATAAACGAATCGAGGCCGGTATCCAAAGCTGCCCTCGCCAGACGTGAATTCGACACAAGTCTAGCCCTACCTTCCGAGAGATAACCCTCGTGCCAATTCTCGTGATCGACGAAAAGCTGAGTTGACACGATGAATTTCAATATTGAGTCTCCCAGAAATTCGTATCTTTGATAGTTGGTAGCCGACTGGGTTGAAGACGCACTGATAGCCGTAATCACGCGGTGGATATCCCGGAACGGAACATTCTTGAGAATTGTCTGGCAGAGCTGATATGCCACCATAACCACTTCTATACGCTGCGTGATCGCCGGGATGAAAAGGCTAAATCGAGCCTGCTCAATAGGCAAGAGATCAACCGTACAAGTCTTCGCCAGGAATGATCGCACTTCTCCGGGAGGATTCTCGCTCCACTCCCCACGAGCTAGGTCGGTCGATTTTTCAGATAGCGTACCGGCCTCCAGGAAGTTTCGCTTGGGTAGCGGAAAACACTCCACTTCAACTTGGGTCTCTGCTCCCTCCGAAGGTTGAGCGCGCCATCGATGGAATATGTGGGGAATGCCGAAATACAAAGAGCTTCGTACCAGGCCGCGGGGAGAGATCGCAGGGTTCAAGTAGAACTCTTCCAGAGCGAGCCGGCGTCCTCGATTCGCAGACAGCCGCGTCTTAAATTGCTGCTCATTGATGTTTGGAGTGAAGAGTACGACGAAATCCTTTCGATTATCAGGTCGCTGATCTGAATGCGTCGATCGAAGTAGGGTGTGCATAATGGCCTGCATAAGTCGAAGGCTCTCGGAGCAGATTGCGGCCACCTGCTGCGCAGCTCCTGGGCGAACCTCAAAGGTAGTCTTGCTATCCGAGTACAAGGTAAATGGCTGAATGCAAGGTATTGCCAAAGGTGTTGTCAGAATAATCACAGCTTCGTCTCCATCTTGTTTCTGGATAGAGATGATAGTCTGATTTGGTTCGGGGGATGCCCACGCCTTTGCCAAACCGACCCAGGGATTGAGCTGTTCTGAAACCTCCATTGTCGAAGGCAGTTCTTCTCGTGCATCTCTCACCACAACCCCCTCCCGATTCAAGGGGAGGAGATTATTATTGACGAGGCCCGCCTCGTACAACGCGACGCATGCCTGGAATGCGGCGTCCTTCCTTGCCGCACGCTCTGTTCGCCACCATTTACGTCCGTTTGTGCATCGTACCGATGTACTGATAGAGTTCGGGAGAATCGCAGTCCCGTTAATCCGATGGGTTTCTGCGTCTTCTACAAAAGTAAAAGCGGGACGGAGATCAACATATCGTTGATGAGGAAGCATGGCACAGAAATGGTAGAGATGTGCTACCGCCGACTCAGAAGTTAAGAGTGCCCTAGAATTTGGAGTCAGTATAGCTCCAAAGTGGGTCCTCAGTCGCTTACCCAGTGGATTCGATTCGGAATTCGTCCTCGACGTCTTCTTGAATGTTTTCAAGGTCGGAAACTTCCTGCAACAACCTGGCATCATTTTGATAAACTCGGAGCATTTCCTCCTCCAATTCTTGCCAGCTGTTGAGAGATGCTGAGACATCATCATCGGCAAGCATGATGGCGAAGGTTGATTTTTCTTGCCTAGCTCTCCCTCTTCTTTGGATGAATGATTTCAGGTTAGGTGGTTTGTCGAAACAGATTACCAAGTGACACGCGGTGATATCAATCCCCTCTTCTGGACGTCAGTGGCGATAATGAGATTCGCCCGCCCTTGCCGGAAGTCATCCAACGTTCTGGACTGGTCACGCGGGTCGAGCAGCTCGCCAATATTCTGCTTCCGGTTGGCACTGTTCGACAAGCCAACGTAAGGCGCACAGCGGAATCGGTCCCTTGTCTTCGGGTGAGTGGATAGTAGTTTGGACATGACGCTGACCGTGGCGCGCTGGCGGACGAATATCAGTCCAGAAAACTTGCCATGCTCTTCTTTGGTGAGGAAAGATATCAAGCTGTTGACCTTGGTGGAGATTGAGGATAATCAACAGTGGTAAGATCAGGTCCTTGTTCGGTCCTGGGCACTTGAGTGAGTATGCCGAGAAGATAGGCTTTCTCGTCATTTCCTAATCCGAAAGAGATCTCTTCATTGATGTGGACCGTTTTCTGTAACTTTCGAATCGATTCCGCGATAAAATAATCAGCCGCCCACTGTCCTAGCTCATCATAAATGTGCCTGGCTTTGCTGCAGAATTTGTTCAGCTGCTCCGCACAGTAGGTTTTACCAGACAAGAGTAGCTTCCTTAGCTTCCAGCTGCTCTGAGGTTCGGCCTTCAACTTAAGAATGTACGGATCCTGCTGAATATCCATCGACATGCAAATAGAGATCAGGCCTTGGAGTGCGCGACTACTACAGTGCCAGGTTTCGTCCGGTGGTGGTGGGTAAGTGAGCTTGATTAGCACTGGGCGATGAACATACTTTAACAACTCTTGACGTTGGAGGCGGGGCGTTCTAGTGATGGAATCGAGATTTGCTTCAATAGTTCTACATATGTCAGTAACAATACTCAATAGGGTATGGGAACGAACGGAAGCTCGCTCAGCTTTGATCTGACAATAGGACTGGCTGTTAGACCCAAAATATGAGGGACTCCATGGCGACCCTGCTCTCTAATCGTAGGATGGTAAAAGTCACGCATAATTTTGTTTGCTGGATGCCCCCGCGCACAATGATGAGCTTGCGACGTCAGAGAACAGCGTCAGGGGACCTGGAGAAGCAACTTGCCTTCATCAAAGATCAATAGCGCCAGCTTCCACATTCCTACGAATCCGTGACTTAAGGCATCAGCGAGAACCGCATGTGTCGACACGACAATCTGCACATCCTTCAATGCAGCGTCCCAGATCCGTTGTTCGCTCCAACGATCCACGTTATCAGAGCCGATCAGCAGCCGTGTCCTGGCGGCAGGAACTTGGGAGGATATCACTTCATGCTGTTGTGTGCATAACGCCACTGTCGGGGCCAAGAACCAGACGAGCTATGAAGGATTCAGAAATCGTATTGTTGTTGCAGACGAAGCATACCTTCTCTGGAGGGCAGCGTTCGAGTTCGGTCATGATTCGAAGAACTGCTCTATATATCTTGGTTAACACTGCCATACTCAAGAAGCCTTGGCTGGGATGAAGACTCCAGCAAGTCCAAATACATCCAGGTGATATGAAGGCCACTTACATATGCGTCTTCCCGCTCCCGGTATCCATCTGCTTATATTAATAACGTATAATAATATGATGGAGAGTGTTAAATACTGCAACGATGATATTTTCCTTCATGCTCTCTCCCAACATCTCCAACTGGTAGCTCCGAGCATGAGCTTGCGCGGCATCTTGGCCAGGTGATCTCGAACAGCCAACTTGGGAGGACATTCTAGCCAGAAATTCCCCGTATGGAATGTACGTGTATGATTTTTCGGGCTAGGCACCGATTTATAAAGTGTCGTTCTACCACGTCGTCGCTACCAAAGACGCTGATTCTAGGCCAATTGTCGTCCGCCACGCTAAATCGGACAACCTAAAAGGAATCCCGACTTCCATGACGTAAGGTCACAGCCGGGTAAGAATGCTTGAAGCGACCTCCTCGCCAGTGCAAACAATAAATTAATTTGATTAGGCATACGTCTGCAGGTTCAATTTCGGTCTGCTCTTGCACAATGTCTGAACAGCAATTCCAACGCGGGCGTGGTCGCGGGCGTGGAGAGCGGGGTTTATCGGCCCATGGCCACGATCGCGGTCACGGACGTGGAGACAGACCTCTAGGTGATCGTGGTCGTGGCTCTCAGTTTCAGGTCGCGGGCTTTGAGAGTCGGGGTGGTCGAGGTTCTCGCGGCGGATTTGGACGAGGCGGACGTGGTGGTCCTGTAGAAATAGAGGTATTCTCGTGAGCAGCTCTATTGATCAAATGTAGCCACTGACACCGACTAATGTTCCCCCAGCCACGGCCCCGGCGAGCATCTCGAACACGATGTCCAAGTGCGAAAGATCGAGAACGAGACCGTAAGAGCTGTTCAGCTCAAGGGTAGTGCACCTCAGAAACCCATTCTCGAACCACGTTTGCCTCCAAGGCCTGGCTACGGAACACAAGGGAAGGAGGTCACTCTGTGGGCGAATTACTTTGAGATGGTAGCGCACAAGGACTTGATGTTGTTTCGCTATAGTATCGAGATTATACCCGTTGATACTGGAGTCGGAAGAGTGCCGACCGGCAAAAGGGCGAAGAGGGTCATCGAGCTTCTTGTTGAAGAACAATTCTCTGAACACAAGAACAGTATTGCGACAGACTACAAGTCAAACCTGATTTGTAGATCAGAGCTCTCCATCGACGAAGTGGGATACCTTGTCCGGTACAGATCGGAAGACGAAGACGAACCTTCACAAAATGCCAAAGCCTACAGGCTGCGTCTCCAAAGCACAGGCACACTCGCAGTTTCCGAGCTCATGGACTATCTAACTTCCGGCCATGCAAGCACCCTATTTGGATCTAAGGACGAGATCATCCAAGCACTCAATATCGTCATGGGACACTATCCAAAATCCGCCTCCAACATTTTCTCTGTGGGTGCAAATAAGCACTTCGAACTGGCCCCAGCTGCCTTTGAGACGATGAGTCTTGGAGGTGGGCTTCAGGCCATCAGAGGATTTTTCATCAGCGTTCGGTCTGCTACCTGCCGCATCCTCCTCAACGTCCAGGTGAAACATGCTGCATGTTACGAGGAAGGCCTCCTTGGCCCATTGATATCCACATATCTAAGCCACAACGACCGAAACATGGTCAGACTGGCCACTTTTTTGAAGAGAGTGCGCGTCCGAGTCACGCACATTATCAGGAAGAACAGAGAAGGTCGCGAAATACCCAGGATAAAGACCATCACGGGTCTGGCAACGCCTGGAGATGGCCACGGGTTACAGTACCCTCCCATCGTGCCAAAGTTTGCTGCTGGCGCGAAAGAGGTAAAATTTCACCTCGGTAGTCCCGAAGGACAACCAAGTACGTCTCAACCGAGTGTGCCTCAACAAAGTTCTGCTGGAAAGAAAGGTAAGAAGGGCAAGAAGCCTATCAAGGAAGGACCTGAACCACCTGGCGGCGGTTATATCAGCATTTATGACTTCTTCAAAAGGAGCAAGGCGTCTACCTATCCCCATGTACTTGAAATCATGGTTAACGCATCTGCCAGCTCACGGCATCACTGTGACAGATCCCGGCATGCCTGTTGTCAATGTCGGTACCCGGCAGAACCCTTCGTATCTGCCTCCAGATGTCTGCGTGGTTTTACCTGGCCAACCTAGCGGTGCGAAACTGACTCCAGGTCAAACACAACAGATGATACGATTTGCAGTGCGCAGACCTGCTGCGAACGCCCGATCAATTGTCACTAATGGCGCTCGACTTCTTGGCATAGAACCGCCAGTAAATCCCACACTTGTGAGTTGACCCTGCGGTGGTGGTACTGGAGAGGAAACGGCTTACCTTGTCAGGCTGAGTTCGACATCGCTGTTACGCCTAAGCTTATCGCCGTCCCAGGCCGGGTCTTGACGGGACCAAATGTTAGATACAAAGACGGCAAACCTGCCCAGACTCGATCTGCTAGCTGGAATATGCAAGAGGTTGAATTTTCGACAAGATCAAAGCTTTCTTCCTGGACATACCTCCTCATATCGTCGCCGAGGTCGCCCGACGCATGGAGGAATGAGCAGGAGTTAGGTATCACGTTGAACGCATTCCAACAGAAACTGAGAAGGCTCGGCGTCGACGTAGATAATTACACCCCTGGTCTGCGCATTAACTTGAACCCTGACAATGTTGACGCGGATATTGATGCGGCTTTCCAAAGATTCGTCAGCCATCCCACCAGACCTCCGCCAAAGTTGAATCTTGTCATCATACCTCATCTTGATTCATCTATTTATAACCGCATCAAGTTCGTGTGCGATGTCAAAAAGGGACTTCTCAATGTCTGCACGCTAGGCCCGAAATTTGCAAAGGCCAACGACCAGTACTACGCTAATGTTGCGCTTAAGTTCAACCTCAAGCTCGGCGGACGAAACCAGTACTTGGACAATAACAAAATCGGCATTATCGCAGAAGGGAAGACCATGGCCGTGGGCATCGACGTTACCCACCCCGCACCTGGCTCCGCATCGAACGCGCCAAGCGTGGAAGGAATCGTGGCTTCTGTAGATCAATGGCTCGGACAATGGCCGGCGGACCTCCAAATCCAGACCGCGAGACAAGAGATGGTCTCTGGCCTCGACAGTATGCCCAAGTCACGCCTTCGTCTGTGGGCGACTAAGAATAAGGGAACTTACCCCGAAAACATCTTGATCTACCGTGATGGTGTGTCCGAAGGGCAATACGAAATCGTTCTTGATCAAGAGCTACCTCTTCTTCGACAGGCGTGCAAAGAACTCTACCCACCAAGTGATTTCAAAAAGGGGCTCCCCCGCATATCCATCATCATTGTTGGTAAACGCCACAACACTCGGTTTTATCCAACTAGGAAAGAAGACGCAGACCGCTCGTCGAATCCTCAGAATGGTACCATTGTCGACCGCGGTGTCACGGAAGCCCGGATTTGGGACTTCTTCCTCCTAGCTCATACTGCCCTCCAAGGAACCGCGCGTCCAGCACACTATCACACAGTCCTAGATGAAATCTTCCGAAGCCGGAAGGCGCAACCTCCCTTCCAGAACGCCGCAGATGTCCTCGAGGACTTGACGCACAATATGTGCTACCTATTCGGTCGCGCTACTAAGGCCGTTAGTATTTGTCCTGCCGCCTATTACGCGGATCTCGTCTGTGAGAGGGCTAGGTGCTATTTAAGCAAGCTATTTGATGCCACACCCGGAGCCACACCAGCGGGCAGCGTGGTGTCGGGAGCAGGTGGCGGAGGCGGACAAGTGGCAGATCCGAATGATGTGCGAATACATGAGAATGTGCGTAATACGATGTTCTACATCTGACGCGATGAAGGTAAATGCTTGATGGTATTGATGTTTGCGTACGGGTAAGTTCACTGAATTTGTCATGGCGTGTTCTGCTTTTCAAACTCCTTTGCACACCTCCAACGAAACCTAATGCTCTGTTTCTAAAAAGTCAAAATGGTTATACTTGGTCGTAACTGGCGGCTTGAAATTCAATTTGATGATTTGCCCCCCCCTTTTTCGTTGCTAAACGCTTGTGACTTGAGTACTAATGACGAGACAAATGACTCCAGAACCCCACATTATTCAGCAATACCCGTAGATGTGCAAGTTTCATGAAATCCACAAGGCATTAATAAAGAAGCAGAATGATTGATCCCCGTGCATCTCTGCTCAATCAAAACGCCTAGGCCCCTAGCTCGGAGTTCGAAACGAAATGACTACCCCCCGCACATCGGTACCCCGTCCTCTGCTTGATCCAACGAAATCCTACAGGACAAACACCCATATTTCTCAACTTCTTTTGTGCTTGAGCTTCCTCTTTCCTCTTCCTATCTGCCTCTTCTCTGGCTTTGCGTAGCTTCTCCTCCGCTTCTTGTTTGGCGTGTCGAGCTTTCAGGGCACGAATCCTCAACTCTTCATGTCGGCGCTTTCGCTCGTTCTCTTCATCGTCGTCGTCAGAAATAGTTTGTGATGGCGCAGCAGCTTCCTGTGGCGGGTTTTCTTCTTGCGCGTGGCCGTCTTGCTCAGTCACTGCAGTCTCCAACTGCTGCTCTAAATCGACGATCGCGTCTTGGGATTTTTTCTGGGCGAGCTCATTCGCTCTGATGTCGGCCTGCAGTTGTGTCCACGTCTCATCTGATACGCCTGTATCCCGTGGCTGCTCTCGTGGTGCCACATCAACTTGCTGCTCTTGTCTGGGATTATCGTCAGCTAACGCCGGTGCTGGCTCTGCGAGCTTAGCGGCTGATGATGTCGAAGTAGTTTTGGGCGGAGGTGAGAGCGAGTTGGTGGCTAGATTGAAAATTGATGCCATAGTACCGTTACTTAACGAGCTTTCTCTACCCGCCTTCGTTCCGCATCGAGCAAGCTGGGTTATCAACATCTTCTGAAGAGCGGCAACCACGTCCTTATTGGAAACCGTCAGTGCCGTGGAAGCGGACTCCGCGCTTTCAAAAGCAGATGCCACGATGGCCTTGGACAGAGTCTTGACGTCCCGGCCATTGCCCCAGTTTGGAAGGCAGGAAAGGCTGTTGAAGTGCTTAATCATATCCCCGTAACCGTCGGATTGGCGATCCTCCAGAACGAGCTCAATTCCAGCAACTCTCAACTGGCGTTGAAGAAGCGTCAAACACTCTTCCGCCGTCATATTTTGGAACATGTGGTAGAAACCATACCTTGCGAAGCAGTTTTAATGGACAGAAGCGAGTAGTAGCACTAGAATGGAGAAATGATCTTCCTGAACTTTTCGTAACGGCAGACTTGTAGTCCATAACACTGGTGGAATGGGTATTGTGGGAATCAGCGATCGCAAATATTCCCCTCATCACATACCTCGCGCTACCTGGCCAGGGACAAAGAAATGCGAGCGTGCTTGCAGAGAGCAATGTTTCGCCTTGGCCACGAGATATCAAAAATATGGCGAAGGAGCTAGAAGCAGCTTTCAGGCAAACTCGAATATTATATTGAAATGGACAAACCAAGCTGATGCGAAGAATTCAGCTGACCAAATCCATTGATCCAGTATATACGGAATTATGGAGAAGTGACAGGACATATGATTTACAACCAATCTACTCAACACTAATTAGCACGGACGTTTTCCTCGAAAACATACTGCTGTGCCTGTACTAATTTGCGATATCACGACTTATAATCTTTCAGAATGGCCGCCTTGCCAAGTGCATCTCAACCGAAAAGTCCTCCGTCATACCTCTGGCAATTACGCCTCCAACATCAGTAGCTTGCCAAAGGATGGAGTGATCTTACTGCCATGTTGACCTTGACTTCTAACTAGTATGAAGCCTATGTGATCACATGGTGCTTACTCAAGTTTACATTTGAATTTATTACCAGGGCTGTATATTCTGGGTCATCATCGATTCCATACCCTCAGTGATGTGACTCGAATGGTTGATGATGCATCGTTGAGCTTCCAAAGCTGAACCTAGAGACAGGGCTAACCTTCTGCGGATGTCTTACTCCACTCTATATATGTCTAAGCTGTCATTGAAATATATTCAATTTAACACACCTCTCGGGTCAAGCATGATGGAACCGATAAGGACTAACCGGGAAAGATTCGAATAATAATGCGAAGCATTAGTTGCCGAGGGGAGCATCAAGACTACCTGGCAAAATGAACTAAAGATACTAAGCAAATTTTCAGGCCCTTTAACGATTACATCGATACTACAATACTCTCTTACAGTTATAAGTATTTTCACGGTTAGCCGCCTCGGTAAGGTGGAACTCAGTACAGTTAGGTTGGCTAGTATAACTACAAATATAATTAGTTATGCGATTTATCAAGGGTTAGCTATAAGCCTCGATACCCTTTTATCACAAGCTTATAGATCTGGAAATCGGCAAAGTGTTGGACTGCAGCTGCAAAGAATAGTTTAATTTCTCTAGGCAGCAACAGTCCCGATTGGTGTAGTCTGCTCGATGCTGCCCTAAGATGATTTCGGCATTCTGCTCGTTGGCTGTCACTTTCACTAAAAGCCCTTGTCTGACGGACTTAGTTGTAAGCCCTGTTACACCCGTCATTCTAACTATATTAACTTATAAAAGATTATTAATCGATTACTGTATCACCCTTTTTATATACAGATAATATTACCGCCGCGTTCTTAGTACTACTTTAGTAGTGCCAGAGCTTGTCAAGGTTCGGTTTGGCCATTCTTGGCCATATATGAACCGATTGCGAGTGCATTGTGGGCATGACCCATCACTTGACAACTTGATCTTACAATTGCCACAAGCAGGACAAGTACTTGCCAGAACCTCCTCTTGACATTTCAAACACTTACATGTTCCATTTTGAAAATAATCCTTCGCATAATACACCGTGATTTCGTCTCCCACTTCAATATCTTTTACAGCCCTAATCTCAGTAGTTTTCTCTGAATGATGTGCAAACATCGCGTTTGCGTTGCAGCTATGGTTTACAAACCTTATAGGCCCTACGAGTACTCGATCTTTCTTTGCACCTTTGAGGCGGATAATGCTAAAGTCCGCTTCAATCGACTCTGCTTCTTCCCTTTCCTGCCGTCCTATTGTGCGCATTACTCCAACCAAGTATTTAACCTTGTGACCTTTCTTTATTACTTGACGTGCAGTTATTGCTGCTTCGGGCTTTCCGGTGAATATATCAGTTGTAGATATATCAAAAGGACAATCAGTCTTCCACACGTCGAGATAAGTTTGAACTAGTTGTTCATACCATCGAGCGTTGGCCTTGTTGATGCCTTGCCTAATTGTTTCAAGTTCTGGGATTGAAGAAATAAAAGTTCTTAAAGCAATCTCGTCACTGCTATATATATAGTTCCGGATTTTTTCTAAAAGGAGCTCCTTGTTGGTTCCGGGGGGTGGTTTGGTATACACTCCAAATTTGCGAATTTCTGTCCAAAAGTAGGGCTAGAAATATATTAATTAGTCATAAAATAGCTTACCAAATGGTGACTTACGCTCTCTACTATTAGGTCGACGAGGATATTGTCGTATTGGAATAGTTCGTGGATAGTGAAGTTTCGGCTATTCAGGAAAGGCTCGATTGAAGTATTTGGCTGGTCCTTGGTAAGTTAGACGGTTTTTCTTGTGCCTTATTGTTGGAAAGGGCCATACTTCCAAACAAAGCTGCAATTTCAACCTCCTGTATTCTTCTATAGTAATTAACTTTGCATTCCGGAAGGGTTCTAGTATTTGCCCGGCTTCATATTTCTCTGTAGTTAACCACTGGTGAAGATGCTGTCCTAAAATTTTGTAAAGTTTCATTCGACTGCTATCACTCTGAACTTCTTTCAATGAAATGTCGAGCTTTTCTTTGCTTGCATTGATGCACTGCCTACTACCCGTCAGGCTCTGCCAATACAGAATGCGGGGAGCTCGTACCAGATATTGGGATGAAAGAGAAATCCCCAGCCCATGCGATCTAGAATTTGACCTAGCTTACGACCTTTAGAAATTTTTGCTGTCAGTCGAGTTCTGTGCATTGCTTTTGCTGATTGACTGACGGCACCCATCCGCTCTTGATATTGGTCGAATGTTTTGTCCATTATCTTAGAGCGGGCAGCTTTTTCAGTAATGGTATGGTCTGCTTCTTGGAGAATCGATGCTTGCTTGTCAATCAATTTCCAGACTCCTATATAGCCAAATAGTGTCAATATGGTTTTTTCTCTCCTGGACCGCTCGCTTTGTAAGAGAAACTCAAGCCACTCTTCCCCATTCGCGTAGTTACGTGAAGATATGGATGCAGCTCGAATCTGTTCCTGCCTAGCCGATAGATAAATTCCAAGACAGGTCTCCTTCGTGGATTCATGGCTCCTTTGGCCATTATTACAAAAGAATTCTACAGCTTCAAATATTTCTTGAGAAAGCAGATCTTTATTAGGTCGATGGGCTTGTTGACCTCGATAAAGATCCGTATTACCTAGAGGGGCTTGTCGATCTCTTGCGGCTCTAGTCGAACCAGAACGAGGTAAGTCAACATTAGAGCCGCCCTCTAGTCCATCCAAAATTTTCTGAGCGAATATCCGAGCTAGATCAGAATTGTCCTTTGCAAAGGAGTGTAGCAGGTGTTCAAGCTATAGATAGTTAGTATTGGCGTTCAAAAATGGGTGTGCTACCTTTGTTCTACTCTCCGATATCCCTATTTCAGCCGTTACTTTGTGGAGAAATTGATCTAGCAACCCTAAACAATGAGTGCTCTATAAGATTAGCCTTGCCCAGGATATTTGGCATGGACAACTCACAGTTTCATCCCAACATGGAAGGCCAATATCTTCAGCTAATTTTTCACAATTTGAATTTATTTTCAAGTCCCATGGAAATTGGTTGCTTTGTGGCTCATCTTTCATATTTATCCAAACTGTAGATCCCGAGGGGTCATCGTGGACAGCTGCGCCAAAAAGTTCCACCATTTTCTTGACTGCTTTAATCTTAAGGGACGTCCCAGCTACTATGAGTAAGTCTGGCTTACGTTTGAGATCTGCATTTATCACCTGTTGAATCTTTTGACCGTCCGTTGCCTCCTCAAAGCTATCTTGATAAAGAGTTATAGTCGGCCGGAAATTTCCCGCAAGCCGGTCGCTTCTCCTTATTGTACTCGAGAACAACTTTGGTTTAAAGCCTACATGTTCGTGACAGGTCGGACATATCATCTTGCTGACGCTACCGTGAAGTTGAATTGTTTGTGGCCAGTTGTTATTTTTACCCTCAAGTGGAGTCTCAGTAGTCAAAGGGGCTAATCTCGTATCTAAATCGTCAATGTTTTGCGTGTACAAACGGAGAAGCTGTTTTTGCTCTGCGAGAGTAGCCAAGAGGTGATGAAAACGGGTTGGTTGTGCTGACTCCGCGGCTTTGTGTAGATCACATATGACATCCTTAAAAGCGTTGACAGATTTTTCAGTGTTAAGCATAGCCTTGTCGAATAAATCCTTCACCGAGTATTTTAACTCGTGTCGCTTTATTATTTCGTTGAAGCGATCTGTGTTCGAACTAAAATCCGGTACTTTTCAATGGTTAGAGATGTTGATTTGTTCAAGTTCCAGAGTTATCCCTCCTTACCTCCAGCAGCGGTGGAAACTCCAGCTCCGATAATGGCCACTATTCTCCGTTTGTTCTTGATGAGGTGAGTCAGGGTGTCAAGCTTTTTATTATAGTCCCCTTGATCTTCCATCTTGACAAAGCGGCGGTAGGAATCAAGTTGTGTCTAGGAGAACAAGAGCCTAAGTACAGTATTATGAACAAAATAAGTCCTTTCTCGAAATAGCATATACACTAAGAAAGACCCATTGAATCTATTCATAATATTGAAATCTATTTATAGATTTCGCATAGCTAGCAAGCCGCCTAGCCTGGCCAGTGTACTTGCTAGCTCAGCGTCCTGTACAGGTCAGCGTCCTTTACACGCTAGACGATGATGAACCGGAAGAAGTTGCTTATATGGAAGGCCTGGCAAGCGACATAGCCGGTTGTAACCTTAGAAAAGGGTGTCCGTGAGGCTAGGCCCGACGCGCTTTCGCTCATTTTATGCCCTAATACCATTACTCGCGCCCCGGATTGGCTCCCCCGCGGTATTATGCTCTAGTCAGTCCGTGCTCGTTCCTAAGCAAAATGGGTGTGGGAGGTCACCTTATAACGTTAGATTTAAGTCACAAAAATTAAATAGTAATTACTGTAATATGCAGTGGCTTTATATTATTAAACAGAATAAGTTTATCTCGTTTTGTTGTGAAGATATAGCGGTGCAAAGTTCGTGGTTCTCATTGTCGATATCGAGGAGCCTCGCTTCGCGAATTTCGGGGTCACCGCTTACCTTATTTCTGATTAGCGCACCAGGGGACCCCTAATTTCGGGGTCACTCTAGTAAATTATAAGTAACGTCCGTCCTTGCGTGGCGAAAAACCCGGTGTGCCGAAAACGACCAATGAGATCGCAAGAATCGCGAATTTTTCTCCGCAACGTCCTCTTTAAACCAACCACAACAAAAAGTTTTTATATTTAAAGTTAGCTATAGGTTCATCACACTATTTTTATTACTTTGGTAGTTGGGGGATTTATTGTTAATTCTGTGTTTGTGCGCTATTCTGGTGATTTCTGGAGGTTTCTACTCTAGGGGGATTGTACAGGGGGTACTACCCAATGATAAAATTATGTTAATTCGCCGCTTTTCAGGCCCAAATTCAAGACTTTCAACATGGAATCCTCATTGAGTGTACCTACGCCAAAGACTTCAACAAAGCAAACCTCTCGCGACGAACGATTACGCTGTCAAACCCTCTTTTTTGAAGCCGGTTGGACTCAAGACCAAATCGCCCTCTAATTAAACCTTACCCGGCGTCAGGTTCAATACGTATTATCAACTCGATTGACACCTCAAAACCACCGTCGAGGTTGTAAACCTCACTTGAATACACCTCAACGAAAGCGTCTGATTCAATGGGTTACTGCCTCAAAGATGTAAAGATGTGATTACAGCTGAAGGAGGCCCTACAAAATGGTAGAGAATTCAATAAAAGCAGCATTGCCAAGTATCTGATCAGCATGGGGCTCGCATGGACTAGAATTGTACACTAAATACCCATAGTACGAAGTAGTACGGCGACCTGTAAATTTTAAAATTTGTCCAATTTTTCGGCACACCGGGTTTTTGTTGGTCATGTGACGCCACACCTCTCTGCCTACCAGGCTACCACACTGTAATGAGTCACACTCTTGTATATATAGTCCCAGTCCATCAGATAGTTGAAGGTATCATCACTTCTTCTTGATATCCAACTGGTTATGAGCCTCCTTTTATAGAAAAATTGGTTAATATCTTTTGAAGTGGTCAACAGCCCCCCAGATTAAGCTATACCATTAGCTCCCAGAACCGGACCAATCAAAGTCCTCAGAATGGCCGACTCAAAGATAGACGTCAGCCCAGAACGTCGCTTACGCGGCAAAGTCAACTTCATTACTTGGAAGCGCGAGTTCGAGCGTGAGGCGAAAGCCCACGATGTCCTAGACCTTTTCACCGGCGCCGAAGAAATCCTCGAGAAGCCTCAGAAGTGGGAATATATCGACGACGATGACGACAAAGACGGCGTCACCATTGCCTCTACTCAAAAGACTCTCAAGAATTTCCACGCAAGCACACTTCGCTACACTATAGACTACAACAACTGGAGGTCCAACAGGGACAGCCTCCGGATTGCCAACAAGCTTCTTAATGCCTGGCTTAGTGAAAGCATCCGCATCGAGATCGAGACCGCCAAGAACGCCAAAGAAGCCTACGACACCATTATCGCCCGGTACAAAATCAGTAACGAGCGTGCTCGAGATGATCTTCTCTCTGAAATGAGGAAGCTTACCATTGAGAACTGCAACAATGTGACAGAGTATCTCAACAAACTCCGTCGTTTCAGAAGCGACCTGGCCGGAGTTGACTACCAGTTGACTGACGGACTGTATGTTACCTCTCTCTTGGATGGCCTCGACAACAAGAAGTGGGGCTCATTCAAAGAAAAGTGGGACACTATCCGGGCTATACAGCTCGACGCTGATCCTAACGCTGCCCCAAGCATAAACCTTCTCGAAGAACGACTTCACAACGAAGCACTCATTAAGCAGCGCCGCGAAGATGAGAGAAAGAGACAAGAAAGGACGAAACACAAGCCCAACGACGGGATTATCTCCCAAAACTACACCAAAAAAGAAGACAAGAGCCACCTTCGGTGCGATGCCTGCGGGAAAAACGGCCATTCCGAAGACAATTGTTGGAAACTTCACCCCGAAAAGACACCTCGTGCCCTTAAAGACAGAACCCAGTCCAATAACAATGACAATGGTGACTCCAAATCCACCAAGCCTATCGGAGATGCCTCACCCGGTAATACGGCTGCCTTCGCCTCTGCCGACGTGGTCGACTTTCAAACCAAGCTCGGGGCCATGAAATCTATTGGTACCCACTCCTCCCTTCCTCTTACAACCCATACACCCGCTGACCCGCTGTCGCAGACGCGTGAGAGCATGGGCGCTAAGGTGCAAGGAACGGGGGGAGATGGCGATACTGAAGATGGCTGTAGGGAGCAATGTGGACGGGCCCCTCTTCACAGTACAATGAATGCCTTCATTTCAGGACCAGTTCAATCATGTGACGTCTGGCTAGCAGACACAGCTGCAAACATGCACATAGTCAATGACCTGAAATGGTTCACAAAGTTTCGCGCCCTTAACGCGAATATCAATACTGCCGACAATTCAACAGTTCTTCAAGTAGAAGGAGGTGGAAACGTAGAGGTTATACTCTTCAATGCTCAGCAACAGCCCATCAAGCTCCGCCTCTCTAACGTTGCCTATGCCCCCAAAGGGCGATGCAACCTCTTATCTCTAGGACTACTCGCCGAGAAGGCGGGCATACACGGACATTGGGATCATCAGGGTATGACCCTTCTTACAGATGACAAAAGTAACATTGGCTATGCCGCCTTCTGCAATAGGCTATTTCAAGTCCGAATCGAACCACTGCCCAAACCAGACAACCCCATTGGGTCTGGAGAAATCCTCGCAGCAGCTATTGATTTTAACGACCCAGTCTGGCGCATGCATCGTCGTCTTGGCCATCTCAGCTTTCAAGGCATGCTGAACCTGAAGAAGGTCAGCACGGGTATGGACGTCACCGAACAGCAAATCAAAGACAAGCTGAAAGCAATTTGCCCTGTCTGCGCCACAACGCGAGCACTCGTCAGAATCCCTCGTGACCCAGCAAGGCGCAAGTCTGAAGAACTCGGCGACCTTATTCACGTCGATGTTTGGGGTCCATACCCTGTCGAGGGCTACGACGCCACCAAGCTTTTCCTCCTTATGACAGACGACTACACCCGTTTCACATGGTGCGAGAGATTGAAAGCTAAGAGTGAGCTCTCGAAAGCCTTCCGCCGGCTCCATAAGAACATCGAGAAGGAACACAAGACGACAATCCGTAAATATTGCTGCGACAATGAGTTTGCTCAAGGCCCGGTTGGAAGCTGGTGCAAAAAGCACAACATTAGCCTCGAGGTAACTGTACCTTATGCCCATCATATGAACGGAGTGGCAGAGCGCAACATGAGAACCGTTAGAGAAAAGGCAGCCTCCATGATACAAGACATCACGATCTCCGGCCAGATAAGCAAAATCATTAGCGAGAAGAGTAACAAACTACTCCGAGGCTCTAGCATACCTGCGAATCTCTGGCCAGAAGCCTTCACACACGCAGTCTGGAACAAGAACCGCGCCACGGCCCGAGCCCTTCTGAAAAAGGAAAAGAAGACACCATGGGAAGCCCTGTACAGACTACAACCATCCCTAGAACGAGAACGGATATGGGGCAGTCGCGCCTACTCAGCTTTCCCCGTGGAAAAGCGAATGCCCGCGGATAAGACCAAGTTACATCATCCCCGTGGCTGGCTTGGATACTTTGTCGGCTGCGAAAGCGAATCAATTTACCGTATTTACGACCCGGCAAAACATATCGTACGAAGAATTGGCGTCAGCGAAATCGACGACGGTCAGGGCCTCGATGATCCTCAGGATGGCCCTTCCCTTCGAGATATAAGCCCCAGCCTCGATGTAACCCCTTTCGAGCCAAACGACCAGACACACTCCGACGACAACTATGAAGGAATCTCTGAAGACGCCTCTGAACCAGAAGATAGCGTAGGGACACAGAATCCGTCGCCCCTACTACGGCGTTTGGAATCGCCCCTTTCAGCCGTACGTCAACAAAAATACTCAGACAACGACGACGCAAGCGTCAGCGATTCATTCACCGACTCAAGCCTCGAGGTCACTTCCAAATACTTCATTGGCGCCACTACTAAACGAAAGCACTGGACCAAAGAAAAAGAAGGACAATCAAGCGGTGACGACGCCGATTCCTCGGAGCTATCCGAAATGGAACAGGCAACGAACGAATGGGTCCAACCAACTGTTCCAGGAATGAGAAAAGACCACTCTAGATATTTGCCAGACAACTCTAGATGCAACTCCTGCTTTCTTCAAAGGCGATTATGCGACCGCAATAGCGTTGGTACGCCATGTTCACATTGCCAACGGAATAGTGCTCATTGTATCGACCAAACCAAGGACTCCCAGTCGCTTATCCACCCCAAGGATCGCGATCGGCGCCGTCCAATACAACCAACTCAACGCACTGAACAGACCCCGCCCTGTCGACTTTGTTATGAGAAAGGCCGCGCCTGCATCCGCAATGGCCCTGAAGGAACACCTTGCAATCGATGCAAGAGTCACTATGTTGATCAGGCTACACTTCGTTGTCATTTCGACCTTACCGACGCTACTGCTCCTGACAAAACGAACACTCGTGCTGGAGGAGAACACGCCGTTCCATACAACCAGAAATGCTACCGGTGTGCAAAACAACGTCGTGCCTGCAACGGGAGACGCCCCTGCAACAATTGTACTACCGTATCTACAGCAACATCCTGTATGAACGTGACCGAAGCAAAGAAGAAGCAGACCCTCGCAAAATGCAAACATTGTGAACGCGAAAAAAGATTCTGTAATAAGGAACGTCCTTGCAGTACTTGCGTTAGACTCAAAGCAAACTGTTCCTACATCGACCAGGAGGGACTACTTACTCGATCTTATAAAGTTCACGGTGCCCCTATGCTGGCCAACCAAAAGCTCGATCTACTCAACTACGAAGATTCAAGCGGTGACGAATGTTTAAGATGCGCAGTCCAACGCCTTAATTGCTCTGGAACTCAGCCTTGCTACCGCTGTGTTAAGGACCATCGCAACCCAATCAATCATGTGTCCGCTTGCAATTGGCGACGTACAGGAGGCCTTTTAGAACGCTACATGGTTGAGCCCTACACCTTAGACGATGAAGGGCGCGTCGTTCTTCAAGACAATCACGCGGATATAATTGCTGCAGCACGAGCCAGAGGAAGATTTACCACTGAGGATGCCACCGACGAGTCAAACAAGAAACGCCGAAAGCCTAATCAGTCACGCCAGGAGCCCGATCCAGTTCATAAAGATGATAAAACGCAAAAACTAGCGATGATGATCGATAGTGGTCAACGACTCCCAGACCCCGGAACATTCGCCGAAGCCATGAAGTCAAACGAAGCAGAACTCTGGCGACAAGCTATTAGGGAAGAAAAACACAGCTTGGAAGAGAAGCATACCTGGGATATCGTACCAATCCCTAAGGAGGTCAAGCCGATCACATCGAGGCTTGTCTTTAAGCGGAAATACGGTCCCAATGGCCAAGTGTCCAGGCACAAAGCTCGTCTTGTTGCTAGAGGCTTCCAACAAGAGGAGGGTATCGATTACGAAGAGACCTTTGCAGCGGTAGTCAAGCCTGCGTCCTACCGCATCCTGTTCGCTATAGCAGCCATTTACGGCTGGTGGATACACCAAGCGGACGTCAAGACGGCTTTCCTCAACAGCAGCCTCCCGAAACCCGTTCATATGCGGGCCCCCAAAGGAATCGACCTACCACGGGGCATGTGTTTCTTGGTGCTCCGAGCGATCTATGGTCTGAGGCAATCCCCTCGCGAATGGTACCAAAAATTCAAAGACACGATGCAAGGCTGGGGATGGCGTATATCCGCTTACGACCCCTGCGTCTTTATTGATGACAACACCAGACTTATTCTTTAGCTACACGTTGACGACATGACCATCTTTGGAAGTAACTTGCAGGCGATCCTCAAATTTAAGGCCCAGCTTAGTGAAACCTTTCAAATTACCGACGAAGGCGAGTGCTCCTGGTATCTGGGCATGCATGTCCAGCAGACACCTGGAGAAATACGCATCCACCAAAAGCAGTATATTGATCAGATCTTGGCCAAGTACGGTTTCGAGTACATCACGCCTGCCCACACACCGGTCACCGGCAAACTGACAAAGCAAGACAATTATATCGCCGACCCCACTTTCCGGCAGGAATACCAATCTAAAGTAGGATCTCTCAACTTTGCAGCAAACCAGACCCGACCAGACATCTCCTTCGCAACAGGATACGTTGCCCGGTATGCCTCGAACCCGAACCAGTCCCATATGGATGCAGTCAACCGCATCTTCGCCTATCTCAACCATGACCGTTCCAAAGGTATTCAATACTCCGGCAAACATGGTTTCGACCTGAAAGGTTTTGTAGACAGCGACTTCGCTGGATGTGAAGACTCACGTCGATCTACAACAGGGTGGGTTTTTACGCTCGCTGGTGGTCCTATCTCCTGGGCTTCTCAACGACAGAAGACAGTGGCCACGTCCACATTAGACGCCGAGTACATCGCCGCAGCTGAAGCCGCAAAAGAAGCTGTCTGGATTCGAAACTTCATAAATGACCTACGGATTCCAGGCCTTTATGTTAAGTCCGTTCCTCTTTATATCGACTGCAATTCAGCTCTCAGACTTACACACAACCCGGAATTCCATTCCAAGTCTAAACACATCGACGTCAAGCATCATTTTATTCGTGAAAAAGTGGACGAAGGTACAATTAGCACAGAACGTGTGAATACAAAGGACAATCTGGCGGATATTCTCACCAAAGCACTGCCCCGAGACACACACAAGGGTTTATTCACCCGTATGGGCCTGTCAGGGACGCAACCGTGAGGTGTGAGCGTCGGGGGGAGTGTTGGTCATGTGACGCCACACCTCTCTGCCTACCAGGCTACCACACTGTAATGAGTCACACTCCTGTATATATAGTCCCAGTCCATTAGATAGTTGAAGGAATCATCACTTCTTCTTGATATCCAACTAAAACCCTACGTGCCGGAAAATTTAACAGGTACATTGACTTCAAGCATCATGAAATTTATGCACATCCCAATATCTCTTATTAATTTTGTAAGTTCTATTCTATAGCCACTCCCACACACCTTTAATGCCTCTGATTGAAAAAATCATATTCGCGTTGTCACCCCACGCCTGATTTGCAAAGAGTCTCCTTTTACAGCGTAACGGACATTCTCTATTACAGCTGCATAACTGAGCTTATACTGTCCCTTAGACATATGAAAACATCTTACCTGAGCTCTAAGTCCCTCCTAATATGCAGGAAATCGTTAACAGCCCTATGGCGGCTGTGGCGTATAGATTCATGTAAGATCGCCATGCGGATCGGTACCTCTAATCGAAGCGAGGACGATCTTGGGACAGAGAACAGCCCCGCATGTCCCACAAATACAGTATCTGCGCGGTACAGTACTGTAAGCTCACTTATCTAATCATTACATAGAAAGCTGGTTCCTGATTATATTTGGTCATCGGTATCCAGCCTCCTTTCATCGTGACAAATGCATTAAATAAGTTACTATATTTTCTAGAAATGCTAGAAGGCAGGTGGCGATGTTAAAATAATATAAAAATAGATGGTTCCCTAAGACGCTCCAAGAAATAAAGATATTTTTCTTGATTCTATATGATAAGCTTAGCCCCCTCTTTAAAGCGAAAGAATGAAATTCTCCCAGATGAATGTCCCAATACAAGATTTCTGTTCCAACTAGCTGAATTGTGCTGGCGATAATCAGGAGGCAGCCAAAGAATCGTCGTATCACTTTCTACTACCCAATGATCGGATACTTGTAAGATTGGCGGTAGCTTACCTTTGGGGGAGAAGGCTACTGACGAGACGTCGTCAGTGTTGTGGCCTTCGAGCATCTGCAGCGCCGCTCCCGTGGCTGCGTCCCAGAGCCGCACCGTGCTATCTTCCGACCCTGAGATAACTTGCCTGCCGTCGGGGGAAAAGGCCACAGATAAGACGGAGTGCGTGTGGCCCTCAAGCGTCTGCAGCGCCACTCCCGTGGCTACGTCCCAGAGCCGCACCGTCTTATCGTAAGACCCCGAAACGACCTGCTTGCCATTAGAGGAGAAGGCCACAGACAAGACGGAGTGAGTGTGGCCCTCGAGCGTCTGCAGCGTCGCTCTCGTGGCTGCGTCCCAGAGCCGTACCGTCTGATCTTCTGACCCCGAAACAACCTGCTTGCCGTCGGGGGAGAAGGCTACAGACAAGACGGAGCGAGTATGGCCCTCGAGCGTCTGCAGCGCCGCTCCCGTGGCTGCGTCCCAGAGCCGCACCGTTTGATCTTCCGACCCCGAAACGACCTGCCTGCCGTTGGGGGAGAAGGCTATAGAGTAGACCGAGTGAGTGTGGCCCTCGAGCGTCTGTAGCGTCGCTCTCGTGGCTGCGTCCCAGAGCCGTACCGTCTGATCTTCTGACCCCGAAACGACCTGCCTTCCGTCGGGGGAGAAGGCCACAGATGAGACCGAGAAAGTGTGGCCCTCGAGCGTCTGCAGCGCCGCTCCCGTGACCGTGTCCCAGAGCCGCACCGTCTTATCCCACGACCCCGAAACGACCTGCCTGCCGTCGGGGGAGAAGGCCACAGAGTAGACCACGCCAGTATGGTCCTCGAGCGTCTGCAGCGCCGCGTTCCAGTGTTTTTGCACTTTTGGTTTCAATGCAATCCAATCTGGGATACATCCCTCGAACTCCCTTCGAATAATACTGTTTACTGGCGCAAAGACGAGAGCAGCGCAATACAATTGCAAGGGTGCCTGTTCAATCGCTGATCGGTTGTAGAGAACGAATCGCTTTGTGTCATAGATAAATGCACGCCAATCAGGTCTTTCAGTATCCTAAGGACAAGTTAGTCAGAATTCTGTTAAGAAACAAATAGCGCACCGAAACGTGAGCCTCTAAGGCCAAGACTGCTTGAATCCCTTCTGAGATCTTGCCCATCCACCCAAGTGCCTCAAGCCAGTGCAGTAGATGAGCTTGTAGAAATCGATAGGCTTCCTCGCCGTCGTACACCCGAGAGCCACTCCGTTGCAGATGTTGGACCCAGTAGAGACATGCGTACTGAACTTCCGGCGGAAGGTATTCCTGTAGATGACTGCAGTCAACTTGGCTAGCCTGAGTACCAGGAGCGTGCATGTCGCAAATGTCCTTCTTGAGTGTCTTAGACATTAGTTGTATGCAGATAGTAGCTACTAGCTGGTGTGCCTCCTTCTCATCTACCCAGAAATCCCCACATCGGTCTTTGTGGAGGAGAAAGTCGCGGAATGAAGGATGGTGGAGGCGGAGTGATCTAGTAACATCCTTTGGGACATCTAGGATAGCTTGTAGTCTTTCGAGAGTCTGCGTAACCCGTCTCCCAGAGATGCTGATTACCTTTGCTAGCGAGGCAGCGGGAAGGGGGGAAAATAAGATAACAATGCTCCCAAGAATTCTTCGCTGCATTGTACATAAACGCACTTTCTCCGGTAGTCTGAAAGTAGTAGGTATGGAGTTTTGAAGTACAGTGATATATATCTGGTTGAGATGCTGTTCCGGCGTGCCTTTGAAGCCAGAGCCTTTAAGAATCTCATCAAGCCTGTCTTCAGCGAACTCTTCGCCATCTTTTATAAAACGGCACGCTGTTGCCGCCCAGATGAAAAGTCCACTAGCATGGATAACCAGCTGTCTCAAAACTTTATCGCCTGGCCACTCAGATGAAAGAGTCCACTCTTGCCCGATTATCCCCAGATGGTGTTCCAAGAAAAGAGAGATGTCATGGTTGATAATTGCTGGCTGTATATCGTGGAGTACGAAGTCCTGGTGTTCGGCTTGTGGGATAGCACGTATGCCGTATCGAATTGGAACTTCAGGTCTGCTTGTCAAAAAGACTCGAAGTCTCACAGTCGTTAACGATCGAGCTTCAGCTAGAAGCTGCAGAATTGTGCGAACGTGGCCTTCGTTGTGACACTCATCAAGGGCATCGATAATAAGCAGATAAGAAGATGGAGATGAGGGCTTATCTGACTTTACCGATTTTAACGGACGGATGACAAGCTCGCGCCACTGATCTAAGAGAGACAGATTCGCAATATCGCTCCGCTCCCTCACAGCATCACAGATATATGTTTGGAGAGATGGCACAGCATCCGCGAGCTGTACGGCAAGACTTGTGAAGAATTTGCCGGCATGGCTCACGTCTCCGCCGCCCTTTGAGAAGAAGAAGCTGGCTTCCAGACGCTTCTGCTCACTGCATCTGCGGGCGACGGTGCGGGAGATTGTTGACTTTCCCGTCCCAGCTAGGCCACTCAGCCAGAAGATGCATCGCTCATCATGTCTATCTTTTCCATCAGCCCAGCCATATATCTCTTGTAGAAGGTCGACGCGTGTGTTAGGCAGGCAGGCAGGTTCGTCTTGGCGGTCGTATGCGTTAAATGGCGCCTCATCAGCAAACGGTAGGTGACGAAGTAGGTCTTTCTCAGAGCCTGAACTCTAGTTAGCGCTAGTCTTAACAGTGTGTTGAGAATTAATCGTATGGATAGGATTTACCCTTGAAAGGTTTATCGACTGCCTCTCGGAGTCGCTGAAACGCCTTGACTTCTCCTTCGCCATAAAGAAGTGGCATCTGGACATCGAAAATCCCAAAGAGCGAATATGCCTTGTCTTCTCCGCGTGTAGTTTGTCGACTTTTTGCCCACGAGAATCGTTCATCGACGTCGAACTGGGAGAGGGAGTTTTCTCGAAGCGCCGTGGCAGGGACTCCCGTAATCTCGTGGATTTGTTGCTCTAGAGTTCTCTTATTGCCTAGACTCTTGCCTTCCCGGGAGAAGAATTCGACTGATCTTGGAGCAAGGAGTTCTTGTAAGGTCCAGCCTCGTGTAAACCATTTGCTTGCTCGAAAAGCAGATTCCCAAGTACACTCGGCAGATCCGTCACTTGCTTTCCGCTTCCGTATCGAAACATCGGATAGATAGACGTAGCATCTGGTCGCTTTCTGATACCAGCGAAACATCGAGTTGATAGCTTCTGAGAGCTCGGCGCTGCTCGATTTGTCGATGCAGCATGTGTCGACCCAAAAGTATTTCAAGCCATCACGCCTAGCCTGTTCTCCGCAGAACTGTATCTTGTCATAGCCGCCAGCTTTACTCTTGCTCGTACCGTCTGTCAGGTCCTTGAAGGTAACCTCGTCCGTTTCCCACCTGTGTGAAAGTATGGCATAGTTGGGTATGACGCTTTCAAAGAACTCGGTCAGGCTGAAGTTGCCATCGTCGTCAGACTGTAGCAGACGCATTATTCGAAAGGTTCGAGGGCCGCAGTAGGGTAGGGTTTCGGACAGTTGTTAAGCCGTCGAATCGATCTAGATGCGAGGTGAAGTTGGAGAAAACTTCGTGCGGACTCAGCTGAGGGGCAGCCTCGCGGCAATGCCATCGTCGTACATCACTGGAAGCGCGTAACACCAGCTAGTCGCGCAACCTAGAATTCTGGAAGCCATAGGGATAGGATATTCGAAACCGCTTTCGATTGATTTGATCTTGTCGCTGAAAAGGGAGCCGAAGTAATTGGAGAGTGAATGATAGAAACAGAAACCTAGGATCCTGCATTTACCTTCAATCTTTGGAATTCGCGTCTCTAGCCTCGAATCTTAGGCAGTAACTTCATAGGCAACAGCTCTCCGCTGCTTCGGTCCAGTGATTACATAAGTGAGCTTAGGCGTAGATGTGGCAGTACTGTCCCCCACTAAGATCTCCACTCGCTTTAATCCGAGGTACCGACTCGAGTGGCTTGTCTGCACGCCACAGCCGCATAAGGCTATTGACGATCTCCGTATAGCAGAAAGGCTAAAAACCTCCACTAAAACCTTTCTATGAGTTTAAGAGATGATATAAGCTCGTTGGTGCAGCTGTAGTAAAGAAAGTCTGGAACTCTATAAAAGGATACTCTTTGCAAATCAGGCAGGGGGCGATGACACAAACGGAATTTTTCCAGTTGCAGGCATTTAGGATGTTCGGGAGTGGCCACGGAATATAACTTACAAGAAATAATAAGACATATTGCGTTGTGCACCGATTTTACAATGCTTGAAGTCAAAGTACCTATCATTTTTTCCGGCACGTAGGGTTTTCCGGCACGCAGGGAGAGACGTTAATTGAACCTATTCCACCCAACCTGCTTCCCAGTGTTGCTACCGTTCTCATTGCCATATAGTCATCCTATATACCTGTGGGGACCTCATTTCCTCAGTAGGTACTATGTTTACCAGCATTTACGGTCAACTTCGAAACGGCTTCTCCGCCGACACTCAGTCATGAAAAATCTGCCCCACTTTGCGAGATAATCCCTGCGCGCATCTTTTCCGTTTTCAGCAAGTGCAGTGCAAGGATAATTTTCCGATCTCGTCATCGTATACATGTTCAGTAATCGCTCGTGCCGCGCCTTCTGTACCAAATTGAGTATCACCTATGATGTATAATTCACTGACGTAGATCCTGCCATTTAGACTAGTGAACTGCCTCCCTTCTATTATAAAGCAGTACCAGGGCCTGTAAAAAGAGCGTGGAGGGATATATAATATATCTGAATGTGTATTTATACTCTTACTACACTCAGGCAGCGCAGAATCATCCAGAGTTTTCTAATATACGTCTCATACCACTCCAACATGCGCTGCTCAATGGAATATTCCTACTACATGTATAAACATCATCTGGCAAGGATTTTACTTCTGCGAAATCTATGGAAATAATCCCCTTAGTACCGTAATATTTTACCAAATTTCGGTATAGGGAAAAATCTAAAAAGTTGCCTAAATTTGATCCTAAATTGGGACCAAATTGTGGCACCGCCACTTGCGGTTCGTCCTCATCTGCTATAAATATTTTGAGCAAGGGAGTTGTAGCATCCGGTACACCGAAAGATATAACTCCAACTGCGGCGATGCGACATTCTTCATCTACGCGGAGGAAACTTTCTTCTACTTTTCCATACTTCCTTGCCGGGATAGTTTGAACCGTTTCGGGTGATTGCGTTATATATGCTGTGTTATCACACCATAAGGGATCTAACACAACTATCCTTTCGCAATCTTGACTCATTAGAATCTGTTCCATCCCGGCCTCTAGTCCCAGATTTAGGGAATCGACTTTTGTAGATATCCAACCAGGAAGAATGTCGACATTGTTGTTAGAGGCACCGGCCGAAAGCTGTTGATCCCAGATCGCAATATGGCCAAGGGATGTGACAGCTGCGATACGGCCTTTCCGTATAACAATGTCAGTAATTTCAGTAAGGTCGGGACTCCCTGGCTCTGTTGGCATAGCTAATCTCGCGACAAGGGCGTTTTCGTCCCGCTTGAATACTAAAAGTTTTCGGGGCTTTGAATCAAATGCAATATAGATTTGATTTTGATCTATACGTATAGCAGTTATCTTAAAACATCGAAAGTCGTTTGGGATTTCTATCTCAGATCCTTGGCGAAGAGTCGACTTGTTTAGGTTGATACAGAAGGTTTTCAATACCGTAGGATTTATATCACCATTATATAGCAATACAGATCCTGAGTGCCATGCGGCGAGTTCGCACCAGCCACGTTGTGGCCATGCGGCATTCGAAAGTTCTTCTGACGTGAAGGTATGGCATTTGAGGGTAAAATGGTCCACGATACTAAGTTGTCTAGCTTCACCCTTTGTTTGCGAATAAAATAATATGTGACGCCTAATACATCCTTAGCAAAATTCTCACTATATGATTAGATACAATATACTCGTCGCTTAGGAGACTGTGCCTTGCTATAGATTCAATCCCGTTGACTTTAAGACATGAGTAAATAGGCTTTCCCGACTTCGATCCGGGATATAGATCTTGAGTAATGCCATTTTTGACATGAATTACGAACGGGGTATTAGTCTTCATTGCTACTGTAATCTTGTGATTTGTGAATGAGCATCTTATCTGTGAGTTGTACTATTTATATAGAAAAGCGTAGAAATCTTAACTCGTGGACATCTCGAACGTCAGAGCTAGTGGGATGACAGCGATGACGGAGGGAATGAGATTAACCATGACACCAGCGCTGAGGATGATGAACACGGCTAGACCTCGATTATCAGAAAAATACTGAAAATGGCAAAGCGTGGTACAGGGATTAGGTCACTAAGTGGGGCCGAATTTGTATGAGGAGAGTTTGGGGAGAAGCCGGTTTCGAAGTTTAAACTTTTACTGTAATCCTAAGATAGCGAAGCCAGTTTTGGTTCCTACTGTACTGTAAAAGCGACGGTAAGTGATGACCAAAATGTAGAAGATGACAAGAGGTTGGGCCGGGGAACTGGTGGGGAAGGTACATCGGGATATCACCCTGGCACTGCACTTTGCCTAAAGCGGCAAAGCCGGGCGCTAATAAAGGTGGGGCGCAATATTTCAAGAGAGTGTTTGGGAAAGCCTACGTAGTTTCGGGTCCTACTGTAAACTTTAAAGATATGTCAGTAGTAGTGATAAAAGATTTGAGACCGCTAAATATAAACTCGTATCAGAACCCGAAAACCGCCGTAGATTTAGAGCTCTAATACCCGTGGATGATATTGATCCTGCGTATAATAGAGGATGTGGATAGTCTCCGACTCCTTCAACATTCTCAACATCTTTTGAAGTCGATTTAAGTAGGCTACTTTATATAATTTTGATGACTTTTATTCATTTTCACTCTTTTACATAGAATATCCTACTCTATTGAACCAAGAATGTTTATATCTGACCGATGAGGCTGGTTGTTGAATAGTACCACGCGCTGTTTTTCGTTAGTGCCGCTCTTCCACTCAAACAGGCATCTCAGATTCGTGGGGGAAAGGGCCGAGTTGGGAGAGAAGGAGTTCGAGCTCGAAAGGGTAAGGAACACTTACGTTACGGCTATCGATAAGTAAAGATACAGAAGCAGCACGCCTTCAAGCCAATCTGAAGTTCTCTGAGTCAGTTGTTATGTTATCAGGGGAAAGAAGACACTGAGAAAATGCTTACTGCTCTTCCCATCCGAAATCAGATAGTTGACGACCCAGACTGACACAAACATGATGACAATTTGGAATATGTCAAAACTGAGAGTCATGTCATCATTTCCCATGGCCCAACCAAGAACTGTGACGAAAGGGATGACGAGAAGGGCAATCTGCATACTGGATCCGACAGCAACGCTGATGGCCAGGTCCATCCTGTCCTTGCATGCAACTTTTACTGCAGTTATATGTTCGACTGCATTGCCAACGATCGGGAGCAGGATCAATCCAATGAATTTTGCAGATACATTGGTAGTAGCAGTAAAGGATTCGATACTGCCAACCATGAATTCAGAACAGAGTCCGACAACAGCCGTGGACACTATAAGGATGGTTGTTGCAACACAGATATGAAGCTCGGGTTCGTGCGTATCATTGTCGATGATTGGCTGTCTCTCGATATCGGAGATGCTTGCGGGGGCATGGTCTTCATTGAATTTTGTGAAAAGACGACACCATGGTTGTCGACGGACCTTTCTGCTTTCCTGGTTGTACGCATTTGCATGTGTTTTGAGCTGAAACAGAAGATAGCAGCCATAAACAACAAGAAGGATAATAGCCATCCCTCGTGAAATTGGCGGGATCGAACTCTTGTCTGTGCTGGCAGCAAGATTGAAGGCCGTTGGAATGATAAAGCAAGACACCGCGGCTGCTAGTAGGCTAGCAGCCGTCCCCGCAGCAGTCTCGTTAAAGAATTGTTCTGGCCTTTCAAATCCGCCAAGGAAGAAACACATTCCTGTGACCAAAAGCAAGTTCGACAGGATGCTGCCGATCAAGGAAGTTTCGACAATGAGGACATCTCCCTTGGTTAACGCGATTATGGAGACGATCAGTTCCACCGCGTTTCTAACACTGGGTTAGCAAATTCGAAAAGCCAGAAGATGTGACATACTCAAATGTAGCGTTCAAAAGACCACCGTATATTTCGCCAATTCGAAGTGCGATCTCTTCCGTTGCCTGACTGAGTAGTGCTGCGAGGGGAATAATGGCTAGGAAATTGACAACAAAGACTGCTTTGGGGGAGAAATCTGCATAATGGAAGCCGACACCAATGGGGGCTGCGAAGAGCAGCACGTTAATCCAAGAACGGAAAAGCGTTGCTTTCAGTTGATTTCCCCAAGTGAATGATTTGTGTTTTATTGATTCAGAAGATTCTGTCGATGCCAGATCGTGTATCTCGCGCTCTGGCTGAGTCCCCTTACTCGTTTGGTCATCATCAACTTGGGTAGGTTTCGCTGTCTGCTCACTCAGAAGAGCGTTCGTGTTACCATCCGTGGTGGGATGTTCGAGTTCCAAGTCGACCGTAGCTGGCCCCAAGGGTCGTTCATCGGGATTGTGCTGAAGCCGTCGTTTATGTCTCCTGCTCGTGTCTGAGTGGCCTCGTTGGCCCAAGTTTTCCGCCTGGGGAGTGTATTTGCTGAATTGGGAGACCACGCTTGTCGATGGGCCAAACGCGTTTGAGTATCTATATTTAATCTATGAGTGATTCTGGCTTGGATCAAGCGGAACGAGACAGGACAACTTACACATGTCGGAGAGTAATTTTTGTGCTTTTGTAGGTTATTATGAGTGAAGAGTATTATGGAAGAACTTTGAAAGGGATGGTGAGGACTTTATATAGAGAAATTTGGACAGATTTTGCGTTGTGCTTTGTGGTTTTTGAGGCGCAGTAACATGGTCTGTAGCATCAAAGACTGAATGCGACAGATGCACTGTATCAGAGTCTGCGGATAGGCAGACTTGCAGAAACCTTGAGACCCTCGTAACTTGCTCTCAATGCTCCTGCCTTTAAGGGGTATAGTTTCCGTCCTTATGCTTGAGTAGCGTTAATCGGAGACAACGTATACGAGTTGACTAAGTCGCTGACCCAAATGTTCAGGCGCAGATCCTTACACTGGCAACTCCTGCGGTCATGATCAGTTCTAGACTTGGAGCCTGCATACAGTAGCTCCTTGCACTTGAAAACAAAAGTCTGCGGAGAGATTTCCGTTCCAACCGGGCACCACGCTCGTGCGCGCAGGCATATGCATTGCACTTCCCTGATTGCTTGACTGCAAGTCCAGGATGTGCAATTACCAAGCTAAGCAAAGAACACGAGATACCCGCATGAATGAGGCACCAAGGCTTTCCTATAGTTCCACTCAGCCTCTCTGTAGCGTTTGCGTTCTCGCCACTCACTGCCTCATGTTCTAGCCTTTGCCAGATTTGTGGGGATAGTCCTCGCACGCTCAACCACGCCACAAAAACCCATGTAATTGCTAGGGTAAGAGAGAATATGTCACCGAAAGCAGCTCCATTAGGGCTACTTTTGTGTATGCCTTGCGTTTGCCTATTCCACACTCACTCTCTGCGGAAAAGTGGCAACATAAAATCTAAGCTCTCGTATCGAATATGACCCTAATGGCTAACGTCTATCCGTGCGTGGCGAAAAACCTGGTGTGCCGAAAAATTGGTCAATTTTCCAAATTCACAAGTCACCATGTTGATAAGAATAGTGTTATGAACGTATTACTAATCTTCAATATGAAAACTTTCTGTTGTGGTTGATTTAAAGAGGACATGGGTGGAGACTAATCCGTGATCCTAGTGATCTTATTGGTCGTTTCCGGCAAACCAGGTTTTTCGCTACGCAGGGACGCACGTTATAACAAATCTGGCATCCGTTGGTCTGCTGTCAAATTTGACCCTCTTCCCATCTTCTGGAGGAGAAGAGACTTCATTGTATCCATCAGGTGTTCTCCTATATATAAGTACCTTCGTGGCCATGTCGATGATCTTCCTTTTCTAAGGCGTTGCATCTTATTTAGGAAGAAGATTAGTATTGCTCAACGTGTCATGAAATATCAGTGAGCATAATAGTTATCATCTTAGCAGTAGATAGAATAGTGAAATGAATGAAAATCCAACCTCGTTTTGTGCGAAATGAACTTCTCAATGCAGAAATGATTCCGTATCGAACTAACTTAGCCATGAACATCCCAGAGAATATTTCCTTTACAAAACTCAAATTATGTACTTAAGTTACTCATTGTCAAGCTCAATGCTCAAACCCCCACGAATTCTCCCATTCTGTGCTCAGCCTCTAAACCTTTAACGCTGGCGCAACTCATATTTGTGCGCGCTTAGCTCAGATATATTTAGGTACATTACTAAAATTAGATTATCCAAGAAGACTAAATAGATAATAGAGAGAGAAATTATGTCCAACTTCCCAACCAACGTACAGTACAGTGCTGTAGCTTTCTGGTTTCGAAAAAATAAAGCTCGTTGACTAAGACCCCGTTTGACTTCTGAGTACTTGTCACTGCACGATATAGTATATTAATGGCAGAATCCGTGACCCTTACGAGGTGCATTTCTCCTCAGACACTTGATCCTAAAGGAATTGCAGTTGATCTCAATTTAAAAGATGAGATTTCCATGCGTAAATTTTGGATAATGAGAATGCATTTATCCAAGAAATCTCGAGTAGGTACGAGATTAGGTACGTATCTCCGTGGCTTCGGATTTTGAACATAGCTAATAAGTGAATAGGGAAAGTATCTAAATGTAGGGCTACCCGTTTAAAGCACTTCAATCTGCCACAACCGGACGAAATTTACGAAGGCGAAATGCTCAGCGAAGTGGGAGAAACTAGAGATTTAGTTAATTCGCTCGAGAAAATGGTGATTGAGTTTCATGAGACTGGGAAATAGTCATACTGCTTGTAAATAAATGCCGCGAAAGAGAATGGGTGTAACTTATCATCCGAATTCACTTGCGCTCATACACTTTAAAATTTTACTCTTGCCTAGAGATTCACTTTCAACCTATTTCAATCACGAAACAGAAATGAATGAAGATTTAGTAGCCACGGTACAGTGATCTTAGAACCAGGAATGATTTTCCCCTGTAGATAATGCTGCACGAAGATCAAGACTAAACTTAAAAGGCTTTCAATACCAACTATGCAGCACGTGCCATACGTATTCATTTATGCAGGATGAGTTATGCAACAACGGACAAATCTCCAAAAATGTTTGGGGAATTTGACCGTCACCACGGGTGAAATCCTTAGCCTGATCTGATGGCGAGAGCCTTCTTTGGAGCTAGGGCAGACAACCTCGAAGGTAGACTGCATAGCGCCTGAGCCAATCGGACACCAGAGGATACCATAACGATGATCTGCATAATTACCAGGTCATCCACTATTCATGCGCGTCCGCATGTCTCGCGTAAAAATGTCAGGTACAGAAGTACCAGGGCGGAGGTCCTTGCGAATGTCTGTGTCAACGGTGATGACAATTTAGCGAGAGCTGTGCCAGCACTTGCACAGCCACAAGGACTTTCCGCAGCAGTCTCGGGTGCAACCGAGGCTTATCTCAACGTCCGCGCATTGACAAGGGACCATTCCGTCTTCACTTTCACGAGATCGCATGATGACACGGAGAAGAGGACTTAGAATTGCCCATAATTTTTTCGGCGTCAGCTGATTGGCAGGGGTACGATGGTGCCTAAAAAGTAAACCTGGTGACCCTGCTAAGATTATTGCGCAAGGTATTCGACACGGGTTGAAATTTAGGCCTCTGGTTCTGAATTGTACCTCTCCAATCAATTAGCATTGATATTTTATGAGAATTTATAGTAAGCAAAAATGGTCTTTCTTCTGTATCAGGTGTTCCCGTTGACGGTATTTTCAAAGTACAGTGCAAAAAAGAGAGCAAAATGATGGATTTCAAGGCGGCCAAATACCTAGAGAAAACGAGAAATACTCTTCTGCAACAGCCCCCCTTGCATGAAACCTCTTATGAAGCCTATTGCTTTGACGACTCTTCAGGTGTCGGGTCCGATTTCACGATTAAACTTCGTTCAAAGTCCTCGAACATCTCGACTGAGCAGTCGTTGAACGTCCTTGAAGGAAATAGACAGGAAGCGAGAATTGTCTGTGCGAATGGAAACTCGTTAGCCGTAACGTACAAAGAGCCCTCACCTCGAAGACCGGTATCAGAGTTGCGTAGTGTCAACACCAATTGTTGCGGTGCTCAACGTATGAGCGGAGCAAACACACAGAACATACGCGTATCTACTGATGAAAAGGGGGTCTCGATCTACAGCTCCTCGGAGCGTACCAGATATACTAAGCGCTGTGTTGCTCATATCAAAATCGATGTTTTTCGACCTACCATTCATCCTCTAGACTCTAATTTCCCGATGCCACCCCCATCCCCCTTAGAACTTTGACGGCGGCTCTTAAAGCTATTCTATATTTGGGATGAATGTAGATAGCACCTTATCAAACAATCTTCGTCGACCTCTAACATGTCTGAATATCAAAGGGAGGCCACAAAACATTCCGAAGTGAGCTTGATTGTTGAGTTGCTACTGCAATAGATGTCGAATAGAGTACTAAAAATCTTAGTTGGAAGTCGTTTAGAGGCATGATGGGTACCGAAGTGAGAACTTTCCACCTATATGGGCTGCGGGATGGAAATCTAATGTATAACTCTAATTTTCATTCCGACCACTACTCCTCGCCAGGAGGTGCGAGCCTCGCCAGGAGGTGCGAGCCTCGCCAGGAGGTGCGAGCAGATATCTATTGATCATGCAGCCTGGGTGGCTGAGGGTGACGGGAAGATCTGGGGTTGATCTGCGATCGGATTGTGTTATAGAGCCTGGAGGGCGACATCGACTGCGTAGAGAAGTTACAAACGACGGAACTGGCATTATCTCAAGAAATTCCTGCTAGAGATATTCATCCCATGAAATTGATCATGCTATTGAGACTTAGATTTGGTATCGGGTGTTACGAGATATTAGTAAGACCGCTGTCAAGACGGTGTCATAGAAGACGCAACCGATTTTACTTATAGAAGATACCTAACACTTATAAATTTGAGCACCCAGATTTCTTTCCGTAGAGGATATAGCAAAATGTGGATGGTATTAGAAATATTCCCAGTTTAGGACGCTGTGTTAATTGGATGGGTTTACAAATGAGACTTGTACGTTTTCTGGTAAGGATAAAGGCTTTGTTTGGAATTTAAAATAAAGGTTTATTTAGCTACAATTGTGTTTCATCATCTCAAATTCATCAAAATCTTTAGAAGCACCTCCTCACACATCCATGTCGAACGAAAAATCGCCACTGGAGCAACATCCAACAAATGCAAGACATTACAATTATCAATAGTTCAATGGCAGACTGTAGAACTCCAAAATGCCATGAAAAATTGATTATCGAGCAAACATGATGGAAATTTAACGCTGTGATGTGTTAACAGAATTCAGGAGCAATGAAACTTCGAGGTTTACCCCGGTCGGTATCGCCGGTATGCTCTTTATTACATGCCCATTGCCTGTAGATTCCTTGAGCACCATATGATAATAAAGTTCGTGATGGGGTAACTGACCAGAGATCATTCTCAAGTACTGATTTCTGCTGCAAGAAATGGCAGGCTCCCAATGCTGTCCCGAACCCAATCGCAGAAGTTATAACGAATATTGCATTGCTGATATTGCTAACCATCCGCATCTAAGAATTATAAGGCTCAGTAGCCATTTCTCAAAATACGAAAGCTGGGCACATACCTTCTTCGAATTACAAACGAGTAGCAAGGTCCCTATGCCTAAGCATATATTCATTGCTCCTACTGAAGCAAAAACCACACATGGAAAGTTAGTGACGGAAGGAGAATTCGGATTTCCCGCCTCAGCTCTGTCCAAGTGGTGATCTGACACGCTGTGAACTGATTAATAGGTTTCATACATAGGGAGTTTAACACATGCCTTCTAGCGTGGTTATATAGACCAATAGCTACCAGGATTAAAATAACGGCTGTTACTGTTACTAATATTGAAAAAATTCTAACGCACCACCGAATGGTGTGCAATGTCGGCAGAACAAAGACTATTCGGTGGGGTTCATGCGATGAAGCATCTTCAATGCTCGGTATAGGGATATCCTCCGGCTTCACTCCCATAGAATAGTGCGATTGCGGGCTGTTGGTATAAGTTGGCTCGTATCCACTATTATGGAATTGAGATACCCAGTCTCCTTTCTCAAGGCCCGGTGTATCTCTATGACCAGACCCTTGACTTTCACTACTACCTACCATTTTGGAAAAGCGTCCCTCAGTTTCTGTTCTCTTGAGGTATTACTGCCTATTACATAGCGTCTAACGGTAGATATGGCAATTATGCAAAGCCGTCATCATTCCAAAAATAGCAACAAAATAAGAAAAGTTTGGAAGTTGAGTCTAATATTAGATGCCCCGACTGAATAAGGTTGAATGGGGAAATAGCCTTCACACAAAAACACGCAATGATTCAAAATTAACTTTGACAGTTCTTCCCAAAGTACACCATCAGGGTGTGGGCTAGTTCATACAGAAATGGAGAGGGCAAGATTTGCCTCATAGAGATGACATTCCCCATTTCTGACAACCTAAACTTAGCGCTGTATCCGTCTCCTTCTATTTCGAAGCTGTTCTTTGGCTATTGATACTACAGAGGTACAGTACTATTATAAAGTCTTGAGCTAAATTCTCCAAACGTCGATGCCATTTTAGATATATGCTGGAATGTCCAAAGATATTAGACGCTAAATATCATTTGACAAGCAACTACCGCTGGAATGTCCAAAGATATTAGACGCTAAATATCATTTGACAAGCAACTACCGGTAAGCCAAAGTAAGAGATTGACAGCAAAGCCTCGACGCTCCGATTGCGAGTTCTCTAGATTGGTCCTACAATTCTTTAACATTCGCTCATCGCTGCTCTAAGGGTGGATGTGTCCATCGTAAAAAAGCTCTAAGCCGGGAACCTGGTATCAACGGGAATAGAGGCAAACACGGCATTATGTGCCACGCAGAAGCGCTTGTCGAAATTGACATTGCGAGACTCCTGATCGATAGGGGAGCAAAAAGTGACCCCCTGGCAAAGAGCACTGTGACACTCCTCTACATGCCGCAACTTTCAACGGCAATATTGATATTGTGAATTAACGAGGGAGCAGATATCGACGCTCTAGGAACAATGCGTTACAGCACCTCTCTATTTGAGGCAGATTTTAGTGGCAATATCGATATTATAAGACTGTTGATTGACAAAGGCGCACATATCAATGCGCCTGCGGAAGTGTGTATTACGGTACCGCGCTACGTAGAGCTACCCTTAACGACCACGAATCCATTCTAGAGCTCTTGATTAACCAGGGGTCAGATGTCGACATATATTGTGGAATTTTGGTACTCCGCTACAAGCAACAGTATCACTCAACCGGAAAGAGGTAGCCCTGGGATTGGTGACAATGTTGCTAGCGAATGGAGCTAATATTAACAGAGGAGACACACATTGTAAGCTGCAATTATCCACGGGGACGGAGAAGTTGTAGAGCTACTCATACATTCTGGGCAGATATTGATAGAGGTAGAGGAGAATATGAGAGTCCGCTGATAACCACGGTAACGTGTCGTAAAAATAAATCTCCTTCTCCTTCTAGACAATTAAGCGGATGCTGACATGCAATTCGGAGGCCTTGATACTGCAATTATAGCGGCTGTTTCGAGCAACGATAAGGAAGCGGTGGACTTTCTCCTGCGGAATGGAGCAGATCCTTGTGAATTTGGCAGTGCTTGGCAGCTAGCCACATCCGAAAATAATATGAAGATACTTGAAGTCCTGAAATCTATTACAGTGTAGGAGATACACTATACAAGTTCATATTGTGCCGATCTTTGATGCGAAGATAACATGGACCGGTGGGGAATTTCACGCCTTCGATTGGTTGACAAAGACGTTAAAATGTGTAATTTATGCATCTTTCTGGACATCGTGAAACGCACCCGGATCTCATCCCGCCCGAAGAGCTAAACAAGTGTATGCGAAGCAGGAGGAGAGCTAAGCTGATATTCTACCTAGAATTTCCCTTATCCTCTATCTTAAGACCTAAGTTACTAACAAACCCTGTCTCCTCCTAATGCGCCTAGGAATCTAGGAATAGATGGTCTCTGTCAACCTATTGTAGCTCCAGCCTTTCTTTACAAGGCCATTGACACTACACAAAAAGTCCAATGGCATCTCTACTAAGGTACCTCTTACTTGTCCCAAAGTATTCTTCATTTGAGTGATACCACCCGGAAAATTCTGCTTTACAACGTGTCCATAGTTGTATTTTGCACGCTTGTGACTGCTACCAAATAATTCCCCATAGTACAACTCGTAGTCCTCCCAGCACCGAACTTGGTTGGAAGGCATGGGTGAGAAGACCTGCGTCAATATTTCCGTGTTGGTCTTTGCTGTGCCATTCCATAATAGATCAAACTCCGGCGATAGCGGATCTTCAACTGATAGATCAGCTTGAGATCCCAAGTCGTAACTGTCGGGTCCAGCTCCCAGAGGGCTCGTCCCTAGCTTTGTCAAATCTTGAGACTCTAAAAGGCCCATATGCTTTCGAAAAAGCCTTCGGCGTAGGGTGGTGGCAAACTTCGAAACCATGTATGGTTGACTGTTCATTTTCGACGATACGGAGGGCGCATCCTCCACGACAACAGCGATCTCGGAGTCGTGGTCTCCAAGAAGAGACCTGTCATTGAGATTGGCACTTCCGATAATAACAACTCGGTCATCTGCGATTAGGCATTTGGAATGGATATATAACTGCTCACTGACGAACGCATCCATCTCGGTCTCATCGCTAGCCACCCAAGGCATAGAGGAGAGTGGTGGCCCGCCAAGCATATAGCAGGAGCTTATAGAATCGCTAACATCTCCATACTTCTCTACAAAGCTTCCCCACTCAGCTATGTCTCCTGGTTTATTCCGAAGCGCTCGTGCATTATTGATCCGATCATAGTTGCGAAGGTTATAGAAGCGGATGTACTCCCCAGCATCTTTGATTCCTTCTTGCTCTAACTTTTCCATGATACTATGCCCTCCACGGCATATCGACCGGTACTGGAGGTTCATGATAGCCAGGATACCGTTTTGCTTTTCATCATGGAGATCTCCAGGGAATCCCGGCACGGCAGGTATGCAGACTATGATCTTGTACTTCTGACCAGTTTTGTAAGCCCGAATCACACGTTCAACTATTGCTGCTCCCACTCTGTTTTTAATCGGGCTCTGTTCGCTACCAGTAGCAGTGATGAAGAACTGATTTTCAATATATATGAAATGTTCTGATTTATAAATAACATCGATGTATGCGTTTTGAATTGAGTGCTATGAGACTGTTAGCAGAGGCTCTCCATAGTGTGAGGAACAGGAGTCAGATACTTCAGTAGATATTCCGTGACTCCACTGACTGCAGGATCGAAGTATCTGCAGAGTAGCACCGGGCTCACTGATAATGCCGGCAGCTGTAACTTCTGGGACCTTGAGCGTGTTTGACGGAGTTGCATATCTACTTCCAATACTCCGCGGGTTTAATTGAGAACAGATCCAGTCCCATCTGGTCAGGAAATGAACCCGGAGGTCTTCAACGGCAGGGCCATTGATGGAGAGTGAGATATCAGACCAGCCCATTCTTGAATGTGTAGCTCTGTCAAGTTCGTTGTTGTAAAATTTAGCAACGTTTTCAAAATCCATAATTCTTCCGTTATTGAAATCCTGACCGGGCCATATTTTAGCTTCCTGTTGAGCGGGATGGTTATCGCTGTCAAAAATTGTCAGACGTGATTTCAAGAAAGAGCTAATTCCATACGCTATTTGGTGCTGATGAGTATCCCATCGACCAAAGCAGAGGTCCAGACCTCCCATAAAAGCAATCTCTGCGTCTACCAGACATAGTTTTTCGTGATGCGCCCAATAAAATGCTATATCATCAAGGTGGTGGTCATGAAAACTAGGGATGTGAGCAGGATGTTGGAGTACAGCAACGTTACTGTGAAGAGCTTCTAGTGCAGCTTTGGTGTGCTTAGAACAGACTGGATTCTTCCTTTAGTATTCCGTTCTGAAGGCTTACTACTTGCTGAAGTTCTCGCAAACAGGTTGAAACACTTACTAGATAGTACACCAGGAACTTCGTTGTAGACGATAACATACACTTTTACCCCTCGTTGGGCGGCGTTCAGTATCATCCGGTCTAGGCGGTATTGTTCGTTCAAAGACGGCGGTCTCCTTAGGTAAAGCTCGGGAGAGAGCCACCAGTCCATGATCCAGATCTCTGAACGCGCACATTCTAATGCCGTCGCAACAGCATGAAAATACTCACACCCATCTATAAAATAGTCCACCTGATTTTCTCGTCGAGGAGGCGCAAAACTATTGTGTCTGTTATGTGATACAGGTGCCATGGTATACTTCTGTCGGCTCTCACAAAAGACTGTTTTCTGGCAGTACCATACATAAAAAGATGAGGTTGCTGTATGATTTACATCAAGAAAGGTAAGGTGTATACTCAAATCTCCAAAGCTGACTGACGACAGGTTGCCTGCACTGGATGATCGTTCTGTCAGCGTGTGAAAGTAGTCATCCTCTGCGCAAAGCTGCAATAGCCTTTACACAAAATCAAGGCTACAGAAGCTTGCCATACAGCGTCAACACGACAGGAAGTACAATTTTCTCCATAATCTTCTTTCTTTCATCTCAATAACGGCCCCTCTCGCAAAAATGTCATCGCAAACCTATCCAATGACCCGTTTGGGGGGGCATGGTATGTGAAATTACCAAAATATTCATTATGAAGGACTCTAACTGACATCCACAGCGTTTAACCATAGCATGAGTAGCGAAGCTGAAGCCGAATATGACAGGTTGCGAGATCTAGCGACACAAGAAGCTAAGAAGAGATCGAGTTGTTTCGATAAAGTACAGCTCTCTTGGGCCCCCCTATAGTAACTTTTTAACGTTACGACAGGCACACAGAGCACATAATAATGGTGGTGGTGCAGCAGCACATGAGTATTCCGCGGAAGGAAAATCACATGCGGCTAAAATGGATGCTTATAATAAGCAAGCTTCTGATTATATTTTCAGGGAGAATAATGCGCCAGGAAGAATTGCCGATGATACCATTGATTTACATGGACAATTCGTGGAGGAGGCAGAGAGGATTTTAGAGGAAAGGATTAGACATGCGCAGTCAAATGGGCAGAGTGGGCTGCACGTGTAAGGTTTTTTCTATTTCGCTGTGTTAGACGGAAGTATACTCAGGGTTGGGGAAGAAGGATTCCGAGATGAATACTGATATTTGAACAGAATTGTAGGAAAGGGCAACCATTCTGCAAACCATATCCAGAAAATAAAGCCCCGCGTTGAGCAAATCTGTCAAGAACTGAACCTCCAATACGCCACTGAACAGAACGAAGGAAGGATGTACATTAATTTACAAGGTGGACCAGCCGTCATGCCACCTATGCATGGAAATTCAGGACAACACAAAGACCACAGTTTACATCCTCATCAAGCCACGACATCTTCCAAAATCCGCATCCAGACTCCAAAAATATTGGAAAACGGATCAGATATCGACGGTTTCAAGAACACGACTAGAAATGCAATGCAAGACTTGTTTACGAGAATTGAGAGACGAAACCCCGAGGTGCAAGCGTTAGAGATGCATGGTTTGTCGGGAATTAGGGAATTAGATATGTTAAGTGACGGGTACCAGTTAATCGCCCCTCTAGAGTTTATACGACGGCTGACTTTATCAGACGACACATAATACTTATATCCAAAAGTGGCCTAGCAATAATCGATAACAACAGCTTTTTGGGATATCATATCGGTACAGAAGAACTGTTAACCGTAGACTGGCCACTGTCTGACCAACGAAATCATGAACGTAAATTGGGAGATCACAGAATACTCCACGCAGCATATAACCTCGGTCTAATGATCATAATATCGGAAATTGAGGGTGCATCATCGTATATTTCTCTTTCTTCATACTCTATTGACATAAAGCTAGAAGAGCCTTTGAAGCGAGTCACTCCACCACATTTACCACATGGTCTCCATCCCTCTGACATAGTTGCCGTGGCCATAAGCAAAAATCAGATATTCATGGCTCATGGTTTAGACATATTAGTCTGGAATCGAACGGACTCCTGCTACATAACAACATTGGTGCTCTTCGGGCACAACAAACCAGACGTGGCAAACAACAGGGATCATTTCAGTGACATTATAGTTCGAGAGAGATCCATTGTTGCCACAACAAGAGATGGACAGGTAGCCTTTTGGGATCAGGAATTTTACAGCTCTAGAGTTGAAGCTCGAAGCCAATCGCCTAAGCTCGATCTGAAAGTCAACAGTGTCTCTATGAGCAGGGATGAACACAGGGTGGTTGTTGTAGACTATCCCCAGTCCAGTACAGTAGCATACCTGGAATTAGATGAGTGGAAGACCATTCCAGCAAGGGATCGACATCCTCATTGCAAGCTTCGTACAGATGAATACTGTGATGCCGTCGCACTCAGCACGGTTTCAGACAATAAAGCTGCGATAACGCCACATTTCGACTTCTACTCGCTCTCCGAAGGAGACCAACCACTTGCAGAGGTTGAGCCACTCGGAATTGGTTTCCCTCAGTACCTAGGGCAATACATTGGCTTTATATTTGGCAGCCACTCAATCATTTATTTTGGCAGCATGGGTGTAATACGGCTGGATTATCGGATTGACATTGAAAAAACAACCTTGTCTTATCCGGAACATAGCAGCCGCTATATTCCCTTGGCCTCCTATAAGGAAGAGCTAGTGCGGTCTGTAATTAGTTGAAAAGAAGTTTTTACATAACGCAATTCTATTAATTCTACTTAATACAGCTATCATTATTCAATCCTAAGCTTCGTTTGGATATCTCCAGGCCGCATTTGCGAATAGGATATATGCGCCAATGAGCATGATGCCTTCGAGCCTGGAATTGTTAGCGTGCGACTTTGCAAGATAGAAGGATAATTACCAGTGGGCTATGCCTGCGTGCACAATGTAGTTTACGAGAAGAATAGCAAGAGTCAGTATAGTTACTTGAAACCCATCGAAAAAAAGCGAAATTCCAGGAATGTCAAGTATCCAACCAAGTAGAACAGCCAAGGGTAGAACGAAGAGCGAGGTTCGGATACTTGATATAATTGCAACTTCAATGATCCACTCGATCTCATCCCGGCGATTCTTATGAGCGCGTATAGCCGTTGCAACATGCTCTGCTGCACCTATGATGATTGGTATCACAACGAGCCCAACGAACGACTTCGAAAATCCTATGTCTTCGCTTGGCGAGTCGATTGCTTCTAACATGAAGATGGATGAAAGCACTAACAAAGATGCTGACAAGATCAAAATAACAAGATGAACGATCCAATGCAAGTGGTCGCCTTTCCTCTTCAAAGAAGCGTCACGCAGCTGCAAAAGCTGCTCTTTTGTGCGAATGCTGACTACACTATATGTAGTTTGCTCGACCAAACTCTCGATGGTGTATTTGTGAGACGTTAACTCCGAGTGGGTGTAGTAAAAGAAGCCCAAGTAACAACCAAATATGATCAGTAGTACAATTGCACCCACGCGGGACATAGCCACCAAGCCCGATTCACCCGCTGTAATACATTAATACATGTTCTTAGAAGAGGACGTTTTACTTACAATCCGACCATATCTTGAAGGCGGTCGGGACTATGAGACTTGATAGGCTGATAAGTAGTAGTTGAGATGTTACTCTTGCAATGATGAGAGAGTACGATTGAGTGTGATTCTGAAGTCCACCACACAAGAAACACGTTCCTAGTATCAACAGCGTGTGGGAGAGCAAACTACCAGCTAAGGCGGTCTGGGCAACAACTGGTTCATTTTTAACGACTGCCACAACTACAAAGGCGAGTTCTGTAAAATTTCTACTAAACGTCAACACTATGACCATTCAAATATCCGAGGAAGTTTACCCAAGTAGCGCATTGATCAAGCCTGACAAGAATTCGTGTTTTTGTTTCTGCAATTTAAGCACTATCTTTTTCGTAGAGAAAGAAATAAATGTAGATAACGGAATAATAGCCAAGGTATTTAGAACCAATTCAGCAAGTGATCCACGGCGTAGACTATGCATTGCTGATCCGGCTGAGACAAGCACAATTGAGGTAACCGCACCAGTCAAAAGAAGTATCTTATCCGATAGTGAGAATGCATGGTTATCTTCGGATTTGAGAACCTCAGACTTGGAAGATTCAGACTTCGGAAATTTAGACATAGGAAATGCAGACATGATAGGAAGCTTGTACTATAGAATATTATGAAGAAGTGCTACCTTACTGACTTCGCGGTTATATCTTCGCCTGGACTGATTTTATTATTAGTTTGACCCAGAACTTGAGTCGATATACAGTACCCTACTATAAAAAGACTCGATATCCTACTATGATGTCTTAAAATAAATATGCGCCGTGACTACGTACACTGCCAGTACTATCATGCTTTCCTCCTGCTTGGCCATCAGTCTTTCCTAGCGCTCTGGTCAACATTCTCTCTTCTACTCTGGTCATCATGCTTCTTGCTGCTTCGGTCATCATGCTTTCCTGCCTTGGTCATCATGCTTTCCTACTGCTTTTTGCCACGCAGTTCTTGTAACCATTAATATAGATCAGCTTAGCTACAAGTTCTAAATCATGTCCCTTTGTTTCTCTAAAAATAGAGTGTCGATTCGGAATTGGTCGACTATTGAGGGTACGATTGATATAAAGACAAACATCTTCTCGCTTTTGAGATAGGACATTTACATCTAACATTCCACAAGAAATAGCACAAAGCCATCATGTCAGAGACCTACCTTCTTCCAAACGACCTCAACAAGTTGAATGACAAACAATTACAAGCTACCCTCAGCAAGTTCACTACTGTACCACAATTACAAGCCGCCCTCAGCAAGTTGACTGTTGCACAATTGCAAACCACCCTCAGCAAGTTGACTGTTCCACAATTACAGACCGTCCTCAAAACCGAGAAAGATAATGCCAAACTTCCTACACTGAAACCTCAGCTTATCGAAACACTTGCAGGTCGCATTCGTCCGACAGCAGGGAAGAATACTGATAAGGGAACGAAAGGAGACAACACTGAGAAGACTGATGGTGTGGAACCAAACGAAGGTAATGCTGAGAAGACCGATGCTGCAGAATCAAGTGGAGGCAATGCTGAGAAGACCGACGCTGCGGGATCGAATGGAGGCAATGCCGAGAAGACCGATGCTGTTGAATCGAACGGAGGAAATACTGAGAAGACCGACGCTGCGGGATCGAATGGAGGCAATGCCGAGAAGACCGATGCTGTTGAATCGAACGGAGGAAATACTGACGGAACGTCTAAGAAGGGATCTGTGAGGAATCTAAGTGATAAGAACGCCGTAGTTCCTTCAGGAACGGAAGATGACAACATCGATGCTGAATACGAACAAGCCCTAGAAAAATTGAAGCAGATGCAAATCGGCGGCGACTCTGAGGATAGTACGAAGAAAAAATTGGACGAAGCGAAAAAGAAATTCGTAGAGCTGGTTAAGAGTGGAGCCTCGATAGAGGATCTGAATAAGAGTCAGGAGGCTATCGAGAAGCTCAAGTCTTTATCGAAACCGAAGAAATACGATCAAAAGGGTTATGTAATCTACAACTCGCCCAGCAATCCAGCCAGTCTTCTAAATCATGTCATATGGACTGACGTGGACATGAAGAGAGCTATGATTTCATGTGGCCCACCCAAAGCAGCCATTTGGAGAGTTGTACCACTAGCAGAAGCTCGAGCGTATGACGGCTTTGCGGAAGCAGCTGGCTGGTTTGCTGACCGCTTAAAATTCCAAGACACCTCACCTGAAAAACCCACACCCGCCGAAGCGCGGCAGATCGTTGGTGTTGGCTTTGCACGTCCAATAGTGGTGGGACTATCCATGGATAGAGTATTTGAGAAAAGGTCACCTAAATCGCGAGAAGACAAGGTCAAGAGCTTGCCCGCGAATGCAACGAAGGATATCAAGGACATTGTTGCAAACAAACACCGTAGACACGTTCATGTCATCATAAGTTATGAGAGAAATGGGGTGTGGTTTCAAAAACATGCGCCATTTACTCATTGGATCAAGGTTGCGGGATTAAAAGACCCTGCAGGACTTGACTTAGTCAAAAGTGCAGCAGCCGATGAGCAAACTAGATGGGAGGCTTGGCTTGAGGAAGAACATCCTGACAGTTATAAGCAACTTGAAGAGTCCGGATTGGAATTCGAGAGCGAGGATGAGAAGATGCTCCAAGATAGTCGGGACAATACTCCAGACAGTAGGGAAAGTACACCTGGAACTGCTCAAGTCAACGGCACAAAGGCCAAGAAATCTGACAATGAGCTACAAGACAGTCGTGACAACACTCCAGATAGTCGGGAAAGTACACCTGGAATCCCAACTCCAGAGACTCGCGGAAGTACGCCTGATGATACTCACGACGATGATAAAAAAGCCACCACATCTGATAAAGGAACAAATGCTGCGGACATTGCGAAACAAACGACAGAGCCTTCAGACTCTTGATAGGATTAATTAAACGAGGGTGTGAGCCTAACAGTGCTATTTTGATCTTCAGATTTGCCTCGTACTCTTCAAAGGTTTATGTTTTGTTTGCGAAGTATGTTATCTATCTTTTTTAGTCGTAGGTCTTTTGTTTCGGCGCATACGTTAATCTTTTTGTTGATGAAGAGTAGAGTAGAATGCATGGACTATAGTTTTAACAACTTCACATAATGAAGTATACTTGCTTAATCATTTAGTTAGCAAATAATTTCATGTTTTTTCATCACTTCTTCCTACGAACATCGGCTCGGGCGAGTTACAGAGGTCGGTTTTAAAAGTATCCATAGCCATGAATCTCTTCACGGCTTCGCAGAATATCTCAAGCCTGAAATAATCCACCAGCAGCGATACGGAAACAAAGTCCGTTCCAGTTCCTGTGACCAATGGTTTTATCATGTAGCCCCCGATTTGTGAAGCCCTCGACCCCGAAAATCTCAACGGCTTCGTCTAGACGCGAAATTCATTCACACCTACTCCAGCTCAGTAAGTTACCATACTCAATTCGTAGCCTCACCATGAGCTTCCCACCTTCGTACAACGAATACAGAAAGATGGTACCATCGCGATGGTTTGTACGAGCGTTCCACCTCAATGAGTTATCTCTGCTTCATTTGAACCCAATCACGGAGACTCCATCTCCCAATGGTCTAATCTGAAAATTACATATACCCTTTTAAGCTACTAAAATTACAAGTGATTCGCGATTGCATAAAAACTTATGCATATTCTGAGCACGTGAGTATTTAGGTGGTATAATAAGCAGGTCCCACACCCTTAGGCTGATGACTTCACTGAGAAAGACAGTACAGCAAAGTGTCTGCTGAAAGACTGTACCGTAATTGCTTATCTCAATATAAAGTGATATACGTCAGCATTTCAGATACTGCAGTGATCATCAAGATCTATTAATCTATTGTTGCTTGATGTAGCAATGCCAGACTGCCTCACCCTTCTTCACTTTATGATAGAAACTTCCTAGATACCCACGGTACCTCGTTGTCTCTTGGATCCCACAGTTATTCAACCTAATATCAGTTCTAGCTCCCAAATCATGCTTTGTTCACTTTTTCGTTGGAGCTCTACAGACTCGTCTTCCAGAGGTGGCACATCTTCCAGACTCAGGATAAATTGGAACAAGTTCTGTTTTGGACAATTAAAGAAGTCCGAAGATGAAATTGACAACGGCAGGCGTTCAGAGGCGCCATCACCCAATAGTAGCATGTTCAACAAGTGAGGTACGTGAAATAGTTCAAATAAGCTCCCAGACATTAATGGGCTCGATACAGATGAATAAACAATGTGTTAATCTCTAATCATATACAATACCAAAGCTTTATCATATATAACGTGCATCTCTGCGTCGAGAGACGCACCCCGTAACGAGATAAACCCTCGGTACTTTGAATTCAATTGACTATGAATTCAATGGTAGTTCAGATTTTTGCATCAGTTATATTGTGTGACCACTCTTGAACAGTCCAAACCCCAGCTACTCGGGAAATTACGATCGTGTCGTAGCCGTCGCGCCTGATTACGGAGAGCGTTGATATAGTATAAAGGACCTTTGACCTACAGCACCACCACGAGCTCTTTGCGCCTTTCAAACTTATAACAGTTTGATCTGGGTTTCGGTGCCTCACCGCGATGCTAAGAGGCCATTATCAGACCTGTGGTGGGCGTGGCGCCCTGTGCCATGGGACGTCGCCACATGGATTGGTACCTCTAATTACGCGATCAAGGATCACTGGTCAAAGTTACAGTAATTTTGGTAAAGCGGACTATGAACCTGAAGACGACCAATTCGCCGTAACAAGGGCTTAGCAGGCGATACCGCTTTCCAGCTCTGATACTGCACCCCCAGTCCGGAGGCGAAACGAAGGACAGTATGAAGCTTTTCAATGCAGTGATGTTCGTTGTCTCTCGTCCTGGAACTTTCAAGTGCGTACGAAGAGCGGTTCGGGACAATCAACACTCAAGCAAAGAGCGAGACTAGATCAGTGGAAGAAGGGAGAAACTGCCAACTCTGCAACAGATACGCCCACCGCTTCAGCGTACCCGCCGGATTCGGTCTTTTATTGAAACAGGTTTCTGGGAAGCTGGAGCAGTGAAATAGGTTGCGTTCTTATTTTGTTGTAGAATTATGTGTGTAGTTCTAAATTCTATGTGAGAAAGAAAATGAGGTGTCAGCGAATGCTTCTTAGCGTGACACGTGACATCTTGGCATGCTTCAACACTCCCACACATTCCTGATACCTTCATAGTAGCTTTGATTGGTTGTTGGCTTCTTAGTAGACGTTGTGGCCAGCTAGCTCCCACATGATCTTCATACTCAAACCCCCATAGCAGTTGCTGGAGGAACACGTGACACTCCCACAGTTTCTTCTAAAACTGGCAGTATATTAAACACTCCAATTGCAGATCTAAACCTGATAAAGGCTAGCTCTGGAAGGGGTTTTGTCATACCATCTGCAACTTGATTTTCGGTTGAGACGTACTGTAGGTTGATGATATTCTCCTCCAGCTGTTGACGGACGAAGTGAGTTTGGATGTCGAAGTGTTTGGTGCGAGAGTGAAACTGAGGGTTCTTTGCAAGTGCAATAGCTCCTTGGTTGTCGGCGAAGATGTTGGTTGGGTGGATGAGATCAGTTGGATCAATTTCCTGAAGTAGACGTCTCAGCCAGATAGCTTCTTTTATAGCTTGTGTCTGGCCAATTGTTTCCGCTTCGCATGTAGAGAGAGCAACAACTGCTTGCCGTTTTGCAGACCAGCTAATCGCCCCACTTCCAAGTGAGAAGATGTATCCAGAGGTTGATCTTCGCGTATCAAAATCTCCCCCCCAGTCGGCGTCAGTGTAGCCCGTAAGCGAAGCCGCGTCTCCCGCAAAGAAGAGACCAAAGTCCAGGGTGCCCTGTAGATATTGGAATATCCTTTTCACAGCACGCTTATGGGCTTTCGTCGGGTTTGATGAGTAACGACTGACTACAGATATAGCGAAGGCAAGATCTGGTCGAGTGCAAAGCATGAGATACATAAGTGAACCAATAGCCCTTTGGTACCAAAGAGTTTCCTCCGGTGAGGCTTGAAAATCCGGGGCAGCTTTCTGAAGTGACGAGTTGGCGGCCATTGGAGTTGACTTAGACTGACAGTCCCCCATGTTGTTGTCCTGAAGGATCCTTTGCATATACGCTTTTTGACTCAGTTTGAGGGTTCTCTTTTGGCGGTCACGAACGATCTCCATCCCAAGGTAGAAGGAGCTAGCGCCGAGGTCGGTCATCCTGAACTTCTCGCTTAGTGCAGTCTTGACTTTGTTGATGTCGACCATGCATGGTCCAACGAGTTGAAGATCGTCAACAAAAGCAGCAATGAATATAGGAGAAGTAGTGCCGTTCGAGAATATACAAGAATCTGAGGCTAAGGGTTGGAAACCGATAGTGGCGAGAAAAGCCGCAAGTGTCATGAACCATAGTCTGGGCGCCTGCTTCAAACCGTATAGTGCTTTATTGAGCTTACAAACATAATCGTCGATAGTATACCCGGGTGGTTGTTCAACATAGATTTCCTCATCTATTTGGCTGTAGAGAAATGCTGTTTTGACATCCATCTGCTCAATTTCCCAGTTGTGTGCAGCAGCCAGGGCAAAGAGTGCTTTATAACTCATTGGTTTCACAACAGATGAGAAGGTCTCATTGTAATCAATACCCTCAACCTGTTCAAAACCTCGGACAACCCATCGAGACTTATACCGCTGAACCTTATTGTTTGCGTCGAACTTTAGCTTATAAACCCACTTGCCCGTCAGCACGTGTTGGTGTTTCGGCCTGGAGACAAGGGTCCAGGTGCCATTCTCCTGAAGTGAGTCAAATTCTTCATCCATCGAGGGTGTCCAGAGTTCAGGGCGATCCATGGCTTGTTTCCAAGACTTGGGTTCTATAGCAGGGGTAACTGCGTCCAGACTGCCGTCGGCAAGACTGGCTACTAGCATTTCAACGATATCTGGTTGGCGAGAATGTAGTTTAACGCGATCAGTGTGAGAGTTATAAGGTCGACGAGTGCGTTGGGGTCGAGAGTGCTGTTTGGGCTGTTCACAATCAGACGAAGGCGCAGAGGATAGTTCAGAAGAGTCGACATCCTCTATTGGTAGATTTGACAACGATGGGTCTAATAACGGTGGGTCTGAGAACAGTGAATTTGATGGGAAGCTTTTCTGGCGTTTGGGTGGTGGTAGTACGTCGTCGTCAGACTCAAACTCCCCCATAAAGCGGGCTTCCTTTGCAAAGCGAACTGAGTGGCCTCTAATTACCTTGCCTTTTGCACTAAGCAAGGTGTATATTGATTCTCCATCAAAACCGAGGAGTCTACACTCAGAGCTCTTTTCTGGCTGATTCTTGCGCTGGAGGCGGTCTCGAGTCCAACATTTTGTGCCAAAAGTGCGAATATGTTGAACATCTGGCTTGTGACCGTGCCAGGCTTCGTAAGGAGTGCAACCCATCGTTGAAGAAGGTGATCTGAATTTGATATAGTCCTCAAACAGGATAGCGTGAGGCCAATAGATGAATGGCATGTTTGTGTGTTTAAGAAGGGCCATGGCTGAGACCCATAAGTAGTACCCAAAAACCTCTGATTTGCCATTTTGTTGAGGTGTTCCAGGAACTGTATATTCATATAAGATCCCCTTCATGTCGAACCATGCAATTAGCGCAGACGAAGTGTATTCCCCCCCATTATCCATGCGCATTCGGTGCACCCGACGTCCTGGACGTTCATTTGTTTCGATGAACTGTTGAATGAAGAGGGGTGCTTCATCTTTGTGTTTAAGAAGCCCAATTCCAGTCCTTCCGGTCGAATCGCAGTGAATATGAAGAATGAACCGAGAGCCGTCGTAACCACGAACAGGAATAGGACCAACGATATCTGTATGTAGAAGATCCATTGCATGTCGACCAGGTTGAATGGCCTTATTATGAGGTTTCGCCTTGACCTTTGTAAGGCTGCAAGTCTCACAGTCCCAAGAGCTAATAATGGCCTTCGAGAGATCGAGACCAGTTGCTTGTGATTGGAGAAGTTTCAGGTTGCGGATTCCAAGATGGCCAAAGCGGTTGTGCCAAACCCTTATTGCATCCTCGTTATAGGTTGCCGCAGCAATATCTGTTGATTGCTATTCGACATTAAGAAACCACACATTTCCCTTTCGATTAGCTCTGAATTCGTGTCCTTTAGCTGCAAGAACAATATTCTTGCTGTTGAAGTTGACATCGAAACCGCGATCGATGAGGAGGCCGAGAGAAAGAAGGTTTGCACCCGCTTCGGGAACGTGGTAGACATCAGTGATTGTGATAAACTTAAGCTCCCCACGTTGATTTTGCACTGGAGTCGGACATTTCCTTTTCCTCGAGGGCGGCAAATAGTACCACCAATACCAGTGATTTGGCGTGTTGGAGAAATGGCGGTATATTCGGTAAATGCTTCTCTTAGGTGGGTGATGTGAAGAGAGCACATGCTATCGAGACCCCAAGAGGTTGCAAGGAGTGATCTCGAGTCGTGGATTTGAGGTTGCGAGGTGACAGAGAGTCCAACTTCGGTAGCAATACCAGTATCTGATAGTGCAACAAAAGTAAGGTCATCATTTTCAGTCCTTGGTTTCTTGGAGGTGTTGGAGTTATCTGATCTGTCCCCTTTTCCTCCTTGGTAGTTGCCCCTACCACCCCGTCCACCGCGAGTATTTGCGCGCTTTTTGAGTGAAGGGTTTTTAATAATGCACTGAGGTTCGCAGTGGCCAAGTTTCTTGCAGTAGAGGCAGTATCGAGTTGCCGCCATGACATGATCAGTGATGCCTGGGATAGGTTGAGGTAGTGGAAGCTCAGCTTCTCTTTCCCTGAAGGACTTCTGGATCTCGACAGATGGCATATGCGAGACCATAGAGACAGAGGCCTTATCATCTCTGAACCGTATATTTTTCTCCTCAGTCATTGCCTTTAGTATAACAGTCTCAAAACTCAGACCATCTGTACCATCAGCATTAGTGGGGAGTATATTGCCGGCATGAGAGAGAGAAGTCCTGAATGTATCGTAGGCTGAACTAAGGGCATTAAGGTACCACTGAATCGCCCAGGTTTCAGGAATTGCGGCGTGAGTGGAGAGGTTAGCGAGCTTGCTTTGGACCCTTTTGAACTCTGCAGTCATCTCCTCGAGATTTGTGAAGCTTGAGAGGGAGATATTCATGAGTTGATGTGATAACTCGCAGAAAACACCATCTCCTTGGGGCTTGAAGTGTTTCTCGAGCTTATCGTACGTCGACTTATACGTGGTCAGGCCTAAGGTGAAAGATCTGGCAAGCTCCCCCAGTCTGTTATCGATGGCAGCAAGTACCTGTCGCTGAGCCTTCTTCCAGTTTGCAATCAAGGATCTGGCAGCGTTGCCTGCATTACCTGCTGCGGCTTCACCGTCATATGGTGTAGTTGGATACTGCTCGATAAGGTCCATCATGTCATGAATAATGAGCCAGTTGTCCATCTCTCTTTTGTGATCATTCCAATTCTCGGAGGCTTCGAGCTTAGTGACCTTATCAAGGCCGTTTGCGGAGATATTGGAACTCATCGTGATTAAGGCGAGATAGACTTATGGTCTTTTTGCTTGAGTTTGATGTGGTTGATGGTGTCAAAGAGAAGAAGAGCTTCCAGAGAGGATTCAGCTCTACTTTGCACCTTGCCTTTCTCAGGTGGCTTTGTATTCTACACTGAATACAGGTCTTGAGAGAAAAAATGTTTTGATGGTGTCAGAGAGAAGAGCCTTCAGAGAAGGCTCAGCTCTGCTTTGCACCTTGCCTTCCTCGGGTGGCTTCGTATTCAGCACTGAATACGGGTCCCAAGGGAAAAATGATTGGGTGGTGTCAGAGAGAAGAGACTTTCAGAGAAGGCTCAGCTCTGCTTTGCACCTTGCCTTCCTCGGGTGGCTTCGTATTCAGCACTGAATACGGGTCCCAAGGGAAAAATGATTGGGTGGTGTCAGAGAGAAGAGGCTTTCAGAGAAGGCTCAGCTCTACTTTGCACCTTGCCTTCCTCGGGTGGCTCCGTATTCAGCACTGAATACGGGTCCTGAGGGGAAAATGCACCGAGTACACCTGGTTGCAACCTAGGCATACCCAGACACGTGATCTTAGCTGCTTGATGCATCCTGACAGTGGGATTCAGTTCCCAGCTGGGAGAACGCCTTAATAAGAGAACTCTTAGTTGCGCAGTGGTAAAGTTCTCGCAAGAGTCGTTGTTTTTCTGACGTACACAGTACGGATAAGTCAGTGATTTTGCTCCAAAAAAAAAACACAGAGTTAGGTATAACTTAGCTGTAGCGCTTCGGGGCTCATAACCTATTGAAACAGGTTTCTGGGAAGCTGGAGCAGTGAAATAGGTTGCGTTCTTATTTTGTTGTAGAATTATGTGTGTAGTTCTAAATTCTATGTGAGAAAGAAAATGAGGTGTCAGCGAATGCTTCTTAGCGTGACACGTGACATCTTGGCATGCTTCAACATCTTTGTGACCTCGTACGGGGCGCGGAGCGATCTAGGAAGGCGAGAGCGACGGCAGCAGCGGCAACGAGTCCGAGGTAAAGGTTCTGGCTGGTGATCTTGAGCTCGTAGACGCTGATTAGTAAAAGTGAGCGAAACAGGACTTGGTAGACTTAAATTACGCTTACTGATGAGGCTGCGCATAATTTTCTTAGAGGAAGAGATATAGGTATCGTTTCGGTCAAAGCTGGCGATAATGAAAGTCTTGCCATGATTAAATCTGATCTCTTTAAGGGTATTGTTGGTGTGCTAATCTCCTTCATCACTTTCTTCTTTATCGCTCTCTTCGTCCCCCACTTCCTCATCCCTATCATCTGCCCGTAGTTTCTCACAAACTATAAGAAGATCCTCGGCCGCATTTTTACGGCCCACCGATGTTTTAAGATCATGTGTTTTCGTACAATAGATTTCTAAAAACGGAGGATCGCCATCGAGTTCATTGCCGGCGCCCGTGATGTATTCAAGATACGTAGGGGTAAAGGTTGTCGATAGAATAGTTATGTAACACGAGTGTGTCACGATCAAAGGCTGCCTAGGAATGGCTGAGTTACGGTGTGATACAAAGTTGAAAACAAGATCACAACATACCACTGGTTGACGTTTATCTCTAGATACTGGTCAGTGCCTCGCTGCATAACAGCCCCAATCAGTTCACAAGCGTACTGTGGGATCATCTCTGACGATATCTTTCCTTTCCCTTCCTCGTTGCTCTGGATAAAGCCAGGTTTAGTCTCTACGCTACAAACATGTCTGCCTAATCTCCACTGCTGGGACACACGATCCATTTCGTGCCAGATAATAGAGCCGTCATCGAGGCATTTGCATTTCACCGTGTTGTCTTGATTGGCCAGAATGAACTTGGTTGGTGATTCCCGAAATGCAAGCCGCTTCTTTAGAGAAATGGGTTGATCCAAGAAGACATCGATAACCAAAGAGATGAATTCCGCGGCCAGACTGGACGATGCGACCTCAGCTTGCTTTCGCTCTCGTTCCTCGTCCAAGTCATCATCGTTTGCATGTAACGCCGGGTCATACGCCGATTCCTGCGATGAGGGTTGAGGCGGGGACGACGAGCCGATGAAATCGTGGAGTGATTGCTTTGAGACCTGGTCTGGCAGTTGCCTTGTCTTCCTGGTGCGTTCTGATGATCGTGTTGATGTTGAAGCCATCGAAGGACGAAGGATATTGGCCAGCGCAACAAAGAATCCGGATAACTCTCTGAAGTGTGACCTTATCTCTTTGTTGGTTTGATAGAGAATCCAGTTGGTGTTTTTGACGAATTCCGCTCACAAGGAGTTGTTAGACAGTGGCGAGGAGGGAGGTGAATTGGGCCAGCGAGGGTCTCTTGTGCCTTTGTAGCAAATACGAAAGAGTTCGTTTTCCTCGGAACCCCAGTTACTCCCAGACTTAGTGACTGTCTTGCGGCCTGCGCGATAACTGTACAAAGATATTGAATCGAAGCTAGACGCATGCATTTCCACGTCTACATTGGGTCGCTCGTCCTCATCCATGTTGGGCTGGAAATCCGAAGAGCTCGACATCATGAGATTAAGGGAAGGCAGAAAGGAGAGGATTAGGGGCAGATAAATATGTAGATAAAGGAATACATAGATAGGACGATAAGCAAACAATAAAGAATAAAGAATCAAGATGAGAAGTTGGTTCACCGTTAGGTGCGGTTAACCACACTTCCGATACACATCACGTGCCGAGTGACCGTGCATGAGCTGAGCACAAAGATTTGTCCACCACAATACGAAGCAGCGGAAGCGACAGCTCCAACAGAACTACCATTTTCAAGTCGTTCTGATACATCTTATACCCATCTGCCACTGTGTCACTCGTCGCCATGAGTAGCCCTGAATGTCACCCTCAACTCAAACCTCACCACCCACAACTTGAACTTCACCGACCTCACCAACAACGATCACAGCGACCTCAGCGACCTCAGCGACCTTTGCAACAACAGCCTGCTGCCAAAGGTTCCCTGCGTAGTCTCCTTCTTCAACACTCCTCGAAGCGTCTGTATGTACATCCACTCGAATGGATCACGCTGCATTTGTCACTCCTCTGCTGCATTGTGATCAATGATCAACTCAATGTCCACCACTGCTGCCTCAGTCAGGGTCCTTGGCAGAAAGATGCGCTTGAGTTGTGGAAGGAATTGCGACGCTTGAAAAGCATTGGTCCTCGAAATGACCACTCCAGACAAGTCATCCAGTGTTTGGGCTTGAATGCACGACCGGACTGCCAAATTCGTCCTGGGTATGTGTAAACACTTATTCATTTCATCTGGGAAGTTATGCTAAGGATATACATACACAGAACGCTTGCTCTTCGCTATAACCAAAAACCAGTCTGCCATCTTCAACTTCCACTAATGGCGTGGAACAACAAAACTTTACTATGGGCATATATTGATAGCGACTGGATTGATGAACTACATCGGAAATACAATCCGCGGGAAAACATCTTTTTGGCGCGAGCGAAGCGCGCCGTGGATGAGAAAGATCTGCCTATTTCACCATTTTGCGTAGCCGTCATACTTGCCATGGCACAGCAAGTAACTCCTGGGCAGCAGGTATATCTGTCACACTTGGTCCTTACCCACTCCACAGACAAAACGTTGACCTCCATAAACAGGTAACACTCTTTCTGTTTGACCACGAAAAACCGTCTGATTCCGATCAAATTATTTCAACGTTCTACCAATACAAACTTCAAGCATCGCAGACATATCTATCTAAGTTTGACCAATCATACGCCGTATTCGAATCCGAATTGGCTATTCATCGTCGGGTCATCCCTTTGAAGCGAAATATGCTTAAGGTTCTCTCCGACGCGGTTCAACGTGCTGCTACAGGACCTGGTGACCAAGCTGAGACGGCCGCTTATACTGACCGTGAAGCTGCCATTATCGACTCTCCGTATCCCGTCGATTCGACTAAGAGAAAGGCATTTGATGAGTCAGATAGCAATATTCTAATTAAACGGGTGAAAAGCGGCAATCACAAGGGGAAAGAATGGAGTAATGTTGTGTAGTACTAGATGAGTAGCACTGATAGTGCATAACAATATGCGATTTAGCTCTGGGGGATTTTATCGAGTCCGTTGAATACAAATCTGCATGACGAGTTTATCCAGACAAGGCGGGGCACACACGACGCCATGAACTATTCTCAGTCCTTGCCCTGTTATCTGACGGCCTCTTTGCGTTGCTGTGCCACTTCTTTACAATCACTAGCGTGGCTACCAATATGAGTCCACGTTTGGAATCTCATGCATATAAATTCCATATGTCTGGTATATACAATTTCTTGTACTTCGTGTCTTCAAAGCTCGTAGATAGTGTTCTTTCTAGATAGGAGTTTCGTAATATAGCCCCGAAATTCAGAGATAGGCCCATATTCGTGACACAGCAAGGAGGGGAAAGACAACTGAAGTGGTCCCGAACCCTTGTAGAGAGACAACTAAAGAAACTGGCATACTGTAATAACTATAACCTCATATAATTATAAGAGAAAAAAATGAGACCTTTCAACTATAAACTCGTCTCGGCACCGTGGGGTATCTCAAAAACCCAAAAGAGAATGTCTTATGATGTGTCGAATATAATACAATTTGATTCTGCATTTTTACTATTGGCTAGCTATAATTTGGCTGTGTATGTGACCAACGAATCATTCCAGTACCATAACCTTCATCTCTAACAGGTAAATTTGTCGTTCCCAATTCCTGTATTCTGCCAAGCAGCCATCTGGGGGCTCGCTGACCCCTTGATCTGCCATCGGTTCCAAATCGGAGATAGACTATCTGCGGATGTGAATTTTTGACCGGTTGCTGAATCCGCTACTTCAGTAGCGCAAGTTGTATTTTGATTACTTGCAAATAACTCAGTAAAGATGTCATCCTGTGCGGCATAGTTGATACCCTTTGAATCGAGGCTTAAAGATTCGCGTACAGTATGGTCCTGGAACAGAGCTGCAATCGCCGCGTAATTACTTGCACCCTCGGCTAGACGCTTTTCAAGGTCACATATCGTCATACTTTGGCAGTGGATGGTGGCTGATAGGTCTCGATTAAATTGGCAAGTTCTTGAAAGCTCACCCGTGTGTGCTGAGACTTGCTTTTCGAGCTCTGATATCCGTGTCTTTTGGAGTTCGATGAAGTGATCTTGTGCTTCGCTGAGTTCTTTATATTTCTTCATGAGATCATATTCGTCTTCCATTTCCCGAAATCTATCTTCGTATAGCTGTATTCGAGCCTCAAGCCCGCTGAGCCGCCCCTCTCCTAACTTAATTTGCTGCGCCAGTTTTCGTTGCAGTCGGCGACGATGTCTCCCAATCATCCGCTGTGCATTATCAACCTGGAAAGTAACATGATTGGTAGGGCTCCTACTTCGATATACCTGAGAGTTTTGAGCATTGTGCGCGATGTGGTGGGGAAAGTCTCTTACGTTGTCAAGTCTCATGTTGGCAAATGCTCTCACGTCTAAGTTTTTAATATTTTCGTATTAATTAGTAATTTAAGATCATTCAAACTACATCTACCTAATATACTACTTGAAACTTCCATGATGTGACGCTTATGAATCTTCTTACCTGTACTGAATCTATGAATAAACATAACCTTTCTCATCTGTACGCGTCTCTATGGTTCCAACGTCGTCAGTGCTGCGCGTCTATGGAAGCATTGAAACATTGATGACGACTAATTCCAGATGACAGTGAAGTCTGGATGACAAAGAGGTTGGATGACAACGAAAGTGTGGATGACAACGAAGCGTGGATGCTAGCTGGATGTTGATGACAACGAGGCCTTGATAACAGCGAGATCTTGATGACAGCAAAGTATGGAGGACGATAGAATATGGACGATAGCTATCTGTCACAAGTGGTGGTGTAGATTCAGAATTATAGAGCTGACCCTGCGGCATATAACGTGACAATTGACGAGCACAACTGGGCAAAGTTTTAAAGCCTGTGGATGACCAGGCCACAGGTCAAAGTATATGAAGACAAATTTCGTCACCTAAGTCAGAGGCATCAAATCAAAGACGCGTCGATAAGATATAAGTCGTCAAACTCCCGAAATTACCTCCACTCTATCCTATCATTCGAAATTATGTTCAAACATCCCGCTGATAGTCATGAATCGCAGCCAGAGAAGCGTCGTCGGGCAGAGGCCTCTTCTTTGGGCCAGCAGCCACTATCTAAGACGGCGAACAAGCACGGAACTACCAAAACGCCAACGAAGACAAACTCCAATATAGCAGCAGGACCCACACAGCCGCCGCAATCGACGTCGCTCACTCCGTCGACAGCCCCATCAGCAACCCCATCTGCAACCCAAGCATCAAAGAGCACATCCACCTTGGGAAAAGCTACAACAGAACCTCCGCCAGAGAATGTAGCGGATTCTGATATGAAAACTGGAGATTCCTCTTCTCTCAAACCGCCGCAGGCATCATCAACCCCCTTATCTACAAATGGGTTAGTATTTGGGAGTTTATGGATATTGTGATTCAAAAAGTTGATCTAGAAAACAGAAAATTACATCTTCCGAACGATAACATTGAGCCAATTCCAGATAGTCTATCCTCCGCCAATCACATCCCATGTATTGATGACAAGCAAGTAATGCTTCCTCCAAAACGAGTTCAGAAGGACGCTGCCAAGAGCGCACCAGGAGACATCGAAACTCATCTTGACGACGTTTTGTGGACTGGTGGAGATGTTGCCGAAAACGTCCACAAGCGGAAGGGAAGCGATGGAGACCTACCGAAAAATAAGTCGGCTAAACTAACCGCGATGGTAAGCTTAAATTGCGGTCCGAGCGATGAAGCTACCAAAGTCTTTGTCACAATCGCAAGGAATGGTCTAGATACACGTTTTGAAGTAATCCAGGAGGGGTCAGAATCATGATTTGCTGACAAAAAATCAAAGTTGAAGGGGTTGCACGATGTATGTAGAAACCGGAATCAAAGTTTATGTCATATTTTAACGATAGACTGCCATCGCGTTGCAAAACATAGGAGTGGTAGGCCATCCAATTTCCAGAATGAGTTTATAAGAATTCTTTCCTTATTGTGACATTTTAACATGCAGGTTATTGCTGCATCCCATTTACTTCTGAAATCAGTATCAATTTGACTATAGAAAAAAGAAAGAACCATGTTGTGTCCCAGCAGATTGACACCGACGATGGTGAAAGGAACTTCCACACTAAAGGAAATGGGAAGAGTGGGGAGAAGCCGGAACGAGCCTGCTGTACATAGCATAGCCTGAATCATGGTTATGACTTCGGAAAATGACTAGAATGACATAGCATCGAGACCAATGAAGCGTGCGAGAAAGAAGGGATTTGTAAAGAGTGGTGAGATCTTCTGGAAGCTAGAGAGCGTAAGGCTTGTAGCTACGAAAAGCTGGCTGGTAGTTAGATTTAAATGTGATGTGATACAGTACTGTATCCGACCGAAAGTCTTATTATCCTCACCAAGGGAGTTAAGTTAATAAGTTAGACAATTTGATTGCCATTAAGGCTTGCGTGTAGCTTTATAAAATTCCCAATAGCTATAGAAGTTGCTCGATAGTCAGGAAGCAAGAGAATCCTCTAAGTTACTTCCCGTCTTAAACCCAATCACCTAATATAAATAAAGACTGCTCCCGTTTACTGACCGGTAAGAAGTTCATAGACTTCAGGGTGCTTGAGGAGCCCTCGAAGTTCGTCTAGATAACCCAATCGCCTCCGCTCCAAGAACTTAAGCCGCGCTGGGCGAGAACCGCACATTCAACTCAGGTTTCCACCACAAAAAGTGCATCTTACATGTGTTGATCCAATCGAGATCCTGGTCCACAAGTTCCATGTCATACGTAAAGACAATCTTTGCAAGCTGGAGCGCCATTTGTCCATACGCAAAGCTGCATCAAGGCAGGCTTATTAGTATCTTGATAGGGTGACGCGAAAGAGCTACATGGGTGGAGGGGGTTAACTCACAGTTTTCCGGGGCAGACGCGAGGGCCAAGAGAGAACGGCTGGCTGGCTGACTTGATGTCGGTGCAATCTGGATCAATCCAGCGCTCAGGCTTGAAGACGTATGGTTCGTTCCAGAAGCGCTCGTCGTGTGTAACGGCCCAGGGAGAGACATAGAATTCGGTCTTCAATAATATTTAGTTACAGGGATCTCTCGATGCGTGATCAACCTACTCCTTTGGGGACATAATGTCCCTCAACTGTCACACCCGGGGAAACACGAGGCGTGCCTTGTGGCGCCGTCGGGAAAATGCGCATTCCCTCTTTCAGGACGGCCATTAGATACTCTAGTTGTGTTGTAGAGGCGACGTCGATGTCGGTAGAACTTGTATAGGCTGAGCGTACTTCATTATTCAACTTTCGGTGCACTTCTGGGTGCTTGATGACGAAGTAGATGATCGAGGCCATGGCAGACCCACTAGTTTCACCTCCTGCCATACTATTGTAAGGTTATTTAGGCAAGCCACACACAACAAAGGAGGGTTCACTATACTTACGCCATATTCCATGAGTGCGCTTCCATTTCCGCCTGGGAAACCTCGCCCTTGCGGACCTTGTCGACAACATTCACCAGGAAGTCATGCTGCTCACCTTTCTTTTGAAGTCGGCTGCCACAAATTAGCCCGTTAACTATATTAAGGTCAAGAAATATATACACTCACGCAGCGGTCTTTTCCTCTCCGTACTTAATCATTCTGTCACGAAAACTAACAGTCCATTTAGATGGAATAGACTGCGCGAGCTTGACAAGGAGGGGGTAGCGCCGCAGATTGTCCATAAGCGTAACCCTATGCATAAGCCCGAGCATAAGATCAAGCCAGGGATGTGAGGCTTCTGCAACGCCTAGTCAATTTCTGTCGTCTCTCAGATTTATATGTCAACTCACCCCTTTCGACGCATCCAAAAGAATCCCCAAAGGCCATCTCTCCAAGGATATCAAATCCTAAATAGATGAACCACTTAGCCATATCAATACCCTGATCAGTATTCCCCAGCTTCCCTAGCTTCTCAATAAACAAGTCAATGTTCTTATGCATGACAGGCTCTTGTTGGGCAAGCCCTCTGGCTGACAGCGCCGATGAAAATAGAGCGCGCTTTTGGTGAGCCAAGACAGGATTGCGTTCGGTACCCATAGATTGAATCTTGAATCCAGAGCCGAACATGTCGTAGAACTCGTTCTTGAGGATCTTGCCCACGCCCTTGTTGCTGGGGGTGTAAATAGCTGTCCAAGCACCCGGACTGCAAAAGGAGAGTTCATTTGGGCTAACACGGAAGACGTCACCTGGAGTGCCGTTAGGTTCTTAAAGTTTGTGGGCTTCAGCTTCATGAGGACGAACTCACCATAGCGCTTGTGGCAGTATTCGAGATGGCGATGGAAGCGGCCATCCATGGAGCGGTAAATCCTCCATAACAGCGAGGCCCTTGCCCAGAATGGTCCGGGGTAGTTGCGAAGAGGATGGAAGTACAAATTGTAGATAATATAGCTGACTGTATAGGCCATAAACTGCCTCAATGTCAGCGTCTAGTTTCGCAATTTCATTTTTGTACACTTACCAGAGACGTAGAAGCTTTCAACACCAGCCCAGCGGACAGGTACTGTGATTGGTGAGAAGTACCTTGGCTAGAAAGAGCATTGGGGTATGAGGCGTTCATGTTAGAGATCTATATGCTGCTACTGTACGTCAAATTACTTATTCGTGGGAAGCAATCCAGAGATAAGATAGGTAAGAAAATTCAGTGGCACTAGGCTAACCTTAATTGAAAAGTGCTCGGTTTACAGATCGTAGAGATCTTAGATACCTACAACCTTTGGACAGCAGTCGCTTTGCTTCGTTTGTGAGGTGACCACCTCATACATTTTTTGGTGCTGACTTTGGTGTTGAATGCTCCTTCAGGCGTCTGTCGCACGTGCGATACAATACAAACTCAGCACTATAGACTACGTAGGATGACAAGCACGTACGGTCAGCATTAAAAGTGGCCAATGTGGCCTGAAGCTGTTTTTGCAAGTGACTGTACATGGACCATCATAATCATAGGAGGGTTTCCGTCATCATCTCACATTGCCCTGCTTGATAAGTGGAAAGACGAGTAGGTTGGAACCCCTGAAGCAATATTCTAAACCTAGTCGGGGCATATACTTTACAGTATCAATACTTCCGTACGCAGATCCGTATATCACTGTTCTCTACCTCCATGCCCTTCTAATTCCTGAATCCATAATCTCGAAATTTTTGATTAGAGCTCGATCACAATTACCGTCACTTTCTCAATCTTCTACAATTTCGCCATGTCTCAATGGAGTTCAGAAACTGTCACCATCCGTGGATACTCTACCCATCCAGAGACCAATAGCCGCTCTTCCACGCCACCTCCAGCACCAAAGGACTCTCAAGTTCCCAAGGACCTTCGCCCTACCATCCTGACCGCCCGTAAACACCCAAACGCTGATGAAGTTGTCAAGCAAGTCAACGACTTCTTCCTTGAGAACTGGCCTTTCCAGACAGAGAAGCACCGAAAGCGCTTCGTCAATGAAGGCTATGCTTGGTTCGTGTATATCAATTGCCCCTTGTCGCTAGACGAGAGAATGCATTGGGGCTGCCGTCTCCTTACCACCGGATTCCTAATTGATGACCTGTTGGACCGCATGTCTGTTGAGGATGGAGTCGCACACAACATGAAGGTCATCGAGTGCGCACGTGGTAACCTGCTTCCAGACCGCAACATCCCAGCCCAGTTTATTATGTTCGATCTCTTCGAGAGCATGAGGGAGGTGGACAAGCAGCTTGCAGACGAGTTACTCAAGCCTACCATCGACTTCCTTATCGCGCAGGCGGATGGCAACAGGATGAAGCCCATGAATCTGAAGGAGTACTTTGCTTACCGCGATGCCGATCTTGGCAAAGGGTAAGATGGCCCAGCGCTCCGGTTCAAACAAAGGGTTGTATGCTGATTGATCCCAATAGTCTGCTCTCCGGAATCATGCGATTCTGTGCTGGCCTCTACATGACCCCTGAGGAGCTCGAGCTCGTCAAACCTGTGGAGGAGAATTCCATGAAGCACATCACCTTTGTCAACGACGTCTGTAGTTTCGAAAAGGAGGTCCTAGCCGCTAAAAGCGGCTTTGAGCTCGTGTTCCTCGGTACCAATCATCATGGATTTGTGTGGCGTAGGTGAGCATGAAGCAAAGCGGATCATGTGGCAGATGGCTCGTGCGTGGGAGGTACAACATTTCGAGCTTGTGAACGAGATCCTTAGTAAGAATTCGAGCCCGGTCCTCATTACTTATCTCAGGGGTTTAGAGTACCAGACGGCTGGTAATGAGTTGTGGAGTCTCTTAACGCCACGGTACAACAAGACTGGGAATCTTGCATTTACAGAGGGGCGTTGAGTTAAGAATAAAACGGCGTAGTATTGTACTTCGAAGGATACATTAGAGCGGAACATTCTTAGGTATTCCCTACTCCGCAATAGAAGTGCAAGCGCGACCGGTTAAATCACACCCTCGTACGTTCCATTTTGGCCACCCCACCCCCACCAATCACAGCACACCGGCCCGCCCACCCCCAAAACGTCTCGTAGAGGGTCTGAGACCATTTAGTGCAGAATAGTCGCAAAAGGTCGAAATTCAACCTATATTCAATTTTTAATCACGTATAGCTCCCTCACCAGTGTAGCTAGCAGGCTCGTGCCACCCAGCATCGATCCCAAATTGATCATTTCATATATATTAAATTTACTTAGAAGCGTAAGGGTAATACCCACGAGAAAGTACACGCAAAACGAGAGGTCCGTCTAAATCTCAAAAGGCGTTAATTCATTTGACCTTAAATCACCTTGCGTTTCCCTCCACAAATCCATAACGCAACACTTTCGTGGAAAAAAAGATACTTCCATGAGGGTCTCCTTTACCTTCTCACCTTCGGTCTCTGCGCCTTTTTTCAAACGGACGTAGCGTTGTCGCGTCGCAAAGTAAATCGGAAATGTCGTAAAAAGATAACGAGCTTTTCACTCGAAAAAGTCTACGAAAATCAACGTTTCTCGCTCAGTCTTCAAGAGAAAATCTTAGGCTTAGTGCGTAATTAACTAGAAATCTATTAATAAAAGCTCTCGTAAAAGGATTAAGGCTTGCGAGTAAGTGAAGGGGGTTTCTTTTAAAAGTTTTTGTCCTAGAATTACTTGTAAAAGGCGCTAAGAACCCGCAAATACAACAATAAACACGAATAAGAACCGCGACAGACGAATAAAAGGGGAAAGTAAGACTATTCGTGATACACCTGCTGCATAACTTGAAAATGCGACGGGCAAAATTCTCGTTTAGGGGTTAATTGGGAAATTCTGCTAAACAGGTTCCGTGTTTGCTGATCCAAGGGCGAAAATCCTCTTAAACTTTCCCGTCGCAGAATTGTAAGGGCTTGTTCTGTTCCAGTTCTTCCAGTGAAATCATCAGGTAAAGGAAAGCTTAATAGCGCATGAAGGTAGCAGAGATACAGCTCGCTGAGTATATCAAGTGGACCACGAAGCTTGCGTAGATGTGGGTCCAAAATATATCGGAAATATCGAAGTCGAGTTCCGCATAATGTATCCTTCTACATTGAAACTAATGGGGTAGGTGATGACCACATCGCAACCGGTAAGCTACTTCCGCCTTTACGAAGTCCAGCTTCTCTTATATGATGCTTATTTCCACATCCTTGAGCTAAGATAAGACATCTTTTGACTCGTTCAATCTCCTTCAGAGGCACCAAAAGACCATAATGAAGCCCTCCAATACGCTTTTGGGCCTTGCTGCCATCGCGGCCATAGCTGTCAATTCTCAGATGGGAACAACGATTAGAGTCGCTGTTGGCGAAGGTGGAAGTCTCCGATACAGCCCCAACAACATCACCGCTAAAGTTAGCACCGCCATTGAATTCAATTTCTTTCCAAACGTGAGCAATCACATTGAAGACCTACCAACTAAACTAATACATTCGCAGAATCATTCTGTTGTTCAGTCCTCCTTCGCCAATCCCTGTCATCCTCTCGCAGGCGGCTTCTTCTCTAGTTTCGTCCCAACCAAAAGCTCGCCTTCTGGGACCAGCTTCACAGTCATTGTGAACGACACAAGTCCAATCTGGTTCTATTGTAGTCAAACATCTAGCAGCCACTGCCAATCTGGTACGTCGTTTTTCTGTTCGAAGATCTTTTCTCACAGTATTTACAGGCATGGTCGGCGCAATCAATGCTCCCTCCTCAGGTAACACACTCGAAGCTTTCATTACACTCGTTGAGAATTCTACGGCCAGCACTTCTCCTCCTGGTAGTGCCATTGGCGGTGTCCTCAAAGTCAACTCCAACTCGACATCTGCATCCGGCTCGGGAGCTGCGCTTACACATGCTGCTTCTAGTATGACTGTGCTTTTCTCTACTAGGGCAGTACTTTTTGTTTACTTAGTAATGTTTGGTTAAATAAGTAGTTTCATATTATAATTAAGTTAAGACTTAGAAATTACTTATATACTAAGGCACCTAGCCCTCCTGTAGCAGCTTGCGAAGCATACAGTAAAGAGCACCTTGTCTCAATTCCAAATTAAAAGGTTATTTTCCTCTGAGCTCATTGTTCACTGCTTCTCCTTACTCAATGTAGCAATATGGAGAAGTTTGGAATGCGAGAGAAGATGTCATACTTAATGCGTCAATCTATGCATGGCAGAAGCTAAGCTGGGATAATATTAATTCCCAGCCTCAGGAGAGCAATTCTCGCAAAATATATTCCCGCATACTGTAATCTTACCGCTTTAAAAATGATATCGCCGTTTTGAGGCGTCGCATCAGAATGAGGACTAACTATAAATGGCTTAGCGCTAGAAGGTTAGAAGCGCTAATACTGTTCCCACCCCAACTCTAAATTAAGCCCGAGTTTTTCTCATCCAACCTGCAGCGTGAGGTCATTAATCAACACTAACACGTTGAGCTCCATTTTTCTCACTCACCAGCAGGGTAAGGTCATCAATCGACACTAATACGTTTGAATCCCATTCTTTCTCACCCACCAGCAGGGCAAAGTAACATTTTTGGGCCCTATTTTTTCTCATCCACTGGCAGGGTAAGGTCATCAATCAACACTAACGCTTTGAGCCCCTATCTTTCTCATCTACCAGCAGGGTAAGGTTATCAATCAATGCTAATGTTTTGAACCCCATTTTTTCTCACCCACCAGCAGGGCAAGGTCATCAATCAACACTGATGTTTAAACCCTAATTTTTCTTATCCACCAGCAGGGTAAGGTCATCAATCAACACTAATATTTTGAACCCCATTTTTTCTCACCTACTATCCCCCCCCCCGGCTTGAATGTTAAATCTGTGGCGCGGAACATACTAGAAAATTTAACATTCAAGCCGGGGGGGGATAGTACCAGCAGGGTAAGGTCATCAATCAACACTGATGTTTAAACCCCATTTTTTTTCTTATCCACCAGCAGGGGAAGGTCATCAATCAACACTACGAAGTAATATTTTGAACCCCATTTTTTCTCACCCACCAGCAGGGTAAGGTCATCAATCCGAACTAAACACTTTGAGCCCCATTTTTCTCATCTAACAGCAGGGTAAGGTCATCAATCTGTACTACGGAGGTACATCGGTTAAGTATTGTTAGTTCGTTTTGCAGAGAGTAGTTACACACAGACAGATTCTATTGCCCCTTAACCCGTTTAAGGAAATAAGACCTGTATCATAACAAATAAACTGCCTGAATTGGTTTAGAGACTGGCTTGAGCCAGGGCCCTTGCAAAACCTACTAACAAAACATAACCGCTGTACCTCCGTAAGCCTACCTACCAGCAGGGTAAGGTCATCAATCGACACTGACGCTTTGAGTCCCCATCTCATCCACTAGCAGGGTAAGGTCATCGATCGAAACTGACACTTTGAGCCCCCATCTTTCTCATCCACCAGCAAAGTAAGATCATCGATCAACACGATGCTTTGAGCCCCCATCTTTCTCACCCACCGGCAGGGTAAGGTCATCGATCAACACTAATATTTTGAGCCCCATTTTTTCTCACCCACCAGCAAGGTAAGGTCATCAACCGGCACTGACGTTTTGAGCCCCCATCCACCAGCAGGGTAAGATCATCAATCGACACTGCCACTTTGAGCCTACCTACAGCGGCCATATTTCTCATCCACAGCAGGGTAAGGTCATCAATCCGAACTAAACTTTGAGCCCCATTTTTCTCATCCTCCAACAGGGTAAGGTCATCAATCGACACTGACACTTTGAGCCTACCTACAGCGGCCATATTTCTCACCCACCAGCAGGGTAAGGTCATCAATCCGAACTAAACACTTTCAGCCTATAGCAGGGTAAGGTCATCATGTCCGCATTAAGGATCAAAGCTCTATCAGGGTCATCAAGGCACTGGCTGGGATTACATCCTACCTGGCTGGATTATATTTCTCAGGTTGTTAACCCTATTTCGAATTTGATGACTTGTTGCGGCCCAGATGACATTTCTGGGACTATCAGAGGTTTAGTGCTGATAAGCGATGTTGTCCGAAGTGGCACTCTTTGCTCGTGGAGACGTAGGCAAAGCGATGAGAATTTTATTTGAATAATGTGGCAGAGATGGCTATACCCCACAACAGTCAGATATTAACACTGTTCGGTCGGTTTCAAAAGCCCCTCGACAGTGTCCAATACCCAGCGATGAACAAGAGTCCGGTCAACCGATGTTAATGACGACAACACCTGCAACCGTCGAAACCTGCATAGGCAACAGGATTGTTGACGTTGCCCGTGGAGCCCTGGATCACCTCTTGTCTATCTCACCGGATAGTCAAAATGGAGGCGACTCTCAGACAATTTGCATTCCGGCCAAGCCTTAAATGCATACTCACATGCCCGCGCTAACCCAAGATTTAAACGCCACTCTTGCTTAATTCCGCGCTAGTTTTCAACAAGTTTTCGAATTCGTTTAAGCTCCTCTAAATAATCTTTAGGACTGTGCGACAGGTTTAGAGCAAGAACTTTATCGAAGACGAAGTGAAACTATGAGGCTGGGAAGATACGCTGCGTGGATAATGACCGATATTGAAAATATAATAGAAGCAATTGCGGGTATAGAAGTGGATAGTACGGTAATAGAAATATTGATAGTCGAAATTTTAAAGGCGGCTTAAAAGCGTGCTAAGGAAAAGGCTCGACTTTATACTAGGGTTAAGGGTCTTGAGAAGAATCTTAAGGTACTCTAGAATATTGTATTAAATATGGCTTCGCTGTGTTAGTGTTTGGACGGGTATACTATCAAGACAAACTTAAATAAATCGAGCAATTGAATGTATTAGTAATGTTATGGCAAGACGGCTCTATTAGCACATGCAGAGAAATCAAAGAGAAGTTCAAGACATGGCCAGCGCTCTTTGGATACTGTCCAAACTATGTGTATACAACGGATATATCGAATTTGAGATTTCGATAACGATAAGCATAGAAGATTTTTTCAGCGTCCTTTAAGATAACTTTATCTCCTAGCCATGGGGTTTTAGCAGTTCCACCAATCTGTCTCCATAATGAGAGCATGAACTACGAAGAACGTCATGTTACTTTCTCTACAAACTCAGATATAGCAGTACACATAGGTTCACACTTGAAACTTGGTGATACTATGTACTGTCCAGCAACGGCCATTGGTGGAGCGACAGAGCCGCTATGTGATTACGAAAATGATATGGATCCCCAAGAGGCGTGGGAATCCAAGATGTACATTACGGCTTCAAATTTCCTATCAACTATGCACCTGGTAGTACTGCAACAGGGTGCATAAAAGGAAAACGAATATTTCCTGAAGGTGAAAGGAATGGCGACAGCACTAAGAAAGCTAGAGTATACAAGAAGAAGAAGCCTCGGGTTGTGTCTTGCTCTTCGAAACTAGACGAGAAACGCTAGAAACTGAGGTTGCCAATTGTTGAGGTTGGTTGTGCTCGAAATCCTCTTTAGGAGATGAGCACAAATGAAAGAGTTGTTGATACCATAACATAGAGTCAAAAGAAGAGTGAGAGTGTCGACAGTAAACATAAAATAGGTGATTGCGGTGACGATTTCGATATCTTGATTGATCCAGCTCTAAGATAAGCTGTTTTGTAATAGGGCATCAGACTTACGGATTACATGACACACATTAGTTAGCATCGTGGCTGTTGATTCCCTGGGGTTAATTTCTCAAAGTGTATCATATGAATTCTATAAATAATCATGAGAGAGTACCCAGCCCCACTCGAGTATACAAGAGGAAACACTATTCAGATCAGGTCAATTAAATCATTTACTGTTGAGTAACAGGCGTATGGCATTGTGACTGCAGAGACTGGGCGTCGTGACCGCAACATGGCCTAGCACCCTAAGTCGACCTTTCTTGCTTCTGATTGCCATTTCCCCAGCACCTCTCTCTCGCTCCTGCAGGCAGGAAGAAGTTTTTCCCATTCCTCTTATACACTCTCAGGACTCTAGGCTTCTCCTCTATTTTGCAAACTAACATGCACTTTCCTCCCTTCACCCCCTTCGCGATCTCTCTGATCTCCGTGATAAGGCCTACCAAAGTGCTTAAATGCTCCTGGTTCCTGCTCTCCTAAGTTGGGAAAAGCTCGTCTATATTTAATCTTTCTGGCTCTACTTCAACTAGTCTATCTTTATGCCGGCCGACAAACAGGTGATATGCCTGCGAGATCCAGAGCTGTGGTATGATTTCCTGCATCTTCAGACTCGCTGAGCGTGATTTTAGTTCAAGTATAGTTTTGTTGTCTACTAGACGGCCTCTTTGGATTACCTTGACTTCAGATGCTGGGGATGAAGTATATACCTTGGTCGAGTTCTGGACATGGAGGCCCGAGAGTGCTTGACTAAGCTTGTTATTAATACCGGAACTATTATCAACATATCTATCAACTTTAAATCTAACGAGGCTTTCGATTCCACCTAAGCTGTACGGCACAAAGGGGCCCTACTCGAGTTCCATCTATTGAATGCTGTCGCGGACAAGGAAGTGGTACAGTACTTCCAACGTCAAGTAGCTAGCCGGCTGCGTCTCGAGGAGGTCCGCGTAGACTCAGTACATACAGACGACCATTATCGGGTGCTCCGACAAGGCCTTGAGTGGACTCGAACTAGTGAATATCTTGGAGTGGATGGAAGAGACTTCTGGGGTCGTCATCTATGCCGCGCTAGACTCGATCGGTTTGATCTAACTGGTATACAAGACGGCTTCTTATCTAACTATGTGTTTCAAAAGCTAAAGGTCCTCGTCCTCAACCCTGGTCTTGCGTGGCACGAAGGACTCTTTCCTGAACCCCACGATCATGTCAGCCCTCGAATTCGAGACCTGAACCGGCGGCAGGCTCTAGGGCTAGGTCGGCCATTACAGGCTGGCGACTGCGCTGACAAGAAAATGGCGGAGAGGATCGTCCGTCGCCTGAATTCTCGAAGTATCCGGGTTATTGCTATCCGTCAGTTTCGTTTCTGGGTAGATCTCTCTGGTCGGGTCGTCTAGCATCTGCAGGATGCTCTTGAGGATTCCATACAGGGCCGCTTTGTTCACCGGCTTCTCTTCCCCAAGGACTGGGCTTTCCTATCAGAACGCTCAATGCCCGACTCATACCGTGGTGCAGGCGTCGCAACCTTCGTTTGGTGCGAGCCAGAAGAGAGCAGCCCTGCTGTGAGTGCTATGACGACCTGTGAGGTGTCGTTAGAAGAGGAGTTTTCTGTCAGGGTCAAGCAAGTACTAGATGGTCTCTCGGCTGAAGAATTCCTCCAGCTCCCTCTCGCTGAACGCAAACTTGTCCTTGGTCGGCTTCTGGTAGCTTCGGAACCGATTTGGATTTGGGATGAGGGTGTCATGGAAGCAGACGACGATAGCATAGCCGAGGATGCTACCCTCCTCCTCCAAGACTGCTGTACTAGGAGCAATCAGCTGTCCCTAGACGCACAAGAAGTCTACTATGGTCAAAACGTGTTTCGACTATCCCTTCATAGTCTCGGAGAGTTCCTGCATGCGTACGAGCCAGACAGTGCCAAGGACTTTGTTCAAAGCCTAGCCATTCGGATCTCTGTCTCGGCTGATGGGTGGGATGATATGGACGACTTGGTACAGCTGCTTGATTGCACACAGATACGGCAGATACAGCTCGAGGTTGCCGGTGACTCTTACTCTGATATAGATGAGAAACTGTGTTCAAGTCGGCATATCCTCGAGCAACTCGAACATAAGGTTGGGACCAAACTGCAAAATACAATGACTATATCTTAGGTTTATTTGTTGAAATAGAAGTGCAACAGTACCAATGTATTCCCGGAGTTTAACAAGGTCAATTTCTTCGTTGGACTCGGCCTCAGCCAAAATTAAAGATAGGAAGCGATATTTGCAATAAAATCGGAAGCCTGTGATGCTGTTTTCCAAGTCGCAGCTCTACATGTACACTTAGCTGTCATGCACTACCTCGTCGCACGTCCCCAAGACATCTACCCTCCAACGACGCATATTTCAAGTGATCACGTCCTAGGGGCTAATCTAAACTCGCTTTCTGTCCGAACCTCGAACGTCTCAGTGGGAATGTAATTCATGTCCATCTCCATATCCCACCTATCAGCCAAGGCCTTCCAAGCACCTTCGACAGACTTATTAAATGTAGCGGTCGGATGCCACTGCCCAATGGCAACAAGAAAGGCCCCAGAGAACTCTTTGAAGTCCTCCAGTTTGGCTTTGCGAACAATATCCTCCCAAAGGCCATCCAAGCTATCTGGCCGGAACGTGACACACAGAGGCGTATCATCAACGTTAAGCCCGAGTTCCTTCCTCTTAACTTCACTGTTGAGACGGAGAAGTTCATAGCTGGTCGGAAGGTGCTGCGCAACACTACTACCCACGTGACGATAAATTGAAGGCAGAACAATCTTGTCTGTCCAGATCCTCTGGACCTCCTTACTGCCCTCCTCATTGCCCTCCTCACTGCCCTCCTCACTGCCTTCCTTGTTGACCTCTTCACTGTGGAAGGACTTCTTCATATGAGGGAATACAACCAGAAGCCGAATATCAGGAACCAAATAAGCCCTCTCGTTGCTCCACTGGGACCCTTTGAACTCGCAGATTTGCCCTTTGTGTAGTGTCGGGGTTTTGCAATGGTCGGCTATTTTCCTCATCGTCAGCTGGGGAATAGTAAATTGATCAAGCCAGCAAGTCGCGTTCCACTGAAGTATTCCATGTCGGAGGACAGCTAGGGAGCTAGGAAACGCAAGCACTTCAGCAACGTAGCAGTTGTTCAAGGTCAAACCGTAAGGGGAGAGGTTGGTAGTAGGTAATTCCGAATCCACCTGACGTTTTCTGTCCGACCCTTGAGAAGCGGTGATTGTGTCAGCCATGACAACTGATAAAGCAGAATATGGAAGGGAAATGATTCCTAGAGGTTAGTCCTGAAGGGCGGTGTGTCAAGGCCTCAACTCACGTGATATGTTATGATCGTAGTCCGTTTCGGCCAGTTTCGGCCTCAGATATCAGGTTAGAGTCTGATTCCCGGAGAGGAGAGCCACACCCGGTCTCGGCTGTGTCAGACATTCGAGAGGGGGATCGAGGCTGAGGAGTGACGGTCACTTGGGAAAGTTAGGAAGAGACCGATAAAAGGTTGAGAAAGGTAGAAGCTGCTTACTTATGAAGCTTTTGTTCTCTTTTTCCATGCCTGTAGTACTTAAGATCACGGAAACAAAAATCAAATAATCTTGTTAGAAGTATTTCGTTTCGCGATTTGCGCGCTAACCAAGTCGGGGTTAGCCCTGCTGCGAGATGAAGCGGTTCTTCATCAGTACCTTCGTATTGCTGGCTCTACATGCGCGCAACATATTTCAAAGTGCCCAAACAAACGAAGGCTGTATTTTGCATCGCGACTATCTGCCTCCGGATCAGGACCAAGCTCAATGAACACCCTCTAAGAAAGATGCCTAAGCGCTCTTTCGCAGACTACGTTCAAGGCTCCGTAGGCATATCTATCAATCAATCTGCAAAGAAACTGCTGACATCTCTATTAAAGCAGATCGAAAGACCACAAAGACCATCATCGAGAGATTACCCCACCCCACGTTCCATCCCTGAATATTCTACTAAAACCGCATCAAACCCAGCATCTGTTCGCGCACAATCAATAGTGGGCCGAGCGTCATCAAACAATGGAAGGGATTCTGTTGGACTTTGGTGCCAGACTCTAGACACCCAGAAATCAACAACACCGCTTCTTCGCCGCTCGACTTCACTACCCACCCTCGACAACCTTCGAAACCTCCACCCTTTGACCCTCCTTACACACCAAAACCTGCAAGCAATGGATCCCTCTGCCGCTGTCCCGGTGACTCCGGAGAAGTCTACATCGGGAAGATCAAGGGCGTCGATTTCTTCCTCTACAACTGATATGGGGCGGAGAATGGCATTGATTGGATTACTGGATTGCGATACTGGAAGGGTTGCACTTGAACAACGCCCATTATTCCACGATATGATCAAACAGATTCTGGGTGGACAACGAGCATCGTCAATAAAGCCAGGATCTTCGCATGCATTCCGCGAGACCTTAGTGAAGATGAGGAAGCGGAACGAAGCTACAGTCGCTGAAAGACTGATGCCTTTTCTCGTCAAAAAGGAACGGACAGTATCAATGCAGCCTATAGAGGATGAGTTAGAGCCGGATCTGGTATCAGGGAAGGAGATAGACAGCGCTACATGTCGTGCATTCGAGCTCGATCATCTTGACTGGAGCATCGACAAAGATTTCACACGAAACTGTGTCCCTATTCCGGATGCATTTGCTGAACGAAGTCCCTCTGAGCTTGGCGTCAAGAATCCAAAACCCGACATCACGTATGGATTCGAGCCAACAGCATTCACGGAAGAGGAACAGCTTGATCTGAATACCTTCGAACCCGAATTGTCAGCTGGCATTATCAGTCCATTCTTCGTCATACAGTGGAAGGGTTTCGCTGGCTCCTTGGAGAAAGCAAAAGAGCAAGCTCGGCGCGATGGTGCGGCCATGGTGCACGCTAGACGGAAAGCTATGAAGAAGATTACCCCCATCGATCAAGGGGAGCCCAATGACAAACTCGACTGGGATACGATGGCATTTACTTGTGCGATAACTACCTACCTTTCACACATACACGTACACTGGGCAGAGGTAACTGAAGGAAAAGTTTCCTGGCACATAGCCAAGGTTGGACGATACAATATCGATGAAGAGGAGGGCGTGCGAGATCTAAGGAGGGCTCTGCACAACATTCTTGACTGGGGCTTAGGGGAGAGGATGGCGACGGTGAAATCACAGTTGAAGATCTACCAGGAGAAGCAAGTGGGGCTCCCTCTAGGGTTAGAACCTGGCACGGGAAAGCGGAGGCGCGTGGAATAGTTTTGGATTGGTCTGATCGTTCCTAAATGAAGTCTAATCATGTTGCAAAGGTGTGGAAACTTGAAAAAGCGTGTGGAGTTACCCAGGTGGATGGTCTGATAGGAGACAGGAGTAGCAATCACTGATGAGAGGACTGATTGCCGCGATGCGACAACCTCCTTTGATGGTCGCCACCCTTATCACTACTTTTCCACCCCGTGGGCAGTTTTGAGGTGGAGTTGCAAGGCCGTTTCGTGTGGATGTGGAGAGACTTGGCCGGTTTGACGTTTCTCGAAGGGGCAACAGGACGGAGCAGACTGCAGGAAGAGGTCAGGTCGAGCCGACGACTTGCAGAGCAGTTTATCCGCTCGATGTGGACTCCAGAAGGCGTTGGTGTTGGCGTTGGAAGCACTGAAACTGGCTGTACTGTACAGCTGCGACTGGGTGCAGTAGGTTACTGTTATTGTTATTGTTATTGTATTTCAAGGAGAACAATGTGTTGTGCATGTCGACGTGTATCTCGAGATCTCAACCAGCCAATGTGCTTACAATCTCCACCAGTAGAACATGGCTCGTCGATGGTCGATGGTCGATGGTTCTCTCGTTTTCCCGTTCTCTCGTCCGGCCCAGTGGCTAGTCCCAGTCTCTCCGAATCTGTGGACGCTGGGCTGTCAAGGCAAGGTACGGGAAGCCGCTACGCTACTCGTACCGGCATGCCAACAGAGACTAACGGCTGCTCTCACTCCTCCCATCTCCACCGCACCACCACTACGGACTCCTCGTCGCCAGCACCCTTCACTCTCCACCTCCACCTCCACTCTGCACTCTGCACCGAGACCCTGCCAATCACAACCATACATACATTGGCCGCAGGAACTGGATGACGGGCGTCTGGAAATCGTTGAACCGTCGAATTGGCCCGGCCACGCCTTACGGGTGGTACGATTCTCTTCCCCATCCATCAATTCCTGCCGCTCTGGTTCTTGGGGAGGTCAAGGTCATGCAAGCTACCACAACACCACGATACCACCATACTACGAGTTCATGGGACGAGAATGTGGGGTAGTGAGGCCTGGATCGCCCGTCCTCGTGGTGTGTTGGGGTTGGGGGTTGGGCGTGCCAATCAATGTGGTCGAATAGAGCAATAGCCGCCATGTTATTACCAGCTTTTGCCTCCCAGGCAGATATTACCACATCATTGGCGTCTTGCGGACTACGGTCTACTCCGTGTGCGTACCAACAGAACAGCACCTTTGCGGACCGCTCAATTAATGGAACGTTTCTTCTCGCCCACTCCCACTCCCACTCCTCTCTCTCTCACGCCCAATGACGAAGTCGATGCATAAACGGAGAGCCAAGCCGAAGAATGTCCTATCAAATGCGGTGCAGTTGGGGAAGGCTGCATCTTCCACCCGCAATCGAACTTTTGCAGAGAAGCATCTCGACGGTGATGGCCAAGATCAGCCAGGGGGAGATATACAGGGGGCCACGGCCACGGCCACTTCCTCAGTTCTTCACCGGATTCTCGATGAAGTTCGAGAGAGGGCAGTACGGAGGTGTTCTAGATACAACACGACAGCCTCCATTGGATCTTTCTTTCTGCCCCCACGGCGTCTATTTGACACTCTTCCAGAAAACATCTGTGCATGCGCTTTTCTATGAAGGGCATAACGACCATGTTCCGAGCCCTGGGCTGCTACATTAGCTAGCCTGGAAAACTCAAAGATCGGCTCGAGGTTCGATAAAGTCTCGGAGCAGATCTCACGGCAAACGACTTTCTACAGCGCAATCTTCAATGCTTTCCTTTTGGCGATAGAGGAACAAGGAATGTGGTACATCTACTAGGAATAATTTGCGATATGTTTCACCCTGAAGGCAAATGCCTTGGCCTTCCAAAGGAAGTTCAGCTATCTTCAATCCCACTCCCGCTCATCCAGCTTCCGGAAACCGGTCTCAGACTCCGTCCCGACATTTCGGTCCACCAGAACTCGTAAGCCCCACATCTGTCAAGCTGGGGTCCAAAGGCAACAACAAACTACAACGAGCTTCACCAAGTGCGATTTCCAAGGCCAAGTCTACCCTTTCTTCGACCTCCTCTTTCAATTCCCAATAGTAAGGGGTACTGGCTCAAGTAGATGACTTTGAAAAGTCCCTCTGGGGTTGCTAACCGATTCGACCGATTCGAGTGCTCATGGAGGCGTAAACGGACGTTCAGGTCCTTCAATTAGAAAGTTTCCTCCTTCTGAATATTAAAGACGCTGCAGGTCAACTCTCAACGGCTGAAGTGATCATGATTCGCCAGTCAGCCTGCTGGTCACACCTCCAGTCTGGGGCACTGTCGTCTTCTCATAGGCTGCATTGTTCATGCACACCAAGTAGACTGCCCGAGTCAGTATAGCACAGCCTGGCCATGCTGAGTATATCATCTTCTCCACTTCTCTTCCTTTTTGCGAAAATGCCTATCGGCTTTGGGTCTGTTGGCGACATTATCAGCATCTGCCTTCTAGCTAAAGATCTAGTCGAAGCTTTAAACAGCAGCAGAGGCGCATCTTCCGAGTACCAAGAACTGGTGCGAGCTCTCTTGCAGGTTGATCTTTTGTCCCGGACCTGCAACTGCTCGCCAGAACTGAATGCTTTACTTGAGACTACCCGTCGAAGTGCAGAGCACTGCCGAGTATGCATTGCAGCATTCCTCAAGAAAATAAAGAAGTATTAACCGAGCCGCAAGGAGTCTGGCTCTGGGAGTGTTCTCCGTGATGCTTCCCGAAAGATTCAGTCGCAGGTGATGCAGAGCAACGATGTGTCTAGGTTTGGAGAAGAGCTTGGTGCCCACAGCCAGTTCAATCAGCATGCTGTTGGTAATCTAAGTGTATAAGTCAATACTAAAAATGTCTTTTTTGCAGCCATACTGAGTCTTGATGCGATATCTAGAAGTGCTATGACAATCAATAACAAGAATGTCAGTACCCGCCTCACCGAGACTGAAAACCAGGCAAAGGACGAGATGCAGAAGCAGAGCAGACTTGTGATTGAGGTGTGGGACCGATTGAAGGAGAACAACAACCTCATATGAGCCATCGCTGCCAAAGTCACTGATACCCTCGGACTCCAGTGGTTCCGTCAGCTCGGTACAGAGCTGAAAAGTATAATGAACAGGATATTCAGGACAAATTTTGCAACATACGAAGCGGTAGTTGCAATACAGCGCGGTAACCTCGCCAAAAAGCATCCTGGGATACGAGACTTGAAAGTTGTGGTTCCAGACTGGGGCGCGAAGAGCTTGAAGGAGCGTGGGCTGGTGAGAGATAAGTGTATCGTAGGCACTACGCTGGGTCATGCTGGTGTAATCACGGAGCTTCCATTGGAGGGAATAGGGAATGGAGATGGGGAAATGAAGAGTTTCTGGGTTGTTTATGATCCCATCTTCTCATTGAGGGCTGGGCTCACGCGGTATACGGGGCCTCAGAGACTGAGATCGCCACCGTGCCAGGTGACTGAGCTGCCAGGTCTGGAAACCCCCCAGCCACATTTTTCTTGCTGATGAGTGCAGGCTGTGACGCTGTTATGATATCACATAACCATTATGACCACATGGATTCGGGGACTATCGAGGTGATATTCAAAAAGTTCCCGAAGGCGAGGTATTTTGTTCCGTTAGGAAACAAGAGCTGGATTTGCTCACTGGGTGTCTCGAGAGAAATGGTAAACGAGCTCGACTGGTGGCAGAACCGAGAATACAGCGTTCAGGATTTCGGGTTTATAACATCGCAGGATGCAAGCGAAGACACACTATTGCGATTTACCTGTGTTCCCGCTCAACACAATTCTGGCAGAGGTGCCTTGGATCAGGGAACAACGCTTTGGTGCGGCTGGGTTATTGAACGGTTGCTTGTTTCGAAGAATGAAGCCAAGACTTCTAAGGTCAGAAGAAAGGGCGCGATATATCATGCTGGAGATACAGGATACAGAAGGACAGCAAAGTCCAGCGCCGTGTGCCCTATTTTCAAGGAAATAGGGCAGAAGTTCGGGCCGTTTGATATGTCGTTCGGGCCGATATGGCGGGGAGGCAGTCTAGGATTTATCTCACATCTTGGCTTGCGGTTATTGCATAACGATATTCCTTCTGCTCTACACGCAGCCCCGGCTGATGCTATTGATATTCACAACGACTTGTTGTCTCGAAATATGGTGGCAATCCATTTTGGAACGTTCGTTGGTTCGGAGAATGAGTCCTTGGAGGGAATTATAGAGTTTGAGCAGGGGCGGGAAGATCGGGGTGTGGAGAATCTTGATGAGCCGTCGGGAGATGAGCGCGGTTGTGCTGGTATTATTAATATTGGTGGTAGCCTTGCTGTGGAAGTCGATGTTCGTGATGTTGCTGTACAAAATTGAGCATACTACTACTGGAATAAGGGTTGGTTGTGTTACGACGTAACCCGGCAAAACTGGCCCGTGCTTTAATGAGGGTTGTGCCAGAACCATCTGTGTTACGTCGTAACCCCTATTATGGCTCGTGCACGCGGGAGGGACGCGCCAAACCTTAAGAGCTATGCCGACTCGTTCTTCTGGCAGAAGACTTTTCTTGGTGGGGATAAGGTTACTAAGCGAAGAGGGCTGTGCTGGTGGTGCAACCCCAGAAGACATATACTGTAATTAAATTTAAGCAATCCATCAGCCAACCCCCATTACCCCTGCCAGAATTACAGCTATAGCCTATAGTTAATGATCAGTAATACGCGCTCATATATCACTGCGCAAGCTGCCAGCAAGCTCTCAGCCCAGGCGCAATCAGCCGTTGCTTGCCCTCCCAGCATATTTCACCTTCGAGGTTGACAACACCGATAGAAATGGCATCTATTGATGGAGCCAGCCGAGAGCCTGAAAGGTCATTCATTGGGAAGCTCGAGAATCTCAACATTGTTCCCGACGTTCAGATACAAATCGAACATTGCGAGTTTCTCGCTTCATATAATTGGACCCACGCTAAGACACCGACCATTTTCGTTCCAGGTATAGCTCCTAGTATCAAATGATCTGATCCTATGAAGCTTATATTGAGAGATAATCAGGCGCTCCAGCACTCTGGAAAGCCCCAAATCTACCGTCAATTATTCCCAAAGATGACGATATAGCCTTCCAGGACCAAAATTCCGATCGAGTCATAGCTCCGTCTTTCGCCCCTTTCTTCGCAGCGCTCTTTACGATGCAACCTTCCTATTCACTCCTCCCAATAACTCTGGTTACTGATCGAAATAGCCTACGCAAGCTCTTTGATTTTGTCTCTGGACATCCGGGGGAACACTGGCGCATCGAAGCTGAACTCGTCGAGGAAACACTATTTTTGACTCGTTGGGAAGCGAACTCGGTGCGGATTATCACAGGATCTCTCAATTCTGGGTATGGGCATGAGTTTGAAAAGGCATTCCTTAAGTTTGAGGAAGACTTAAGGGATAGTAGCACTCATCATCGGATCGTAGAGTACGAAATTGGCGGTATGAAATGGGTTGTGAGGTACGAGGCTGACGGGTATTCTAATGATAAACAAGAGAGCCAGGGGTCTATGGCTGTTGGGGCCTCTCAGACGTACCCGGAAGTCACTGCTGCAGTTGAAAAATTATCATTGGAGTTCCAGCCGCAGCCTATGGTGTTGGAGGGGGTGACAGTCATTCAGAAAGGGCATCTGGTCTCTCCAGAATCAGTCATTGAAGTAAAATGCACAACGCGGAAGGGGAGTCAGGTCAGAAGCAAGACGCCGCAATGTTGGTTCTCACAAACAAGGCACTTATTCGTTGGACGCCATCAGGATGGACAAGTAAACAGAGTCACCAAGACTGAGATGTCGCATGTTTTCGATAATTGGGAGAAGACCCATCAGGATGAGTTACGGAAATTGACAGCTCTCGTGAAGGAAATCAAAGAGATTGCGGGACGGGTCAGTGGTCGGAAGTGCAGTATTATCTGTAACCCCAGAGAGGAGTCAGCGTTGAGGGTTTTCAGGTCCAATGACAATAGGCTAACAGTCTCTCCAGAAGTGAGAGAAAAATACTGGCCTAGCAGCGTTAAAAACTGTACCGAATAAAAAAGCTAAAGAGAGTTTTGATGGAACACTAGTTGTTATGTTGTTTGCTTAGATCGTAGGTGGATTTTCCCAGCCGCTATTGAATCGCTGTGACCATGTACCACACCACCTGCCCCTACTCCCGGTCAATTGTCATATCGCTCGGAGCTGTATCATCTGCGCTCTCGCTACCTCATCCAGCAAGCTTGCTTTCCTAGTTGCTCTGCTGGATGATGAATCGAGTGTGTTGCCGGTTACCTCGAATCTCGGTATGGTAGTTGCACTACTCATTACCGGAAACGATATATCCAGGGATAGTCTGCCTCATGAATCTCCTATTGTTGTACCATTGCCAAAAAAGTATTCAGCATTGCAGAGTCTTGCGCTTCTTCGCCACTTCGCCTTCCAAATTGTCCATGTCATGTGTTGGTAAATTGGGTTGTAGGTTTTGGCGGAGCTTCAGGAACATTTCAGGAATGCGTTTGTGTTCAGTCAGCGTGGCAGATTCGAAGGCCGAGAGAAGGAGTCGTTCCAGGCCGGAGAGAGAGAGTAGGTTGAACCACGGTGACTCGCTGATTTCTAGATCACCTTCAATATAACCCTTCCCAGCGAGAATCGAAAGTATGTACGATAAGGGCGCTGTCGCTGAGAGTACTTGAACCCAACAAGAATAGACAATGAATAATCGCACCTATACATGATCAGTATGCGCGAAAGAAGCAGAGATTTGCTATGCTACAAACTTTCACGACTTCCGTGTGAGTCCTTTGTTTTCTAAACATGGCAGCCAACGATAGTAGCGAGTACAGTTCTATTGCGGTTGGGAGTGATTCTGGCCGCTCTCTCTGCCTTTTGACAACCGCGATGTATTGACAGATGCTGCCATTCGTGTCTGGTATCGCAAAGTTCATGTCTAAGAGTGCACCATTGGAGTACGTGTCGTATTTCATGTAAATTAAGCCTCTTTGATGCAAAGTACGGCATCAGTAGGCTTACAACGCAGAGCAGGCTCCGATCGAACGTACCTGTTGTCATGAATATATCTCGTAGCATGTTCGCTCAATTCGTGGATGAACCTGACTAAGAGAGCCGAAGTATATCGGGTGTGGTATTCGACAGAGTAAGAAGATGGACATCCAAGAGTCATTAATCTCAGTCGCGCTTGAATCTGGTGCTTGGGGCCCAAAAGAAAATCTCGGATGACTTCGATGTTGTGAAGACCGAATAGCCTATCGCTTTCGTATTGCTGGACTGTAACTTGAAGATCATACAATTCAGTCTTCGTGGGAGTTGCGGATGGTGAGGCGGTAAGATTCCGTAGAAGACGTCTGGCGGATGAGTGCCAAGATTTTGAATGGCAGACCTTGCTTGGGTCGTTTCCGGACATTTGACTGATGGGAGGATGATGATTTGATATGATAGTGTTGTCTTCGATTGTTTGCGCGACGCGTGCCGCATTGGCATGAAACAAAGTCACGTGCTGATGACAGAACCTTACTTGTACTAGGTACCCTGAAGTGCGGGGTGCTCATTCTCTCAGCTTCTCCAATAACCAACACAAGAGACGTGAAGGAGAGATGGATGTCAGTGCTCCGGAGTCGTTGGAGCAATTTACTAAAGTATTTCCTAACTGGCCAGAAGACTCTTTATTCCGAAGGACAGATCGGATCGGATCAGGCAGTTCCTGGGGCATTCGAGAAATAGGCACGTTCCAAGTCTTACGAACACCTCCAACAGGTGACATACCACCCTTCCTCAAGGATTACTGGGCAGAGAGCGAAAATCGGGTTGCTGGAAATGCCGCTTTGCAAGCTTTATTCGAGCTTCTTAATCAAGATTGGAGGTCGATGAACCATGAACAAATCCAGAAAGCCGCCGGTCCATTTGCCAGTTTTCTTTCAGCTCTGTCACAGGTTATGGAGGAACCCATCACGGCCGATTCTGATCGGCTTATGAGAGAACGGGTCCAGAGTGGATTAGATGATCTTGGATCAGATCCGAACATTCCAGCGTCTGGTAGTTCTAATTCACAGGAGACACCGCCTACATTCGGTTCTTCGCCTCCAGAATACCCAAGAAAGCGTTTCCGACCAGATCGTTCTTCTGGAAGCTATGTACCGTCAGATCCAGAAAGCGACCAGTCAATTTATGATCAGCGGGCAAAGTCCGAATTTGCTACGAATTTCTGTATATATGAGCTCCTACGATGCGTTACCGAGCTTTCAAGGAAGACCACAGATTCCAGCCACAGAGTGGAGTGGGGTATTGTACCGAATACTTTCGAGGTCAAGGCAGGACAGCACCAGTTCACGTCGACAAATGACGGTGGGCTTGTGAACAAAGCTACTCGGTCCGGACAGTGGCAACGCGTGTCGGATATATGCTACTGCTCTGTTGAGGTTTGTAGATGATACCCAAGTTTCTTGAGTTTTATCCTGATGTTTTACCCTTTAGGCAAAATCGTGGTACAATGCATCTGGGAAGCTGGAGAAAGTAAAGGCTCAAGAAGCAGCGCACCTTATTGGGATGTTTTCTCAGCGTATTCAGTCACAAGGCCAACATGAGCAAGATATCTTGTACGGCTTCTTTCCAAAGGCATCTACCTTCTGGCTAATAACACTAGGTTGCCATTATTATCTGTATCACAAAATCTGTTCTCCTTAGTATTTGGCAATTTTTCAAAGGAGTACCAGGATTATCTGCGAGATGGATCTCAATCTGAGGAATTTACATTTGTCAAGGTAGAAGAATTTGGAGTCTTTAGGATGCAGAACGCAACGGAGTTGAGAATCATTTGCATAGTTATTATCGCTCTTACACTTCAGAGCCAGGATCTGATGGAGAACCACAGTTTTTCTTAGCCTTTGGCTATTGTAAATATAGTCCCTGGCCGCCGGAGTGGGTTATACTCTCCAGAACGCTTTGAATCAAGGCTGGCGTGGCTGTTTATGATTTGATTTTCAAGACTGGCACGCTTATTTGCAGGGGGGATATTCTAGGTATATTTTCTATGAGTCGGCAACCTATCTACAATGCTTAATGCATGTTCATACTTGGGTATGGGCTGATATGGCTAGACAAAAGGATGAGCAAACCAGGGTCCCCAATAGACTACTTTCGATGAAAGAGCTGGGTTTGGTGTGGGAAATGCTACGGACCCTGATTTCATCTGCATATCAATCACGGCAGATGGCGTACAAAAGAAATTCTTACCAATTTTATAGCGAGACTTCGCCAGATCGGAAAATGGCAGACGATTCTTAATAAACCTTCCACCCCTGACAAAATACTTACTACTATGAAGCAGCTATCGATATACCACCGTATGGTATAAAGCGAAGATAGCTACTTTGCTAGAACCCAGCAAGATCAGTAGCCACTCATCACCATTCTCTGACTCTTTCACAGCAAACCATCCTTTGAGAGACACCCCCTTGTGGAAGATCAGGAACACCTTCCATAACGGCATCCAATGTCTTCCGGAAAGCCTGGACGGATTTGATGAGTCTACCAATGCTCTCTGAGAGATTTTCCTTCATATAGATGATGAGTCTGCTTGTGGTCTTAGTAAGTGAGATTCCCCACCTAACGCCAGGGTATCGCACTACAACTCTTTCTTACCCAGCCCTCCTCTCCACCACCACGCGTCCCAATACCCCCAGCTTCGCTCCTCAAACTCGGAACCGCGCTCCCCTCACCATAACCTTCTCAAGGACCTTAACCTCCTCCCCGATACAAAACACCTCATCCATCTCATCATGCTCCAAGCCCTTCTGCGCACCGATTGCCAACAAACCGGCTCAAGGAACCGCGTTGCATGTTTGCTTGCTCGAGGATTCTTCCCGTCAACAATAGATTTAAGTCGAGGAGTGTGAGATGAAGAAAGAGTTTGCTGTGGAGAGACGGAGTGAAGATTTCAGGATTTGGTTTCGGAGGGGTTTGTTGTTTTTGTAGGAGTGTATGGAGGATGAGATCTTTTGAGGATTGTGGACGCTTCGTGTGGAGGAGGAAGTGTAGGAGGTGGAGCTGGAGCTGGTGAAGAGGGTGGAGTGTTGGTCGCCCGTCCAGCGGATGATGTCGATCAGGTCGAGGGAATGTTTAAGGATAGAGCGGAGGGTGGTGAGGAGTGGGAGGAGGAGGAGGTGCGCCGGGGAGAAGGTGAGGCTGAGGGCGGTATGGGTGCGGAGACAGTTGGCGAGGGTCTGCGGTTATGCACATATCAGCAATGTTGTCTCTTCTTGTTCTCGTAGTTAAAGACCGCGGAACGCAAGATGAAAGGTTGGTAGTGAAGGAATCGGTAGCAGCTGGAGAGGAGGGAGACATACACCCTTTACTATCCTCTTTCTCACCTAGGTGATATTTCCCTTAATAATCTCACTACTCGGACTATTCATCACCAGCGTACTCCCTGGCCCGCACTTCAACAATACGAGATTTTCCCGCAGCGAGTCGTGAGAGCTCGCGGGCCTGAAGCTGTACCAATCTGCGATCAGGGCAGTACTATGTTCAGTACTCTTGAGCGCATCGGGAGGTAAGGGTGGCTAGACGGCGGTGTACATGTTCTTTATTGTTATTTGTGTCTGTGATTTTGTCAAGACCAGGTGGATTGTTGATGCGGAGCTTGTTGTTGACACTGCGGCAGAATTCCAGGCGGTGAAGAGTGAGCTCAACGTCCCTTGGGCTCCAGCTCGAGCACTTCAAAAGCTTCTCGCGAAAGTCATCACCATCAAAGCAGTCCCCAAGAAATCCCCCCGTCTCCGCGCTCCCTGAATCGCATCCGAACCCTCTCCACAGATCAAGAAATCTGCAACGTCCTCCCCTCCCCCCATTGCCCCTCCCCGAACCTCCGCCTCCACCTCCAAAACAATTTACATCTCGACCACAAGCCCCCTCATCGCGACGCTAAACGCATAAGAACCTACCTCCTACAAACCGAGAGCCGGTCTACACCTGCGATCCCGCTGCACGGCAGCTACAAAGCCTTTGTGCGCGCGATTGAGACCGGGATTTAAAGAGGCGAGAGGTGGGATAGGGAAGGGAAAGGGAGAGGAGGTTTTTTGAAGGCGACGGGGGAGGCGGTTGAGAGGCTACTCAATGTGGCGGTGGTTTTGATGACGAGGAGGGAGTTGCGGGTGTGGGTACGGCCAGTGCGGGGTGTGGATGATGTCTTGGAGGAAGGGAGGGATTGAGATGTGGAGAGTAAGGTTGAGAGGGCAAGTATGCTTGAGGTCAGGGTTAGTTTGGCGTGAAGGTTGTGGGAGGAGTGTTGGATGAGATAGTGTTGTCACGGCTGGGAAAGGGAATCGGAGTGTGGTACAACTCTGCGTTACTTGCTGCTCGTGGATGTATGCAGAGGACATGCTCAAACTTCCTGCCGTGGCACATATACCAGGTGGAAGTGCTGCGATATCGAGGAGCAGATTGCCGCACTTATGACTGCAAGAGCTGAGCACATGCTGCTGTAATTCTGGGAGATAGCTATTGGAAAGCTAGCTCAATATACTCAGTAAGCCCAAAACATTCGTACATGTCTTATTTTTTGTTGAATGTTTGCTTCCTAGTGGCAAGCGTAAATTTATTACTGTTTCGTTTGACTAGGTCTTCATGTACGTTCTGGTTATCCTGCCTAGAGACCTCGGTGAGGTTCCTAGGGACAACTCCATCAGGCAGTCATACTGTCTCGGGCTCCTCCAATGGTATCTCCTCCTGCGTTTGAGATCATAATTACATCACAAAGCATATCGCAGTACCGTCGACATTGTTTACATCATTTTCTATTGAAAGCTATTCTGCGATGCATCTGCCTTTTCCTAACGATCAAAATCTAAAAGGAAGAAACTCGTTCGGCACTATCGTCTTGTATCGTAACACCCCTGGCTATCACATGTCTATTCCCATTGGAAGATGTCACGGCCCGATAGCGACTTCAATCCTACCTCCAAATGACCGTACTCGCCACCTGGTGTGGCTTTGTATCTCCGACGTATGCCCCTATGCACTTGTGTCCATACCATCAAGCTCCACCTCTTCCTTCAAGTCTTCAGCATCTACGGCACAAATACGATCTCTCCTCCACAGCTATGCCTCGTGGGAACTGCGAAGGCTATTATCTTCAAGCTTAATGCTTTGTCATTCGCGGTCTCTTGGATATAGATATGCTTCAGTACCTCCTATCTTTGCGGCAACGGCGAATCTCTCCATGACCTTCAACATAAAATTCAGAGGCCGCTCGAAACGGAAACAACCTCCCATGTTGGCTAGCTTCTCCTGAATAGCGATCACTGTAATGTTGCCATTAGTGCGAGGTATGAATGAGAAGGCTGCCTCACCTTCTGCGAATTCATCATGTTTCGTCGGTTGGCTCTCCTTACATGATGGTGTCCGACTTTCACGATGTGTGCGGCCTTGTCGAACCTCGCTCTTCGATCTTTCGATAATGGGCTTCGATGTTTGAATGTTGTTTCAAGGAATTGTCAGCCTGTCTACTAAGCGAAACTGCAATTGGACTACTTGTTGAGCTACGAGGTTGCCCTGTTCTGTGATGAGCTCGTCCATTCCTGTTGTCCAGCAACAATCTTTCGGATGGCCAGTTGACACCGGTGTGTAATTTGATATGCTCAAGCTTGTTCTCGGGAAGGAGCACCGAATATTCGTATCCTCGATGTCCGACCGTAGAACAGTGCTTCTTCGGTTTTCGGCCACACTGTTCGTCCCCGAGACTGTATTTGCGCCATACCTGATATTTATTAGGCTCCCAGGTTGCTGAGATCAGCATAACCAGGTTCTTCAGCTCTGCGAGGACGAAGTCCACCGTGAAGATGAAGTCCCTCGCCTCTGACGAAGCGAGGCCCAAATCCGGCCGAACGCTCTTGGGATTTTGCTTGTAGGGGTACCCTCATTCCAGTCTTCAATTCCTCCACGTCCCATTCATACCTGGCGCGATTGAAGAGATCAAATCAGATTCGAAAGTCCCTCGCAGGGCATTCTAAAGAGGCGAGGTAGATTGGAGAGTTGATCCCAATGCCGCCCTTGCACAGATTACTTCCAGCTTACTCGGCATCCATACGTCAGAGACGCTTCTGGTGAACTTCATACCCTCCAATCCAGTGCTGTCCAGTCGAACGTATGGATCGGGTGGCGGTGACTCCATACACTCTAGAACGACCCCTGGTCCAACGGTATGGCCGAAGAAGTCGCCTCCTAGTCCTCGAATACTATGCTGCAGCTGGGAGTCGACATCAAGGCTATGCTGTTCGACTATAAGAACACCCTCCTCGCCGCCCTAACTTTCCTGCTTTACGAGGTATCGATCAAAACGCTGAAACCATGCCGTTAACCCAACCGGCAGCTTTGATGGCCAAAGGTGAACCTGGAGCGACCGTGGAGAATCCCATTGATCTCTCTTGCACCCCGGAGTTATTTCGTCAAAGAGGAACCCATGGTACGTCTTTTTGGGCCCTTATTCTGACCTTACTGACGGAAAGACAGACGATCCGATAGTGCTTGAGGATTCCATCCCCTCAGCAAACTCACTGCAGCAATTGGTTGAGCTCTTGAAATCGAGTCAGAAGATCGTTGTTGTAAGCGGATCAGGCATTTCCGTGAATGCAGGATGTAAGATCTTGTCATTATCCTGTTCTTGTCAAACACTGACTCTATTTAGTTCCCAATCTCCGATGCATACAAAAGCAGACTGACCTCGACTTTGCACTTCTGTCATCACACACGAGGAGTGCGAGATTCTACTCTGCGATCAGCAGCCTGTTCAATCACCTGAAGACAGATTCCACCCAACCAACGCCATTCCATGAGCTCATGCAAGAGCTCGCGAATGAGCATCGACTCCTGCGCCACTACACACTGAATATCGACTGTCTCGAGGAGTCCCTTCCTAGGCTTGAGTCTAGTACTGTGCGCCTTCATGGTCGAGTTGACCAATTGAGATGTACACGGTGCGATCACACGTCCCAGTTCGAGCCACCGCCATTCCCGGGTGCCGGCCTACGCTCATGCTCAAATTGCCTCGAGAGGAATGGTGAACGGATTTTGAAGGGTCGACGCAAGCTCAAAATTGGGTTACTTAGGCCCAACGTTCTCCTGTACGACGAGCCTGATCCGGACGGAGATACTATCCTAGAGTCGTTACAAGATGATGTGGAGGAATGCCCAGATCTCGTCCTGGTGGTTGGAATGACTCCCGCATCCGAAAATATTCGGAGTCTGGTTAAAAATCTGCGCGACGCAGCTCGGATCGTGGGTGGCAAGACCTTCTGGGTCAGCAAAGAGGCGCCATCGTCCAAGCTCAAACCTCTGTTCGACTACGTCTACCAAGGCGATTGTGATGCAATCGCTCGTCTTTACAGCTTGAAACCAAGTCCCCATCGTCTCACATATGATCGACTGTGTGAATATGATGATAGACTTACCGACGTACTGGTGGATCACGTAAGATTTGAACCTTGTTCAGAAATCATCTATGGCTAATTGCTACGCAGGCTCTCTACTGGACCACAGTTCGTAAGGCTCGCAAGTCGTATCAACCCCTCAATCTTGCCCACGAAGATGTGATTTCCACCTTGCGGGAAAATGTAATACTACAGAGGAATTTTCCGGAGGCAATGTCGCAGATTCTTAAGCTACCTGGCCTAAAGCAATATTCAGAGAGCTTTCGATCCCCCAACGAGGTGAAGGACTTTCACCGCCACATGAGGAAGTATCTTGACATCTATCTACCAGACTGTCCCTTTGAGATATCGAGTACCTACAGATACTCCGCTTCCAAGCAAGAAGCCTCGATTGTGGCGCGGAAGCGAATCGTCCGTTGTGAAGAGATCAAGTATCTCTGTGGGACTACAGTGCCTCTGCACAAAGAAGAGTTAGCTCTGCTGTCTCAGGATGGGAGCGACTTCAGTATCATGGAATCGTATAGGCAAAACACGACTTCGCTTATGCTTGGACCTGCACGTTTCGTCAACCATGACTGTAATCCCAACGCTCGGCTCGATCAAGGCTCTTCTGGAGCGAAAATTACTGCCATCAAGGACATTCAACCCGGTCAAGAGATCACTGTGTCCTACGGTGATGAATATTTTGGAGATGACAATCAAGACTGCCTTTGCGAAACTTGCGAGCAAGCCTGTCGTGATATCCAGCTTCAGCAGAATCATGGCTCCAATACTATGCCGAATCGCAAAAGAGCCGCAGGTCAGATCTCAAACAATTCCAGCAATCGTCAGAACGGACCCTCGGCAAAGCGCGTGAAGAGAGATGATCGATCAAGGTTTACACAAGATCCTGGTTGTTATGCTCTGGCTTCTCCTCTAGTTACATGCCTCTCCCCAAGAGATGTGCGTCACCGTCAACTATATGGATATCAGTGGCCGAAGACTCGGTGCACTCGTCGAGACCATGAGATTCCGTTCTATTCGCTACCCCACTAATTGTCGGCCTTGAAATTGGCGTCGTCTCTCCCTCATGGCACGCGCGTCGGCCACATTTCGCAACCTCCTGTTGCGATTCCGCGGGTCGGTTCTGTCTCTGTTATGAATTTGAAAAGAAGTAGATAAAGAAACCTACACCAGCTACTATTTCCGAGCCATGGCAGGGAAAGGAAATCCTTCAATTGAGGGCACCACTGCACTGCAGTCACCTCTCGCGCTATGATCCGCTCCAAAGCTCAGCTGGAGAAGTCCTTCGAAACCTATAAAGGTAACACAATCCCAGTCAATAATTGCGGTATAGAATGTCTCCCAATTTTTATATCGCCCCCCGATTTGGTCAAGGGCAAGTTCAACCAATGATTCGAGAATTCCTTGCTCTCCAACTGCATGAATAGAAACAAGTGGACCGCTGCTATCGGTATCCAATATTCCCGTTGCACTAAGGCGACAGTCTTGACTAATCCAATGGTGCAGCGCCTCTTGGTTCAAGTCTCCGTGGTTCCAATCATGAATTTTCTCGCCTTTATTGGTCTTGAATAGGCTGCCTCTAAGAGAGTAGTCACCGGAGACAAGTACCCTTCCAAATTCCTTGGAGAAATGACACCGGACTGTCTCATGACCTATTTCCCACGACATTGTTGGTTTTGCTTGATTCTCGGTAAGATCGTCCCAAATCGCAATGTGTCCGCCTTCAGAGACTGCAGCAAGTGAGTTCCCACTAGTCTTGATGTCGACTGCGGCGTAAAACATGGTTCCTGCATCTTCACATGGAATTCCCGTCTCTAACAGAGTTGCGATAAGTTCTTTGGTCATCTTATTGATAACGTAGATTTTAGCTGCACTGTTACTCGCGACGGCAATACAAATCCATTGATCGTCGATACATGCTGATGTGATTTGCCAGTCTTCATCCTCTATCTTAGGGATCTCAGGCATTTGGATCTCTTCGAAACCATCCTTATTAAATTCGAACAATTGAATAGGTTTTGGGTCTTCTAGAGTAGAAGCAGGGCCGTTCAGAATAATCATCGAGCCGGAGTAGTAATAACCTTGAATTATCTTACTAAAGTCAAGCTTTGGGACTTTATTCAAGCTAAAATGTGTACTGGCTAGACTCTTAAGATGAATAAGTACGAGTTCTTCGTCTTCATTCTCTGTATCAGATTTACAAAGTAAATCCTTTCTATAAAAATTTAGTAAGCTATAAGTATGACTTAAGATGATATAGCATAACTTACCCATCTGTTAAAAAGCAACACGTCCCAGTAATAGGATAAACATTTAGCGTAAGTATCTTAATTACAGGCCTATTAGCAAATACGTTGGGGTTGTCACTAAGACTCTTGATGCCTTTAATTCCATGGGACAATGTATTCCCAATTATTTGAGGCTCCATATTGAGACAAAATTCATACGAAGCCTGAGACTCTATGTTATCGTGCTTTGAAAGACGTTATATAATTCTGTTAGTGACCCATAATTGCTGATATCCCATTCCGCTGACCAGTTAGCTAATAAGGTCAGCCTCGGAAAAGCCCTCGCTCTTAGAAGCTGACCACGCTACGGATATGTTCTAACACTTTACCATTTAATCGTTAATTTCGAGGTATGGTTCTACTTTGGGGGCAAGTGGGTGAAAATCAGCCAAATGTGTCCTCTTGATTACTGATATCTACCTTCACCAACCCTGACAGCCGAATCCCACAATCTCCCAAGCGCATCCCTTAACCAACTCAACCGCTACCTCCGGCCCCTGAGTGTGCATCTGTAGGAAAACTGAGGGGATGTGTGATATGCACAGCCACGCGGCGGACATCTTGAAATGGGCTTCCTGAAAGACCGGAGAAATCTGAGCCTGCAGGAGTTCAAATGCTGGCTGCTGAATCACATTGCAAACATTAAATGGCCACAGGATATATTGCTGAGCCGCGTCAGGCCTGGAAGTGGCGTGAGCATGCAGAAAGCTAGTATCTTGCACAAGCATCGCTGGAGGCCAACCTGCAAGCGGGACTGACTCTTGTATCCATGAGTAATTCAGGCACCATACTTGGGCGATGGCGATAAAAGCGGCCGTGTCAATTTGAGCAGAGTGGCAATGTTTTGTTGCTTTGACCCATGCGTATATTCAAGAGCTGTACGTCCGTCAACATCCGTTGCAAGGACATCCGCACCTCTCTCTATAAGCAATGACACAACCTCGTAGTTGTCTTCTCCCTCCTCAACGGCATAATGAAGTACTGTCCTCTCTCTCAAGTCTGCCGCCTGTATATTGGCGCCCCGGTCGAGAAGTAGTAGTACGACTTCCGCTTGGCCACATTTTACTGCAAAATGGAGAGCTGTCTCTCCCTTCAAGGTGGCTGCTCCAATATCAGCTCCCAGATCCAACAATGTTGATATGCAGTCTAAGTTTCCAACGCAGGCTGCCCAGTACAGCGGAGTCGCTCCTAGAGCGTTTTTCTCATTGACATTGACGCCAGATTGAAGAAGGTTCTCCAATTTTTCATATTCGTTGTTGACGATAGCTGCAATTAAATTTACCTCTTCCAAGCCGTTATAATCCTCAGCGATGTTGGTAGTCATTGCTAATCCTTATGTGCGAGAAATATTAGGATTTGGCCGACACCTGAAATGCTCGAAATTGGAACTCGCATTGTTTTTATAAATTGTATATTAGACTTTATCTTTTGGTCGATATGTAAATATGTCATCTGTCAGCATACAGAAAATTAAGTAGGGCGTGTCAGCACTGAAATCTATCTCCGCCATTGCAAAGATATGTCTAACACTAAAGTTGATACGGTATTCCTGCGTGATGTTGCGGTATCCGAAACTGGCTTTGCAAACGCTCGCAATTGCACTGTTAATCCCCTGGCCTGAACAGTCTTGACATGTACACAACCACCGAAAAGTGCACGATTCCCGGTGTAGGTACCTTCAAGTTAAGAAGAATGAGCAGCCACTGAATGCGACCTGCACTATGTATCGAAGCTGTGGCAATATAAAGAGCGATATATATACAATTCTGCATCTGCTGCTGCCCCGGCTGTCCAGGGAAGCTGCGGACAATAGCGCAGCGGGGGTTCTCTGTATCAATATTGCCATGACGACTTATAGCCGCCAGAGCGCTTGATGGCGGCGATGTAGGTCCCGACTGTACTCCTTTCCGAAGAAGTTCCTTTGTTCCTCCTCAGCTGTAAAATCGGCAGTGGGTTCTAGGTCAGCTCCGCAACTTCAAGCAAGGTGACTTCCAAGGTCTCTAACCTCAGCAAGCGCTGCAGTCTGCCTCGTCATGCCAGGAACCACAGCTAGAATCATACGCCTAACCTACCTCCCATCGCCCCGGCTTCCTTGAAAACGGGGGAGGACTACGGTGACGGCGGCATCTAGGCAGGAGCGGATCCGCGGGCCTCCTCGGCAAGATGGCGTACGGTAAACAGATCTCTTTGGGCATTTCATATATTTCCACAAATTAACCTTTTCTTTCTAGACAAGGAAGGTCCAAATTGAAACGAATAAAAGTTGTGCGCGATCTTATCTCCACAATTTATTTATCACTATCTATTTTTTTTTCGAATCTACTAACGAGCTTGGCGACGCAAAAAGCGATCGGGATAGAGGGGAGCAAAACTAGGAAGACGCAAACTATGGTACGGGCACTCGAAAGTATGTGCTGCATTCCCTTGCTGCCGGACTGTCTGGTAGTTGGCAGAGCACTGCCAACAGAACTCATGACCACAGCGTGAACCTGTTTATGTGGTGTTAGTCAAACACCTCATTAGAAGAGTGTAAGGGGTCATACATGTCATATGGTCGCATCCGTTGTGCTTTTGGATCCGGACTTCACAACCCGGGCACTTCTTCGTTGTTGCGTCAATGATTTTGAGAGTTTGAACCTCCTGATCTGCGGCTAACCGTGCCGAAGAAGAATCGAAGTCCGTACAAGAAATTCCAGTATGCCACGGTTGCTTATGTGTAAAGCACGTGAGTTTATGACAGCTTGTGCACTTCATTATTGGCTGATCATGACCTGTTTCATGAATTTGACCAGAATCACACCCAGCGTGAGTGCATGGTTGAAAATTGGGTTGAGTCGTTTCAATCGCACGTTTGGTAAGCAACATATCATATCTAGCACCGCAGAACTTATTAGCACTATCAACGAAGAAATGGAAATCGCGAGTAGTACCTTTTGAATATGTCATTTGTTACTAATGAACAGATGTTGTTGTACGTCAGCTCCTGTGGGCAAAGCGGACAACAGATATTGACGGGACCGTTGGCTTCTAGGGTAGAAGATATCCAGTTTTGTACACAGTTAACACAGACTCGTTTTAAGTGACCGCAGCATATTTCGAGTTTCCGGTTACAAAAAGATGTTGAATCTAAATTTTCTAGACATATGTCACAGTCGTAGCGTTGTGGAATATTGTGCAGTTGAGGCATAGAAGATTGAATCGCTTTGACAGGATGTGAGTAGTGAGTACTTGTATGACCTATTGGTGTTGATTGAAGACCCTGGTGTCGATTATGGAGCCGCCTCCTTTTGGTTGGGGGCATAGGATCATCGTTTGACTGGATGGATATTGAACCTTTGCGAGAATCCACACCTTCCGCCTCAGAGACTGGTTGACTGGTATTCCACTTATTGGCATGAATGTCCCCACTGACCGTTCCAAGGTCCACATTTGGTACATTTTCGCATATCTCCCTGCGCATCGAGGCTGTGACACGAGTTGGCAAGGTTTCCGTCTCTGTAATTGAATCGTCACCCAGAGTGGCATCGTAGCTATCCGAATCATCACTCTCAATGTATATTGGATATTTAATCGTATCTCCATGATACCTTGCAACCGTTAGCTTATTTTGACACCGTAGATGAAGATATACCTGAAGTTAATGTTGTTTATTTGTATGGTACATGATGAGACCGACTGGACTGGCTTTCCGAAGACTATCTCATCATTCACAGATAATGGTGTCCATACGTTAGGGTCAAGGCTCTTTCCATTCACAATGGTCCCATTAGTTGAGTTCAAGTCACGAATAATAACTGACTATAGAAGATTTAGCTTCATCGAAGAATGTCAGGCTTTACTCGACTTACATTTGTCCTCTTGTTCATCGAAACCTCAGCATGGTCTTTAGACATCGTTGCACAGGTGAACCAAGCGTTGTGTCTCGAAGTAAAGCTGGCATTTCTTCCAATATGTACGGTACGTGAACTCGGGGATAAAGTTACGGTGCGCTGCGTAATCAATTCTTCCGAAGGTGGGCTAATAATGTTCAAAGAGATGTTTGCTGTATAGGATTTAGAGGAAGTATGCCAGGCGAGAAACCAATTGTATCATGGTAATAAGACAACAAGGAACGGGTTTGGACGTACCTGCCGCTACGCTGGAACCTAACATGATGTTGAAAAAAAGGCCAGGCGTGATCAATGGAGCCGAGAGTAGTAGTAGTACTGATTGATGAGGGTCTACAAAAAATGAATTGATAGAAATGAGGATGGCGGTCGAAATATTTAAGGATGATTCGAAGTCGAGCTTGCGTAGTGGCAAATCACATGCTTCAGTAGTTGATATTGACAGCAAGGCAACCACCATGTTCTGTCTGCCTTGCTGTCAATGGAATGTGCCAAAGTCAAGACGTCGTGTTGTCTCAAAACTTGAGTAGATCTTCCCGATAATTCCAATGCAGCATCAGCCACCATAGAGTTCCGAGGCAAAGAGGGACCCGCGCGGACTTGGCTTCGGTGATTTAGAAGGGTCTTTGAACGAGGCTCAGATCAGTGGCTGATATGCTTTAAACTGACTCTAGAAGTTGCTCCGGTCCCACCGCCACTGGGAACATTCTCTGTCATCTGGTTCTGTTGTGAAGTTATGTGCCATGGTAGCTGAAGCTGTGACAACGCTTGCCAGGATTTAACAATGAACCCACGGGTTCTGTGATTATTCGTGGCGCAGCCATTAAGTACAACCTACATTCCTCGATGGCAGAGTACAGTTCCCTAATTTGATAACCCTAACCTCCATCTTAATTGCCCCCCATCCAGCAAGTTCATCATTGTTCCAGTTGTAAGGTCCGTAAGTGTAGACGAGGATGGCAGAGTAGTGATGCGAGTCGTTCATCGAAGAAACAAGGGACCAAACCTCAATTTTGGTGGGCAGTAGGGTTTGTAGAAGCGGCGTACGAGGGAGAGAAGCACTCAGTGCAGCCGTTGAATGGGTTTGGTTTTGAAGCAGAAAACCAGAAGGCTCGGGGGAAGGATGCCTAAATCTTTTCAAAATTTGCCACACCAATGGAGTCGATGGCTTGAGCAAGCGAGGTGGAAGGGTGGGTGTGAAGATGGACTGGTTCTTCGTCAGCAACCCAAGAGGGATGGTCACGACGACTTCGTCAAACCTATGAGACTGTCCGCTTTCGGTTTTTACTGTAACACTAATCTTACTACTGACGCCCTCATGAGTATGGATCGCAGCGACCTTCTGGCCTAGTCTTAAATTTGCACTCTCGCGAGGTAGTTTAGCAACCCTTTCGATAATAGCTTCGTAGGTGCTCTCAACGAAGTACTGTTCTTGATTCATATGAGCTTTAGTGACTCGAAAGTATAAAAGAGTTAAACGACTCACCTTCACCACAACATTCATCAATATATGCAAATTTAAGACCCTGCTTCTTGATGGAATGTCTTGAATACCCACTCCATGTATCTGCGAAATTAATCAACAATATGGGGTCCTCGTTATGCTCGATTGCTATTTACTTTGCCTTTGGAGCGATGAAGTTGTACATTGAAAACGGTCTGCACTAGGTCCATCAGTTCGTCGCCTCGCCCCTGCTCGATCCGGGTACCTTGAGTATCATAAAAGTGATTCTCGTTATGCCACAGGTTAAGTCTTGTCTTTGTCTCTTTTGCAATCTCTACGGAGGGATGAGGGCCATGGCCAGAGCCGAAGGTGTGTATCCAATCTGCGCCCCTTCAGAACATGTCAATTTCGATACACGTCACCATTCCGCTTGGGCTCTTACGTGTCTATCTTGAATACCAGAAAAGTATCCCGGCATACCTATGCGAAGTCAGTGCTCACCTCATTCAGATAGATAGTCAGCGATTCCTATTAAAGAACGTTAAATAATTAGAGCAACAAACTTCTCTTTTTCTTTTATCACCTTCTACAGTAAATACATCTACATGAGTACCACGTTGACCAAGCTGATTGTAGTTCAACTTACTCCTTCGCAGCCATAATTCCGCTCAAAGAAGTTAAATTTCTTCCATCAAGAGATTTTTCTTAAATTTAATCCTCTTCTTCATCGCCGAAGGTCTGAAAATACAGTGTACCGTTCTTGAAAGGATTTTCTCCACCCTGAAGTAGATAATCTTCAACTTCTAGAAGACAATCAACCCAACCGAAGGTTGTGTAATGGACATTAGACTTTCTCACCAGGCTTATTTGCGACTTTTAATCCGTCTCTATGTATTACCCCACTTACATGTTACCTTATTTGGTACTCGAAAGACACGCTGATCTGAGAGAGCGAGCATGGTACCACCAGGCGGCTGTCTGGCCATCCACACAAACGTTCTAAAACCAGTAAATCACGTTAATTGTACACGAGTGCCGGAACCTCTTGGCTTGCGTAGATTCTATTATTAAGTAATCTTAAGCTAGGAAACTAATTGCAGGTGATTCGGGGGCTATTTACGTGGTGCGTGATAGATGCCAATTACATAAGCACTCAATGCCTCAGGTTTCAACATAGAGACGCGACCCAGCTAAGCGAGCCCCTTTATACAAACTGGATTGGTTGCCAAAAGGCTTAATAACTTAAACACTGAGTCACTTCAAAAAGCACGCAAAAGATCGATTACACAGTTTGAAGCTCAGATTATTAGTAGATTATTCCCTCACTGTCCTCAACTCACACCACTTCAAAATTCTAGTAAATCAACAACAAAAGGAAGGCTCAACCTTTTTCGGTGGGGAATTTGGGCATAAAAGCACATAGTCACTTATGTCTTTTGCCTTGGGCATTGGCATATCCTTTCAACCATGTCTTGAAGTGCTGAACATACGATCAATAACGCCTCATTGAATTTCAGGTGCTCACCTTGTGGGTATATATTGGTAATATGACACGATTAATACCTGTCCGGAGGAATCAACTAGGTAACACAGCGTGTTACTGCATTTTAATTGTCCTTCAATATGGCACTGCCTATTTGTATTTTATGTCTAGTGACTTGTATTTCTGCGCTTTTCAGATGCCGCCTCAAAGTCCAGTCGTGGACTCACTTGATTCGTTTGGACCTGTTGGTTTCGCTCCCCACGCGCTTGAGGTTACGTTCTGTATAAAATGTCGCGTTATCTATACGTGGAGGATCCGCTAGACAACTCTTCCACCTCTGAAAATCATCATAATTAATGTAGTAAGTGTTTCCTGCAATCTTGTACGATATCTTGGGAGGGAACTTCATTGCTTTCAATCGTTTGAACTCAGCGTCGAGTCCGCCTGGTTTCAGCGGAACTCTGATTGGTGTTTGCGAACTGAGATCATCATTTGGAGGATCCTTTTCATAGAACAGGGCTTCAGCTTCATTCAAGACGAGAAGCTCATATCGGGCATTGGCGATATCTGTTAAAGATAGTTTTATTTCGTCTTCCAATTTATGTTTTTCGCGCCGTAAACTTCGACGCTTGCGGTCCTGTTCAGAAACATCCCTTTTGTGCTGTTCGGCGTGTGCATCGGTAGCCCTTTTAATCTTGGTCATTTTCGCGAGATTTTTTTGGATAATCTTTTCTTGCTTTCTGATCTCCTTGATTCGCACGTTTGCATTGTCGATGTCTCTCAATGATTTTTGAATGCGTTGCTCTAGTTGCTCTGGGCCGAACCTTTCCAGAGATGTGCCAGCTCTTTGCTCGTCCGATTGGAGCTGCTCCTGTCCACCTATCTCATCTGTAAGAGTAGAATTCAAACCTCGATGATCTCTAAAATTCCGTTCCAGACTCATCAGCTTTTCTGTAAGATCATCATTGGCTTTCTTAGTTTTGATGACCTCTGCTTTTGACATGTCGATCTCTCTTTGCATCCGATTTATAATCTCTTGGTGTTGGCTGCTCAACTCTTCCCTTGATTGGCTGTTCGCCACGCTTCGTCTGCGTGCTTCATCCGCGGAATCTTCTGATTTCTTCAGACGTCTTTGAAGCGATTCGCATTCTGAGCTTAGCCGCTGTTCCTTAGCTGCTGCCTGATCTAACAGCGTCTGGACCTCTCCCTCCTCTTTCTTTCGCTTACTTTGCATACTATCATTCTCTTCCTGCAGCTCTCTGAAGATCTCTTCCAATTCCTGAATTCTCTTTACTAAGACCTCTTCAGATGCCGAACGTTCATCAACGGCCACCACACTTGCCCTCTCGACCTGAGACTCCAAAGTTTTTATACATGCTATTCTTTCTTCATTTTCCTTGCGTAGTTCCGCCAAATCTTTGTTTCTCTGCGATATCTCAGTGGTTAACTGATTGACTTGTACCTTGGCCTGTTCAACCGAAACCGTCAACCCCTTAATTTGATTTTCTTTCCTCTCATCCTCCTGATGTAAACTTTCGGATTCTTTTGCATAGTTTGCAAGATCTGCTGTGTACCTTTCGATCTGGCTCCGAGCGATCTGCAGTTCGTCTCTCTCTCTATGCCCCTGCGCCTCCCTTAGATTCCTGTCATTCGAAATAACGCCATCGGAATCAATGGACCTGTTCTCATCAGATTCCAGGCCTGTTGTCTCCGCCAAAGTCCCTGCGCCAACTTCCGAAAACTCCATATTCTCTAGTTGTAGAACTCCCCAAAAGCGTCGTAGAAACTCCACCCTTACGCAATGTGCCGTTACTACTTGTTTTCCACCAACAGCTATGTCGTCCAAACTTCTGAGAAATAGACGGGACGCACTTTGAGTCAAAACTTTAGTTACGGGCCTTCCATATCGTAAGCCCACTCTCACTTCGGTATAGTCCTGGGGGATTCGGGATGACAGTGGCCGCTTTTTCATGTTATGGGATAGTTCTTGGTACAGAAGACATAGCTTATCCAGCATAAAGTCAAAATTATACTCCCAAACATCTTGAGGTCTTATGTCCTCCAGACATTTTGCAAAGCTTTCCCGGGTAACGTCTGTGTTGCAGAAAGCTTCTATTTGATCGGAGTCAAAGCCGTGCGTGCGTGCCGCTTGTCCAAAATTATAATAGTCCAATGGCGTTGGTTCCCTGATCTTGACTTTCTCTTGGCCAGATTCCGTCTTGGCTGCAAAGTAGCCCAACCTGCCGTTCCGCATAGCGTGAAGTACCATGCTCAGTAGGTGTATTTCGAAGGTATCTGTTTCTCCATCCGATATCGTCAACCTCACGAACTCCCCATCTCGCTTATCTTCAACTAAAATAGAGCTGCTTGTCTCAGGATTTTTCCAGATCCATCTTAAAGCCGGTTTTATATCCTTTAGATTGACAGGAGTTTTTTTCAAGTTTTTCGGTAAAAGCAACCTCAAGATGCTGACGATTTCATGAAGATAGGTGAGATCCCCTGAGTACGTATTTAGAGTTGGTATCAAGCTTGTAATGGAAAGAATCCTAGTTCGAAGACGGGTTTTAGTTTGGCTGTTCTCTGTTGTAAATAGTGAATTATTTTCAAAATTCTCTATGATGTGCTCTCTATCAGCAGATGATACCGCAGGCGCCCTGCTATCAAGAAGCTCAACATCCTGGGCAGTCACCTGGATGACGCGACCGTTCTCATCCGTCAAGATGAATTTCCAGACCTTGTAAACAAGTTCAAGACAATTGATCTTTTGCTATACAGGTTAAGTATAAGTTTAGCATGTAGCAGAAAAGTACTTACATCATCACAACCCTCTAGGCTACTCTTTTTCAGACCTTTAAATGCCAGCCATAATCCCCCAAGATCTTTGAGCGCCGATAGCGCATCATCTAGTTTAGATCGGTTCTTTATGGCTTTCAGATTCTTCGCGCTATCCCTAGACAGGCCAATTTCGATTTGCTTGGCTGTTGTCTTATCTTCCGATTTAAAAGAATCTCTGACCACAATACCTGTTGGAATAGCTGTTGAGCGACTGTTGCGGTTCTGCTGAGTCGAGAGAAATCTTGCCGTACCAATATCTTTTTCATTTAGCTTGCTCTAATTTTGATGTCCTTGACACTTACCTTGATCATAAAGATTCACTATCCACCACTGATTATCATATTGGATGCAGTCCTTAGCAGCCTGAATGCGTGAGTATCCGTCTCCATAACTTATCTCGACATCACAACCCCCGATTGGAGATGCTGCAGCAGGTATCTGAGAGCATGTACCAAAATATTGCTGTGAGTGGTTCAAACGCAATTTTGCAAATGCATCTTTGCTTATCACGGCGTCAATGAAGTTTCTGGGCTCTTTTCTGAATACATCGTTGACGTCGATCTCCAAAAGTTGACGGAACACTTCCACTTTCTTTTCCTTTTCCTTACTGTCGGAACTCCCACCATAGTGTAAATTAGACAGGTCAGTTCTGACGCAAGCAAGAAAGTACTTGTCATACTGAAGCTCTGTATCTACGTGGGTAGTCATGTTGCGGAATTTTGAATAGGCGAAGGGGGTGCTCCGCATATCTTGACACCAAAAGATGTCACAAAGTCAGCCCGACTGATAATGTCAGCCCCAAAAATTGCGCTGTCATACTCCAGTGTCAGCAGAGTCCATTAAGACCGATGATGAGATCTGAGCGTCTGACTCAATCCTACAGCATTTTATGGACGCCTCGAAACTTCAGCGGCGCAGGACTGCTGCACCAGGTACTATATGGCCGCCCAAGAGAGTTATCCAGCAGTCAAAATTAAGTCAAGTCGTTCAGACACAACAGTCACACAGCCCAATGAGATTTGGAAGGAATCTGGGACAACTGTTTGGAAGTGCCGAGGGATCAGGATACTTCGAATGGGAACTCACTATTAGTAAGGAGAGGTATGACTTACTACTCAAGTTAAGGCACCCAAATATTATCAATATCGATGAAGGGGAATGCCCCGTCGATGATGATGAGTTGTCATTGGAATGGGAATGCGTCCTCCGAATCTTGAATCCAATAGGAGACCAGACAGCACCTCGAGAAGGCCTGATTGACTTACACCGAATGTCCGTGGATGATGTGATCAACTCGCAAAGAATTCTCATTTTGGATATATATCAGATGTGTAAAAATGTGAGAAACTACGATTTGACACAAAATTGTCTATGATAATCTGATCCAGTTTCAGGTATTAGCTGCACTAGACTATCTCTCTCACGAATCTCTAGTAATGGGAGACTTCTCCGCAAAGGATATTGCGTATACTACCACAGGCTATAAGATCAGTAAGTCTATTTGCCGTCTTCAAAAACAAACCTTAATTTGTGCCAGTGAACATAGACAAGTCAGAAACCGCAGATGGAAAGACCGAGATTACAGATCTCCGATCAGTAGGCGTGGTCATGATAAAAATGCTCACAACAAGAGAGATCAATAACATGGAGATTCTGAAATTACCAAATGAAAAGCTTGATCATTCAGAGGACTATAGCGACTGCAGGCTCTTCTTGGAGATTGCATCAAAGGTACAGATCGATCTTGGAAGTTACCGTAAGCAATTATTACACTTAAAGGATGTACAATTAGCGACCTGGGCTCATATACCGTCGGACCAAGACCTACTTGAAAGAAGTCGTGGCTTGAGCGTTGACGTGGGCTTACAGCAACGAAGTGTTCTGTAAAGACTGAAATTATTAAACAATTGTTGCCGGTGTCTGTTCCCTGGCAGTGCTGCTTAAAGCGTCAATTTGAACAAGTGCACCAGATCTTACGGTTGGGGCGAAAGCTTTTTTTTTTTTGGAGCTATGGCTGTCAACCTGATGCTCTCAGCCCGTCTTCTTCAGCTCGACCAGGAAGTTTTAATTTAGACAAAACGGTGCTTAATGGACGAATCTCGCCCGCCTGCCTTAGAATTGGTCACACAGAAGAAAGTTAGGAGCGCCACGCAATGGCAGCCATGCAACTTGTCATGAATGACTAGCACTATTCCCAGAACAGTCTTGATGCCGGACAGTGCTTTGTTCTGCGGCAAGGCCTCTTTATGATTCAAGGCAGGCGACGGAGAACGGCAGAGAAGTGGCGTAGAGCAAAACCATGGCTCATGGCGAGGAAGTATAAATTCAGTTCAGCGTCTTCGATCTGTCGACTCAATCATCCGTTCAATTTTCCTTCGGCAACCAGCACTGATACAGTTCTTCGGCTTAAAACTCTTCTACTTGAATAGCTCAATTCTCACCTACTTACTCGCATAAATGGACAATCACGACGAAAGGGTTGCGGGGGATTCGTCTGATGAGACCGAGTGCGATATGAAGTGTGAAATGCCACCAAGAATTGTAAGACTCCAATGGTGACTGAATAGGACTACCATGTATTAATTTCAAATCAGCGGAAGCACCAGAGGGCGGACAGTTCTGATATTGAGAACTGTACGCCTGAGTACCTCGAGAATGAGAGTTCTGACGATGGAGGTTCGGAAGACGAGCACTCCAAAGCAGGCACAGCACGCTTATCAAAACGACGAAAACGATTTGTTTCCAGTCCAGTTGTCTATTCCTCGGATCCTTCGGAGCAATTCGACGATTTCTTGTTTCTACAATGCCGCAAGAAAACAAATTCCTTGTCCCGGCAGGCATTCAAGATGAATATGGAAAGCTTCTTTGACTTCTCCAGTGTTCATTTTGACTCACCTCACGAGATCAAGTCACTTAAGTTTAGAACCTCTGATGGCAGAGAGTGCACCGCGTACAGAGATGGCGCCGATAGGCAATGGCGGCACCTGTTCGGTTTCCTTGATAACAATAAGCCGTCATGGATCAATGTCTTCATTGGTGATGATAAAAATGACGACATCGACCTAAAGACCTGGTTTGAGTGGCTAGATCCGTGCGAAATAAGTGAGGTAAGTATCTTCCAACCCAGAATTCTCATGTAATGTCCCTTCTACCACTAATTTGCTCAAGGAATTGAGAAAACTCTCAACTGAACTCCATAGTTCCTATGGAGGCTCTGATAATGGCGTCGGTCGTGTGCTAAGAAAGATAAAGATACTTGAGAGAGTTGGGCGAAAATGTATGCTACGGGGAATTTAGGATACACACTACTTTGGCCGTCCATCCCGGAATAGATGAAGCTAACGTGTCTCCCTGCGTAGCGAGACGCACGGTGTAGCGAGACAAACTTATGGTTTTCGAATAATAAAATTTTCTTTAGCAAGTCTATAAAGCCGCAAACTTATACGTTACTTTCTTGAACTATTTCTCTCGAAGGAGACCACTTGATAGTAAGGAAAAGACCGTGGTTGATTATTCTATTGATGGTTTTAATCACGCCACCAATCGCTGCTTTTGTTGTTCTCCCCTTCTTAGTCGCGACCATTAGAGGTTTTTCAATATTCGGAGCACTTAGGGAAAGGTCCTATGACGAAAGAATCTGGATCCAAATTTTAAAGAAAGCAAAAGAGGGAAAGAATGCAATCCGGGAGTGCCTTCGAAATGCCTTCGAATCTAAGCTGCTAAGCTTAGAGAGAAGGTTCTTCGACAAGAAGAGAGAGAGCGGCCTTCGGCGATTCTTCGATCCGCTCTTGGTGGCGCGTTCCTACACTTGGCGTTTCCCAAGCACATAGGTTTTTCCGAGTATTACGTAATATATGTCTGAAACTTTGTCGATTTCATCCACTTAACGACTTACCCACCGCTTATTCTATCTAATGTTTCTCAATTAAATTCCAATGCTCTAATGGATTTCGATTCGAAGGCTTCGTGTGAGCCGCAGGCGAGCACCCACGTTTAGTGGAACACTAAATAAGAAGGTTCTTCGAAGAGAAGAGAGCGCAGTGCTTTCGGGAAATCCTTTTTCCAGGTTAATCCGGTTTGTTTACATAATCTCTTTGGTAACCTCCTCTCAGCCACTATTTTAGTAAGCTCGTCTCAGCCACTGTTTCTTCTTTCTCATGATGCTTTCGTTTTTGTTTGATAGTGTTTTGCTTTGATATTTTGCTTCGCTATTTGTAACAGTAATGTCTAGGCACGTACACCATCTCGGCTTTTAAGACTGCAAGATGGTCTGCTTCTCGGTGAGAAGGTTCACACGCGCTATTTTGCGATGGAAGAGCAGACTAGGGCTAAGCAGATTTGCGATGATGACCGGAAGAGGTTTAAGAGGCTTCATGATGAAGAATGGGAGAGGGAAAGGATTAAGCGGCTTTGTAGTAGGTTACCCCCGAAGATTACTCAAAAAAATGAGGAGATTCTCGCGCGCGAGTTAGAAGAACAGGAGGAGCAACGAGCAGAGGCCGCTTGGATTGTAGACGATAGGATGTTAGCAGATCCGCGAGCACATCAGGAGCAGGAGCGGGTTAGAGACGAGCAGCTTCTGGAAAGACGTCGGGCACAGGAGGAGCAACGAGCGAAGGAGCAACGAGCAGAGGTCGCTCGGATTGTAGAAGACAGGATGTTAGCAAATCAGCGAGCACATCAGGAGCGGGAGCGCGTCAGAGATGAGCAGCTTCTAGAAAGACATCGAGCACGGGAGGAGCAACGAGCTAAGAACGCTCAGATTATGGAAAGTAGGAAGTTAGCAAGGCGGCAAGTATGGCAGGAGCAGCAACTCAAAGACGAGCAGCTTCTGGAAAGCTATCGACTAGCAAGGCTTCGGGATAGGGAACTACGAAATTTACGTGTTCAAGAAAACGAGCAGCGGCGTAGGATTGCGCGCGCTCGGGATGACTCTATGGTGGGAGCTCTATTACAGCACGAGGCAAGTAAAGTACAAGAACCTATGATGTCGAGGGCCGTATTAGATTTAATACAGGGCGCGCTTATAGGATGACCATCGACGCCGAGAGAGGGACTATCGAGAAGATGCTGGTATTCAAGCTCTCGAACGCCACGAAGCTGCCCTCCGAGCGCAAAAGGCCCAGCAGAGATCACTTACAGAGGGGCGTATTACTGCCTTTGATGGCGTCCTTCCATCTTTCCTCGATGAGGAATACCAGTATATGAAGCAGGCTTCGACCGAATTTCCAGAGGAGATCACTTCTGATATCCAGATGAGGTGTATAAGGGATTACCAGAGGGCGATCTCGAATGCCTCCAGGCGTCTACCATGTGGACTCTGTGGAGGGTTGTTCCAGGAGGACGAGATCACAAGTATAAATCTTCGAGACGACGACCTGCAATACTTCCTCCAGAGGACGACGACGGCCCCCGACTGTTGCGCCGTTAAAGACGATACAGTTAGCCTATGTGCCACCTGTAGCTCGGCGATTGCTAAACGGGCCATCCCTCCACTTTCAGCTGGGAACTTTGTCAACTGCCTGTTCTGTCAAGACTATCCAGATGTCCTGAAGAATCTGAATACTGTCGAGGAGGCTTTCATAGCACGGGCTCATGTTGTCGGCATCTTCTTGAAACTGACCTCGGGTGCTAGGAGTGGAATCAGTTATAGAGGAAGTCGCGGTCATTCTGTCGCTGTGAGGCAGGATCCGAGTGAGCTTCTGAAGATCTTGCCCGCTGCCAGGTTGAGAGACCATACGACGATTACCGTCAGCTGGGATCGCGGGACACCGCCGTCGGAAGAAAACCTCGCGCGGTTTTGCTCTGTTGATAAGGCAAAGGTCGTGAATGCCTTGCTATGGCTGTGTGCTCATAACCCCGGCTACAAGTCAGTGGTCGTGGACTACTCTGTTCTGGACTCCTGGCCCGATCACCACATTCCTCAAGAGATCAGAGACGCCTTTATTACGTTAGGTTCTGAGCCAGGCTCTACAGATACTCCGGTGGAAGACGAACGGGAGGGATATGCTACATCGTTACAAGATGGGCTTTTTGAGAACGAGATAGATGCAGAGGTGGAGGACGCTGAGCCTGGCAGCATTCTCAGCCGGTCCTTTTTCTCCGACCTCCATGGTCGGGATCTCCACTCCACCCCGGCTACTTTGGCAAGCCTCCAGGCTATCCTCCATGAGCAGGATCCTGACCGTTCGGGCCTGGGGGAAGACGATGCTGTTGATGTCCGGGATGACCAGGAGAGCGCACCAAACAATAGCTCTCGCCTGCCGCATATATCTTACAAGACGACACAGCACTTACCCGCAATGAGTGCCTTTACCGACCCGGACTACTTCACGGCAGCGTTCCCTACTCTCTTTCCGTTTGGCATAGGCGGCCATCTTGGCGATGCGAATGGCGACCGTCCAGAGGAGGTATCTCTCAAGACTTTTGCGAGATATACCATGCTCCACCATTCCTTGCTGTGGGTATCCACTCCCGACTATCGTATCGTTCTAATATTTACAGTTTCTCTCAACACCATACCTTTATGTTTTATTTATACGACTTAATCTTGATACGGCAAGCTTCTTTTGGGAATCACGTCCAAGTCAAGAATGGCTACTGGGCCAAAGCTACTCACGAGCTTTCTAGGCTGTCAGCTGATGATCTCCAACGTGCGGCACAGGAATTTACCGACCGGAAGAAGATCTCGAACCCTGCCATCCACAGTCTGATTACCAATATGAGGATCATCTCGTCGTTTAACCCAGAGTCGTTTGGCGAGAAAATGAGGTTCCGGAACCTAATATTTGGCAAGATCGCCCGCCTTGGGCTCCCACTTATCTGGTTCACATTGAACCCAAAGGATATTGGTAACATCTTCGTGGTCAGACTTGCTGGCGAAGAGATCTCGCTTGATGAGCCGGGCATTAAGTCTAAACTTTTACAGCTAACGATTAAGAATCCGAGTCTTGTTGCTCAGTTCTTCCACGTCGTCATCACCTCCTTCTTCGCCTGCTTCTTCAAGACGCTCTCTAAAGAGCCTGGGATCTTCGGCACAGTGAGTTCTCACTTTGGGATAGTCGAGTCGACAACGCGGATGATGCTACACCTTCACGGATTTGCCTGGCTCGCCGGCAACATTGGCGCAGCGAGTTTTCATCAGAGACTGAAGTCGGACGCTGAGTTCAAGGACCGGGTCCTTACCTATATCCGCTCGATAGTCAGAGAGACCGTGGATCTTACTCTTGGTCAGCAATTCCAATCGGAGACTCCCGGCTCGTTTTGTTTTCCTATGCCGGAAGACATGACTCTGTCTGAGTTCCAAGACGCTCTCGAGATCGACTCGAACAACGTAGCAGCCCGGGTCCAAATGCATACTCATAGCAAGACCTGTACCAAACACCAGAAGAAGGTCCCAAAGTCAAGTACGAGGGCCAATCCCGTTCCGATTGTCCAGAGTGAAGGGATGGCAACAGACACTGATGAGGTTTCACAGCGTTCCAAAATTCCCTGGCAGTTACTCTTGCAAATATGTAGATTTCTATTTCCACGACCGCTCGTTCCAGAATCTATGATTACGGAAGAGGGCTACATCCGGATGGAGAGGAATCACCAATTCGTGAACAAGTATAACCCTGTCATTGCATCTACTATGTACCGCTCCTCTCATGTGTGTCCTTGTTCGACCTGCATACGACCACAACCTATCATTCTCTAACGTTCCCGACGGTCTTGTCCCCGTTTTCCCAGTACAGATGAGCGGTCGGATCCCAAACATACCGGGATTGTCGTTTTACCGACATCAGGTTCCGTTGACACTTGGATTTGCCTTCACCGATTATAAGAGCCAAGGCAGTACGTTCACCACCCTCATTCTAGATCTTCTCTTTGGTAAGCAGCGTGGCGTCGACCAGCATGGCAAGTGGACCTCGATCAATGTCCAGCTTGGCAGGGTCAAGACTCTATCCGGGGTCTGGTTGCGAGAACCGATTACGCTTGAAGACGTTTCATTTCGCCCTCACCCGGATCTCAAGATTGAACTCTCCCGACTTGAGGCTTTAGAGCAACAGACAATTAGTCTGTGGGAGAGCTCACCTGATTCTTGATATGGCCATACAGGACGATTCTCTTAACATTAAGTTTTACTCCTCGCTTCATGCTACGTATCATATCTGCCTCGTGATTAGAACTTTCCTGATAGGGTTTTGATTCATCGCTTTTCTCTACGTTTAAAGCAATCGTTGCGAGGATTTTCTGACAGTCAGGGTTACAGCCGTCTACCGTTGAACCATCTCTTACTGTTTCGTCGCCTCTTATTTCCCCACTTCCAGCTTGCTTCCCTTCGCTGTTCGTGTATCCTATTTCCATTCCTCCTACTCTTTTCATTATTGCGTGTTAACATATCCTTAACATCACGATGGTTGGTACTCGTAAAACTCCTGGTTCCCCCATTGCCGAAGCCGTTGATGATGATGATGATGACACGGTTGATACTATAGACCAGTTGTCTGTAAGTTCTCTACCTTTCCAGGTTTTCCTTTACGTTAATTTCTGAGGTACAGCGTAATTCTACGCCGCCTTTCTCAAATAGCATTTACGCTAGTCCTTCCAAATCGAGTTCCATCGATCTACAAACCCCCTCATTATATGCGTCTCCGAGTAAGAGACCGGTGACCCCCCCTCCTGCCTTGAACTTTGGCGGCGCCCTGAACCTTCCATACTTTCGGGGCCAATGGGTATATGTTGGGAATCTCGAGCGTCTCGATCCGAAGCTTTCGTGGGATGCCTTCAATGGAACTACAACAAAGTGGCTCGCTCATAATGACCCGGACGACTTATACCATGATGAAGAACGTGGACCCTTGGGTATTATCCTCCTAGGCCAGCTCGGGCAGTTCACTACGCTCAACAGTGCCCAAAACAATTTCGATAAGAACAAGCCTGAGTTTTCCTTACAATTACAGGTGGAGGAGAGAGCGCTAGAGATCCTGAAGGGCTTAATTCGTCGGCGGGACAGAAATCTCACAGTCACCAATCCCTTGCGTGTTAAGGTGGCTGAGGCGGACATCACCTCACCTTCTTTCACCCCTGGAGACCCCTTTCCCGCTGCCTTCGACGGGACAACCACGGACGACGACCAAGACGGCGACGACGTAGATGCCTCTCGTTTTACCGCGGGTGATAAGGTCGCCGTTCAAGCTTGGTTTGGCACTTACGTCTTCACAATTAAGTCTGGGAAGACTGTATCCGGACCCACGTTTCGTCTGTTAAAGTTGTGGAGGTTACAAGCCGGTGTCTCTGGTTCTTCGAGCCTGAATAACAGCCCAATTACCAAAAGGAGACGTATACTTTAGCAGCCTTACGTTTCATTCAAACATGCATTTCTATGCAAACTGTTTTTTCTATAGTCTACGATTCAATATCCACTGAATTCTACCCCGCTGTTCCTGAAACGTGTCACGTGTTTATCTGGTTAGTCTGATGCTGTCTGTGCGCCACACCTCAAACTTTGTCAATCTCATTCACTTAGCACCTACCAACTGTGAATTCTATACTCTATTCCAATACTCTAATCAATTTCGAAGGCTTCGTGTGAGCCGCAGGCGAGCACCCATGTTTCGCTGTTGCGCGGAGAGAGGCAGCATATTTTGGTGCTTAGTAATATGAATTCTCTTAGTCAGAATATGCTATGTTCACGCCCTGGTTTACTACTTCACATTTAAGCCATGATTCTCAGGCCGGAGCACGTGCGTGACATGGTCACGCGTGTGGCGTAAGAACAGGTTTCTCGAAGATTCTATGAGTTGGCGGCAGCGCGCTGGTGCCGTTCTTCCATCACCATCGCGACGGTAGGGCGATATGGACAGAGCCAGTCAAGTCCTAGCGCCTGGCGTGCCGCAATCATACCGTGCTGAGTTCAAGAGATTTCGCTGCCTTTCTATAAAATGTCGAAACATACTTATGACGAGAATCTTGGAGCTGATTTCGAGGAGCCGAGCTTTCACGAATCGAGCGCGAAGAAGCTATGCTATTCGGCCAATCGCGCATCTTCCGAAGAGTCGGTAGGGTCATTGTGCCCCGAATGTTCTGCGATCGATTTCGATACCGTATTTAACCTGACATGTACCGAAGTAGGACCCACGGGCAAGCCAATAACGGGGGTTCGCCTTATTATCAATGAGCAATGCCAGCTTTGCGCGATAATCGAAGACATACTGGCTGTTGGAGCTGACGGATCCCCTAACGGGCGATGGATGCCGCACAACTGTCATCTGAGGGCATGCGATAGTATGCGGGTACTGCGGCAGAAACGTACTCGGTCTGCCCTAGTTCAAAAGCCCGATGTTATTATCGTCGTGCTCGAAGGAAAGCCCAGGAGAAACATTTCAAGTGCAGAATACGACTGGGCACTGAAGCGAGGGATCATTGTGAAAGAAAATCTTGCATCTCGCTCGGAGTTTGCCCCTGGCAGAAATGCCCAATTCAGAGGCAGAAAAGTAGAATCATTGTCTGTTAACTTTCCATTGATCTTGGAATGGTTGGACGAATGTCAAACGAGTCACCGAAGTGCTTGTTTAGAGTCTGTGATGCTTAAAGATTTCGAATGTTACGTTATCGACTGCCGAGATCGCCAACTCATACGTTTGTTGGGAGGGATGGAATATCTGGCACTGAGCTACGTCTGGGGTTCTCCTGGCTCGGGTGGAAATCCGACCACGGCAGGCGAGCCTGATCGCATTCAATCAAACATTTTACCACCGGTGTTGCCTAAGACAATAGAGGACGCACTTTTCATTGTATTAGCCATTGGAAAGCGATATTTATGGGTGGACCGATATTGCATCCCAATATGGACAGACAAACACCTACAGATTCAGAACATGCACCTGATTTATCAAAGTGCAGTAGCAACAATTGTGGCTGTGGATACCAATCCTGAATGTTCAGCAAGCTCTGGTTTATTTGGTGTATCGGTTCCCAGGATCCCACAGCGAAGAGTACAGCTCAAGAATAGCCAGTTGATTCTGACACATCCACACCTCTCACACCACCTCTCGAGGTCAAAATGGGTGACGCGAGGATGGACGTTTCAAGAAGCGAGACTTTCACGCCGCTGCTTATTCTTTACGGAAGACCAAGTCTATTACGCCTGCAAGTCCATCATCAGATCTGAAGATGTAGCTCAGATTCTGCCAGACCGGCCGCTCGGCGGTGATTCTTTGAATGCTTCAATAATGAAGAATAAAGGTACCTTATCGATGGCGCAACCAGGCGTCTTCGAGCATCACAAGAGCAACATATTTGAAGACATAGAGGAATACAGCACGAGGTCATTAACCTACGATGCGGACATTCTTAACGCAGTCCGGGGAGTCTTGAGTTCGTACAGTTTTCCGAGTTTGTGGGGTGTACCAGCAGCTTGGGAGTTTGAAATGTGGCGTGCAAAAGCATTCACCATTGCTTTGCTTTGGACAGGCACTTATGATACAGCCGAGCCAATATCGTGTCGCCGAGCAGGCTTCCCCACGTGGTCTTGGGTCAGCCTTCCCGGAAGAATCAGTTTTTTGTGCTCAACAGTCAGAAGTCTACGAAGCCCAGCAGTTTTTGAGTATGCTAGAGTGTCTATACCACTTTCTGATGGCACAATCGAACTTTCCGAATACCTTCACAGAAGACAAGCAGGAGAAATTTCCGTCTCAGGTGCTCTAGCGAACCTTTGCATAGATGGCCTTACGGCAAAGGTCGATCTCTGTTGGTCAGATGAATCATCGAGCTGGAAAGCACAACAAACGCATAACAGACAGGCTGATGAGCATATCTTATTCCGACCTGAATGCGTTGGCGATGTCTTTCTTGATGCTAAGTACTCCTCATCATCTCTAACCAAAATATGTACAGAGACGTGGTTAGCAGTCAGGATTGTCTATCGGAGTGGGTCTCGGTTGCAAATATCAAATGAATACTTCAGCTATTGGATACTCCTTGACGAGGGAGGTCTGTCCTGTACACGTATTGGGCTGTTGATGTGCAGCGAATCCGGCGACAATATTTTGAGACAAAGTACAGGACATTTTCAGATGCCGTACCAGAGCATTGTATTGGCGTAGTCTAAACCGTAGAGAATCGAAAACCACGCGTGGAGAGCTAATATTAATTTCCCAGTGCGTTGATATACAGTATCACCCTTCATCATAGCGATAAAGCTTACGATAGACATAGGATAACATGATTTCGCCCCAAGGTGTAGAGCGAAAAGAGAGAAGAAGTGGAAGTCGGAAGTGAAAAGTGGGAAGGTTGAAGCATTTCCCCAGGAAGGAGACGGCCGATCTCGTTGGCTCCGCACAGGGCCACTTTTTGCTTTCGGAAGATGTCGGGAAACAGGAATTTTCCGGAAAGGGATGTACACGCAGCCACAAACGTCGCAGCCACAGATATTATTATATAATTTTACCGAGATTACTATGACCACACCGTCGCTGACCAGCATCCTTAATCGCTTAATTGGAAGAGGTATCGTCTTTTGTGGCGATATCGTGTAACAGGCCACGCCCCGGCCGCCACAAGAGTGGCAATAGCATTTAAGCATTATAATAAAACCTGGATATCCATATTCAATCGATTTTATATGTTTAAAAGGTGATTGAAGCTTAATTGTGTTGTCGTACATTAAGGGGTCTTATTTTAGTGTAAAAGGAGGCTCTTTATAAATTCAAGGTGCAACGACGACGCGATATTAATTTTCGGAATTAATAGGTTAGGAGTTTCTGGGGGAGGTATACAATACAACTGAAATGAAAATGGATAGAAATTTTAAAGCGGTCATAGATATTATGTCGCTTGAACTCGAAGTACCTACGATTTGTCTCGTTACAGGGGGCGTCTCGGTACGCAGGGATAGACGTTATTGGTTAATCTTTGAGGTACTTTTTGCACCATTTGTATGTATTTAAGAGGGTCATCTCTGGGAGACTCCCTTAATATCGAACCACACAGAACACTGCCAAACTGCTAAATTTTAAAGACCACTCGACTAATGAGATGCATAGATCGTGCAGATATTCATTAAATGCGCTCATTTAGCAGATCGACAGAGTATTAACTTGAAAGTTGTACATCCTACCACCCTTCTAATGAGGGGAATTTGAGCTCATCAATTAGGGAATAATATTCAGGGCTCTTTTAGCCTATAAATAGGAGGTTCTGGCATCTCATCTTTTACAGGATCAATCAATTCATTCACACCTACTTTTCGCCCCCATTTTGATATCGTTCCAAAGTTTGATAACATCATGAACTTGATTCGAAGTTAGTAATTATAAAAAAAAACCTCCATTGTTGCCATATGGCATTGGTTCGAACGAGTAATAGATGTACTGCGAATGCAGGCTGTAACGGTTAATAGCATTTGTCATAGTGTTAATTTTAGTCCAATATGAAACTCCTATTCAAAGACATCCCTATCTACCTGCATAGAACCCATTATACTTGACTTGATAGATCTGGTAGAGTACTTAGGCACCATTAGACCAACCATTATTGCTAGAACTATAATGACTCCTTGTCTTCCAATTCATGCAGACTACCGGACAAGATATCATATAATATATTACGAATCTCAGTTGTATGTCTTATTTTCCATCCCTCATTGAACAGCTGATTTTTCTCCCTCTTGTCCTTTAAGTCTTGGATGGCTCTCTTTAAAATACTTGTAGCTTCGCGTAGTCCTTCACGAACGATATTTATTTGCCAAACGGACAGTAGTTGAAGAGAGGAAAAGGTTCTCTTCTGTTGCGTTTCTTGGCCTAAAACTAGCCATGCATATTTGTCCTGGAGGCTTGTATAAAGTATGCTGATTTTATGGAAGGTATCAATTGTCGAACCAATCCTGGTTTCATTTAATATTACTTCGAAGTTAGCCATAACCATTTTCCATTTATGGTTGAGAACTGTGTAATTGTCTTCCGAGGGATTGTGAATTGGTGTTTGATACGCTACTTTGCAACTGAGGCTGTGAAACGTAGCATCATCTATACTATGTTGCACTATTTTCGGGACGTAGCTTAATCTATTGTTATCGTTGCCTTGAGACGGACATCCGCAGAGGTATGGTTGCAGTTGCTTAGGTTGGCTAGTCAATCTCCATGACGTGTTATCCGAAACCTGTACTTTTCGAGTAGTCGGTTGCAAGAATCGATTGCTATGTAGCTTACATCGTCTCCTATCTTTAGAAGAGGACTGCTTATCGCAAGTTGCTGTATGTTGACAGATCATTTCCAGTCTGATGGACCGATGTTCCTGTTATTCCCAGTAAGTACATGTACAATGTCGCCGTAACAAACTTTCCTTCAGCATGCTACTTTCCTTCAGCATGCTTAACTCGAAAAGCGTACCTTGGGGTTTTTCTTTTTTGGTAACACAGTCCGTACTTTTTGAGAATACTGACCTAATTCTATACCTCCAAAAGCATTATCTAGAGTCATGGCGACGATCTGTTAGACATATAATCTGGGCTATGACAAAATTCGCACCTTATTATACTCGGTCTACCTTCTTTGTAGGATATACTAAGCTCTAAAAATAGGCTTCATTTGTATCCTATAATAGTTGCTTCTGAGATATGATTCCTGAAAGAGCGTGGTTTAGGATATACCAAGTTTTAAAAATAGTTTTCGTACCCTATAATAACTTCTAGGATATATTATAAACTAACTTTATCAACTTCCGCTATCCCCACTGCTTTCATCCTCTTCATTGACATACTTAGCCGAAGGTTCTTGGCCTGCCGATTTTTCTTTCGGCCCAAATGTCTCACCGCCTCTGGATACGGTTCTACCCGCTCGGCATCGACTGAATTAGTGCATTCATGAATGCACCCCATTATTAGTAGGCTGACTGCTCGGTTCCTTGAGATTCCCAATTCCATTGTTTGATTTGACTTAGTCATGTGATGTGATGACCATATGCGATCCTGGAAAGTATCACTCAGGAAGCTGATTCCGCAGCTGACTATAACAACCGTAAGCTGTTATCTCTAAATCATTAAAAGGTATACTGTAACTTATAAACAATATTATCTCTTTTAGTATCACTAATCAGAACCTGTGAAAATATCAAGAAGTCTTTTGCCTTCGTTCTTTACTTGACATGTCTTCACTCAACGTTTCTGCCACGAGCAATGTTTACAATTCCATGGTGCACCTGCCACAATACGAAGCGAGCCCAACTACCGGTAGTGCTTGCGACCCCAAGGAAGATGAAAATACGATATCACAGTTAGCACTGTACGAAGCGAGTATACCTACTGGTCGTGCTTGCGGCACCAAGGAAAATAATGATATGGCATCACTACTGTATGACCTCAAGCAGCGAGGTATTCAGGTCCAAGAGACCAGCAGGCGCAATGTTCCTCCCGAAGCTGTTATGCACGATCGAGGAGCACCTATTCCTGCGGTTGTAATCTCTCCGCAAAGCGAATGGGGAGTTGCACAGACGTTGAAGTTACTCAAGCACTACAGATTATACAATAAACTCCCTGTGTCGGTGAAGAGTGGCGGTCATGGATATTTTAACGGGGCTTCATGCTCAGGCGTTATGGTGAACTTGACGGGCATGACTGGACGACGAATTGTGGGAAATACGTTATTTTTGGAGCCTGGTTGCGTCTTAGGACAAACCGTTAACTCTTTAGCGACGCACCGCAAAGCTGTGCCTCACGGAGATTGCTTTGGAGTTGGTGCGGGAGGACACTTCCTCACCGCTGGATGGGATCTTATCTTGGCTCGACGCTATGGTCTCGGGTGTCAATCGGTCATCGGCGGGCGTGTGGTCTTGTGGGATGGAATTGTTCTTGATGTGGACGAGATAAACTATCCCGACTTATTGTATGCGATGCGTGGCGGCGCGGTAGCTGGAGTAGGAGTGGTCACAGAGATACGACTTCGCTTAATCGATGAACCGGCCTTGGTTACCTGGCGCTTTACTTCTATTAACAGAGAGCAATTGGCGATATGTGTAGCAAATAATGCTTTCACTAACGCATTCAATCTCCCGCGGGACGTGTCGGTCTCCTTTCGCTTTTATTTTGAGCCGAATCGACTTCAGGTTGTGTGCTCGTTCAATATCGTTAGCCTTCTCACTACACAAGAGACTATTCAATGTCTCAATCAACATCTAGGTGCGGAAGTTACATCTTTTGTGACCAACGATCTATCAGCGTGGAATGAGAAATCACTTATAGATTTGAGAATGTTGCCAGCCTCAGAATTCTTAGCCACGAATCCTGAAATGCTATCCGAAGTCTCATCTACGGCACTTCATGAAAATCCGTTGCTCTACTGGAAGCAGACCGCTGCCTCACGCGAGATGGCCGCGTCATTCTTTACCTCAATTTCGCACTGGGTGGTCCCAGGGTGCGAACCGATGCTTCTCAAGCTATACGACGCATTCCAATCCGTTCAGGCAGAGCCAGCACGAAACCGAATGTATGCACTTCTTATTCAGGGTGGTGGACAAATGTTGGAGCTACAGCCAGACTGTTGCATGCCACTAGGACAAGCATTGGCACGCTTTGAACTTCATTGGGATGACCCCGAAAAGGAAGAGCGATGGTGCCGTCAGTTTACAGATGACATATCAAATGTCATTCGATCTGAAGAAGATGAAGGACCTGGACGGCCATACAGGGGAGATATCTGGCTAGAGGAGCAGGCTTCGGACGAGAATCTGGATAAAATACATAAAAAGTATGATAAGCGCTTTGTATAATGCATAGGCAACTTGAATGTCGCAAAAGGAGACCCGATTGGCGCATTCGAGTAAAGAAGGCTAGATGTTCAAAACATACTCTTATTAGGAAATGAATAAAGTTTATTGATTTATTAATTGTCTCGTTGCAGCCAGGTAATTAGATCTTGTCAAATAACTAGTTATGTTGTGTCCAAGGACAGATGAGACCAGACCTGGGAGAGACTAGACCCGGGAGAAACCAGACCTAGGAGTGACTAAACTCTGGGAGTGACTAAACTCTGGGAGTGACTAAACTCTGGGAGAGACTAGACTCGGGAGAGACCAAACTCTGGGAGTGACTAGACTCGGGAGAGACCAAACTCTGGGAGAGACCAAACTCTGGGAGTGACTAAACCCTGGGAGTGACTAGACCCGGGAGAGACTAAACGCTGGGAGTGACCAAACTCTGGGAGTGACTAAACTCTGGAAGTGACTAAACCCTGGGAGTGACTAGACCCGGGAGAGACCAGACCTAGGAGTGACCAAACCCTAGGTGAGTTGCCTGCCTCAGATCTTAGGCCAACAAAACCCCCTTTTTTTGCCGAGAGAAGCACGTGATAGATACAGAAACGTCTCATATTGCTCTTTCACTCAGTCAAAGGGACAATAACTTACAAGCATGTGGAGAATGGGGATTCATCCTCGACAAGCTCTGCTGCGCTTCGATGTCGGTTCGCTCTCATCACTCAATCTGGGAATTATCTAGACCCAATCAGAATTCGTAGTCGGCTTCAAAATTGAGAACATTCACACAAATAATACTGTAAAGTACAACATGATCTTGTAAACATTTTTTAATTCTTCCATACTGTACTGTATGAGACAATTCACTAAATTAATGCTTCCTAGGCTTGTTGGGTGGGGTAATCGGGCCAAAAGATTGAGCACTACCAAAACTTGCTACCGAGCATATCAGAAACCAGTTTAAGAAGTTGGATGGACTTGGGCTTACCTTGAGAATTATCCCAATCGTCATCTCTGCTGTCGTAGTTTGCAGTACCAGAATCATTATTGCTGCAATTGTTCGCTAGTTTCTTGATTTGGCGCCAGTTCTGGATGCGAACGCGATACCACCTTGGCAAACCATGATAGAGACTCACCTCAACTTGTGTTTCTGGATCCGTTGGCATGACGTGAGGTATTTGCAACCTACCTGAGTAAAGACGCAAACACCCTCATCAATCCTTTTATTAAAGTAGAGCTTCTCACGCCATTGAAGCAGTCACGATGCTGTCGATTTGAGCCTATATGGATTAGCATCAATGCACGTATTCGAGAAGCCGGTTCTTACCTGTGTACAGTCCTCAGAACATGTCGGTGCAGGACGACCTATTGATGATGGAACGGGCATTTCTTGATCTTGTTGGCTCCAAATGTTTCGAGGCCGAGATGGTGGTAGAACAGTGTATGGATGGATGGAGCCATTGGGGTGGTTCGATATTTGAAGGCGTCTATATTCGACTTGGGTAGGATACACTTTTGTTGAGTGACATCTGAGCCTTGACCGTTGAATGCATCACTGTTCTGGCCCCATAGAAGCTGGGCGCCATTGTGTATACCAGATGAAGAGGTGTGTTTAGACGTCCAATTCCGCCGTTGGTGCCAACATTGTTATCTCCGCCCTTGAAGCCACGATCTTTGTTCCAGGTAGGTATCTTATCGGAAACTTTTCCAGGACTGTTCTCTGTGCATTTTCCCGTCTCCTTCGGAAAGAGATCCGTCCGCAGACTGAATGTCTATCATTTTTCGTTCCGAAATCCAAGCTACCGGAAAAAAATGTCTGAATGACGAAGGCGATCGTTGGTAAGCCGGCGACGAAGACTAAAAGGATCGACAGATACACAAAATCAGACAAAAACTGCGTTACATGGTCGCTAATGGCTGACACATCGAGCTTAGAATTGAGTTCCACGCACCGCCGAGAAGCTTCCAGAAATGGGCCACAACAAGACACAAAAGACCTCCAGCAAGGCGCAGAAAGTGAATTTGATAGGTTTGGAATCGAAAACAAGCATATACAAGCAGTCGAAAATGTTCTCATGGAGATCATGTGTGAGAGATTCCAAGTTCTGGAGGCAGCCATGGTGTTCGTATGATTTGAAGCTGTGTGAGCGACTTTGGAGGATGAGTACCTGGATGCCGTTGGTATTTATACGCGTTGCAGACCACCGTTGCTCTGTTTCCGCAACGATTCCAACAAATTCCTGATTCTTCCATTTAACACTGCTCACTCAGACCTTCAGGTAAAAGATTGCTGCCTCTCCTATTCAAGGCAGACTGCTGGACCTGTCCATGTAATTTGCAGTGACTCACATGAAAGTATGCCTTACACGTGGGACTGATGGCAAAACCACGTTTGAGATGAGCGGGAGATGCAAGATAGATCATGATTCCAAGCCTCGAAAGGCTGGCATAGGCGTGGTTTCCATGCCAATGGGGCTTTTGCCACTCGGATCCAACTCTCCTCCCAGTTCAAGCAGGTGGCGGAGGTAAGGAGTACGCGACATCATGATGAAGCAGGGAGGATGTCAAATCAACATAAATTGACCATCTTCCCAGCTTCCCAGCTTCCTCACTTTCCATCCATTCCAGATTTTTAATACTACTTGAGTATCTTCCTCCCAGTATTATCAACGCACAGCTACTACGATCGACTTATATCCTCCAAATGACTTCACTCAGCCCAACAGATCTCCCAGCCATAGTGGCCCCTTTGGCTTTACTGGACCCGAATCACATGGTCGACCTTGATGTGCTGGACAGTTTGACTGGTGATTCAACCGATTCCCAAGTAGAAGATTATCATACATATATGGCGAAAAGGTGAGCACTCCAAATCTCTATTGACCTCTCTCTAACCAGATCATAGCTTGGAGATGGCTCCCGCGGGTATGAGCGAGATTTTGCCATCAGGAGACTTATTGCCTCTGCCTTACTCTGCAGGGGCAGAAGTCAACGTCATCATGGAAGATTGTGAAACCCCCTCGCCTGAATCGGAATACTGGGAAGAATATCTCGCCGACTTCCCAGAAGAAAGTCTGTCGCCTGTTCAGATGTCAACGGATGGGTCTATCTCCGACGATTCTATCTCCGAAGGAGATTTGGAAGGCAATGAGAATGTTTCCGGATCGGATCGGCATGAAGCTTTCATCTATGACCCTTTAGAGGAGGATTGGATTACGAACGGCACAGTAGATCATGACCTAGAGGTACAATCCAATCTAGGGATCGAAGAACCGTTTCTAGGAAACTCTGTCCCTTTAGAGATTCACTTCGTCTCAAACTCCTCAGAATCAGGGATGGATTGGGTGGACTGGAGCAAACTAATGGATGACCAACTATCAAATGAAAAGGTCAGTGGACACGAAGTTACTAAGTGCTAATTATATCATACCGATTCTAACATATCATAGAAATTAAGAAGGCGGGAAAATCAGCTCAGACGAAAAGCCGATAATAGCGCAAAGACTTGCAGGTACCAGTCAACCAGAGCGGCTGCAGGCATTTCCAGGAAAAAAATCGAGAAGTATAGCTGGAAAGTTGGGAGTTACCGTGATTTTCAGCAGTCACTAATAGTGAAGCTGAAGGTCGCACTCAAGCCTGTCGATTTAGTGTTATGATAGCAAATATAGGATGGCCTAAAATCGAATGGAAATCTATATTATGAAGTTTCCCTCACTTTCCTCGGCTCAACGAGGAATTAGAGCGAGGTATTGGTTTGACACCCATGGCGAAGCCAAGCCGTGACTGGAATAATCGCCAGGTTCTTAGAGAGCAAAAAATCTTGGGGAAGACGGCGAAAAATCCCAAGTGATCTGAAGCAGTATATTGGCGGCTGCGAAGCAAACACGGCCAAGCACGTAATAATATTTTCTCAGAATACGTAGTATAATATTTCCAGATGTTTGATGTTGGATTAAGGTTCGGCCCTTACGGTGTCAAACCACACCAACCACATTGAGGACTGAGTCATTGACTCAAGCATTGTCAAAAATATAAAAGAACAAAAGGGAAGCAACCTTAGTTACTGTTAATATTCCGAAATTAACTTCTGGGCTGTATGAGTTGTGATGGGTTCGCTTACGGAAAGTTCCGCAATCAACAAGGTTGGACAGAAATGCCAAAAAGACCCTAGTCCTGCAATTGGACTATGAGTAACTTTGGGAACTGCACGGTGACTTTTTCTCTTACAATCAGTTTACAATTGACAGCCCGGCCGCCTGAAAACAAAGTGAAAGCAGTAGTTATGTTGTTTAGAGGTTTATGCCATTGATATAAATTTATGCAGGGACTGGCAAAAATGGAAGGAAGCTTTTCCAAGCATACACGAGAGCAACCCGATCATTCCCGCAAACGCACACGGACCCTGCCGAGACTGGCTATTCTGGTCAGCATCAGGTGAGTGCTCACATATGGACGAAAGTCCCAGGCAATCCCATGTTATAGTAGTACAGTCAGGCGTCAAAAGTATTAGCCATAAGCGAGATCTTCACCAAAACTCACCTCTTTCACAAGCATACAATTTAATAATTACTTATGTAGAAACTAAAACATTATAAAGTCTTCTTAATTTTCACTAAATTAATACTGTGTACTCTTACGAATATTATTTAAGATTATATACGTGAAGCATTTGATTGAGAAAGTGGATAAAATCGGAAAATCGGAAAATCGCTAAGAATATTAGCGGTTTTCGGTTAGTTTTTCAGTACCTCTGATTCGATCGTTAAGATCTCAACTGCTACTTAGACCCTGATTCTTACTACAGAGAGTATTTATCGCTTGCCTCGTGGCTATTTCACGACTAAATTATTAGGTGCACACGACACGTGAATAGTTGAATATCTTCAAGTGATGAAAGGGCAAATCAGCGAATTTTGGTGGGGTTTTGATTTTCGGCTAATACTTTTGACCAAGTACTGTACAGTCCAGTATGATGGTACATCGATAGATCTGCATTAGATTATTTTGTGTAGGCATCAGACCAATCTTTAATGATTTTTGGTCCGTGTTTGGCTCTTGATATGAAATTAATGTTACAAACTTTCCTCCGCTTGCTTTCTGGCGTTTGATCCCTTGTTTATGAAACCTCTCAGCACAGAGATGTACCGAAAGTTCATCAATTTTGATATTACTATTTACTTAACGTATATAGTGGAAGGGTTTTAGACGATGATACTATATAATATAAGAGGACAAGTGTTTAATTCGGTACAGTAGGCTAGAAGTACATATATCTCAGTTTCCACTTACAGTACTCCGAATATAACATGCATCTTTTTAGTCATTATAAGACATTGATAGCATTTGTTAGCTTGATGACTTCGGATGAAGCGAGTCCTAAGCGTCAAGAATCTGTAACTTTTTCGTGCTATAGTGATTACGCGGCAGGACTAGGTTTGTCCTCTGCTACTAAGCCGGAAGATCCACAGCAGCGGTAGTATCGTAATATATTGTGAGCTCATCAAAATTTGAAATCTACTGAGCATGTCAGCAATTACGTATATATAACTTTACTATAACCATTTGCATGATTCATGCATAATTGCAGTCTTTGCCCAAATATGTCGGAATCTTCTGATCTAGAAACTGCAAATCTGGATTTCATCGAAATCAGCCCGTTCATCTGGCTTTTCACCCCTCCGTCGTCCACTATACCAGCAATTAGTTCACATCCGACGACAATTTTACTATGTCAGTGGATGGGTGCTTCTTCAAACTCCCGTGCCCTCCACAATGCGTATCGCGAGCACCATGCGAACTACCCCTCCGCTCGGATCGTAGTCATTAGATCAGCTCTTGAGTGGTTTACGACCACCGGTTTGTCAATTAGGCAAAGTCAGATAAAACCCGCTCTTGACATAATTGAAGATGATCCAACGGGTAAGAAGAAGAAAATTTTGGCACATGTTTTTAGCAATGGAGGTGGAGTAGCCTTTCACGAAATTTGTTCCTTATACAAAGAAAGATTCAGCTTGCGGCTCCCTGTTAGGGCCCTGGTACTAGACAGCGTACCAGGTAATCCTACAGTCCGGGAAGCATGGAACGCGATGAAGATTGGATTGCCTCGCGGCGTAGCGGCGTATGCAGCTTCAGTAATGATTTGGATAACTATAAGTACGCTTTGGGTATGGACACGCGTTATGCGTAGGGCCATGTTGATTGATGAAATGAGAGCGGGGTTACTGAATTTCGATATCATGGAGAGAGATGCCAAAAGGTTATATGTCTTCGGGGAGAAAGATGAGATTGTTGGATGGGAGGGTGTAAATCTTGAGGCGGAGAAAGCTATATGTGCAGGGGTAGCAGTCGTGAAGTGGAAAAACGAGACGGACCCACATATTCAGTACATGATCAAAAATCCAGAAAGGTATTGGGAGGCTGTCAAGGATCTGTGGAGAAGTACGGAAGTGCACAACCGGATTTGCCCTTATAGAAAGGGAATGCCACTCTCCACCCATCCACAACAAAGTGGTTATTCCTTAGATTGACCTGGGGTGAGGGGTTTGGGGTTAGTTTAGGTTCCCTATCTAAGCTACGGGTGTTGCATGTGATATATACTAGCATTCTCTCAGCAATCAGTCTGATAGTCTCGGGCTGGACGTCTTTCTCTGTACTTCTCTTCGCGCTCAGAAGCTTTTTTTCGACTCGACCATACTTCCCGCAGAAGCCCTGCAAGACGATCAAATAGCTAGTCACTTGCCATCTTACCAGAATGGCCGTCTTTGTGAACTGTTCTTCTGGAGACGTTGGTGTCTGTAGGTGTAAGGCATCTCTTCGTAAACTTGGGCAGCAATCATCAGCATTCTCGAGGCGAAATCACCCTGCACCAGGGGTTGCAGCTACTGATGACCGATTTGTCAGCAGCCCAAAACGCCAAAATCAGCCCCTGAATACATTGAATTCTATTCTATACTACCACAAGTCTGTCTTAATGGGCCCTCCACCGTTTTTTGTAAGGCGCTCGCATCGCGAGGGCATCTCTGTGATACGTGCGCGAATCTCTTGCATCGTAATCTTATCCCATTCTTCTTGAATGATACCTTTCAGCTCCTCTAAGTCATGCCAAATCCTCTTCCTTAAACGAGGCTTTAGAATATTCCAACAAGCCTCAATTGGATTTAAATCAGGCGATTGAGGAGGGTGAATAAGAGTAGGAATCCAATTAGCATCTTTATAATCTTCAGCCAAAGATTTCCCTACTTCTCTTGCTGTCTTATGGCCATGAGAGCCATCGTTATCTTCTTGCAAAATCCAAGGCCGTGGATCTCTCAAACGTGCTCGCTGAATAGCAGAAACGTAAACCGGAAGTAAACGTTCGACGTAATACTTTTGTGTCATCGCATTTCCCTTTGGTTTAACGACTTGTTCGTGCGGTTTCTCAGCCTCCCATACCCTCAAACGCTCTGTATACTCGTCCTCAGACTCGTACTTGCTCTTCCTAGGCTTACGAGGTCTCTTAGGTTGAACGGTATGCTCTTGCTCGTCGTTATAAAACTCAAGTTTCTCACACTTCTCGTTCCAATTGACCCATCCAGCAACGTGTAACTTATTCCCTAATAAACCTCCGCGTTCTTGGATATTCTCGTCGTCATTGCGATGGCCCCGCTCTCGGTAGATATACCCAACAGCTTGCGCAGAAGGATCAACGTGAAACTCGTCTGTCCAGTAGATATATTGCCAATAGTCGTGAATTGTCTTATCCTTATGCTCCCAACCATATTCAACCCTCTTTCGTCGATTCTCAGCACTCAATTTCTTTTGCACATATGCCTGTTTGTACCTCTGACCTCCGTTTGTGGCTTGTTTGAGACGTGTCGTCAATTGGCGCCTCTTAATCGGTAAGTTATAGAAAGCAATTTGAGCTTCAGGAAGCTGATCGCGGACCTTATTGCGCGACGGCGACATAAGCATTCTACAAGTCTCGTCAGAGACAGCAGATTTTTTCCCAAGACGCGTAGATAGTTTACGCGTACGTCGAGTAGCAGGAGAGCCCATTTCAATGCGTTGCTTGAGCCATCGTTTAGCGGTAGGAGAGGTAGTGTCGACATCGCGTGCGATTTGTGTAACAGGAAGAAGGCCAGCGCACTCCTCGTAATGATTGAAAAACCGCCGTTTCTTGTCTGTATCTGCTTCTTTGCGCTTTTTGGGAGTAGATGGAGGTGTCGTGTACCTCTTGCTACGTGTTGTGGGCGCCATAAGTGGAATGCGATAAGAAGTGTAGAAATGGCGTTGTTTAATTTTGGTGTTTTAGGCTGCTGACAAATCGGTCATCAATAGCTGCAACCCCTGGTGCTGCAAAATTACTCGCTTATCTGACAAGGGACCAAGGTTTTGGTCCCTCGCTCCGGAAGATATTTGTTCCACGATTGATTAGGCCTAGCGCGGAGAACCCTCTCGCGCTAATACTAATTTGGAGATACCCGAACCAAAACCCTCGGAAAAGAAACTTCCAAGCTCCACTATCCTCATCCGCTAACAGGGCAAGGTCATCATGTCCTCATGTCCGCGCCGAATGAGTTCCACTTGAGGTCATCGTGTCCATCTGCTTGCAGGGTAAGTTAATGCCGGGGTTCTATATTCCACTGCACTTCTGCCACGATTTTCCGGCTGATCAACCAAATCAGTTAGACTTTGTGGGCACATAGATGCAAGGACTTTTGACTGTTTTGTACAGTAAATTCAGCGAGACCGGGATTAACATAAACACGAGCGTAGTTCACTGTCTCAGCGGCACGCTGGGGTGGTGTGGGGGAATTGATTAGCTTGGGTCTCGGAAAATACAGTGCGGTAAGCGCCAGAGATACGTGTAGGTAGCTAATACGAGGCAAGACTTCCTCCAAGCTACGGAGCAGATGCAAGAGTGTTCCAACTTGCGGTTCTGGGCTGCTGGGTATATGAGAGCCGCCGCATATCTCGAACGCATCTCTCTCATCGAGCCGCAAGAATCTCAAGCTGGACTAGCCCGGCACATGCAATACTTCGAGCAGCGAATGGCATTAATAATATTAGATACTATGGTTCTCGCTTGAGATAAATGACAGGCCATTTCCTCGACTCGTATGTATTGGCAACGTACCGGAGTACTTCCAATCGTTATTACATTTCTCTTATAAGGCCCTTTATTATTCGTAGAAAAGGATTAATGGTGACTAGCTCAATCAATGAGGATCAAGATCATGATAGCTGGGTATGGGCCACTTGAGAGAGTGTTGGTGGTCGAAGAGATCTGTGTGTCATAGGATTGGTTATAAAGGTCGCTTTGGCTGAATAAACCAGAGATAAATTTGGCAAAATTTAAGAAACTTATCGAATATTGTCCATCCTCGTGCATTGCTGGGAATTTGTACGGTAACTGTCATCTGATACATTCCCGAGACTGATTATTTCGTGTGATGAAAACCCAGAGAACGAATAGCTCACCACTACTTGCTGGCGAGTGCTTAACCTGGCCTGGCTTGTGAGAAGGCCAGATTGATCGCCTAATATTAGTACGCGGACCTCGCGCTACCTTCATTACCAACGCCAGAAAAAACCCGATTGCGTAGTCAAATACAAGGATCGGGCATACCAATTACACTCCAAGACCTCGATCGCGTCACATCCTTAGAGAGCATAATGAAGATCAGCGAAGATCAGCGTAGAAAATGCTAAGTAATATATAAGCTGGAATAGAAATATCGTTTAACCCTAACTTTCCGCAATTTGTACTAAGCTAAACAATCTTAAGGCAATAGTGTCTTGATCGCTTTTGTTGTTACCATACTACTGTGACCGTATTCTCCTCTTGATACGAATTGCTATCTTAACAGGCCATATTGTGAAAGGCCGCACTATGTCATATATGCCACAAATACCAAGCAATAGACAATTGCCGCATGCATCGCATGGCCAGCATGACGACCGTGTCTCCTCATCAAGCGAGTCGAGACAATCGAGACACTGGTTGCAAAAGTGATATCCTGGAATGTCGTTCTCTTTCAATATTGGCTCGGAAGGATTTGTTGGATGGGGCGGCTGTTGCACCGTTGGACATGGCTGCTCTTGCACAATTGCGGGTGGAGTGGTTGATTGTTGAGAATACGATGGAAGTTCTTTAGTCTTCTATTTTTTGTTAGACAAGAACACAGACGTAAATATATACTCACCATTTTGGGGTATGTACAAAATTGACAGTGATGCGTATTGAAAACCACTACGCTGTAGATTCATCAAGTTATATAGTAACGACCCCCAACTAAAACATGTAAAACTGCCTTGCCGCAGCATTAAGCACCAAAATTGTTTGTCCTCGCCACTGCCTTGGTAGCTACTCTCCGCTGACAGCTCATTACTTAATCTCTAACTTACACTCTTCTTGTTTGCCGAAGCATTATCCTCTTCCAGATATATACTAGTGACGAGAATGAACCCTGCTTACTGGTATCTACCCACACTGTACTTACGTGTACGATTGTGGGCTGTGCCGAAACTCTCTAGTCCGATCACCCTTTTGAGTCAGACGAGGCTTCCTCGACAACTGTACTGCCCTATATACAGTCACATCTCAAATTCATGACGTGTCAGGTGTCAGTGATCCAGCAGGCTGGTGCTGGGGCGAATCCTAAAATCGCGCAGCACGTCAGTGAATAACAGAACTTGGCTAGCATACTCCGAGAGATTCAGCCCTCATGGCAATACTAATGTCCTCATGATGTTCATCTCCTCGCTGACAGCAGACTTTATGCGTATAGTTCAATCACAATTATCCAGGTTTGCAAAAATCTTGACACACTTTGGAGAATGGCCATACTCATTCATATTCATGTCTTCTCAATAGATAGGTACCTAGCAATCGAGTGTGCAATCTCCTCGCATAACCTGTATTTGGGCTCTCCATGGATGAAATCCGAGAAGAAGTCCGCAAAATACAATCGTGTGACCTCGACAAGCCAAAAACCTTCTTCACCAGTAACTAGAGAGGTAGCAGCAACTGGAGAGATAGCAGCATCCATGCGGACACCAATTTCAAGCGACGCCCAGCGTTCCTTCCAATCATGCCTCCTGCGAAGATACTCGAACCGGCTCAGAAAAAAATCCTCCAAGCCCTTCCGTGTCAGGTGCTCGCATTTGATGTTACTGAACGTCCTGTCGTCTACCAACTCGACATGCATTTCTGCTCTGCTTCCAGCTCGCCAGGTGGTATGTGCGATACATGCGATCTTCCCTTTCCGACCCCGCAATGCTTTAGGGTCAGGTTCTGTTATAATGAATGCTCGAAACTCGCCAAACCTTTCAATGGTATCGACGAACTCTTGGTGAAACCACAAGGGCCCGCTGGTCATACACTTCATTGGCATGGTCGTGTTGATGAAGCAAGTCAGAGCACTACGCTGGTCCTTCGTTTTTACCAATACGTGAGCTCTTCCGCAGCTGTCTTGCCTCTTATGCACTGTTTGCTCCTCTGTTGGAAGAGAGCAGACCCCTCCCGGATAGCAGGTCCTCGGACGATATTGCTTCCTCTTGATGGCATCCTCGTCCAGTGCTCTATTGTCTTGAATCTTCCCGCGGGCCTGCAATGCCTCAGTGTGGCTTGGTATACAGCGTATAGAGGCACCATGGTATGCTCGCAAGCGTTCTAAGCGCATGTAGAACTGGCACATCTCGTCCTCAGCCCATGATTCTTCCTCAGTCCAGTGTAGCAGGATTACCGTGCTTAGTGCCTGGCCATTAGCGTCGCGGAACATAGAGTTCATGACCTTGGTCTCGTCCTGTTCCACGAATGCGTTCCAAAACTTGCGCCAGGCGCGGATATCTACTTTGCAATCGCTGATATGCTTTAGAATCTGCATAGTAACAACTCCCTGGTGAATATCGGGCTGTTCGTTATGCTTAATGTTGACGATAAACTGATTACCCAGCTCCTTTTTTATTTTCTCCAAATCTCCGCCGTCAAGCCATGGGAGTTTGCTCGGAAGCTCCTCCACCGTATAGCGGAAGGGAACGACCAAGGTCCTCATCCAATCTATTTTGCTGCCGCAAGGGTTGAGTGGGGTCCAGATCAATTGCACTGGGGGCGGGTTCTCGAGTATGCCATGTTCCGTACTCAACGGTGGTGATGGTACGGCTGATGACAGCACTTCTTGGCATTCAGAGAAAGGAGACCACGTATGTCCTCTGAAAATTTATTAGTAGAGTTGGGATACGAATTAGAATGTGTACTGACTTTATGGATCCTCTCTCGTTCCTAGGACAGATTTTCACACCACTTGAGTTCCGACATCTTGGGACATGTCTACGTAGGTTTGATGCCTTGCCAAATTCTTCATTGCAGAATACGCAGTTCTTGGCGCAACTCCCATAGTTCACTTGAATATTTCGATTTGGAATATTGGCGAGGTCCTGCGGGTGACAAGGACAGACTGCATAACGTTTGGGTTTGCTGGAAAGTTGATGGCACGTGACTGGATCGGGTTCTGGAGTAATTGAAGGAGTGTTCGCTGGAGTATTTGATGAAGCAGTTGTTGGAGTCATATCTGAAATGTTTCTTGATCCATTATTGGAGTGCGTGCTGGAACGATGCTGGAAAACCACTGGAGCTATTGTTGGAGCCGTTTCTGGAGCCGTTTCTGGAGCCGTTTCTGGAGCCGTTCCTGAAACGTTGCTGGAGCCATTGCAGTAGCGTTTGCTGCGGCGCTGACTGGGGCGTTGATTGGACTCATCGATGGGGCGTTTACTGCTCCGTTGTTGGAGTGTTGCTGGAGCCATTGCTGGAGTCGTTGTTTGAATCAAATCTGGAGCCGTTTCTGACACGTTGCTGGACTCTGACGTTGGCACGGTAACGAATCACGTGAGATATGAACTTCGTTTGCTTCGATCAGACACGGAGGAGGAGCATATTCTGCAATGCCTGGCCCCGATAGCACAGGGCGAGAATTCCCTGTTTTGTCGGCGCACGCAGTGTGCGGCACCGGCATTGACTCCGTCGACGATGATACACCGATTCACAAACGGAAGTAGAAGTCAGATTAATGGTACAGAGTCCCATACATAGACGCGGAATGGATATAAATGCCACAGAATATATCTACGGCCAAGACGGTGGTGATATCAACAACTATCCATTTGCGGCGGTCAACCCCACGCCTGACTATTATCGTCATAGCTAAGTATTTTGGATTTGTAACAGCTGAATGGTCACATAGAAACGGATAGGTACTTTCGTGTTACGCTGTATTCAACAGCATCGCCAAAGCCTTAGATACAATATCAGACGCAGAATTCTCTCTTGGCCCATTCCATCGCATATTCTCACTCATCGCAGGACATCTGACCAGAGTTAGAAAACTACACTATCCCCAAAGCGTTCCGCTTCTTGACCTTTTGAACTTTGCTGACAGACCCCGCATGCTTGCGTTTTCGAAGACCGGACTCTGTTCGATTGATTGAGTCTTTGCTGGTGCCCATTATCTGCTCTATTTCTCTCCGCCAGTCACCCATAATCGCTTCCGGCACAATGTCGTCCACAATACTTTGGTTGTCGCCGCTTCCCCCGAGAAAAATCTCAGGATCTTCAGCCAACTCCGCGGCGTTGCGAAGGAGGAGGTAAGGTGAGTGAAGAGAATTTTTTTGCTTTGGTACGTCGCGCTCACCACTATATCCCTCCACAGACTTGACCTTTTTCTTCCCATTGCGTGTCCATGAGGGAAAGGGTATATCCATCAAATGCACCCAAAACGCGAGCAGTTGGTGGTAAACGTGATGCCACCTGAGGTCCCCCGAGTCAATCCCGATGATCAGATCCTTGATTTTTGTACCCGTTCTCAGTCTCGAAGGCTCCCGAATGACGGCAAGTAGCCACTGCGGTTCTTCTTCGTTCACCTCGAGTACAGGGAAGACGACAAACTTATCATGCAAACTGTTGTCGTTCGGAATCCATCTTCTGGCTGATTCGAAGTCCATCTCATTGCCGTTGTTATGAAGATCTGTGTAACACTGAGGGTTCACGAAGTAGACACGTTTGGTTGCTAGGCGTTCGAGACGCCAGTGAACCAGTTCGCGAGGCATAATGACTTCAGGACGAAGTAGTTTGTGTAAGTTCTCGCAGGCAGTCTTGTATTTGGCCTCGATGTGTGTTCTTTTTGCTCCCGGTCGCAATCTAGGTCGTGCGTTTTCATTGTTGAGAAATACCTGTGGATCCTTGAGGAAGTTCTCAACAAACTCGATGACTTGCACGCCGGAGCTACCAGATGGTGTCTCGACTGGTACGCTGAGATTTACAGTCCCTCCTTTGGCAATATGTTCTAGGCCATGTTGTTCTTGAGCAACGACAGAGAGGAAGGCTAGCAGGCGTTCCTGAATGATTGAAATCTCTGGTAAATCGTTCGACTCAGGTGTGATGGGATAAAAGATGTTGAGTACGCGGGGTACCTCGGCCACATCGTCTTCCAGCAGTCTTTTATGACCGTCAATTATGGCAGCAGCCCAAATGACGCGGCCGGCAATAGGAGTGGGAATAGGGATCACAGCGGACCCGTAGTCGAAGAACTTTTCCAGTGAGGATATTTTCGCAAGATCTAGATTCTGTGCGTCACTTCCCACCAGAGCCGGCCAAACGGATGTGCCCAGGATGCAAATGTCCTTCTTCTCGGCAATTTCTTTCAGCTCGCCAAACTCAGCGTCGACGATCATATCGTTCACCTCGTCATCACTTCGGAGCATCTTGAACTCCGAAGCACCAATTTTCCCGGACAGCACACCACCTACAGCAGGGTGAGTGAAATACGTCGACTGCTTCGCTTCCGCCGAACCCCCCGATTCCAAGGCAGGATCTAGCTGTGACGACGGTCGTTGTTCAGTTCTGGCCACATCAGGCGTCTTCGGAGCGGAGTTGTCATTACTGGAGGCGGGATTGTCATTGCTGGAGGATTTATCGTTGCTGGAGGGGTTGCTATTGCTGGAGGGATTGTCATTGGTGGAGGGATTGCCGTTGCTGGAGGCGGGATTGTCATTGCTGGAGATGGGATTGTCATTGCTGGAGGCTAGGCCGTCTTTGCTGGAGGCGGGCTTGTCGTTGCTGGAGGCGGGATTGTCATTGCTGGAGGGTTTATCGTTGCTGGAGGCGGCTTTGTCATCACTGGAGGAGGGATTGCCACTGTTGCAGGTGGGATTGTCGTTGCTGGAGGTGCCGTCTTCGTCGAAAACACTCGAGCCTCGAAAGAAACTCTGAGTGGGACCATTCTTACGTGGGAAGTGTTTGAATTCTTCTGCAAGGAGGTGCTTAGGGCCGTCTGTCAACTCTTCTGCTGCGTCATCATTTTCCTTATTCACGACAATCATTTCCTCAAAACAATCTTCATAGAAGTGCTTTATCTCCTTCTCCTTCTTTGCCTTGAGCGCCCATGTTGAGGTTGGCACCAAGATGAACTTTGTTCTGAAGTCCTCGCGGAAAAGGAGAATGTGGTATTCGAGCATTCTGGGTTTCTCTGGCAGGTGAAAAGACTCGCTAAGATCCAGTTCAAGGGCTCTTAGCATTTCAAATTCCTTCAGAGGTAAGAATGGCAGTAAAACATGTTTGCCAACATTCGACGTCTCGGCTTTCGCCATGGCGAACGCGATTTCGAGGACTGCATCGGTTTTACAGACGCGTCGGCGCACCGGAAACGGCTTGGCTTTCTCTGCTGAGACCGCAATCTCTTCGCCCTGTGTACATCAGTAACGGAGAGTAGGATGTTGTTGAAGCTACAATCACCTTTTCTTTGATAATCTGGACGACAAGATCCGGTTCCTTCATGTTTCCACCCCAGAGTGCTACTTCTGCTTTTGTTGGTTTTTTACGTCCTCCCAAGACATCTTCCCAGCCGTCTTCGAGTTCAACCGCAATAGCGAATGCATGAGTTGCTTTGCGAATCGTGACGGTGAAATAATCCGCAGCCAATAGTATTAAACCTTCAGGGATTGCAGTACTATAGAGAAAGGTGAGCGTAGTATTTAGAACATGCTGAGAAAATGCTTACCGAGATGTGGAAGGGGTAAAGCGGACTTTGTTCGCAACCGGCCATTCTTTGCTGCGACTTTTAATATAACTGCTGTTTCCAAAGCCACCATCAATGAGAATCAGCCCACATTTCTCAAAAGTCTCCATTTGCTCCTCGAGGAATTTGCAAATGTCCCCGTACGCAAGTGGGCAAATCTCTTTGTCCATTATGTCTCTAATTTTGCGTTAGCCAAGCACACATCACTGTACGGCGCCGTTCATACCCTGTCAAAACTATCTTTGGATCGTCCACCAACTCTACTTCCCAACTTGGATTGTTGACGGTGTACCGCCCGAACGCCTGTTCGAAGCGGGTTCTGGCATTGTCCAACTTCCAAGACGTCAGGTCCCCGAAAGTAGATGTCATCCACTTGCTGAGTGCCCTATATATGGTCTCACCGCCCAAACCAATACCTGAACATCTTTTAGCTTTCGCGGAGGCATATAGCTGAGCAACTCACATGCTGGGGGATCAATCTCTTTGAGGTCCGCCCCCTTTCCCACATTTTCCCGGTCTATGTTCATAGAAACGACTTGCTATGAAGAAGGTTAGGAAGCATTGAAGACAGAACAGGGATACGTACCACAGTGCCGGCCCCAGCGTCAACCAAGGCAATATCCCCTTCAAGATCTCTGCCTTGCCGCCAATAATCGAACAAAATCCACATAAGCCTCGCTTCGGCCTCGGTGGTGGAGATCCGGGCCTTCGTGAAACCTGCTTCACGTAACAAACGTTCCATCCTCCCCTTATCAAAAGAGACACCGCGTTCGTTGGCATCCAGACTACTATTCTTTACCACAGGAGCAGCGAAGAAGAACTCTTCCGGTTGAGGGTAGCCTTGTGAGTCACACCATTCCCTGAACACTTTACGCAGATGTGTGTAAAGGTCGAGGAGAAGATCATCTTCTGTCATCTCAAGGCCTAGAACCGCCAGCGCCTTTAGATTCATAAAGATTATGTAACGCGCAGGCTTGTTTGCATCGCTGTTGTCCAGGAGAGCTTTGAGGTGGGGGAATTTTATGATATCGTGGGAGGCCGTGACTAATCTTGCGTCCCACCCGTAGAGCTTGATGAATTCTTTTTCACCTGTCTTCTTGATAGCCATTTCCGCAGGTTCGTTGTGATCGAGTATATTGGGGCCGCCGGGGAAGGATACGGGGACTATATTTGTGACATCGGCAGTCTTTCGAGAGAGGTACGCAGCTCTACACCCTGATGTCCCTATGTCAACGGCGCCTACGGCATGGTCCATGGTTCGAAGATTCTGCGATGAATGGCGGCAGAGAGCACTAATTTCCGAATCGTTAGCTACGACGCGACTAGGGGTTCTAGAACGGAGCGTTCAGGCTGAGGACTTACAGGTGCAGAGGTGAAAATGGATTCGGTGAAAAACTCGGAAACTCGACTACCGTCAAATGTGAGGCGACGGCAACAAAGAGGTTGTTGGGAGAAACGAGCTCTGCACGTGTTTGCGGCGATTGAGCTATTGAATGTCGTTGCACAATTTGTGTCTGCAGTTGCGGTCGAAAGCTGTTTTCCGGGCTGGGGAGTGTTGTGTTTTGAGAGGCGCGTTTGTGGTCCCAAATTCCAACCCGCAGTCAGAATGCCTACGAAAGCGTCTGCGGATTCGACTGGCTAGAGGAAATAGATGCCTATTCCGTCCTTGGATGGGTGCGAGTCAATCTGACAGAGCCCGTTCGCGTGAATTGAGAGGGTTGCTCCAGGGAGTCGAAGTTGTAGAAGGAAGTTCTCGCTTTCAGAAGCTCCAATGTGCCATCACCCCAAGGTCACAAGCTGGAGGTCTGGAAATGCCACTATCCAGCTTAAGTATGATATGATGGCCGCAATATCGTGTGTTCTCGTCGAATGAGTGGTGATTGCTGATGTTGAAATGCGTAGCTCGAACACGAAGATTAGCAGCCTCAAAGAGCTTCGCGACGCGATAACGAAACCATCTCTGTCCCCTGAGCACCCTTCCGGGACCGATTCCATATTGGGGTTAGAGTCTTGGTATAGCGTGACTCAGGCTACGCCTGAACCTTACCCCACCCTTGTGATGAACATCTCGATGTTCTTGATCCGGAGCGGATTGGTATTTACCTTGAGGTATAATATGATACACCCCACACACAGGATGACTCCGAGCGAAGCATGGGTGCAGAGGAAAGCAAGTGACGATGGGATGCAATAGTAGCCGAGACCAGGATGGGAAAATGATGAATGTGGCAGTATCTGGCAACTGGAATGATTGGGACGGGCAAATTCTGTTGTGGCAGGTGTTTGGGGACAATGTCTTTTTATGTTCAAGATCAAAATCTGCGCTACGGTGGCGCGAAACAGCCGGAATGCAGCTTGTCTCCCAAGGGCCCCCACTACTAAATTCTGCGGGGCGTAAGTGGAAACTAGTGGTGCACCAAAGCTTGAAATACCGAAACTAGTCAAAGCTGAATTTTGTATGACCTTGTCTTTTTACGGGCCCTCTATCTGCACGTCAGCTATTTGCCATCAACGATTACAGCAATCGAAAACTTTCTTTTACATCAGAACAACTTCGAGATTTATGATATTGCCTACAAGTGCTCTCTTGGGGCCCTTGGTCTCTATTGTTCTCATGCTATCCCTGAGATTGACACTCTTTTTAAGAATGTTGGGAGCTTCATTATGACGGCACCACTATCGTTGCTTGTCGCCAAGTAATTTTCCGAGGCTCCGCACTCCAGTCTGATTGCAATTTTTTGTTTCAGCTGGGATATTGTTTTCGAACTGTCTCCGAACAATACTATTTATTTCCTGGCGCAAAGACAAGTGCCGAGCAATACAGTTGAAGGGGTGCTTGTTCAATTGCTAAGCGATTGCATAATGCAAATCGGTTTCCATCTTGGGAAAATACGTGCAGAGTAGGGCTTCTGTTAACCTGAGGAGGCTTTAATCAGACTTATTTATTAATAGATACCTTACCGGAATGTGAGCCTCTACAGACAAAATTGCTTGGATCCCTTTTAAAATCCTGCCTTATCTACCCAAGTGCCTCAAGCCAGTGCAGTACACGAGCCTGCAGAAATCCGAGGGCATTCTTGCCCTCGTCTTCGCAGATGTTGAACCTAGTATTGAACTTCGGGCGGAAGGCATTTCTCAATCCAACTGCGCTCAACTGGCCAATGATGCTATTCCTCCGACTTGTTTTGAACTAAATCACATGCTAGGGGTAGTATTTTGTTGCACATCGCTGGAGGCCTCGCACCGTGCCCCCTCTGGTACTATCCAATCGCATTCTCCATGACATGCATGGATACCTCCGCCACTCGAACCATACTTCGAAGTACTATGTATGACTATGCCACAAAAATTGACTAAACGGAGGGCTCGTGACAACCCTCAAGCAATATGCACGGCTACCCTATCGACCCGACCGATCAGCAGCCGACGAAAACCCTGAGGTGGTGTCTGCTACTCTGGACACCAACTCTCGGTAGGCTATTGGGTCACAGGGAGAGACGCTCAACGACCACTCCACCAACGGACGAACGAGAAGCATATTGGGTATCAGAACTGGATGGCAATGCACAACTCCTGTGAGGCTGAATCCTCATTGTATGGTGAAGAGACGATTAAGAGGGAGACACGGTGTATTCTTGATGACAGTTTGTGGACGACAGCCCAGATGCGCAGGTGGCCCAACGAGAACAATGCCCTATCGTCATACCCAAAGATCTATCACGAGCTGCAGAAACATTGAGCGTATCGACGAACCGATCCAAAATATCAACGCGGTTCCTAGAATCACTGCCCCCTCCCGCACCGAACCACGATGACATATATGAAGGTGATGAGGATGATATCATGGCACAAGCAGAAGCTGAGAAATTGAATCCGGAAACTGGCGATACCCTTTCACCATCTTCTGCGGAGGCTGATCGTGTGAGGAATGCTCTGGCTACAGCAGTGACTCTTCGCAGAGCTCAGAGAGACGGCAAACTATGTTAGGAAAACCCCCCTTGAGCGTACTTGGGTTTGTCACTTTCATGGCATTACTCACCTCCAGTCTGCATAGATCAAATAATTAGTGAAGGGTCATCCGACCATTCAAAATCGACTCTGGACTCGCAGCTAAGTCAAATAGTCGCACCAGGAAATCACGGAAAACGATCTCTACTTTGCTGCTCAAGCACTCGATCCACGAAGAATAGTATGAAGGCTCAACTGCATCAATCAAGAAAACAGATCCTATTCCGCCGGAAATAACCCACATACTACTCGACAACATCGACGTTTGCGAAGCCTCTGGTCGAAGCACAACCAAGCCAGAAAACATCTCAACTCACGAGTAGAATACGCTCCTACGCGCGGATAGGGTCACCTCACAAACGCGTTCACAGAAGGTGATGAATGAATATGACGAATGGCATGTGTTCTGGGAAGCCGCACCTGGTGTACGTATCGTATAGCGCTAGGTAGAAATACAGTGTATATGCTGAGACTTTTGAAGAGCCATTGGGATGGACCTGATAAGAACATGAAAGGGGAGACAGACAAGGAACAGAAGCGCTAAAACAAATGGCATGGCGCTCGTCGTATACAAGGGATTAAGGGAAATCGTGAGCCTGTGCATCGATATGGAGTGTTTTTGGGTTTTGGTGATGCTGTATTCTAGATATTATAACTTATCTTTCTTCTGGGCCCGTGGTTCCGAAGAGGCGCTCCTTGCTCCTTCGGGTAAGCGCTGCGTGAGCTCGAACTTGGTAAGGTTAGCAGGGGGGCGTCGAATCAATAAGTTATCTCTACTCTCGAGGCCTATAGCATAACCCCTCTCAGAAATCTCCCACGAGGATAATAACATGATTTTCTTGATTCTTAAGAGCTCTGTTAATTTTATAACGTCCATCCTGGGGTGACGGAAAACCCGGTGTGTTGGAAACGACTGATGAGATCACAAGGATAGCGGATCTTTCGTCACAATGTCCTCCTTGAACCAACCACAACATAAGAAATTTGTATTTGAGGTTAGTAACAGGCTCACCACACGAGTTCTATTCATACAGTGATCTGTGAATATTGAAATTTGTCTAAGTTCCCGGCGCACTGGGTTCCCGCCCCGCAATGACAAAGGTTAAATCTTCCGCTATGAAGAAAGGCTCATCCAATATACTCTACTTGCCACTTGTTATCCATCCATTCCTCGATCCTGTCAAAATTCCGGCATTTATGCTGTGACCTAAAATTCGCTCGTATACCTTCCGGCGACTCCGGATCATTAAGCATAAGAATGGGCGTCACATCCGCGAAACACATAAGGGCCAGGCGTAGAGTTTCAATACAGTGATCAACATGCATTCTATTGCCCACTGCCGTAGATTTAAGCTCTTTAGGAGGCACATCGTAGCGGCCAACTTGCATCCAGGTATACTTGCGGACAAGGTTCTAGAGAGAGGAATTAGTATAAATAAAAGTACTGCAAGAGAAAGGAAAAACTTTACAAGGCAGTGTAATTGGTGAAATGCTTCGATTGTGGCCACATATCCAGGTCCAAATTCATTAGCCACGCGCATTAATTTGGAGGGGTCTGTTTCGTTGAAGAGCGAAATCTTATCTTCTGGAATTATGACACCGTGTTCTGTGGCTATATGTAAGTTTGTCAAATGATGTTTACAAGGTGGACTTACTGAATGTCAAATTTTCCCAAGCGGCTTCTCGTTCTGGTGTGGGTGGGCCTCGATAGATATTTTGGACACCGAAAGCGTTATTCCAAGTTGTTTCCTGGTATTCGACTACGTCTGCTTCTATAAGCGGGGCTATTTGTTTCCGCTCTTATCAGTGGTGACTCTGGGACGCTCTTTGTTTTAGGACTTACACCAGACTGACGACTGAATCGCGAGTTTCTGGTTTGATGTTGATTTGTGGTCAAGGATAACAAGCATAATCAACGTTGCTGTTGTTAGGATTGAGATGGTGATGGAACATATAAGCGCGACAAGGTACCATCTCCCAAACATGTGAGTTTTCCAGCCTACAAAGGTGAGAGTCTGAACGGGGAAGTTGACGTCAGTGTCCGTTGAGCTCCTTGAGGACTCATCGTCGGACAGCAAAGGGGAGAACGAATCTTCCTGTTTCTCCATAATTCCTCACAGTACTGTGCCAGGCAAAAGGCTGTGAGTCAAAAAATGTTAAGGGTACTGAAGTAATAGAAGGATACAGTACAAGTAGGCGGCAGAACACTAGAGGAGAGCCTCAACCGTCAGCTCATCGCTATGTCATCCTTTACACAGGGAGCGTATAACGAGGGACTAGCGAATTGAGATAATGGCTTGTCAGCAAGCTCTTTAATGCTAGAATAGACAGGAAGACGCTTCGCCATAGAGTTGTTCATTGTTATGCCATATCAAGATACAGTCCTAAAGGGTAGCGTTATATAAGTTTCAATGTACAGGTATAGGTTTCACTATATAGGTTTCCTGTTACAGTACTGTACTGTAGTAAACTCTAAGGATTTATGGAGAAGCTTTACTTACAGAGAAAGAGCTCTTCATCGACACTCATCCTTTCATCAACAATCAGCAGTGGAAGTCGAGAGTTCGGCCGTGCTTAGACAAGCAGGTGCCACGCATCGGCATCAAAATTGGCTGACATGGTTTGTGCTCAAATCATTTTTGCGCGAAAGCAGAACCCCAACTGTATTGTACTGCACGCTGACATTACGAGAGATCCTTGACTCGATATGTGTGACTGTAAAAGGCCCTTGGCGTGTAAGACATATAAGCAGCTCAGGTCCTGCCAGCTCTCTTAGTTAAACACAATTACTACTACGTTAACAATATCTCCATATATTGGTGTCTCAAGGATCGAATTCATCATGAAAAACTTTCTCCACGCACTCTTTCTCCCTGTAGTAGCAACCAGCGCTCTCGCTGTGCCCTTTTCTCCGAACGCCCTCGATAACAGAAGCCTCGCGACCAAGACGGCGTATACTGTTGATGCATATGGGAAAGAGATTGCAGCCGCGGATGCAGTTGACGTGCTTGGCAGAAGCCTCGCGGCCAAGACGGCGTATACTGTTGATGCATATGACAAAGAGATTGCAGCTGCGGATGTAGTTGACGTGCTTGGCAGAAGTCAATCGTGAGCGGTAAGTGAAACAGAAGACGGCATAGAAAGTCTTTGAATTAGCTACTAATACACTCTGATAGACACAACCAAGACTTGTATTTAGCATGATATCTACAGGTTCAATAGGTAGATATGCAGCTGTAAACCACGAAGTTTTACTCTAAGAGAAAGACGAGGCTGTGGGTGACCTCTGAGTAGACATGTATATTTAAGTTAGAGTTTAGAATTTCTCCTATATTTACCCCAGTACAAGCTCACGATACTGCTGGAAACAATTGAAGACAGTTTCCGGAAAGAATGTTTCAACATCCTCCCGCCTTGTCAGTGAAGAGTGAGTGATACTGCAGCCGTGTTGCTAGAAGTTGATACTCCGAATCGACCTCGCTGAAACAACAAGTCGACGACAACGGTTTGCGACAAATTCTCCGAAGATTCCAAGAAGTATTCTTGCGTGGCCTTAAGATATAAAGCGAAGCATAACTTGAGTTACTAACTTAAATAAGTCCATACCTTAAGTTAACTTACTGTAACGCTTTTATCTATGTTTTTCTTGAAGTGGGGTGTACTCCTTTGGTTTCTCATCGCCCGCCAGTATTTGCCAGTAAATAAATTGGGTGCAAATCTGTACCCGACTAACTAACGTCCCTCCCAGTGTAGCGAGACACCCGATGTGGCGAGACCGACCAATGAGCTCGCAAGGATCTCGGACTCTTTTCCTCAAGATCCTTATAATATCAACCACAACAGGAACAAATTATACTTTTAATATGGCTAATATATTATCACAGGAGTTTTCAATAAATTCGCAAATTTGGAATCAGTTAAATATTCAGCACTAATATTTTTGTCTCGTCACGGGGTGCGTCCCTCGACGCAGGGAGAGACGTTATGGATGTTTCAATTCTTTTGCGACAGTGCACCAGATTGCCACCTAGATCCAGAAAGCGCTTGAATGCTTATGTACAGAGAGCCATTGTGGCCTCGTGTCTGCTACAGTTGGTTGCAAAAACCGGCTTCCCCTAAGAAGCCACGGAAGGCTTACTGCTTGTGAGACATGAGCCCTCAAACACTATGCCGTACTGAGCCTAGCGCATTACTTTGATCCAAGCAATGTATGAACGATCATACATTACGCTATAACACAACTATTCCAAATAAAAACAACTTCGCAATAACCTGAGAAGAGGGGATGACTTTAATCAACCTTGATAGTATAAGTCGGGACAATTCAGGAATATAATCAACAGTTAGAGAAGCCTGAGCTGAAAAAAGGTGTCGTTCTACTTAACTGCTTTCGACATCGGTAACAAGCTCTCCAGGAGTGCTTGGCTCTACGGGTATGTCGTATTGAAGAATTTGAATAAGCAGTATTTTACCGACTTCTGGTGCGCCTGATGTGGATCTACACACAAAGAGCCTGTTACTTGGTTTAACGCTTTCAACTGTAACTCTGGCATACATTTCTCCAACCTAGCTGCGCAATAATGTTCAAATATCTCCTTCCCAATCTAATCTGAATAAAAGTTTCATGATATAGCCATGTTTGAATGGCATTATCGAAAGATCACAGCACCTAGCGTATTTAGCCATTCTTTTTAAGGTCTTAGGCTTCTGATCAAGTGTCATGTCCAGAGTCATGTCATGCAAGGATTTTGCGAGGTTCGGGACCATAGTCTGTAACACAATGTATCAGCTACGAACAAAACTAACTATTGACGTGCTATAGACGCAATAATTCTACAAAGGCACATTGTAGTCTCTTGCGACAAAGTGCTCCATGCACCCGAGATGGATAGGTCAGCGCCTCTCTTGTTCACATGAACGAGTACATGCGTGCTCTGAAATATACGCATCGCGCAAACATAATTGGACGACTCTATCCAACATTTCCTCACTCCTTATACACCTACAACTCGTATCGGAAAGGTGACACAGGCGAATGAAACCCTTATAAGAGCGGGCTTTGTGTTTCTGTGGCATAAAACTCTGAAGGTATACCGTCATTCTTCTAATTTTCGCTTCCACGGCATCATGTCCTTCGTGCCCAGCAAATGGTAGCTCATCGAATAGTGATGCGGTAGAGAATAAATCTCCTCCTATTGTCACCTTATTGATGGCTAGCACTTGACATATATCCCCTAGATCTGCCGGTTTGTATGTCAATGCTTCCTCCACTTGATCCCAATTCGCTTCGTGATTCAAAAGGAAATAAGATACCATTTTGATGGATCTATTCAGCGCTAGAAAGAAAGGCAACAACTTTGCTCGAGCACGATCTTTAGAGGTATGCTGACTATCACCATTCACCACGAGGCATCGCATCCATTCGAACTGCCACCTTTTGAAAGCAAAGAACGATGGACGTGCATTTGAACGCGCCTGGAGGCACGGACTTGGTGTCTCGTAACCACGAAAGCAGAGTTCTGCTAGGATGAATAGCAAATCCTGGACCGACTCGCTGGCTCTGATCTTTGCCGCTCGATCCCTTTTGTAAATTGTCAGGGGAACGGAACGTAGTCTCAAGCCAAGAAGCGTGTTGTCGATGGGTGAATCAGCATTCCACAGTGTTTGCTTTGCACATGCTCGACGTATTGCATGAAACAGTTGTAATCGTTTGATAGGGCAATCACGGTAGCGGTCATAATTGACAGAGCCGCTGGGATGTATTGTGTAACTTAGATGATTTCAGTCGAATCGCCAGAAGTTGACCGTATTTCGCTCCTTATTGGGTCAATGAATTGTGCAGCATCCTGTTTGAGTCTTAACAGCAGTTCTCTCGCGTAAACAAAGACTTCTCACATTGCCCATGCAAAGTATGGTATCTGGCTTTTTACTGCACATTACATTCAATACCAGTTCACCAAGTTTCTGTCGTTCATTTTTGCTAAGCCGGCTGTAGCTGCTTTTATGCATGAAAGGCCGCGGGTCCAACACAGAGATGTCCTCTTTCAGGTCCAAACGCCCATGAGAGCAGGCATGAACTCCTTCGTTCAAGCACCACAGCGTCGGGCATTGCTCGACCACCTCAGCGATACCATCTGACCACGGATGATCTTCGAGAGGTTGTAGCAACAGAAAAAAGGGTCCTCCTACGGTCGTTGGTCCAGCAAGATGCAGGGTGACATGGTATTCGTCATCTGATATTGGCTTGCTCCGTACGGATTCAGCAAAGACAAATAGGCGCCGCAAAGCAGAGGAGTAATCCCCTGCAAGAGAGGTTGTGGCACTCTCAGACCTCAAAATTCTCATTTTGGACAAGCCTGATGTTTCCAGTTTCTGAAGACGATAAGAGCGACACTGCACCTGAATCTCTACACTGCGGGGAAGCACGTGGGTATTCTCGACGTGGCAAAATGAAACGCTTGACCAAATTTGGTTAGATTATGCAAGAGTGCTGGTTAAAGAAAAGCGCGGGGAAACTCGCACCCGTGCGAACTGGGGAAGCCGGTTTTGCAAGCGACTGTAATGATAAGTTACAAAATTTATCACTCTTAATACCAAGCCCGTTTGGTCAGTCACAAAGACCACGTGCAGTCTGTTCTTTGTTGCCAAGCCACTTTTACGGTAGAAGGGTCACTGCCTTTGCGAAAAGATACGAGCCTCTGTAGAGATGTGTCAATTTTGAGTGTGGTGTCCCTTTGCTTTCGTCGACGAAACCCGCTAATATGATAACAGATCGAGACTTCACATTATGTTCCCTCAACGTAGCATCCGCTGACAGCATAAGACAGTAACGGAAAATGGGAGATTCAACTAGAATTATTCTATTAAAAGCTTATCCATCTTGGTAGACGGTTTTGTTTTAGTTAATTGATATGGAAAAGCGAGGCCGTAATTGCTCCTAACTTTACAGCTATGTACGCTTCCTGAGCTTTAATAATAATATAGCTGGCCATATATCTCTAGTTATTGATTGATATGTAATAACTTTGAGAGTCAGGAGCAAATATCGCATCTTTTTATTACGTCATTTGGATTCCACGCACCGCCGTGTTCATCTAGGAATGCGCATATCCTGTAAATTACTTCCATTTGATGGCAATAATACTGTACCAGACCAAGACCGGGTTGATCGACGATGATGACCAGAACGCGACAATAAGTTAGGGTCGAGCGATTTGGTTGACGGCCGCTTAAGCGAGGCTGCTTCGCAGAAGATTGGGACGTAAGATTGCCTGCAGCAGGAAGAACAGCTATGTCAGCACTCTTCTTCGGGCCCGTCCACGGAACTGCGAGTATCTCTTCGTTCGGATGATCTAGTTTTGTTTGTAGTCTAACTCGCTGTCGCCGCAGGAAGCCATCGTAACTGCAACCTTATCATCCGAGGAGAAGCTCAAGCTCACCGAGCTATGCACTGGATGAATTACTCCTCGAAACCCAAAATTTATTTTATGAACTGAGACAGAGTACGCTACGGAGAGCTTTAATGCAGGCCTAAAAAGGAACTTATGGTTCATTAATTCTACCAAAGCTTATCTATCTTGGCTTTCACGCCAGGGTATATAAATATAACTCTGCAAATACGAGTATTGTATACTGCTATTATGCCCTGTACCGTAATATAAAGATGCCGTCTCTCTTCTCTTTCACTGCCACCAGTAATACCAATCCAATATATACAGTCACAGACATGGTTTCTCGACCTCAGGCCATCACCACCAAAGTCTGGAATAAATTTCTCCAAAGCAGCGTCAGCCCAGAGATGATCTGTTATCTAGCTCAAAAGGTATCAAACGTCGTTGAAAGAAATCTCAGCCAGAATCCTGTTACGCCAGTGGATCGAGTTCCAAAAGTCATCACAGCGAGTCAGCACCTGGATGACACAATCCCTACCTTGGAGCATTTTATTTCTAGTATTGTCAGGCAAGCAGATGTCCAAGTCCCAATATTGCTGACAACTCTTCTCTATCTTTCTCGGCTCCGCTCCAAACTCCCTCCTCTTGCTAAGGGCATTCGATCTACTCCCCATAGAATCTTCCTGGCCTGCCTTATTCTTTCCGAGAAATTTCTTGATGACTCCAGCCTTTGGAACAAAGACTGGGCCTCATATTCTCACTTTGAGGAATTTAGCCTTAGTAATCAAGAGATCAACATTATGGAGCGGCAACTCCTCTTCCTCTTAGACTGGGATCTGAATTTTCAATCATCTGAGCTAGAGTGTTTTCTTATAGGCATTCGGGACTCGACTACAAGGACTAGGAGGGTTACTTCTAGAGGGAAACGGGAAGTTTTGATGAAGAGGAAGCCACGGGGAAATTTCCGGTCATCGGACACAAATATGAATGTTTCAAAATCGATATCAGAACAGAAGGCAAGACAGCCTTTGAAGGTGAGGAGAGGAATCTTGATCAAACTTCCAAGCCCAGTGGTGGATATGGAACTGATGGATTATTCGTAGTTTCATGTTCTGCAACAAAGCAACACCAGTGCTCCAGGACTGTCAGAGCAGTAGGACTCACGGATGGTTTAGTCATCAATTTACGTTAGTAGTAAATATTACAGAAGTATTAGAATAAGTTTAGATATTGAAGTATTCACTGGTATTCATAATCCATTCTAACTTATGGCAAAACATTTCATAAATCAAAAGTTGATGAGTCGTGACTTGTAGAATTACGTGCTGTGACTTCGTGGATAGCGGTATTATACGATTAACTTAGTACTGAACTTCCATTCTTCGGTTTATTTGTATGCGACATTAACAACAATAATTACAAAGCATAGACCTGTGGCGCTCCGTGAGGGCATTATCTACTCGTCCAAATCATGCTTAAGCACTGTTGCAACACTCTGTTCAGATATTGGAAACGAATGACTTCCTTGACGTTCAAAATTTTTACACCAGCACAAATTCATTTGCTACACTTTGAGTGTCCCCCAGTGCCTTGCTGACATGAGTACCGCATGCTTTACAGTAGCTCCGACTTCGCTTTCAATTGCACCCAGGTCAATACTGAAGACAGCAAAACAACAACACAGATTCGCTTCATCACTCTCATATGTTCTGACCAGTAAAGCCGATCTCCAATCTCTTTATCCTTGGTGTTCTCGGAGTTTCGATGCTGAGGAAGATTTGGTATTCGGAGGAGATTCCACACCGCAATGCTGAGGAAAGGTGTCGAGTAGAGTAACCATTTCCAATTGAGATCCGATTCTCGAATTACGTGTCGAGCCAGGGGGAAATACTTTCGAATTTGTGGTAATACCCATTTCGTGACAGCTTTATGGATTACTAAACTATAAAACACTGCAGCTATTGCAGAATATATCCAACGCAGCCACCAGCTACTCCGATCGAGTCTTTGGCGTCGAGGAGGTTGAACGGTGAGAGGCTTTTGCTGCAGAAAATAATACGGACCAGAAGTTGCCAGTATATTGACTAGCAGCGAGCTGATGCTGGTGGAAGTCGATGCTGAAGCGAGTACATAGGTGATGGGAATATAGCACAACAATGCAAGAGATGCAACTTCGGGACCTGTATGAAAATCTCAGTAAATACTAATGATCGAGAACTCCATTGTACTGTACCAGTGCAATCAAGCCACCATCCAATGCCAAATTCGGATGCTTTCCACAACATGATTGAGACGTATTTCCATCGAGTCTTTTTGTCTATCCCTACAAGGCTAGCGAGGCCGTCTACAATTCGTTGTGTTGTGGTAAAATCACCCTGTGAGGTGATGAAGGCGCTGATCACTACAAGAACACAAAATCGCCGCGCAAAATAGAGATCAGGTAGACTACTATCATGGTTGATAAGAAGTTTGCGAACTGAAGTCCAGCTGGGTGATGTAAATGCCATATTAGAACAATGATGGAGATACTGTAATCTTGCGAAATTTGAATCATTTATCTTTACACGTACAGTAACGTCATCCGGTTTTATCATGTGTGTATTCACGTTATTGAAGAATTGCTGACGACTAAACCGAGGTGTCCAAAAGTCAGCAGATGACTGGTGGCAGCAACATAAAGTATGACAATGAGTTGCTCTATTGTACAACGACATGCTGACATTCGTACGGTTAACTTACTCTGGCCATTGATTGTTGAGGGTACCGAGATGTGTAACCTGCATTGGTATGTAGTAGCGGGTTTACATATTGTACTGTATTCGTCATGCCATACTCTCAAATCCTATATATTTAATACCATTTCATTTCGAATGCACCGAGTTACTTTCAATTATTCATGCGTAGAAGAAGTTAGGCTAAATTATCTGTTCTAATCACATCCTTTTCAAATGAAGTCTAATCTTGCACAAACAATGTGCTCAGTTTGCCGAATATCTATACCCGATAGTTGTTTCATTTGCCGTCCGATATTTATATCCGATGGTCTTCTCGTTTCCCACGGAATGCTCATTTCCAGCAGTTCCTGTATCTATGTATTCAATAGGTTTTACTTCTGCTGGCCGGTATTCGTATCCGATTGTCTTTTCGTTCCCAGCTATTCCCTGTTCACTTTTAATTCTAGGCCATCTCTCTGGGCGAAATTCGTGCTCATGTAGATGAAGACCTTTGGTAGCGACGATATTACGTATTGAATCTGCGAACGCTGGATTGGCACAGACTACACGAAGTCAGCATAGGTGTGATCTGGAATACTAGGTACTCACCAGAAACCAAGACTCTACCTCTGCAGTTATCGTGCTGCAACTGGCTTTCTAAAGAAGCTTCAGGATTAAGTTCGCGGTATCGGGTTCGTAAGGTGTCTGTGCTGCTGTGATTATCTTCGTCATTTTCGTCGAGGTCAAGTTCAACATGCTGAGGTTTATTTCGTACGTATCTCGTGCATCGAAACATCTTCAAATGATTAGCAGCAGATAAGAGTGATATAAACCATGCCTTACATAACCTTGCTCTGGTGGCGCGCCTTGCCAGCCGGACCTGTACTTAAAAGTCGCCGCAGGATCTAGTCTCAGTCTAGAGAGCCGATCGCAGTCCTGTTGCAACAAGTCTTTTACCATTTGCTGTGCGGTATCATTTTTAACAAAGTACTTTTCGTTCTCCGCATCGTACCCAACAAACACTTGGTCAACCTCCCAGAGGAGTGTTACGCGTTGTGTTTTAGCAGTCCCAGCTTCTCTACTTTCCAGTAAATGCTTGACAGTAGCAAGCTGTGCTCCGATCCCGATACCTGTGGCGTACAAGATAACTGTACCATATTCTTCAGGCCTGGGTGGCAATCCATAAGGTCCATCAATATAAGCGTTGAATCGTTGAGAATTTGTTGATTCCGAATTAGCAAGCATTTTGAGTTTCCGTGTGAACCCCGCTCTGACATCAATCAGAAGCGTGACTTCTTTGGCCTTGCCCTTGTGCGTATTCCCCCATGACGCGATTGCGAAAGGGTGCGATTGAGCAAAAGACGTGTGACTTGTTGACGGAATCCGCAGCCAAATGTGTTGTCCGGCTCGAACGCGAACCGCCCTTGTCAGTTCTATATCGACTTTGAGAAGACCATCACCATGAAAAATCGCAGCTTTTGCCCTCTGAAGTATGAGCATGCCTGTTCTCATGCTAAAGAGCACGCAATACATAATTGCAGTGATAATAAACAAAATAGCCGAAGGCTTCGATACGCCGATAGGTGTCAGGTGGAGAAAACCACCTACAACGATAATAACTGCGAAAAAGACATGACAGTAGCGGAATATTTCATAGAACGTCTGGCGTACAGAAGAGAATGAAGACAGTATAAGAGCAAAGAGTGCCGACGCAGCCTAGATCTCTGGCCATCAGTAACATAGTCTTCCAAAAGAAAGAGCGAATTACATACCGTGAAACCTGCGATACGTGGCCGAGGTGATAGTATAATTCCCCCAGGCTGGTAAGGTACGAGTGCAATCACGACGTGAATGATGCCAATAAGAAATACTACCCTTCCCAGCCACCTATGGAAGAATGCTTGAAATTCATAGGCAATACCGAGGCTATCAGAAAGAAGACTTTGTCTCCCACTTACAATTAAAATACAAAGATTAAACGCAAGGACCCGTCCGGAGCGCCAAATCAGTAAGTTACGGCTTTTCGCTGACAGAGCTAAGACAACAACATTGAAAATCAAGACTGCTGTCGCAAAAATAAGATAAAGAGGTGTAACAACGCCTGTTCCGCGTAGGTTTACCGACAATTTCTTTCCATGGATAGACCCTAGCCGCAGCCTACGAAGAATTTGGGGGGTGGATATGTATCTTCGTAAGATAGCCACAGATTTTGGATAGGCTCTGGAAAATAAAAGAGAGAATGGATAGTAGGCAATGAATGTACCTAGGACGCCGCAGCAAACCCAGACAGATGCGTCCATCGTATGATGTGCTTATACAGTGAACGAGCAGAGGGCGTCCAAATTCAAAGAGTGCCAATAGAGTTTTATGGTCGTAATGAGAGCCTTGATTCTAGGAATGGCAATAACCGGGTCAGCAAAGTTAGACAATAATAGAAAAGATCCAGACACAGCGTAAAGGAAACTAAAATAGAATAGCAATGTAGGGTCTGGTCTGATGACTGGAAGTTAAGAGTCCATTTTTGTTATTTTTGGAAGCGATAGTCCTCCAATGGAATGAAGTTGGGGTGCAGAGTTAAAGAAACGACGGAGACTCTTGTCGTATAGTAATACTGGCACTTTGGCAGTGCTTGAGCACGTATTGTAGGAACCACTCGAAAGAGAAGATTTTGTGTAATTCCGTGAACGTTGCATTGCATGTGTCTAAAATTCCCCCGTTCTACCAGTAAGGCGCTTTCTGCTTGAGCCGGTGCGCTCTAGTGCGTACAAGCATCATGCTCCCGTAGCAAATCCTGCATGCTGATTTGCTTCGTTCGCAATATCCAGTGCCGTCTTGCCTTTTGAATCCTTCGCCTTCATGTCAAAGCCTAGGCTCTGCAGCAACAGGACCACTGCAATGTTTCCATGCTCTACTGCGACATGTAGCATTGTCTTTCCATTTTCATCCAACTTTGTCAGATCGGCACCACTCCCCCAGAGCGCCTTGATCAACGATTCGCCACCCTTGTCTAACACCAATTTCCAGCTTTTCTTGCCATCGATGATGATCTCGGTCGACTTCAAGTTCTCCCAATGAAAAATTCGGATTTCTTCAGGGGCCGGTGTTTGTTGATCATCCCTGATCTCATCGGCAAACAACTCCAGCAGTCTCAAGATGAAGATGTACTCGTTCAAACATTCGAGATAGGGCGTGGGTTCAGCAAAGTGTTGTACGATTTCCGCAAGCTCGCGTCGCCAGCAGATCGACCATACTACCAGAGAGATGGTCCATACTGCGATGGAAATTGTAATCGTGCAGATAAATGTAATCGTGAGAATCTCGAACATTTTGAAGATGTCAATAAGGGTGTAAAGATGGTTGGAAGTTTCTCCCAAGAGAGCTATTGGTGGCTTTATATACTGTGTCCAATCTTTCTCCTGAGCAACGCGTCATTACTCAGTCAAATATGAGAGACTATTTCCGGCCTGTGATCAGATCTGCAGTTAAACCTAGGGGCATGACGTTGGGTGAAGCCATGCAGAAAGCCCCTGAAAGGCATCTAGCTCAAGCAAAGTTGCAAACTATTCGCCCCGGTGCCTCCGAGACTGCAATGATCCCAGAAAGCCTGATACAAACTCAAGTGGCTGTGAAGGTATTCGGGAAACGATGAACCAATGAGGGACCTGGAACGCTCGAGCCGTCACCTCTCTTCCGTCGACAACTCGAGCTTGTGATGGGTTTCGTTTCAACCCTACGTGGTACTTCGTCATTGACAGAATATTCAGCTCGACAAGGATTAGATCTGAGAGAACCTCAGACGTGTCTCCTTAGACTAGTAGTACTCTGAGGAATTTCGTGTGCGGTCGAATAATGGGCCCAGACACTCCTCTCGACAGAAGAGCTTTTGACTCTCACTCTACAGTCACCCTGGTAAAGTGTCCGTGATTTTAAGCGAGGATCGACATAAAAGCGCGATTTTTCGCGTTCGCGTTTCTCTTCCTCTTTTAACACTTCACGATTATGCCAGTATAACGCGGTCCTTTGACTCTAGGGGATGGGAATAGGGGAAAGAAGGTCGAATTATCAGAATATGAGCGTGGGAGGATTATAGGGATGTCGGATGGGGGTGCAACTAAGGCGCATATCTCGAGGTTCTATTTGTACCCTTATACAACTGTGTCTGATACGATTGCCCTTGAACCTTTACGACTTAATGGAGCCTCACAACCACGCTCTGGGGCCCCGAAATCATATACACCTGCAGAAGAACGACTCATTCTTCGACACGTACGCCGCTTTCCAAAAGAGACCTACAAACAAACAATCCACGCATGTCGAGTCACTTGCAAAAAGGATACTATCAAGAAAATCTTGAAAGAGCATGGAATCAAGAATTAGAAGTGTAAACGGCGACCTTTTTTTACTTAAAAGAACGCAAACAAACGCCTTGCTTGGGCTCTTCGACATCGAGGTCGCTCGCCAAAGGAATAGGGCATGGTTATGTAGAGTGACGAGTGCTCAGTTGAGAGGGGGCGGGGTAAACGGGACGAGTGGTGCTTTCGGACTACGACATAGAAGTGGCACCCAGATTTTGTCCAAACCTACGGAACAAATAAGAATATGAAGGTTATGGTCTGGGGGTGCTTTTGGGACCTCGGGCGTTCAAATCTTTATATTATGGATCGAGATTTTGAGTCTGCGAAACATGGGTATTCGGCTACATCCTACCTTAAAGTTTTGGACGCAGAACTCGCCCCGATATACGAAACCTTAGACCTTGGATACGAATTCATGCAGGATAATGCCTTTATCCATCGAGCCCATAAAGTCAGAGATTGGTTTATGAATAAGGGTATAATTCTATTTGAAGACTGGCTTCTTTACTTTTCGGATCTCAACCCAATTGAGCATATTTGGTGGGCATTGAAAACTCGTTGTTATGAGATGTTCCCCGAAGAAGCAGAGAATAAGTCGGAGTCAGAATTTGCGCGGCAACGATTAGAAATGCCTTCAGGCCGTATGGGATACTCTCGAGCCAAGTTTATTTGAGAATTTGGCTGTAAGCATGAATGCGAGGATTGAGGCTGTAATCGCGGCAAATGGGTGGCATATAAAGTATTAAGGTCAAATTGTACTTAATTTTAAATTTGAGTTGCGTATATTATAACCCTTAATCTATGCTTTAATTTGTTTTAATCGCATTTCCAATTAAAGTTGATTTCGTAAAATTATATATGTTTGCGCAAAAGTAAGAAATGTAAGGTGCGGGGTAAAAATAAAAATCACGGATACTTATTCGCTAGTACTGTACAATCTGTCAGGCCTTGCACTTCCTTGGCGTCGGGATATTCGAACATGACAAGAACAGCCTTACAACGCCGGAGGACTTGCTCGCAAACTGGGTCTATGTGTGGAACAAGGCGGCTATTTGACGGATACGAGGCGAATCCAGACACCAGAAAAGCCTGAAGGAACAAGCATCTCGCCACTACTGGGCCCTCGATGAGCTGAAGGCCATTACGTCGAGGTGGATGCAGGGAAAGGGCGAGGACAGGCTGCTTGAGCCAGGGAAGAAATTGATGAAGATCGATGACAAGACTAGAACGAAGTATCAGATTCCGGTTGATGTATACGACACGCTCCAGCAGGCGACCAAAACCTTCGTCGCAGAGGCGTGGCTCAAGAGCCTGGGACGAATATCCTCATTTCAGGATCCTACAATCGTTGGGCTTCCTCGACGTCGACCAGAAGGATGGGGACATGCTTCTCGTGGAATGGATGCGTGAGCGAGACCCTCAACTAGACAGCGATAACTTACAGTCCAAGGTGAGAAAACGTACGCGGTCCCTGTCAACGCTGAGTATTATGGGAAAGAACCAGGAGGCTCTGGTGGCAAGGGGAAAATGATCGATTGAGATTCAGGAGAAGCGGTTAAAGGATGTGCAGGAGGAGAAAGCCCAGAAGCGGAGAGAAAGACAAAAACGCCTGGCGGACGACATCCAGCTTCATCTTACTTTCTGTAAGACATCTTATCGCCCTCTGCATAAATCCCTCCCACCTTCTCCCCCTCTGACTCGTCCACCTCATTTTGCATATGCTTCACCGACTCTCCCAGACTCCCACAGAATCAAGGGCTCGAGGGGCCTCAACCTGTTGACTAATCCATGGATGAATACAAAGAAGCGATAAGATAATAACTTGGAGTCGGCAAATGTTTTCTTTAGCTTCTTTGACTATAGTTAACCTCACCAAATTAGAGAGCACTTTACTTTTATGATGCTCCTATGTGATAATACTAACCCTACTCCTGACCCTACGACCATTAAGCTGTATCACGTGACGCAGCTCGCTTAATGATTCAGGGGTAGTCCCTCTTCGACTAAACATCAGCTCTCCACCAGCTCATACATCAGGAAACCTCACAGCAGGATTCTTATAATCATTAAGCCCTCGCAAAATTACCTACAAAGCCAAATGATAGATTCAGCGAACACCGGAGGCCGATTCACATGTCGTTCATAATACAATAAACTTTATCGAAGAAGAAGTGAATTCATACCTTCCTTCTCTTCTACCTAATTGGCTCTACCAGGAGGCACTTGATGTACACACCTCGTCTCTCTATTTAACCCTACTGTCTAACTAAGGCTGGTGGATGTCCTCCATCATAGTCAATCACGAGCACGCCACGTTTGAAAGTTTCAAGATCAGACCTATGCCAAATCTCCCACGAAATTTATCTTCTCCGAATCCTAGCTTTCATCTAATATCTTCCATTTGTGAAAATATCTTCCTATCCCCACCCAAATTGACACCTAAAGCTTGACTAATCATTCGCCGTGCAGCTACATCCGTTGTCTTGGGCCTTTTTAGTGTACTTCTCACAAAAGAGGTATCAAATCGGTCTGAAGCTCTGTTCTTTAGAAATTGTTTTACTTCCCTGCGATAAAGAGTTTTCCAGGAAGCCTACACGAGCTCGGCAGGGTGGGTAAATGTGTTTTCATTTAGAGTGGTATTTATAGGTTGTAAATTTCCGATGTTCTGCTCCTCCCGAGGTTGTTTGTCCGGTTCTGGCTGCTTAGAATCATTTGACTCTTTCGCTGGGTTTGATTGTAATGGTAGTGGTACCTGGGCAGTAGCGGTGAAGGTTTTTTGCGAAGACACGCCTGATGAGAATTTTCCTGAGAATTGGTCGTTGCGGGCTGGGTCATTGTCCAAGGCGGGCCCTGCTTTTCCGAATGAAGATGGATTGGAAGGCGACTGGGCAGCTAGTTTTGCTGCCATATTTCCTATTTACTCGATGGACGGGAGTCGATTGCTTTGGGTCTGGGATAGTAACTAGCTGGCACGACACCGATAAGAAGAGATGAACTGGAGAGAAGCCATAGCCATATTTATAACCTCGGAGCATGGCCGCTGCCCATTGATGCCGCAGTAACTCAAACCCAGAAATCCAGGCACTCAGCCACACAATTTTGGACGTGGTGGTGCTCAAGTGACGTACGAGTATCTATGTTTTCCAAGATTTGCTCGTTGCCACTGTCATACCCTCTGGGGCGCGAGGCTGGAAGCTGTACTGATGGAAGAAGGAACGCATGAGTCTTGTAAAACCTGACTGAAAGAGGCATGGTACTGTAGCTTTTCTTTATTATCTTTAACACCTCAGTCATCCCCCTTATTTCTGATCAAGATGTCATCAATAACGCTTGCCAGATGACAGCCAGCGTCTATAAACTCTATCTAACTACGCGGTCATCATCATTTACGTAAGCTGCAGAACTTTTAAATCTCAAAGTGTGTCCGTAAGTAGAATTACAGTATGTTAGATATTGTATTCTAATATTAGAAATGCATGTTACATAAAAACTCATCGCTGCCGCAATTACAATAGGACTACTAAGTTAGGTTTAACAAGAAAACTGCCGACCATGGAACGTACAGTCGTTTTCCCAGAGCCATACAATGTCCTCTATTTCCCTTGCGATATCAGCAGCGTTGCATTCTCTCTTGATTCCAATTACCTTGCTGTTGCTGCCAAAGAGGGACTTGTAGTATTCCAGGCGAACACGCAGTTGCCGATTTTTGAGCCTATTGCCCGTGACGTGCAGAAAGGTGTTATTATTCTTGCCTTGCAGTGGATCGCGTCCAATTCGCTTGAGTATCTTTGCCTAAGGATCCAGGATGGCTCTTTACAAATCCATTGCGTGAACATCAGTCCTAGGGAATCAGAATTGGTTGAATGCCCAGCTGAGACATCATCATACATGATTGATAGTTTTTGGAAATACAAGAGAACACCAAGGCAGCGTGGTAATAAAACATACCGTTACGAATTTGGAGCCAATGGTGGCTACTTTGCCGGGGTTAGTAATCGATCAGTCGAGATATATAAGTCTAGCTCTAAGTCCAAACCGACGCATGGCTTCATGTCGGATTTCACACCGAAAGTGGAAATAATAAGTAAAATCGTTCATCAATTGAACAAGATTGAGATGCAGCAAGGCGATGATCAGGATGAAGAATCAAATGCTCGAGATAGATCATACAAGGATGAAGAGAGCCAGTCAATGGAGGAGGACCGTTATCCAGGTCTTGATGCTGCGCAAAACCTCCCTGTATTGAAGCGGGATCATGACGAAGATGAAGAGAGCTTACCTGGAGGAAAGCGACTGAAACAAGATCATAAAGACGGCGAGGACCGTCCTTCGCTTGCATCAAAGAGAGGTCGTGACGGAGATGGAGAGAGCTTACCTGGAGGAAAGCGACTGAAACAAGATCATAGGGATAGTGAGGACCGTCCTTCGCTTGTATCAAAGAGAGGTCGTGACGGAGATGAAGAGAGCTTACCCGGAGGAAAGCGACTGAAACAAGATTATGAGGACGGCGAGGACCGTCCCGTATCAAAGAGAGGTCGTGACGAAGATGGAGAGAGCTTACCCGGAGGAAAGCGACTGAAACAAGATCATAGGGATAGTGAGGACCGTCCTTCGCTTGTATCAAAGAGAGGTCGTGACGGAGATGAAGAGAGCTTACCCGGAGGAAAGCGACTGAAACAAGATCATGAGGACGGGGAGGACCGTTCTGTATCAAAGAGAGGTCGTGATGAACCTGGAGAGAGCTTACCTAAAGGAAAGCGACTGAAACAAGATTATGAGGACGGCGAGGACCGTCCTGTATCAAAGAGAGGTCGTGACGAAGATGGAGAGGATACTGTGGATGGGGCAGGATCCTTGGCTTTGAGTAAGAAGAGAAAATTTGATGGGGACAAAGAGAACCAAGATGTCGGAAAGAAGCAAGTGGCTACGAAGAAGTCAGGAACGAAGAAGTCTAGGAGATAAAACAGGGGACTTTGTCACGCTTTCTTTTATGAATTTTATTATGAATCTAAACCGTGTGAGCGATGGAATATGAGGTGCAGCCTAGATGCGTGGGCCAGAGTAACTACTCTGCATATTGTGGCATGTGAATTTTTGGCTTCCTAAGTCCGCATGTTTCTTGTTGCAAAGAGATGCGGCTGCTAACGCCCAGTAAGTACGGCCATTCAAGCCGGATGCTTTCGAGTCGGCGGTTCAGAGAAATTGCGATACTAAGTTACTAAAGTTAACTTAACTTATCATTTCATAATGCAACTTCAATTTAACTAAAGAATAAATTTATCTAGAATAACTTAAACTAGTGTACTGTATCATAAACAAAGTCTTCAAGTCAATACAAGAAGCTGGAATGTAATGCAATATTCAAATCATATAACTTAAACTCCAAACTAAAGCAACGCCGGAGGTCTTAGCTGTAAGCCTCTCCACTCCTCCAACTCGACCCACATCCCTTACACCCGATAGAATTTATGTCTATACCAGGCCCTAGTTACTTATTCACAATCCAGCGCTAACCCAAGATTTGAATGCCACTCTCCTCCATTCCATGCCAATTTTCAACAAATTTTCGAATTCGTTTAAGTTCCTATAAACAATCTCTGAGAAAAGTTCAGTGTCACCAAGGATATCATCAACGATTAGCATCCCCTAGAGAGATACTTTCTGTATCGACGAATCAGATAGTGTCGAGCTTCAAGAGGCTAATAAGTCAATGTTCCGCTGGTATCAGAATGCGACCTAATACCACGTCTATCTGAAGGCTCGACGACTAAGCGCGAAGCAAGCGATCTGGCGAAGTGCTTCCAGGCGTTTGCTGAATCATCTACCCTGACGAGAAAAGTCTTTTTCGTCTTATGACGTAACGCGACTTGGTACGAGCCATAATAAGCTGAGCTGAAGAGCCTTTGAGTCTGCCTAGGGTTAGGGTCAGATATCTACCTAAGTGGGTAAGAATGGGTAGCCCTTGACACCGATACCTTATGCTCCATGGCTTGGATTGATCCGGCACGCCCTTCTCAGTCCTGAGCAACATTCACCCTCATGAGTCACTTCTCCTCCTTCATGAGCCACCCCCATAAATCGTATCTGATTCCGTGTACACTTGGATAGCAGATCAGTACCCACAATCAAGCGTAAGTTAAGGAAATTTGGAGATCAGGCAGAACGGTCAGCATTACGATCCAACAACGACGGCAAGGCAGATTCAAAATGAGCCCGATGATAGGATCTGCTGACAATTCTGGGATTAGTGGATCTAAGTGTAGAGAGAATTGCATGGAAGGGGAATTCCTCGACTGGAAAAGGCTCGTAGAGTTACTGAGCCACACGCCAAAGAACCCGCTTAACTTAGACAGTCTTGGAAAACCTGGACAAGTTCAGTCTCGTGGGGCTCAGTCTTATGGGGCTCAGTCTTATGGGCTGCTTTGACATTACGAGAGGCCACTAGAATGAATAGCCAGCCAGTTTGCGTGGAGGAGGAAGTATATAAGGAACTGGCTTGGAGTCTTCAGTCTCCTCACACTCCACTTCTAAGATTTCTACAAATTTCACTACATATCTCAACTACTCCTTACAATACGTTCATCGATACCAATCAGCATTCAGACTACCCAACTTCCTGTCGGCAATCTTCTACCTCTGCAATGTCTTCCCAATACTTGATCCGAACTCGCCTAACTACTGTATCCTCTTCTTCACTCTCCTCTCGCTAGCCGTCACCGGTCTTAACTCGGCCAACGCGCATTTCTCGATCATCTTGCGAGACCGAGCTCGACCCGACTATATTAATACTGCTAACGGTATTTTGGACAATAACTTTCAAAAGCTCCAAAGCAATGCTCTTATTGTCACGGTCTTCATGGCCATCACCACCACCGCTGTTATCATTTACGGAGCTGTGATTGCGATCCACCCGAGGTGGCTGCGGGACCACAAAGGGACTATGTATGCGTTCGCAGTTGCTCAAGTCGTCTTAGCCTTCATTATGATTGCTGCGGGCGGATATCTTGCCGACCAAGTCCATGGCTTCTACACCTCCTTCGAAAAATTCGGCACTCACGATAGCATCCCGTATTACAGTCTGATGTACTACGGAGGAGTGGCCCAGGCAGCTTATGGATCTGTTTTGGTCTTCCTCACTATCACAGTTGTTGTCCTTCTCACCGCATTTGATCACTATGAGACAAAGAAAAGCTGGACCGAGACAGTTACAAGCGAGGAGGCAGCGTCCAGTAACTTTTCTTCGATGATAAAATGATTTTCAGGTCATCAAAAGTTGCCAGTGGTGGAAAGAGAAACATAATCCCACTTTCTTCTAGCACCAAGATAACCATGTTACTTCATTGCTGTTTATTCTAAAACATGGATAACCTAAAGATTTCATACATTTTTGTTTAACAAGGATAACGATAAGAATAAAAGAATCTCTCAGCACCCCTCAGATATACCTTCTCATCCCCAACAGCCTCAGCCTTATGCTTGATAACCCTAGTCTTATACCTGTACTTGACATCCTCATTAACTTCACTCTCATACTCGGAATTCTCGATAACATCATCATCAAGCTTTACACGCTTTACAGCCTCGTACCTGAAAACCTGCCCCTCGAACCATGGTGTTTTTATAGCTTCATTAAGGTTCTTCAGTTCAGTGGCATACGAGCTTTCCATGGGATCGAAAATCTGATTCGGTCCAGACCATTCCTTGTCAAAGGAAGTGCGACTCTTCCGCTAGTACGGAAAGTCATCTTCGTAAATCCCTTGCATCGAAGTCGTTTTATACTCCGTCTCACCCCATAATATGCCCCTCAAAGCACCAAGATAAACATCAAATGGAATGTTCCAACCATCGTGCTTAAGATATGGTTTAAATTCTACCATCCGACAACTAGAATCACCTACATACCTCATTCTAAAACCATATGGTCCGATTTCGTTTCCGCTACCATGAGCTAGCGTGCCTTTAGAGAAGTGTTCGACGAAGTTAAAGCCGCGCTCACGATACTTCTCGATAATCTTAAGCTCATTACGATCCTCGTCGCTGCTTCCAGGAGTGTATTCTTGCACTTTTTCATCCTCTACAGACAGCACCCCCTTTTGGAGATATTTGCGATGACGTTGACCACGAGCGACATTCGTGTCGTTGGCTTTCCAATGTATACCCTGTTTGGCTGAGGTATATTTGTCGTAGAGTGAAACAGCCGCAAATCCGGAGATAAAACACTGTACTAGGGTAGAATGGAAGTGAAAGATATTCGATGAGGCGGTACGGCGTGAACTAGCCGACCATATACACTGTACCTTGATGGTCTGACCTTTGTGGCTTAAGGTGCCTTTAAGCAATTTAAAGCCCATCGCATAGTAATCCAAGAACTCTGCATCAGACGAGCTTAAGGGTCCCCACCTAACTCCCATGAGACTCAAGTGATAGGTAAAGAGAGCAAGCGTCTCAATATCTGCTGGGCAATAAAAATCCACATCCGAACTGGCTACATGTGCACCCGGAGAGAAGAACTCTGTTGCTGTGGATCCTGTAATAACAACGAGTGTGCATCGCATGAGATCAAGCAATTTCTCTGGGTCTGGGAAAAACCTTCCAAGAAATGTCAGAGGGTTGCATCTCTCCCTTAGAACTCTCTCCCTTTCCTCGATTGAGTTTAGATGCAGCTCGACGAAACCCTCTGCAGCGCCTATACTCATTGAGAGCATCTCCAGCCGAACCTCTTCGTAAGGCAGTTTCTCGATAGGTAGTTTTCCTACATCATGATGCTGAGAAATTTCCTCCAGGACGAGCTTTCCGCGAAATAGCTCTTTGAGATCCATGATTTGATCTTCTGGAGCATTCATGCCACGCCATTTTAGGAAGATGAGAGCAGTACTCTCAGATACTGTATTCTTCGTAGTCTTTACATGTGGAGGAAGCGTAAGAACGGGTTTCTCCTCGGAATCCCCCACAATTTTATAACGGATATCGTCTCCAGACCACGATAGGGATGTTATCTTATCTTCAACCGTGAATCGAAATCGGGCTACGTATTGATAATCCTCAGGACTAATGTGGAATACGATAATGTGTTTGTCATAGCCTGTTAAGATGTACGAGTGGTCCTCCGAAACGGCGATGTGAGTTCGATCAAGCCAAAACGCAATAAGTTACCCTTTTTCTGAATACCCATGTTGGATATTTCAGGTACAGCAATTTAAGGAATAATGGTGTATTTATTCTTAGGTCTCTCTATCCTTAAATAGGGCGGTTGATGACATACTCTGTAATTATTTCGTTAACTATATTCTATTAGTGGTAGGTCAGCTTCTGCATGTGACACTGGTCAAACTTCTGGTTGTCAGCCACAGTGCATTGGAATTGAGTTTAGTATAGTGGGGCTCGTGCAGTATCCACTCAGGGCATCTAAAATTAGAAGCAAATTTCCCAATGTACCATGATTTGTGTGCTATTCTTAGAGGGGGCACAATCTTTGTACTAGGGTCACTTCCACCATTGGATGCTATGTACAGGAGTAATAGGGAGTAACACCCCAGAATATCAGAATCTAGAGGACAATCTTCAAATATGGTAAGTAGTGAAAGTCAGCGGTCTGGTCACAGTGATACACCGGGCCTTGAGAAAGGAAATTGGGTATCCCAATTCCATGATAATGGATACGAGCCAACCTATACCAGCAGCCCACAACTGCAGCATTCTATGGGCTTGAAACCGGAGGATATCCCTTTACCGAGCATTGAAGATGCTTCATCGAGTGAACCACATCAAATAGTCTTCGTTCTGCCGAGATTACACACCATTCGGTGGTGCGTTAGAATTCTTTCAATATTGGTAACAGTGATAGCTGTAATTTTGATTCTGGCAGCTATTGGTTTATATAACCACGCCAAAAGGCATGTATTAACCTCCCTGTGTATCAGACTTGCTAACCGGTTCACAGTGCGGCAGATCAACATTTAGACAGAGCTGACGCGGGAAATCCGAAGTCTCCTCCTGTCACTAACTTTCCGTGCGTGGTTTTTGCTTCTGTGGGGGCAATGAATATAGGCATAGGCATAGGAACTTTACTACTTGTTTGTGTTTCAAAGAAGGTACGCACTCAGCTTTCACTTTTCCGAAATGGCTTCCGAGTCTTACAATTGCTTAGATGCAGGTGGTCAGCAATTTTAGCAATGCAATGTTCGTCATAATTTCTGCGATTGGGTTTGGGACGGCAATGGGAGCTTGCAATTTCTTGAAACAGAAACCAGTGCTTGAGAATGACCTCTGGTGAGTTACCCATCATGGACTTTATTGTTGTATGGTGCTCAAATAATTTACAGGCAATGGGCATGTAATAAAGGGCAAGCCGGCGACGCCGATCCGGGTAAGCCCTAATGAATCATTTACTCTGAATTATGTTAACAGTTCATAATGACATGATGACATCCCGCTAAGCGATTAGTGGCTCGCTTAAGCACCCAAACAACAACATTCGGAAGCCCCACCTGTGCTTGATCACCCCTCAATGAATCATGCTTCTTGATTTGCTGGGCTCCAGTTCGGCCGAGTGGCAGAACATACCACTGCCTACGGAGAGGTAGGAGAAGAAACGGAGGGGGAATCTGCTTTCTACTCTATCATGTCGATGCCAAGGAACTGCCCCAGCACCCTTGAACATGATTGATATGCTAGCGTTGAGGCACGTTTTTAAGCAGGACCAACAGAAATCCAATTAAGACATTAAAAAGTGGCCATTATTCGCGACGGTGGTTAAATTGGGATCTGGAAAACGCTTTCTTTTTGGTCTCCCTTCCTATAATTTTCATCAATGCAGGTTAAAGAGGCAAAAGAGGGGGATCCGAGGGACGAAACCCCTACTAAGTTAAGGAGTTTCTTACCAATTACCTTACGTTTCCACAGACACTTTATATGGACGATTCTGATATATTGAGAATATGGGAGGGTTAGAGGCGTGATCTAGCACTCGGAGTTGACATCTTTTAGCCGGTACGTTCTCGGTGGTTATTGGTAGCGGTGAAACCGAGTTTTGTTAGGTACGTGGTGTTCTGCGATTTCAAATAGACCTCTGCAGATCTAGGCATTGAAATTAAGGGAAGCAATACAATCGTTGAAAAGTGGCCAACCCCGCTGAAACTTACAGTAGGATAGAAAGGTGCGGAAGAGGAGTTTCGTCTGAATTTGGGGTCTAGCTTCATGTAAAATCTTATATCGAGCGTTATGTTGAGCGGAGGAGGATCTAAAAAGGGACAAGATCTCGCACCGCAGTCCACGTAGCGCAAACCAACCAAAAGTAGTTGCTGTTACACTAGGATCAGTATGTCGCAAGTTTTTGATCTGGAAAGTTACTGACGGGATCTGTACCGGTTTTTGCTATGTCCTCATGCGTCAATTTTATATTTGACGCCGACCGTCACCGGGTACAGTCCGCCGATTCCCTTAGGTAGCAACTCCAGTTTCGCCCCGACCCCCACAGAGCATGGGTGCAGGGATACATCTAGCCAGTCCATTATGCTCTAGCGTTACAGTAATCTGTTGTGGGTCCATAATATCAAGTCACAGAACCTTCGGGCTGGAGCGAGTTTCGTTTCTTACTGTATCTTTAGCAATAAAGGTTTTTTCTTCTGACAAACTGTAGGGGTTTTCGAGATTACAGTACCGTACAGTACAGTAATCACTTACAAACTGTCAGATAATATATAGTTTCTCGCTTGACACAGATAGCCTTCATTAGTTCCTCCAGAACCATGATTCTAGCTCCAATACATCGACTATGTTAGATCATCTCAGCCGCCATGTCAGCTAAGACTGCAAGGCTGTGGACCCTCAAATAATCTCGTCCTTCCCTTACAGTCAATTTCCCAAATCAAAAATGCACGGCACCACCCCCAGAATACGGGTCAATTCCTGTAGCTCGAGGTATCCTACAGACCCTGTCCATACTTTCGAAGAAGAGATTAAGCTTGCATTTGGCCTCGAGAATACATCACCGTTCGACTCTTCAACACCACGTTTATCAATAACTCCTTCGAACACCCCTCTCTGATCCTCCTCTTCACTTGGACGCGTGCCCAACGGAGACATATATCAAAATACGTGGAAGGATACGCTACGCTGTTTCCCTGCAGTCCAGTTCTAATTATCACTACAACTCTCAAAGACTTGACTGTTCGTTCACCCGCTAAGAAGCAGCAAAGACTCGAAAGAGTCATCGACGTCATAAATAATTCTCGCCTTGCTCACGGCAGTATTCTCATTCACTGTTTCTCCGATGGAGGTGCTAATAACGATGTTGAGTTCGCGGAAGCGTACTGTAGTCGTACTGGAGAAAAGTTGCCTTGCTAAGCTTTGTGTCTAGATAGTACACCTGGCAGACCGAGGTACTACAATTACGCTTTTGCATTCAAAAAGTCTTTACTAAACAATTTGATGGTCCAATGGTTTGGTCTTTTCCTGGGACTCATAACTCTAGCGATCTTCTGGGGTTTGTATTATTGCCTGCTCGGTTTCAAACATAATATCATTACAAAAACAAGGCAGCGGCTAGAAGATGAACGGTATTGGAACCCAAAATCGACGCCAAGGATTTACCTATTCTCATATACTGATGATCTACTGGAAGGATATTGAGGAATACAGTATTGACGCTGCTCAGAATGGAGTGCGGACAATCTTGGTCAGATTCAACGGCAGTAAGCATTGTAATCATGTAGCAGAAAGCGAAACGAAGTATTGGAGGTCTATAAGAGAAGTGTAGGAGATGAGAGATCTTGAGATTGGGCTTTTTATTCGTTAAATGAGCAAAATATATCACCTGTAGGTCCTTGCTGTTCTCAAAGATAGACTTTGGCTCAAAACACATCACGGCCACTTTGGGCAAGGCTCTCAATAGCCAAAACAAATAGTTAGACCAAATCAAACCTATTAATTGTTTACGCTCTATCGTTAACAAGTCTTAGCCAAAATTCAACAAGTGCGATGCTGTCACAGCATAATTTTGACACATTAGCATAGAATGATCTATTACAAATGTCACACCATTGAGTCTCTGCAGTCGGCATCCTCCTTCAATTTCTGAGGCGCGCTTATTATGTCAAAATTGACCAACAGGTGTCTGAAGAATGTTTGGCAATGAAACGTCGATGTCATCTAGTTTTATTATAGTTCCAATACCACCAAAACCGGGTCACGTGATTGTCATCTTTGGACAGCCATTGGTCGGGCCGCCATCAAGTCGTAGTAGGTTATGTTTCAATATATAAGGATCAAGGCTGACGTTTAAAGCTCTCAGAGAAGGGAGATCGCTATTCGGCAATATTTTTCATGTCAACCAGCCCATCATCTGTCCGTTGCTAATGTCAAACGAAGACTAGGCGGTAATAGAATCGCTAAAAGTACGTCCAAAACTCCGCTTGGCGAGGTGATAAAAAACCTTTACACAAACTCTTACAAGGATATTGTACAGTAGTATTGATAGATATTACGGTAGAAGAACATAGTAATAGAATGATATGTGAGCCACCTTTGAAATCTTTACTACGATGAAATACTATCTTTCTTTGATTCAACCATCGCGAAGTTTGGAACTCTGCTCCAAGCTTTTTTCAAGTGTGGTGTTACTTTGAAGCTTACTGTTTTGCTGTAATTTCTCCTCAACCGCGAAATCGCTCGTCGCTTCCCCGATCCTTACGAACGTCACCAAGATTATAGTTGCTACTGTAGCACAGCCAACCTCCATCCAGAATACGGCCTGGCAACTTTTGCGTTCTCCTAGGGATGACAGGGTTTTCTGCTTCACTACGCCCGCCATGGCGAGACAAATGGTGCCTCCAAAGTGCAGGAGGAAGGCGACAACAGCTCCTGCAAATCCTTGCTGATTGTATGGTGTTGAGGTTGTGATATAGATGTTGCAAACATTAAAAGTAATGTCAATCCCAATGGTGGCACATAACATCGATGGGAATATATATTCCCAGTAGTTTGCGCCGCTTGGTGCTATTGCGAACAACAACGGAGCAATTATCCACGCAGATCCTGCAATAATCAGAAGTATAGTTCCAGGCAGAAGATGAAGCACATATCCCCCAAAGATGGAGATGACGCACCCACCCGCTGCCATAGGCGTGTACCAAGCTACAGTTTGAATAGTGCTAGCTCCCATACTTTGCTCTATGTATTGGCTTGCATGCAGCAGGAAAACGCTTAAAGATCCATAAAAGAGAAACAAGCTCAGTAATAAGGCGGACATCTGTGGCTTGCAAAGGAAGGACAGCGGAACTAGTGGGCATTTTGCAATCCATCTCTCTACACAAATTGTAGCCAGAAAGAAGGAGATACCGAGAATGAAGCATGTGTAAACGTAAGGTGTTCTCCAGCCATCTGGGGCTTGCGATGAGGCTACTAGAGCGACGATGAGAAAGTTCAGGCAAAGGAACAGGATTCCACCTCCAACCCAGTCCATCACAATGTCGTCCTTTTGCTGTTTATATCCATCATTATTTTGTCCTAAACTCTGAGTTTCAGATTGGACCTCTCGCCGTATAGTCTTTATTGCTGGACCACTGCATCCAGGCACAGTAAAGTAAGCAACAATACTGGTAAATACTGTTAAAGCTGCTCCAACCCAGAAGTAATAGCCCCAAGTAGCTAAACCTCCAGAAGTACCAGCAACTAGGATACCAATAAAGAATCCGAACGGTGCACAGGCTCCATAGATCGAAAATACCATGTTTTTGCGTTTCCCAGGCTGATAGATTTGTCCCATCATCATAAGACCCGAGGGCAGCATTGCTGAAGCGCCGATGCCCTGTAAAGCCCGGGAAAGATTCAGCAGGATTTCATTTCTCGCAAAGCCAATGACTGGACTCCAGACGGCAAGCCAAACCAAGCCGCAAATATAAATATGCCGGCCGCCATACATATCTGCCAGGCGGCCAAAAATAAGTGTTGTGGAGGCAACCGCAAGTGAAAACATACTGGCTGGCCAGACCGATGAAGATTCCGGGACAATTTGTCCCTGAACAAGGCCAGGTAAGATCACAGTGAATCCAGACACAAAGTACTCCTGCTATAGTTAGTTACACATGGCAGAAGAGTAGTTCGTGGTCATACTGTTAGGATCTGGGACATAGCTATAGAGAAGGTGTAGCCTATCTCGTGCCAAACAGAACGTAATTCTTCCAGTCGCTGCTGGCTAGTATCTGAAGTGCTTTCTTCCCTCCAGTCTGCATCGCTTTGCACAGGGGTAAGAGATGGCGATGATAACTTCCAATCATCTTCACTGAAAGTTATAAAACTCAACGAAGAAAAGCGTTGAATCGATTTATCGTCTGGAACTAGAGAATCCATAGGTAGACTGGTCAAGTTAGAGCAACCCCAAAAAGCATTAATAAATAACAAGTACAGTACACAAGGTACTATAAAGTATTGTATAGAGGAAAACAAGTCTTCATAATCAGAGAATTGTCATCAATCTCTACCTCTAAATGGTCATCTGGTAAACTCTAGTAGAAAGTCACTAATGATATCTCAAGGTCAGCGTTGATTCTTTGCTAGAATTAGTGTGAATACAAAGAAACAATATGAACAAGGAGTGGATATTACTACTGTATGGAGGTGCTCGAAGTTAACGTAAAGCTTTAGTAAAGTTGGAAACACGTTTTGCCGTAAGAACAAATTCCAATATATTGGAAAAGCAAAGAAGGAATTCCGTTCAATAACACGGATGGTTCGCTTCGCTCCGGGTAACTAATCTAATATAGATCGTAGCTAAATCAATCTAAATGCTCTCAAGTTATTCTCTCTCAGAGACTGGTTTCCTCAACTTGTTTTTCTTTATCATCACATCATCCCAGAATCCGGCTGCCCACAACTGGTTTGCCCAAATGTTGAGCAAAGAATATGAATACCTATTATGAGTTATGCAGCTGTCATAAATTGCGGTAGTGATACTATAGTCGTGAGGTGACTTAAGGCATACTTCTTTGATATCTTCAACCCTTAGTTGCCACTGCATTACTACACCTAACATTGTGACTCTACAGAGTGTTATTTCGTCCTCAGAGAAGATATAGTCATAGTCTTGTGATTGAGCATATTCGGCATCCTTATCTATGATCGGATGCTCCAAATCGTCATTCACTAATGAATTCACAAGATGGACATGAGATAATTCAGCACACTGTTGACCACTAGCTATCTCGTCATTAAGATAGCTCTCGAACAAGCAAAGACGGCTTTTCTTCTTGTGAAGTCTACTCATGGGATATTTGGAGCTGAATTTTGTAAATGAGTTACAAGTGTAAGTGAAGAAAAGAACCGGATGCCTAATGGTTTCATATAGTGAGTATTTTTAGATATTTTTGGTCTTATTTTAGTCATTTCGACCTTTCGCTTTATGTAATCATACTGGGTTAAACTTAACTTCACATAACTAATTACAGCATAAGATTAGGTTTTATATGATACATAACCGGCGGTTCCATCTGTGAGCTTGTAAAATAGCGCAGGTTATTAACTTATGCTATGGTGTTACAGGCAGGATACATTTTCCTTTTTACTTTATATTTCTATCATACTGTACTTGTTTCGATTATGGCGTTGCTCTCGATGCAGGTAGTTTTGTGTCGTCACAAGCTGGGAGACACCATATATATTTATGCGATCGCTTCGTGTCCATGGACCGTTGCTCAGCGCTTTTAGTTACCTTTCATTCTATTATCAGCGAAGGTCTCCAACCTGCCCCAAATCTCTCCCATCACTTCAATTGCCTGTCGCGTTTCACTTGATTGGTGCAACTACAATTTCATCCTTTGAGGTTTGGCCAACAGTGTCCATTACCGTCCGGAATTCCGCACCCGAGAATTTTCTGAAATGCATGCAAACCTAATATCCATCTGCCTTAGTCAAGGATCTAGCTGAAGCTCAAATCTGGGTATAGAACTCGGAAATTGGCGATTCATGAGCCCTTACATAATCTTACGAGGCTTAAGTCCAGAGAGGTCCAGAGAGAAAGGCTAACCGTATTGACTGGCATATAGCGCCACTCTCGTTGAACTCGCCATCTCGACTATAGCGCCAGGTCCAAAAGTATCGATTTGAGATTTTTTTCAAGCATTTACATAGTAAAATACTCTCGCTGAACTCGCCATCTCGACTATAGCGCCAGGTCCAGAAATATCGTTTTACCGCCAAAAAGTTACAGCGCCATGGCGCTGTATGCCAGTTAATACGGTAATGAAGTTGCTTCTGTATTGCATAAATTGAATTCTAAGTACAGGATTGTCTCAATTCCTTTGAGAGTCTTTATTTTCCAGTCTCTTACTCCTGCGTCTTGTCGTATTATAGTATGAGCTCGCTCTCGTGGATGATATTGTGCGTTCGAGCGTGGCCGTGTCGATGGTTCTGGTACCTTAATAGTAGGCACTGCCCTATTCACTAATAATAAAGGAGACTCTGCAGGAATAAGCTCTACCCATCTGCAATGAAGTCTTAAATCCCATACAGTGAGCTGCCAATTTTAATACGACAGGAGCTCTTGGCTCTCGTCGCACTTGTATTCTACGCGAATTCGATGGAGAGCGCTATTTTGACTATTGCTAATGTTTGTCAGAGGATGATATCCCCTAGCCCATTACGAAGGATTAACGCCGTTACTGAGCTTCGGGGTTGGCTGCCACTGAGAAGGATCTAGTCCAAATAGTTGATAAAGATTCATGGGAAGCCAATTGTTGTGAACCTGGACGGCGAAATGAAACCGGATCTCGTATTGAGCTGCAGGAACCATGACAATTCCCCTAGTCGTCTCTGTAGAAGGAATGAGCAAGCAATTCGCATCTATATAGAATGTGGACTTGAATTGTAGCCCGTTTGCATTTGCGATTCTATTGTCTAGATATTCGGTGATATGACAGATCTCCTCATCCCTATGTATTCTCTTTTATACTCCTTAGCCTGGCTGATAAAGTATCTCAAGGGATCATTAACAAAACCGCCTGCCTGTGAAATTTTCCAAAAAGCGCAGGTCTGTATCGTTTATGTTGATACTACTAAAGCACACTGACATTATCTCGAGCCGACCTCCAGTGAATTTAAGAGCCATCGTAGTCACCTGTGATCAGAAATGAGAAAGCTGGGCAGTTGAGTCATGGGCATACGCATTCACCAAGGTGAGACTGTGTTATTATCATGTTGAGGCTGCTTTGTATCGAACTGATACTTGTAAACTCTTCACATTGCTATTGCGGTCAGCAGAGATGGTGAGATTTACTAGGGCTTTATATTGGGCATAAGCATTCCTATATTATAACCGACTCATCCAACTTTCTCAGTAACACTTGTTGCAAGTGTCGAACTATTGAATAAGTGCTCTGCATTTGTGAATTCTGCAGTGTAGAATGATGTTACATTATTAGCTTTGACAAAAGAAAGGATGAGGATGACCAACGTAGGTAGGGGTACAAATTACAGCTGACTTCTCTATAAGCAAAATAGAAACGTGCTGAACAATCATACTATAGTGCATTACCCGTTATCAAGAGGTCCACTATAGACTCATGATATATATTTAAAGCCTGTCTCTTTACTGTACGATGGGCAATGGGATCCATTCGAGAATGACTTTCCCAGCCAGGAACAAACACAACTGGACGCGTACTAGTACTTAACTTAGCAAATAACTTACACAGATCTTAGGATGACTATGAGTCAATGGTTCTTTCATATATTAAAGTTCTTGAAAAGTAATAATCTAGAGAGGCTCGACGAACTATATTCCTTTGATCACCGAGCGAATTAAAATGCTAAGATAAGATAATGTCCTAGCTCTATTATCCTGCCCCTATCACTCCTCCGATCCTTCCTTCCTCTTCTACTAAATCTGCCAGAGTCAACTCTTTTGTGTCAGCGATCATAGCGCGACGACTAAATAGCTGTCCTACCCTAGAGGAATAGACGTTGCTGTAAGGAGCGATTGTGCTCTCGCGTTTTCTAGTCAACCAATCAAGGTAGGAGTTGGTACCAGAAGAGTTCCGGTAACTTAGCCCTCTTCTTATCATGCTGTCAGCGGAAGCTATCTTGAGGAAGCACTAGCTTCAAGCCTCGACTCCGTCATCGTTTAAATAGGTAATTATCGTCGATGACAATAAAGGATTACCTATTGGTGATAATGGGGGACACGATGCAAGCTGATACACATTACAGCGCGTCATACTCTGCCACAAAATCAGCAATTTCCAATCACTACAGCAGTGGATCAACAGCGGATTTTTTTCGCCTAGTCGTGATGCTGACCAACCAAAGAGGCTCAGTATTAAGGATAACAGGTTACAGATAACTTTACAACAAGAACGGTGCCGCAACGCTTCCCCGGTGAAACAAATTTTTGTTTATTTTTATTATTGTTGTTACAGTAATAATACCTACAGTACAGTGTCTATTTCGCAGCGATGTATCTCTCATATACTATCGTCACTCTCACTGCTATAGTAGCTGCTGCTGCGCAAGGAGGCACAACTATTCAAGTAACAGTAGGCAAAGGTGGTCTTACATACTCGCCAAAGGACATCAGAGCCACAGTTGGCACCAATATCGAGTTTTCTTTCTTCCCAAAGGTATACCTGGCCTGGGGTGTAGTTGTATCCTCACATCATTTAACGAGTACCAGAACCACACTGTTACACAATCATCCTTCATGGACCCCTGCCACCCTCTTGAGAACGGGTTCTTCTCGTCTTTTATCGCAACAGCCAGCTCTCCCTCCGGTACTACATTCACCATCACCATTAAAGACACTAAGCCCATCTGGCTCTACTGCGGGCAAGGCAACCATTGTCAGACCGGCATGGTCGCAGCGATCAACGCACCTTCAACAGGCAACACACTCGAAGCCTTTGCACTCCTCGCCAGAAATGCCACCGCATCGACATCTCCAGCCGGAGAAGCAGCTGGTGGTATCGTAAAGCTTGCTGATGGCTCCGAGTCGTTATCCTCTGCCTTCGCATTGGATTTTGGAACTACAACTGGCTTCAGCAATATCCTTACCATAAAGACTGTCCAAACTACTGTTACGGCTACTATCGTCGGTGTCATAACACAAGAAGAGAGTAGTTACACTACGACTTATCCAAGCACCTATGATACGACGTACACATCTGCTCTCCGAGAAACGACTGCCGCTCTTACAGCCGGTGGGATCAACACGTCGACTTCTGTCCGTGCGAGTCCTACTGATAATTCTGCTATTGGACTTACTGTTAATGGTGGAATGGCCGGTGCGGCCTTGCTCAGTGGATTGGTTATGTTGTGATCTGTTTGTGATGAATGGAATGGGGTTTCTCTTTCGAACTGTAGTATTCTCGAAGAATTTGCAGTACTGTTTGATAAAACTTATTTATTTCTTTTGGGGGGGGGGGGTGGGGGGGCGGTCAGACAACGGACAATAGGCTTACAATATACTAATTTTTGGTTTCATCTGTTTCGTGATATTATTAGGATCAGGTTCTACTATTGGTATTGTATAGACCAAGCATTCCTAGTCGTCTGGTTCACAGCGTGGATCGTGTCCGGTGTTTGAGAATTAAGAAACTTACGAATCTTCGTGCTTCCTTGACATTCTGCCGTGCGGATATTGTGACTTATAGATATCTGAGCAATGAGGCTGTATCTACCGAGGGAAATACCTCGGACATCCATGGATAGCCACATATCCAGGGAGTTTGAGTCCTAGACCAAATCTTCACAGCCTCAACGCCGTCGGCATATAATTTCATGCAATGGATGTTAGAGATGAATTATGGCGACAGGCTGATGTCTTATCCTTCGAAGGATAAAAGGTTCTACTGGGTGTTTCATTGAAGCGACAGCTTAGGCCTCTGTCCTTGTCTTATCACGGTTCTTGCTCGTGAAAACGTCAGGATCTTGGTCCTCATGAATCTATTCGAGGTCAAAACCAGCGTCCATTGCCTTCTCGTATTCATTCATGTACTCAGTCTTTAGTATATCGTCACTAGCTTGTGATTGCTGCTAGACTGTGTACTCCTTCAGAGCAATATCTCGAAATCCATGGATTGAAAGAGGTTCAGTGACAGCCTCAACAAAATGAGAATGGATGGATTGTGATGTCTCTATGTAATTGAAGGATCCGTCCACCCTCAGCTTCTTACCAGCACGGAAGCATTCTCCTAAGCCACAAACTGCTTCTCTACCACTGGCCAGTCGATGTCGGTTTCGTCAAATCGCTTTGTTAGATCGATCTCTTTCTGACCGTTCTGTCACCGATTACCACTTTCGTTTCATCTGGCTTGACACGCTTGTTTGATGGTAGCTTCTTGCAGAGGAATTTCTCCAAATTGGGTTGTAGAAACAAGGGCCAGTAGAAGTTTGGCGCCAGGACAAGATTCTGCTCTAGTATCCTTAGAGATTAGCTTGTTGTTGAATGTAACTTTCCATTCAATCGAGTAGTGGATACAGCCGGGAACAGGCTCATCCTATGCCTTTCCTTACTTCCATTCATCTACCACATATAGTGTCCCACTGCACCTTCAACTAAGTAAACTTCACGCCACAGTTTTCTTAAGTTTACGTGAGTCTAGTTCCAAGCAATCGTATCGGGTGAGTGGGTTATACAAGATCAAGAATGGTCTCGGATCCTAAAGGCAGAGTACGAAATGTCAAGTTGAATCCAGCTTTAAGGGAGCCGAATCTATAAGTAACTTAGCTCAAAAATTAGCTGCATCGCTGATAAAGAGGCACAAGATGTGCGATATTTGCTGAAGAATGTAAATGTACTGTAACGGTAGCTGAGGTTATGCTCACAGCAAATAAGTAATATTTGGGATGAAAATCTTACGATATTCAGCGCGAGATGAATACGCCTGACTTCGTGTACGTGTTACCAACTATTTCACGTACCATTACAGTTACGTTGAGAACACGTGTGCTGTCGGACTCATCACGAACCCAGAAGCAAGAGATGTTCCTTCTCATTCGTGTTTCCTCGCTCCCCCGCTCGCCCTACGTCTGAAGCTTAATCAAGTGATTTTTTGCTGAATACTCTACCCAACGAAAGGCAGGGAACACATGTTAAATTGGGGAGAGGTCATCGGGGTAAAGGGCAAGATTTGGCGTTGAGAGTTGTATATTCTGCCTCATGCGGCAGCGTTAAGCTTCCTCTCTCCAGGTGTTCCTCCTTGCTTTCAGAACGTTGAAAAGTAACCCTCTCCAAAGATGGTCTAGCCAAATCACCAAGCTATTCCTTGTCTAGCTTATTTTTGAATATAAATTAGACAGACATGTGCATTTCTAAACTCTTCTTCCGAATCTCAACATCCCAAAGCATGTAAAGACACGACCTATTACGGTTAGTTTAAATTACATGTGATATCAAGCCTCTTCTGGCCCACACTTTTCCGCTGTGTACTTCTGTTCTCCCATAGCACTTAGCGAATAGAGATCTATACCTCACGTCGCGTTTTGACATCAAGAGCTCACCAAATGTGCGTTTACGCGCACCATTTCCAGCAATATCACAAGAAGCACGAGAAACAGCAAGGCATTTCCCACGACGCGGTAAGCGAGAGACATTTCCAAGCACCTAGAGAAGTCGGAAATATGACAGCAAAACACGCAAAGAAAACATTTTCCCTCATTAACGGCGGCTCAAGCTCTATCGTCAAACTCCTCCGTATCCTCTTTCTCATGAAAGTCCAAAACAGACTATTCACTCCGCGCCGTAAGTCCCGGCGTCACCGGTCAAATTCCCAATGAATATGACCAGCACAGCACCGTACCTGATGTGATTCAGTATAAAAATGTAGAAGGGTAAAGTTGAAATAGTCTGACGCCGCTGTTCCTATTAGGTCTCGTGGACCTTAGCCTCGGTCACAAAGGACATAATTTCGAGAACGCCAGTACGAACCGGAATACAGTCAATGCTATGGTCTGACCCGACATAGCCATAGGGAAGAGGATAACCCTGGGCAACTGTAAAGTATTTTGGGAGGCGATGGGCGAGACAGAATCCCACGCATCTAGGGGAGTCGGCATCGCACAGCAAAACATGGAAAAACCCAAAACCTGTCTCGAGACTTGATACTGGGTACTGCACATCAGGCAATACTTTGTTGACCAACAACCAGCAACTACTTACGTTAAGCATCTGGTCATCCTGCCAATTCTGAGGCGCGCTCACGCCGACTTTTTGCTGTAACTTATTCGGAGGTTGTCAGGAAACCGGAATTTTCCGGCTAGGTATGCACAGCCACAAACGTGACTACTTTGTACAGGGGCGAAAGATCAACCCAAATCTCAAGGAATGAATAGTGAATGACTCCTCCTATAACATGCCACCACTTAGGACACTTCGGTCAGGATGACATTCACTGTCATATCTTGGCCGCCTTAAATACGTGCCATCAATGCTCTGACACATTTAAACTAACCACTCAAATAATCTCCTGGTGTGTTGGGGCTTTGCTTTTGCTTGTCGACACCATCAAACAGGCGTCTGGCCACTTTCGACTTACGGTGAACCAGTTAGATCTAATAGAAGCATTGAAGCCGCAATCATATCAGGATTGGAGGGCTTGAAATCTTGTTGAAGCAATTATTTAATCCCATATTTATGAGCCGCCAATGCCAAATTCCCTGCAAAATCCGACAAGAGTTTGTCAAAGCATCATGTATGTTGATATATTATTGCTAATTACTCCTATAGATAGCCCCAGTCCTCTTGAACTGAAAAAACTCAACTCAAACAGATCGTAGCCTATCTACCTTGAAAAAGCATATGACTTGGCAAATCACAAACGTAAGGAGATAACAACACAGCTATCGAGCATTCCTTGTCCTACGAAAACTAATAACGTAATAAACAAATGATGTGACCGGAAGGAATTGATGAGAAGCTAGTGTAGACACATCAGCACCTCGCAAGCTAGAACTCTTATCTGTAACCACACTGAAGTAAGTCAACACAGAAATTTCTATCTGGTCTAAAGTTTCTCCAAAAGAAAAAAGACTGATCTGTCACTCGTCTTCCTTCTTCTGGTTCACCAAACTAGCGCCACCGCATTAATTGTGTTCATGGTAGCCCATAGTTACCTTTGTTGTAGTATTGAGGGTTCGCCAATCTGTGAATCTGATCTCCTTGAGCTGAGGTCCCGATAGCGTCCCACTTGAAACCAGTTTGCTTTGGAACTTCCAGGTCTCTTCCAGAAGCCTGCGAATAACGAAACTTTTCTCCACCAATCTTTAACATAACGCCTATCAACTCAACACGTATCCGCTTCTCATCTTCCGTTTCTTCAAATGGGAAACTTCCACCTAATTTGGTGATGATATTTGCCAGATTCTCTTGATGTTGAAGCTTAAAATGAAGCATCCACATCAAGTCGCGAATCCAGCCAACAGTGCCGTTAAGGATATCGCCTTTATTAGGACTCTTGTCTTTTTCTCCTACCTGGATGCTGAGAGTTTTACCAGCAGCTCTTCCCGGCCTAGCCAGTCCTGTAAGGGGAGGTGATAATGGCGAGTTATCCTGTAAGCCTTGCCCAACTTTCCCGTCTTCTAGACGCTGCATAGGAACAAGGTGGCCTAACTCTTGGATACATTCGTTGATCTTTTCTCGTCTTCGACGTTCTACTAGGTTGTGGGATCGCCGTCGTCTTCTCCGCTTCATTTCTTCAGATTGTACTCCTTTAGCAACACCGATATCATGATCAGAATCCAACCTCGTTGGCATTGAGGATCCTTTGAGAACATCTGAGATTCCGGGATTCGAATGAATATTTTGAATCTGCGAAGGATCTGAGCCTTGAAAGGAGTTGAGGCTGCGTGTAGTATGATCCCAGATATTCGGGTGCTCGTTGTTGTGCGATATGCTCATAGGTTCTGCTGGGAGGTGCGAGTTCTCGACAGAACCAGTGTGAAAAGCCGGAAAGACAGAGCTCTTTTGACCTTGCACTATTGCCGATATGTGTCGCCCTTGGTTTTCATAGTTGTTTGCCTCTCGCATGATGCTAGCCGTGTTTGGAGATTGAACAGAGTTCGCCAAGACATGTTGAGGTATATTCCGAAATTGTGTAGTTTCGACGTCGTGTAAGAATGGACTCTGAATTAGACCTCTTTTGAGGTTGTCGTTCATGTGATTGAAGTCCACAAACATTGCCACAGCACCGCTTTGGCCAGGGTGTGAGTTTTGGTGGTAAATTTGCCCAGTACTAAGGCTGTCAAATAGTCCAGCATCGCCAATGGTTGGGGAATTTGCGATGGGATTTGAGGCCAGAGTGTTGATATTTTGAGAAAAAGACCCATGTTCACTACTCTTGATGGCATTGCCATTCCAACCAGCCATCGCGTAATCGCTTGGGTTGATGCTCCCATTGTATGTGTTGCATTGGTTAAGGTGTTGTCGCGGTAACTCAAAACTTTGTTGGCTGACTTCCATGGAATGTTGGTCGTTGCCGAAGGGTAAAAATTGGTCTTTGGTTTCCTCTTTCATAAAAAGGTCAGACGCCCAAGTACTAACCATTGTCGGTCTCTGTTGGCAGTCTAAGCGAATAACAGTCGTGGCTGGGGCTGGGAGGCATACTGGGTCAATAAATAAAATATCTAGATCTTCGCAAGATAGGATAGAAAAGGCATGCTAGATGAGCAGATCTATTGGGCTTCCATCTGTTCAGATGCTGGTGAAATCTGACCTCTGTACTCGAAGAAAAGCACACTTACTTCAAGCGAAGTTGTAACGTTGTTCGTCGGCCAGATTATAAAGACTCTTCCAAGCTGAATTTCAGTCGAAAATTTCGCTGTTTGTGATCATTTCTGGTCTAGCCAGCGCACAAAATAGACTTCTAGTGGATATTCTCGTCATGGGCTTTTGTGTACTATGAGAAGGTGATGGCAGTAATGAGATCGTCAGCACCATGAATTATCAAAAAGAGGAATAGAGTAGTCTGTGGGATGCACTAGATATCTAGAGATTCAATAGTAGCCGGTATGGTGGTGGCTCGATTGGTCGTTCTTGGCAAATGATTTGATTTCGGGGAGGTTTGCTAGGGAGCGATTGGTCTGGTTCAAGAGAGGGGGTTGATGACAGGCGTGGCTGTAAATGCGGTGCGAGAGATATGTTTAGCAAAATTTAACGTCTAGCTCGTGATGGAACGCTGACAAGATACCTCGAGATGCTGACACATTGGCCACTCTTGCAATCGCACGAGCCCCCACTTGGTTCGCAATCTCATCGAGAGGCTGACAGTTTATACTTTGGGGGACTTGGTAACGGCATTTTGGAGTTTTTACAGCAGTGGATAATTCATTCGAGCATCTTGAAATATTGTTGGTAAACAGATGAAGTCTGCATGTTTTGTACGGCAGAAAAAATAAACTCTCACTCGATGAACTTGAAATGAAAAACCAGTTAAGCAGCAACGCATAAGCCAATCATCGCCAGCAAATCTGAAGTCTGAATTAGAGACCCTTTTTACATAATAAGTGGACCTTCATAAGGTGTGACTTCGAGATCCCTGGTGAATTGCTGACTTATTAGCGACGTCAACTTTCTTAGACCTCAGCCCTGCTGACTTCTTTGCGCAGCAGCTTTTCTAGACCTCAGACCCCTGTTAAATTGCTGACTTCCTTGGTAACACTAGCTTTCTTGGCTTGACGGAACCCTGTAGGATTGCTGCCTTGAACGGGGTTCTCAGGAGGAAATCTTGCCGCGTCTTGGACATGACTTGATCCTTACGCATACCAAAGAGTTCAAAGAGCTCTTACAGTACTGTACTGTACAGTAAGGAGCGATTGCGGCCTCGTACTTGTAAACTGTACATATTTTGTTATTATTAATGCCAAGCCTTTCTGGTCAGCAATGACGATTATGCGGACCGTATTCTTTGTTATTGATCCACTACGATGGTACAGCGGTTAAGTGTGGTAATAGCACTAGCAGGGGTCTTGAAGGACCCCCCTTGCAACGCAACAACAACGCACAAAAAAGATACAAAAAATTAACTATATGTAGAGATTCTTTGAAAGACTATTCTATCGTTGGAATTAAAATTTTTGAATGCGTAGTTGTAGAGTTATGAAGTGTTGAAATCTGTGGGCAAGGGACCCCCCTACTTAACCGCTGTACCTCCGTATTACGATAAACGAGGTTCGCTGCTTTTGCGAAATAATACGAGCCTTTGTAGATACGTGTCAACTTCGAGAATTTTGTCCTTTATTGTCATCGATAGCACCTCTTTGTTCTGTCGCCGATACCTCTTGGTTGTCATCGACAATAGCTCCCAATTGCATCATGCAAGGATAGTCAGCCCTCGACCATGGCGCCTAATCTTGCGATATCGCAGACTAAGCTGATTGACGATATGATCTCTAGCGGCGTATCTTTCACTAATTCCGAAATAGCAAAAGCTGCTGGCTGCAGTGTCCGTTGCATTCAAGCAATCCGCTCGAATTTCCAGCACTTCGGAAGCCTTAAAGCCCCCCGGAATGATGGCGGACGTAGAGCAAGCGTCACACCGTTGATGCTAGACGCCCTTTGTGAACACTTGCTAGAGAAGCCTGGTTTATACCGCTCAGAAATGGTGATATTTCTGTGGGACGAATTCGAGGTGCTTGTATCGACGTACAGCATAGGGAGGGCATTGAACAGTAGGAACTGGACTAAAAAGACAATCCGTCGAGTTGCGAATGGACGAAATCCTGATCTAAGAGACTTATACCTACACAATCTGGAAGAGTTCCGTTCCTATCATCTTGTCTACGTTGATGAATCAGGTTGCGACCAGCGCGTTGGGTTCAGACGGACCGGCTGGTCCCCCACTGGTACGACACCTATTCAAATCACCCGGTTTCAACGTGAAAACCGTTACCAAATACTCCCTGCCTATGCGCAAGATGGGATCATGTACGCTCGCGTTTTCCAGGGGTCTACAGATAGTACCGTTTTCGAAGATTACATTGAAGAGCTACTTCCTTTATGCGGCAGATGGCCAGAACCGAAGTCGGTTCTCATCATGGACAATGCATCTTTTCACCATACAGAGCGGATAGAGCAGATGTGCTATGAAGCTGGTGTGAAGCTAGTTTATTTGCCTCCATACTCACCAGACTTTAACCCGATTGAAGAGTTCTTTGCTGAGCTCAAAGCATTTATCAGACGGAACTGGCAAGTTTACGAAGTAAACCCAGCGCAAGGGTTCGATCATTTTCTGGAATGGTGTATTGAGGTCGTTGGTAGGAAGCAGGATAGTGCCAGGGGTCACTTCAGACATGCAGGAGTCACAGTAGAAGAATTCTAAGCCAAGAACTGTACATTAATGCATCCTGTCTCATCTCGAGAAATCACAATGAACTGCGCCTCCCTCTATCTTCGCGTTGCTACTCGATCCGAGCTCTCTTACATTCCTTAACCCACTCATCGATGTCACCCACAATATGCTCAGCTACACCTCGTTTGATTTTCTTCTCAATCAGATACTTTGGATCGGGGTCACGTCGAATCAATCCAAGATCCATGCCATCATCTATCATCAAGTTGCAAGCTTTTTGATACTCTAATTTTAGTGCTTGCTTTTTGACTCTGGACTGTTGCCAGCTACAATATTTTTCTACCTGCTCGTCTAAGCAGCCGGGAACATCGAGAGGTATAATGATACTTGCTCTTGGCTGGGCTGTGAGGCTCGGAGTAGTTGCTGAAGATGGCTGACTCGAGAGTTGATTCGACGATGTAGGCAACATATTGGTGATGTGAATAGGAGGAAAATTAGACGAAGATAGATTATGCCCTTTTTGGTGTCTCTCGAGTCGCTGTTGCTCCTCGGCATATAATTGTTGACGGATCTCCTCAGGTACATCATCGGGAGTCTCTAATTTATACCCTTCCCCTACATACCTGATTAGGCTTTTGAAGTGGTGTGTCTTTAGCCTATAGTGCTTTTTGCCAACTGGGTCAGGCCAGCAGTAAGGTCCCAGATTACAAGGAGGACCAGGGCACCGCATGAGCTTGTAGACGTCTCGCCAAATAGACGGCTCTCCAGAAGAATCTTCCTCTGCATCAAGCTGCAATATCCTCTCAGTCAGCATCCTTTGGGTCGTTGAAGATGCTCCTCTCTTGTGGCTCGTCCCTGATGACGCCTGACCACTTTCCACATAGTGATGGTTGAAAGAAATAGTGACTCTTAATTTCTTGCCAGCAAGGAAAAGGTCACCCCACTGGAGAATCTGTTTCTCTATTACAGGCCAGTCAATATTAGTGCTATCAAAGCTTTTAGTAACATCGCGTTCGGAGCGTTGTGTCACTGCGACTACGATCTTGGTGTCTTCAGATTTTATAGTTCTCTTTTTGGCCATCATTTTGCTTAATAGAACCTTTTCTAGATTAGGCTGCAAAAAGAGTCGCCAGTACGACGAGGGCTGAAGAACCAGGTTCTGCTCTGTGTCTTTTGACACTTCTCTATTGTTGATTCTTACTCTCCATTCAATTGAGTAATGTATGTACTGTGGCGGATCCTCGTCATAAGATTTGCTCTCATCCCAGTCAGTGAGCTGACAAAACCCAAGCGTTTCATCTTGTAGTTGTGTTTCTTGTACGCTGAAGTCATCCTGGAAAGGGTCCCATCGATCGTTCGAATTGATATCGACATCACAAAAAACAGAAGGGCTGCTCATCGTCACTAATCTCTGATGTCAAGAGATACTGTAAGGCGTAGGTTTTTAGGTTGATGGCGTAAAGTTGTGAAATTCTACGATGGGAAAACTACTGGCAAGTCGAGAAGAAGTTACCACGAAAGGACACATTGCAAGAAGACAAAGCACGTGCGTAATCAATACAAAGGAGACTAGTTGCAAAGACTTAACATTAGGGCTTTGTCAAAGCAGCGTCCGCTGACCGTATAAAGACAATAACGTGACAACGAAGATTTAACCGGATTCGCTCTAGCACACACTAGCAAGTCTTGGCAACCGCTTTTGATCAAATCAATTGACATGAAAGACGAGGCCGCAATCGCTCCTTACTGTATGAGCAATGGCATACTGTATAGCTTTTGTCGACTATCAGAAAATCTGAGCTTGTGGCCGATAGTAGTGTCGGAAATGGGTGAAAATGGCGCTTCGCGCGATGCGGGAGTGGCTTTCCAGAACTTTTCTCCTAAGGCTGGCGACCCGAGGAATTCGGGACGGAAGAACTATGTTCCGGGAGCTGCCCATGTCCGATGCGGTAACATCAACGACGAAATGAACAAATACCGAATTCCACCTCCCGTCTAGTCTTGCCAAACCAGCGTGCAGGCTTTTAGTTGCACCTAGATCCCTGATGAGTGCACAACAATCACTGCAAACCGCGCTCCTGGGAAACTATACAAGTCCACCACCAACGCCTCCTGCGAAGTTAGACGACACAAGGATGGACATAGTCTGCGTGCTGGTGAGCAGTGACTTCAAAATTCTCTATAGGAACATCAGTATGGCAATCTTCAGCGCCAGCTCCGAAAAGTAAATCTTTGGGATTATCACGAACAAAGACTTCGGTATGTGAAAGCGCTCTTAGTCCACTGTCTGGCTAATCTTGCGGCAGACACTTGTAGGACACACATCATCCATTGTAACTTAGCCTTTATTATTGCTCTCTGCTCCTCCTTTGAAAAGTCTGCCCTCCCGATCTGAATCAAGCTCCTCTGGTGGTGTGCTCACTCTGCGCCATTCCCTCGCCCATGGTCTAGAGTTCCTAACTTGCCCTTCTCCTAGCCACACTCTCCTCGCTTTCGTTTCAGCACGCTCGAGAAGCGAGAATAATGTTTCTGCCGAAATATGTATGCTTTGAGAAATAGGAGCGCTTGTGAGATGTAAGATAGGAGGTTTTCGTGTAATGGACTGAGCATTTGAAGAATCTATAAGTTCTAGAGGAAGACATAGCAGTGCTCGTCATGCTGATCACGCGTGTCCTTTCGCAAGTCGATGGCCGTCTCCACCCCCAGCTTTTCTAGCTCGAAATTAACCTTACCTCAACTCCTGCCCTCGCAATGTACATGACCTCTTTCCCGAAATAACGCATGGAATCGAGAATTGCCGATTCGTAGTATTTGCGTAACACAGTTGCTCCATGAACACTGTCTATCTGCTGTCTGGTTTGTCCGAGAATTTGTAAACTTCTTGAACCTTTTTCATGGGCTGTTTCGTCGTGGTTAGTTCGCCGCATTAATCATGCAAGAGCGTTTGCGCTTGTCCCAATTTCCCTGCAATAAGCTCGAAATATAGTTCTCAATAACAGGATCGATGACGATTGTGAACCTTCTTCTAAGCAAAGATTAAGTGTTGTATAGTCCTCTACAGTATCCATTTTGATACTACAATGTAGTCTTTAGCCCCTTTTCCATCGATAATCCCTGCATAACATTCGTGATAGCTAAGTTATTCGACTTCGAGTAGCAGACAGAATTCCACCAAACAAAAACTGGGGGCCATAATTTTCTCAATCCGAATCACTATCCTCCGAATCAGGGAATCCGTTGAAGACCTCCACTTTATCACTCTCTTCCAATTGAAACATCTGCTCCTCTCCCTCAAATTCCTCAACCTTCACTCCAAAAGAAGTATTAACATCCCATCGATCACCCTTCACATTCATACAGTACTCACATACTTGACGAAATTCAGAACACCGCTATCGCGTAAGACAATGCTCAGCTTATTCCAAGATGCCGACATCGTGAAAAGAACATTGTCATCCTCGGATTCGTCAGATGTCTTGTAGACTGCGGCATCTTCGTCATCGTCGTTATCACTAGCCATGTAGACTTCGTGGCCGCCAACCTCATCGTTCTCTTGCTGTTCCTCTTGTTCTTCAATAGTCAAATCTTTCGTCATGCCGTTAGAGCGCGACTCTCCATTTTGTTTTGGCTTTGATCTGTTGGTCTTCGTCTTGGAGTCTCCCCCATCTTCCTCGCTATCATCTCCATCCTCGGTCCCTTCGGCTTCATCACCGCCCCAGCCAAGCGTGCGGGTCAATCCAAGACAAGACTGATCTCCAGTCTAGGTTCCCCATTATGACTTGTAGCAAGTGCATAATCCAAACCACAGCGGAATATTCGTGCTAGGATATAATAATTGTCGATATTGCACTTAGTGGCAAGCTCCAACCACAGTCTGAACTGACGACTAGGTAAAAAGACCTCGATCAATTCCTTGACTGGGTCTTCCAGTGAGGTTTTGTCGACACTTGAGCTGTTGAAAGGTTGCAAGTATAAGAAGCGGTGCTTGTGTGGCGGCTTAGCAACTTTCCATGACCCCTTCTCAATCTCTTCATTGCTTTCAGGTAGAGGGGAAACCTCTTGAGCCTCGATCTATTCTCGAACCCTGGCAGAAAATTTGTTTGACAGAAGACCATCGAGTGTGACTGTCGATGCATCTATGAAACTTTCTACAATATCATCCAGGGTATCAGGTGTGAGGTATGTCGGAGCCATATATTTGAGTAGGAAATCGAGATCAGCTTCATCCAATTCCTTCTTTGCAGTAGGTTCCGCGACAGGCTCGATGGAAACTGGTTCTGGTTTCGGGAAGCCGTATCGATCAGGATTACCCTGGAGTTGCTTCAAGCTGCCGTTCTTGCCCCATTTCTCCTTCTCTCCTTCGATGTAATCGGCCTCTCCAATCTGTGGAATATGAAACCATCCCCTTATTGCCATCCCATCATTCTTCAATTGCGTTTCGTTGTCAGTGTGGTAAACCGTGGGTTAGCCCCGGCTCTACTGCGAAGAAAGTCAATTGATTCCTGGCGGGAGGTATACTTTTGGTGGTATCTGGCGTCGTTGTAATCGTCTTGACTCCATCATCCTCATGTGTAATCGTAGGGAACAGTCTCAATGCGCCACCCCAGTTCTCCTTTCAAGGTATCTCTGGATCAGTCAAATACAGAGTGTAATGGATCCTGCGACTCCCAATCATGTCGTCGTTACATAGCAGATAGCATCCAGGTGCGTAGAGATTGATAGCCACATCCGTTTTCCTACCGCTCAACTCTCCCGATCCTGTAATTGTCGAAACATAATTTCTGAATTTCGCCAAGAGCCCCATCCTCTAACCCATGCAAGTTGGCAAGATCTCCAGGCTGGTGTATTTTGTAAAAATCGGTTTCTTTGGGTGTGAAATGAACCTTTTCTCGAACTTCATCTCGAACAGCACGAAGAAGGTCGTCGTCGACCAGAGAGCTGATAACACTGTGCTTGTATGGCTTGGATTCGGCGTCGTCGTTTGTGTACTTTTTCAAAACGTCTTTGGCAAGGAGCCCTTTGCGCAGCTCTTATGGGCATCTTCTTCTGCGAGAACTAGTTGAGGCTGTCAGTATGCGCGGGGTCTTATTGGTAAAAATGCAGCCTTGCCTGTCTTTGCACGTTTCTTGGGTGTATGCACAGACTCAGCTACCTTTGAGCATTGATATGTAATTATGGATCAAAACGGCTTAAGCTTTGATATAACATCATACAAGATCGATCGACCTTGGAAAGCTTGTCATCTCCGACGTCACGAAGAACTTTCCCTCCTAGTCATGTCAAGACATTCGCCCAAAAGAACATCATACCAACTATTCATTCCTATTGAGCGTGTAAGATTCACTTCTCTAGCAATTCCACGGTTTTGAGGTTCTCAAATCATTCATTATTAATTTTTTGCAAATCCACTTGAAAGGACTTGACCCGGAAGCATGCAATTCAGAGTTGGCCACTTCGGAAGTGGATTGGCAGATTGTAATCTTTGGCTGTAAGGCACGAGTTCAGGCAGGGCCTGGCCCCAACTGGAAATCTCACGAGTTACTTCCTTCCCCACCATTCCGACCGCCTTTTCTTCCCCGCGAATAGGTTTCCCCGCGTACATTCGGTAAAGAACCACCATCGCAAATATAAACTGAGCCTTCGTCATTTCCTCGAAACTATCCCTGACTCCTTTTGCTAAAGGTGCTCGGAAGCTGAGATTTACAGCAGCATGTTCAATCGACGCAATGCTGAAATTGCTCTCAGTCATATCACCAAGGACAAGGATGATCTGTCCAGAGTTGATCCGATCTTGTATTTCATGAAAACGAACTTGTAGGGTAATTATGTCTCTATCGTTCCAAGGCTTTACTCAGTGGCGCCACGAACCAGCACATAAAGCTTTTTCACCGCAAGCACAAATCGAAGTTTGTAGAGGAGGCTAATTTACCTCCTAAAGCCGCCGGTTCCGTCGGTCAAGAAAGCAACTTGCTTCGCGTAAAATTCCGTAGGTTCCTGCCATAGCCAATACCACAGAAACAAAGATGTGCTTGAAGCGTCTCACCGAAATACCCATTTTTATCATCTTGCTATAAAGCTTCAGCTAAGATCATGGCACATCTTTTTTAAGGTCAATAAATCATCATTCGTTATTAACTAATTTCCTAGTTCAGTCCTTTTGATGATAATTCCTTCCAGCAATAAATCAACAGCTTCTTTCATCGTGCTTCCGCTGCGATATTGTACAGTAGTGCATAGTCACTGTCCGATAGCCAAGACAATACTCTACAGAATCTTAAGTTTAGTCATCATTAACCTAGTCTCATTCAATTCTATTTATTTTAGAATCCTGGCACTTAATTGGTTGTTCAATGGAGACTCTTAGATTCCCAACTGCGATGAGAACTGACTGGAGAATTGGCTGGAACCATGAGAAAGGGATCAGATAATCCCTGATCAGCCAAAGGGCTACTGTCAGCCTCATTTCCGACACAATCAAGCGCTACCGCGCCGACCTGACAAGTCAGACCCTCGATCGTAGCGCTGCTTTGGTTGTCGAGAATGGAATCAAATCTGCTCAACCTGGAAGCTACTGGTACTGGCGCCACTATTTGGCATTGTTCGAGTGGTCGCCCTTTCGGAATGTCCCTTTGGATTTCTCGAGGCAATGACTTGGATGTGGGTGCATCGGATGGAACGTCGAGTATGTTCAAAAATCGGCCAGTTGTAGGCTCGATCATTACGGCATTTGTAAAGTCGTAAGAGGATTCTTGAATAGTCACCGAGTGCGTAACTACTATGCCCGGTGCTGAGGCTGGGCTAATCATTTGCCTTAACTTATAACTTACACAGTTTATTAATGATTGTCGACGCAATAACAAAACTATAGAATGCTGCTACAGACGTGAAGGGCAATCAAAATAATCCCGCCAAGCGGCAGCACGATTACCACCCGCTCTTGGATCCTTCACAGCGTGCAAATTGCGGCAGCATGTGTAGAGTTGCGATATCCGAATGAGGAAGAAGTACTGGGACACGTGATCAAAAGACGATTCGTGAATTGCTTAAGGAGCGACTACCTAGAGAGCTTCGAGCTCTATCTAACAATGTAATAGGGTTCTAAATCATGCTAGCTACGGCACTTATTACGTATACGCCGCGTAATAGCTTGCAGAATAGTGGCGTTGTTTATGTCATATGACAGATAAGCGAAGCTAAGTGAAGGCTCTAGAGACACCTATGTGGCGAAGGTTACAAATCCAAGCTTGACAAAGCGAAACTAGAAGCAATACCGGTTAACGAAGACTCCGAGAGAGGAAGATGACAAGTGATTCGACATGTAGAAGGGAGTTTTACGTACTTCGAGTACTCTATGTCAATGTTAGGATACAATACCCAATGAAGGATGTCAGTCAAGAGTTCACGAAAAACAGAGCCGACATCGAAGCCCGCTGTATACTGTACAGTACTTTACAGTGGTAGGCGAATTGAGTGTCGTTGAAGCTACAGTATAGTTAACTTTCTTGAGGGCTGCGGGGCAACTTGTGGCTTGTGTGACTTGTACAGAGAGGATATCATCCAGCGGAGAGCAAGCATTTGGTCGCCTTCTTCACGCATTCTGAGAGCTTTTATAAGGCTTCTCAAAGTGTTGTGGAATGTAAGAGTCTCAATAGATGGGACAGCCTCTTGCAGGTTCGTGTAACTTACCACATAAGATTGGAACACTATTCAAAAGAGAACAACGTGTCTCAAAGTATTGCTCAGAGCTCCTCTCATGCTTGATCACAAACATGATTCTGAATGCATAGGGCAAGTATAGATCTGGAAGATCCATTCTTGAAGCGAACAGAGTTCTTCCCACGGAGCACGTAGGTGAATCCTGTATTGCCGCACATTGTGAAAGTTTCCAAACCAACTTAGTGGTGTCAGATCCCACGTCAGTACTATGAAAAACATTCCAAGAACATTGTCGAGGGAGCCTTTGAGATCGGAGCTGAGGATCTGATGGTCAAATACTGGCCTTTAGATAGTGCAACTGGCTGAGAGCTGTAATCCAGGGTAGAGCGGCGTACAAAGCAAGTAGAGCCGAGATGGGACTTTCCAACAGGACTTTGTGCTTGCTTACGCCAGCTCGTCCCGGAAAGATGCATAATAATCTCCAGGGTGGAATATATGTCCAACGAGCGCCCAAAACAGTCGCATGCCTCGGAGTAAAGGCTCTTGTCAGGCGGCAGTCTCGAGCAAATAAACGATGGGAACCGAGCACCTGACGAAGAGCCGCTCGCGCAAGGGGGTAGTGGCTGACTACAATCAACGTAACTTATCAAGGTAAGTTATAGGTTCATCACACTATTTTTATTAGTACGGCGACCTGTAAATTTTAAAATTTGTTCAATTTTTCGGCACACCGGGTTTTTCGCCACGCAGGGACGGACGTTAAGTTACTAATTCTATAAAATAATTTCATCATAAAAGGTACGAGAGACATTGACTTCTGTCGGCCTTTGGGTTTGTCATCAGGAATGGATTCACATTAGGATGGAACCATGTGAAACGTTTAAAAAGAATCACTTTATCATCCATCTGTTCCTTTTTATTCATACCCATAAAAGGAGCAAGTTCGGAAACTTTTGGATTCGGTCTGAAGTGCTTGCATGTACCTATTGCGCTGCCTTGATAAGCCAGATATTCAAGTTGGCATATAGCTATACAGAAATTCCTATAGCTCTTAAGTTATTATTTTACTCCTCTCAGTATATCGCTTCATCACGTTCATGGACCGTCGTCCATTCGCAAATCGACGCTTCCAAAATGCGAAGGGTTGACGTTCGTTCTATCAGTACTGAGTGCTGCTCTTTCAATCACTTTGGATTTGTCGATAACCCGAAATACGTATCCCTGGGCCGACCAAAGCATGGGAACATATTCTCTTCCCTCTTCAAACCTGAAATTTTGCATGAAGCAACCATATTTCAGATTTCGTACTTTCAGGACTGAAGTGGTAATTATGAGTGCGTACCGCTTGCGCATCGGCACATTTTGCTGTATGGTAGGCCGACAGGGCTTGTCCCACGTTGGTGGTTCTTTTTTGAAATACCGATAGATTCTTTCCCCCCACGGCGGATGAGTCTTACCAACAAGGTACGGCTTCGTGGTCCAGGTTGTAGGGTTGTAAAGCCTCCTGCGTGAGGGATTCAAGCATGCCCACAATATGTAGTTGCTTTTCAGTGGAAAGGTAGTGAAAGAAGATGACCGCCCATTCCTTATTTCCCATAGGTAAACGGTCTTTGCATCAGCAGCAAGAACTTTGCCATCGTAGATGCCCACACTATGGATATATGATTCGCCTTCCGCCCTGTATCCGTGTATTTTACGACCGCTTCGATCGAACAATCCAATATCACCACACATGCTACCAACAATGATATAATTCTCATCTATAGAGATAGTTGAGACCGACTGAGGAGAAAATGATATGCTGTTGTGTTCTTTCCGTTGTAGCTCCAGTATGTGGATTTGGCCGTCTTCACTACCCAACACGAGAGCACCTGTGTGAAAGCCATGGCAGACTATGTCGTAGTTTGAGTAACTCGAAAGGTCGTATGTGTCAATTGGTTCTAGTTGAACATCCAACTGGTAGAATATCTTTCCGTCTGTAATAATGGTGATATCAACTCTAATATTTGTTAGTAAATATCAACAATTATTAGATTTCAAAGTTTCATGCCCATTAAATGAGCCGGACCTAATCTCGCTGTCGAATGCTGGCCCTGGTGTCCATTCTAGATGCGTCGGTTTAACGAGAGAAGAGATTGCAACACCCATCGTGATATGAAGCGTGTCCTCCTGAGCGGTACTGTTGAAGCATCGATTATGTTTGGCCCTCTGCGGTGAATTATCATAACTTGTTCGCTTAGTTCTTCACGGAGACAGCACTTGTTTTTGTCTTGCAACCTTGGTGAATATGCGCCAGCCAAAAATGGAGGCGGCGAATTCTGAGCTCAGCACATTCTAAGCTGAAGTAAATAAAGCTCGCTAGAGCTGGCCGGTGCGCCTGATCTTGCCTCGTCGTATTAGCTAGCAATCCAGCACTAAGAGCGTGCTCGCTTTGAGTACAGCCAGATACGGCATAAAGAAGTTGCACCTTTCTTATCAGTACACACACACACAATTTATTACGCCCGGCGGCTGAGCCGAGAGGGCAACTATCACTGATCTACTAATACATTTCCCAAGAATTGCCCTAGTCTCCTTCGAGCCCATACAGAGTTCATTTCTAGCCTATGTTTCCTCTTCTTTCCTATTTCATGCGGATTCTCGTGGGTTAGTAGTATTGTTAGTAGGCTAGCTTGAAGGCAATTCTCCAAGTGTTCAGCATCCTATCATCGGCAACTGAAGCGGTGCCTGCTGTCTGTGGCACGAGGTGATAGTGGGTGAAGTCGGGTGTAGTGGATTAGGTGTCCTGATTTATCTGCAGTTGGTTCGCATCAAGTCGACCTGTGGCTATTGCGAACCGTATCGTTGCTCGAACAGCGTTCATATTCGGAGCCCAGTTCTTGTCATCTGTTGGAGTCTTTCCGCCCAAGTAGAAAGAGATATTCCCTCTGCTTGTATCTGTGCATTGTAGCATCTCGGCACGATGCGCTGTCCACCTTCTGCACCGGAAGAGGAAGTGGTCTACTGTCTCACGCGCTTGTCCACATTCGCACTGATCTGTCGACGCAGCTTTGATTCGGTGGAGGTAGACGTTCAGTCTTGCCATGCCTGTCCTGAGTTGGGCGAGCACACTAGCTTCCTTCCATGACAGTCGGTCGTAGAGCTGTCGTGTATGTTTGCCAGGCAATGCTGTGTCAATTCTTTTAGAATATTTTCCAATGCTTTCCGGTAACCCTCTATTGGTGCTGTACTTAGCTCGCGCTATATTGAGAGTCGTCGATCGCATCCTGGGGAGCTGTGTCTGCGGGGTGGTACCCTGTCTTGTTGCTTCCTTTGCCTTCTCCTTGGCAAGCTTCATGAGTTCGTTTTCCTCACTTGATGGGAGCCATAAGATTGTTACCGTGTTTCCATCTCTTCTTAAGGCTCTTATTGCCCTATAGATACGGCTGATGTGCTCTTGTCCGGACTGTTGTCGAGGCTTCCTAAGTGTAAATACAGCCGCTTTGTTTCTTGTCATCAACGCAATTCGACGGAATCTGAGCTGTGTTAGTTTGCTCAGAGCATTAGCCATCGCTGCTAGCTCTCCGGAGTACGGGTTTTGTTCTTCTCTCCTACCCAGAGTAAAGGAGAAGGACGAGATCTCATCTCTTGGGTTACTGTGTGTCGACTGACGTAATTCAATCACGCCACCCACTCCGACTACTCCATTTCGTGCAGAACTGCTCACGGCGATACGTACCGCCCCATCCGTGCCTAGTTGTCTCGATGCTAATTCGTCGGTAATAGTTTGTACCCTTTTCTCCCACGGTGCCAACGTGTATGGATTGATGGTTTCCAGCTCCTCCATCGCTATGTCTTCAAGTGTCTCTGCCACTTGGTAAAGTGGTGAGCGATGTTGTTTTCTAAACTTTCGCATTCGGGATGTATTCCTTCGAAGTGGGTTGGTTTCGGGCAGCGCGTGAATATCTGTCCACAACTTGACTGCCCGTTTCCAGAAGCGGTCTTGTGCGCTGGCAATGTGGGCCTCTGCTTCCGCAATGCTTGTTGCCACCGTGACAAACGTCCCCACGATCGCCTGCGCTCCTATCCTTTGGACCCTGTTAATGGGTCCCATGAGTTTGTCTTTAAAGGCGTGCATCCAAACATTGGAGGCATAGTCTACAGCCGGAGCGACTGTTGAAGTGAACAACTGCCGTGCCGTTGATGGCGAGAGACCCCTGAGCCGCCTGAGTTCCATTACTGCCTCCAAGCCTTTGGAGGCTGCCCTCGCGATATGTTCCTTGTACTTGAGCTTGGCGTCCATAAGCACCCCAAGTATCTTGACGTGGTCCTTGGGTGGAACAGTTTGTCCCTTAATAGTAAAGTGTTCCGTGGCGCTCTTGTATGGTTTGCGGGTGAAGTGTATGATTGCTGTCTTGTCCGCTTCAAAGGTCGCACCGCTTCTTCTCTCCCAGTCGAGAGCATCATTGATGATGGCTTCGATGCCTTCTCGGTTGCTTTGCGCTGTGGGCCCTGTGACCCACGCAGTGAAATCATCCACGAAAGCTATCGCTCCCCCACGGCTGTCGATTCGTCTTTGTACCAGATCAGCATTGAAGAAGAGGAACAAGATCGGAGACAGGGGAGAGCCTTGAGGCAGGCCAGCCTGTGGTAGGCTTCGGACCTCGGAAGACTGCCCATTGATTTGGATCGTCGCGGTGCGTTCCGAGCAGAATGCCTCAATCCAGCGAAGCAGCTTCTCTGGTATGCCTCTCGCCTTCATTCTCTGCAGCAATCTCTCTTTGCATACTCCATTGTAAGCCCCCTTGACATCGAAACTGACCAGGCTGACGATTCGTCGGCCCCGCCAGGCGGTATAGATCTGCTCTTGTAGAAGTACAAGTGCTTGCTCGGCCGATCGTTGTTTACGAGCTCCAAAGTGGTTGGTGGGGAGAAGGCCGTATGTCTCTACCGCGTGCGAGATCCTCTCCGCGACTACCGATTCCAGTACTTTCCCAAGAGTTGCCAAGAGTGAGATCGGTCTCCAGGCTTTTGCGACTGTGTAGTCCTCCTTGCCAGGCTTTTTAAGTGGTATGATCTTAGCGTGACGCCACTGGGAGGGCAGCGTTCCCTCTTCCAGAGACTCTCGAAATAGTGCCAGAACACGGTGTTTGACCACTGGCCAGATCTCTTTCCAGACTACCGCGGGTAGGCCATCATCCCCAGGTGCCTTCCATGATTTCGCGGCAAACAACTGTCTTTCCACTTCCTCCATTGTGATGGCAGGCATTGCTATAGGCGCTCTTTGTGGCCTGGGTCCTTCATCGTCAATGTTGCTTGGTAAGGGAGGGAAAAACTTGGAGAGGAGTTCTTCCGCCTGCCCCTTATGGTCGACCGTGACTGTTCCGTCCGTTCTCACGAGCTGTGGTACTTTCCCAAATGCCGCGTCGTCGCCAGACTTCAGGTATTTGGCGGCCTTCCAGATGTTGTCATTGTCCGCTAGAAATTCGTTCCAATGCTTTTTCTTTTGTTGTCGAATGGCGATATGGTATTGCTTGGATGCCCCTTTCGCCATATCTTCGAGCTCTGGTCTGGTTCGTCCCGCACGCCTCTCGGATCGGGCGCGGTTTCTCCAGTATGTGTATATACGACGTAGCTGTGTCAGGTCGGTCGTCCACCATCTCTTTGCGTAGGGCGACGGCCGGGCCTTGGGTGTTAGGGCGTGGACCGCTTCTAGGACAGCCGCCATCAATCTGTCCGTTTTCTGCTGTACGGTGCCATCCGTTGGGGTGGTGCCCAGCGTTCTCGCAATCCTGGCATTTATTTCCTTCCAGGGCGCGTTTTTGAGCAGAAGTCGCTCCTGCTGCTTTGGTACCGGGACCGAGATGTCAAAGACCGTCTCAATCGCTCGATGATCTGAACCGTGTTCCGTCTTGTGTATCGTACATTTGAGCGTTGTGTCCGCCAGTTCTTCCGACGCCAGAACCAGGTCAATGGTCGTCTCGTAGTCTCCGCCGTGCCACGTTTTCGTGCCTCGTGGAAGCAGGCTGCTGAGTGCGAGCTCCGTCATGAAATCGATAATTGGGTCTGCTTCGCCCTGCCTCTCCAAGGCTACGTCTTCCCCTCCCCATAGTTGATCATGTCGGTTAAAATCCCCAGCAATTACTACGTCTACCACCGTGCCGGCGTTTTGCCTCACATCGTGAATCACCTTGCGCAGGCTGTTGCATGAATCTCGTAACGCCTGAGGGTCTCCTCCGGGTACGTAGACTGACACAACCAGGACCTGACGCTCGCGGAGCCGTATAACCGCTGCTGTCATGTCCGGGGACTCTATCCGTACCTGCTCCGCCTCTACCTCTTTATTTACCCAGAGCATGCTCCGGATTGGCCATCTCCCTTCTCTCCAAGACGAGGGGACCATCTTGGTCCATTTAGAATGCTGCATCGGGGTTGTCAGGAGCCGGCCCTGGATTCTCCGCGCATGAGGTTCTTGAACTGCCAATACTGTCACACCTTGTACCTCTTCATCGTTCATCAGACTGTCATGTACTTCGGGTTGTTTTCTCACGTTTAGCTGAATCATGCGGAACGTTCTACTCATGTCGAGGGGGGGTAAAGCTTCCGGCAGTTTCTACTAAACGATTCATGAGGGCCTCCACAGGGAACACACCTCAAGACTGCCTCGTTGCAGTTGCTGTGGTGGTGGGCTTCCTTGGCGCATCTCGCACATCTCTGACCTTTCTTGCATTGGAATGCCTTATGGCCAATCTCTTGGCAGTTGTAACATTGTTCCGGTCGTGGTCGGCGTTCGAAAATACTGGTCGTGCCAGACTCTCCTCCGGCGTGGAAGAAGCCCTCTGCGATGAATCTCCTTGCGTCATTACTTTTGGTCAGATATACCACCATTGATCCATAGGCCTTGGGAACGTCCTTCTTGCTCAGCCACGAGATCTTGGCGACTGTTGTTTCATTCTCTTCGCTCAAGGCCTCCGCCGCTCCTGCTCTGATTTCGTTATTCTCATCCAGCACCGCTGTTCGCCTGACGTTATCAACCTTGATCGGATAGAGCTCGTCGCGCAGCACCCGGACGCCAGCTCCAATCTTCGTTTCTGCAACTCTCTTAACCAGCTTGTGTTCGGCTTCATTTCGGCAGGCGATTTTAATCCAGTTTGTATTCTTCGGGTCAACGGTCACTGCGCGGCATCGCCAATTTCTATGTTCGTCCATCGTTCGGATCTCCTTCTCGACTGCCGCTCTAACCATGGCTGCCGACATCCTATCCCCTTCTCCTCCCGCTCTCGAGATGTCAACCTTACAGTGAGGCGTGTCGATGGAGTTAGCTGGTGTGGTGTTGAGGGGTGAAGCGGTTGACATGATCGTTGGGGGGCTGACTGGCGGTGTACGGGCAGCGTTCGCATATGAAGGGGTTCCACGGCGTACCTCCTCCTTGAGTTCTCGAATCTCTGCTTGTAGCGCTGCATTTTGGGTTTTTAGATGCTCTTGGCTTGCTTTGAATTCCGCTTGTTCTTTTCGGAGGGTCTCTATGACCTGGCCTTGTTGGAGGATGATCTCTTTCAAGTTTGCGACGAGCCACGCGATTTCGTCGAGGTTTGTTCCTCTTCCTTCCCCTCCGCCCGAGAATTCGAAGCTGGGGGTTTCATTGGCTCCGGTGAATGTTACAATGTCGTTCTTTCGTCTTTTGTATCCTCTCGTGATCCTCCTGGACTCTGATGACGGTGGTGAGTTGTGCTGTGGTGTCAACGACGCGGTCCACTGAGAACTGCTGGGCGGCCCATCGGGCGACCCATCGGGCTCTCCGTTGGCCGGAATGGCCATTGATCTAGTCGTGCTACGCAGGGTTCGAAATCGTCTTTTCACTCCGATCAGTCTCGTTAGAAGAAGGTTATCCGAAAACGCTCTCATGAAATCTTATCAGTACAGTCGTTTGCAAAATCGGCTTCGCGTCGTTTCAATGAGAATGATTGTGAGCACAGACCACTTAGGCCACTTTTGGTTGACTTCGGAATGGCCCGCCTCGGCAAACGGTTGCTGAATGGCAGGCATCTGGCCAATAACTTATACTATGAAATGGCCATACGAGCTTAGCTCAGCCCTTATGTACAGTAGCTTGCAAATTCGGCTTCGCGTCGTTTCGCTTAAAAAAATGTGAGCACAGGCCACACCCTCGGCCATTTCTGGCGCTGACAACGTTGCGTCATCACAGCCTCGTGGCCATTCTCATGGGAACCCCGCCCAAAGTCTTGTCGTCGACCTTACATTCTCCGTCAAAGCTCTAAACGCTCCACAGTCTTATCAGTCTACAGTATTTGCTGATGCCCTTCAAAGCAATATTCAAGTTTGCCAAGCGGGACATTCTCTCTTCAAAGACTTTTTGCTCAAATCTCTAACGCACTTCCCGTTTCATTTGTAGAATATATACGGCCATACTGCCAAGAAGTAAACACAGAACGAAGTGATACCTATAGCGTCAAGCCAACATGAGCGACAACAATGCCATCGTGGAAAGCGCGCCAGGTGCCGGAAGAGCTTGGAGGGCTGCCCGCGAACAAGCCTCGGCCATTCATGCAGTCCCTCAGTACGAAGCATTGACTGTCGGACTAGAGAATGGATGGGACTGCCACCTAGAGCCATATCAATATCAATCGCTTAATGAACCTGGCGAGATCCGACTTCTCCGAATTTTCCCTTGGACGGAACGCTTGCAGACGATGGATGGACTCAGTATGCCTCGATGTGAGCTCATCCACGTCAATTTGAACTCATCACCTGAATATGGGGCTATCTCTTATGCATGGGGGAGTCTACTCGAGCATAGCCCAGTTCTTCTTGATGGGCAGCGTTTTCTCTGCGTTACCAACTCTTTGTTTGAGACAATATGCTGGGCGAGTAAGGGTGCGGAGGAGCCTCTGGACTTCTGGGCAGATCAAATCTGTATCAATCAACATGACCTCGTCGAACGAAGTAAAGAAGTGAAGCTGATGGGCGAAATCTACAAACAAGCCTCTCTGGCTTTCGTGTGGCTTGGAGCAAGTAACGAAACCGACGAACTCGCCTTCAACCTGATCCAGAGATTATCACTTGATGATCTTCCATTAGTCAAGGCGTTTGACCTGTGTCATGGAAAGGACGTTGACGGGCTTCGAAGCATTCTCCAGCCCAACGGCATTGATTGCAATGACATCGAACCTGGTTGGATTGCGATCAAGGATCTTTCTATGCGACCCTGGTTCACACGCCTCTGGACTTTCCAAGAGTTCGTGGTCTCGAAAGATGTTACTTTCGTGTGCGGCAGGCACCACAGTTCCTCTGCGGAATTACTTCGAGCATTTTATGCTACCCAAGTTCTACTCAATCAGTCAACTAGCGGCATGTTGAACGCTGAGCTGCTCTACATACACAGAAGCAGATATCTGACAGGTCGCTTCGCGAGCTTACTTGAGCTGCTCTTGGAAATCTGGGAGAGTGACTACAAGTGCAGAGATCAGCGCGATCGGATATATTCTTTGCTGGCCGTTATTGAGCCTGGCACATCCTGTAACATCAATGTCGACTATAGCTCCTCTGTGGCGAAAGCGTTTCTAGAGGTTGCAAGAGAGATAATCAAGAATACTGGAAGTCTAAAAGTCCTCACTCTAAGACGTTCTGGCGAGTTGGAAGACCTTCCGTCATGGGCCCATGATTGGAGTTTCAGACGGTCTAAGCAGATGGCTATTGATGACGCCCATATGGGGTTTTCAAGTTCCAAGGGCTTGCAGCATATCTACGAACAGTCAGAAGAACATGTTCTAATCGTCAAAGGCAAAACTATATCAAGGATTGCTAAAGTTGCGTCGCACAAATTCTCGGAATATTGGGATGAATATCATAATGGTGACTTTGAATCTTTCCTCGGATCCGGAACTCTGATATCTCAAGTACTCGAGGCGCTTGAGAGTCGTCCGGGCCTTGGTGGCTTGCGTGAAGAAAGAACAAGAGGGCATTGGAATTGGCTTTTGGCGACGACTTTCACGGCTGGGCGCATTGATGAGGGGAATGAGTCTGACTTCAATATTGACGGCACTGAAGATCGACTTAACATCGCTACTAATATAGCGAGGCGCGGAAGTTTATTCGTGCGGTCACTGCAGAAATGCATGGGAAGGAAAGTTGCGATACTGGACACTCATGCCTACCCGTTAGGCCTCGTCCCCGACTTTGCCCGTGCAGGTGACCTTGTCTCTATAATGAGCGGCTCGGAAACTCCGTTAGTACTACGGACACATGGAGAGTGTTTTGAAGTCATTGGAGAATGCTATGTGAATGGAATCATGTATGGAGAAGCTGTGGGCTGGACTCAAGAAGGAGGTGAAACGTTCATAATTAAATGATAACATTATGAGTTTGGTTTCAATTCAATGACTGTTATTTTCCACTTTGAGATGGAATGCTGATTATGGTAACGGTGTTTGGTGGAGCTAGCTTACAAGATACACCACGGTAACTTACGGGCAGAAGAAAATCAAAGGACTGTAGTACAGCCATCAGTGTTTTCGCAGTGTGGGTAAGTCAAAAATGTAGAAGTGGCTGAGGCGAAAGCCGATCTTGTTACTGTATTTATGTCTGTATTCACTTTTCTGTAACCCACAGGCAATTAAATCATGTTGTCAGTGCCCAAAATGGCCGAGGTGGCCCGTTTATTCAGCGTAACTTATTCAACGAAATCGGTTTTGTAGGTGACTTATACTGTATGAGATGCGCACGTTCAAAGAAGAATTATTCGGTCCCCAGCTGTCAAGCGGCAAACGGAAGCGGCCCTTCTGACATCAGCCAAAAGTGGCTCAGATGGTCTGTGCTCGCATTATTTATAAGCGAGACAGCGCGAAGCCGATTCTGCAAGCTACTGTATCTAAGCGTGCTACCCAGCCTACAATGTCTGACCATTGAAAACATGGGTGCTCGCCTGCGGCTCACACGAAGCCTTCGAAATTGGTTAGAATATTAGAATTGGAATTACGTTGAAAGCCGTCAGAATGACGGTCGGCAAAGTGCAAAGTTTCAGGCGTGGCGCACAGACACCCTAGACTGACCAAGCAAGCACGTGAATAGTACCCAAACAGCAAAGTGAGATTTACTGGATAGTAGAAGAAACAATTGGCATATGTATACATGTTAGAGGAAAGCGCCTATTTCTATAGTATACGTCTCCGTTTAGTAACTGGGCTGCTATTCAGGCTCGAAGAGCCAGAGACACTAGCTTGTAACCTCCACAGCTTCAACAGGCGAAACGTGGGTCCGGAAACAGTCTTCCCAGACTTATCTGTGAAGACGTAAGTGCCAAACCAAGTTTGAACGGCGACCTTATCACCCGCGGTAAAACGAGAGGCATCTACGCCGTTGCCGTCTTGGTCGTCGTCCGTGGTTGTCCCGTCGAAGGCAGCGGGAAAGGGGTCTCCAGGGGTGAAAGAAGGTGAGGTGATGTCCGCCTCAGCTACTTTAACACGCAAGGGATTGGTGACTGTGATGTTTCTATCCCGCCGACGAACTAAGACCTTCAGGATCTCTAGCGCTCTCTCCTCCACCTGTAATTGTAAGGAAAACTCAGGCTTGTTCTTATTGAAATTGTTTTGGGCACTCTTGAGCGCAGTGAACTGCCCGAGCTGGCCTAGGAGGATAATACCCAAGGGTCCACGTTCTTCATCATGGTATAAGTCGTCTGGGTCATTATGAGCTAGCCACTTTGTTGCAGTTCCATTGAAGGCATCCCACGAAAGCTTCGGATCGAGACGCTCGAGATTCCCAACATATACCCATTGGCCCCGAAAGTATGGAAGGTTCGGGACGCCGCCAAAGTTCAAGGTTGGAGGGGGGGTCACCGGTCTCTTACTCGGAGACGCATATGATGAGGGGGTTTGTAGATCGATGGAACTCGATTTGGGAGGACTAGCGTATATGCTATTTGAGAAAGGCGGCGTAGAATTACGCTGTACCTCAGAAATTAACGTAAAGGAAAACCTGGAAAGGTAGAGAACTTACAGACAACTGGTCTATAGTATCAACCGTGTCATCGTCATCATCAACGGCTTCGGCAATGGGGGAACCAGGAGTTTTACGAGTACCAACCATCGTTATGTTAAGGATATGTTAACACGCAATAATGAAAAGAGTAGGAGGAATAGAAATAGGATACACGAACAGCGAAGGGAAGCAAGCTGGAAGTGGGGAAATAAGAGGCGACGAAGCAGATATTGACATTAAGAAAAGGCAATATACGAAATAGTAAGAGACGGTACAACGGTAGACGGCTGTAACACTGAGTGTTAGAAAACCCTCGCAACGATTGCTTTAAACGTAGAGAAAAGCGACGAATCAAAACCCTATCAGGAAAGTTCTAATCACGAGGCAGATATGATACGTAGCATGAAGCGAGGAGTAAAACTCAATGTTAAGAGAATCGTCTTGTATGGCGATATCAAGAATCAGGTGAGCTCTCCCACAGACTAATTGTCTGTTGCTCTAAAGCCTCAAGTCGGGAGAGTTCAATCTTGAGATCCGGGTGAGGGCGAAATGAAACGTCTTCAAGCGTAATCGGTTCTCGCAACCAGACCCCGGATAGAGTCTTGACCCTGCCAAGCTGGACATTGATCGAGGTCCACTTGCCATGCTGGTCGACGCCACGCTGCTTACCAAAGAGAAGATCTAGAATGAGGGTGGTGAACGTACTACCTTGGCTCTTATAATCGGTGAAGGCAAATCCAAGTGTCAACGGAACCTGATGTCGGTAAAAGAACAGACCTGGCATACTAGGGATCTGACCTCTCATCTGTATCAGGAAGACGGGAACCAGACCGTCAGGAACATTAGAAAACGATAGGTTGTGGTCATGTGCAGGTCGAATAAGGACGCAGAGCAGAGGAACCGTACACAGAACAAACAGGTCGTCAAGTTCCATCCATGAAGCTGTCAATGTAGTTAGCACGTGAAGCCCACAAGAATAAGCTCCGTCTGTATACCTTGCACGCTAGCATCTAAGACGACTTCCTCGGCGGTGCCTCTCATGCCATTAACCAGGCCAGCATACGTGTTTGTGTTCTGTTGGAGCATAATAGGCATACCTTTTGTAAAGGCAAAGAAACCCGGACCTTTCAGGTAGCCTTCCTCACCGACCTGGTAGATCGTCCGGAGCACGGCAAGATAGTCCAGATTTGTCCCGGTAGGTGCGTCGTGCCTGGCGGGAAAGAGGTAGATCTTCTGTCCTCGTGCTTTGGCAAATGCTCGGAGATGTACAAGGTTAGCTTGCTCCCGGGCGCGATTGAGTCGTATAATGGCCCTCTCAGGCGGAGTCTCACCATTGGCGATCCTGTTCTCGGTAGTACACGAATTGAGAGTAGCAACATCGTCCGCTGTCAGAGTAGCAGACCGCGCTCTCTGCAGGAGATCCTGGAATACCAGATCTTCTGCCTGACGCATCTGCTCTGTGAGGAATACCACGTGAGTAAAACGACCCCAGATAGATCTCCCCGACTGCAAAACCGCAATATCGTTGATAGTCTGGCTCCATATAGGATGACCACGGACTGGCCTAAACTGGTTGAAGTCCCCTAGAAGTATGACGATCGGCAGCCCACCAAAAACCGTGTCGGACGCTCGATTCAGATCCCAAATAGCATTACACCGTTCGCTGATCTGGACCAGGTCCTCGAGGCTAACCATACTAATCTCGTCGAGGATGAAGATCTTCTTATGAGAGAGTCTTGACCTCGTTGCTTGACGTACGGGCTGGCTTGCATTCTTGCCATACCCGAGGGCAGAATGGTAAGTAGCGCCGCCGATATTCGCAGCAGCCGCACCGGTTGAAGCAGTGAGTAGAACATCGTCATGCTTCTGGATTATCGAGAGGCCGAACATAAGAGCCTTGATGAGGTGGGTCTTGCCAACTCCACCAATACCGCCAAGGTAGAGTAAGAACTGATCACGAACAGACCTGATCTGAACAGGGTGTAGGACGCGGAGGACTAGAGCCCTGATAATTACCCGCTGCTTCTGGTTCAACGGGTACTGGCTGGTGATCATGTCCAGCAGATTGCCGACAGACGGGTCGGCTTGAAATGAAGCCTGCAGATATTGCAAAGACGCCATAGACTGCGTGCTATAGCCAAGAACTGGAACGAGAGCCGCTTCCGGCCCCCCCGCATCGAGCCGAGAAGACATGTTGGCAGCGTCGTCATCGCCGTCGAGATCTGACCGGTCTTGGTCTTTAAAGGCTTTTAACTCTCTGGACCAAGTCTTGACTAGAGCGGCAGGGGTGAAATGAGCACCAAGCAGCTGAGGGTTGCGAGAAAATCGTAACGTAGAGAGGCCGTCAGTGGTAACGCCAGGGAAAGCCAAAGCAGCGTGGAGCAGATTGCTCTCCGTCGGTCGAAGCGTAGCAAAGTCTATATCCGCATTGGCCTCCTCGTCCTCATTGTAGACCTCATGGTCTACACCTTCAAGATAGTCATCAAACTCTATGCCACGCTCCTTCCTATCTTGATCAGCAGCTTCCTTGCTTCGCCGGAGGAGCACGACGTTCTCCGATAGCTGGACTAGGTAAGGTGGGAGAAACGAGAGGACGAGGTTCCATAGCCACGTATTTTTATATGGTGCAGCACGTAGGGATTCGAGATGGCCGCTCCGCAGAACCTGAAGCCCATTCCACGGATAGAATAGACCGAGGAGAACCTCGTGTATCTCGTCTTGAGTCTTTAGTGTAGTGTCGAGAATGTCAGTGTCCTTTTCTGACATGGAAGTAAAACTGCCACATAAGGAAGGTGTCTTTAACGACTTTAGGGAGCTGACAGAAACCTGGATATGAGTCGCATGTAACGGGTGAGAATGATCAAAAGGAAAAAGGAACGCTCGGTTGTTCGCGCCTTTGAACGTCTGTACAAAGATCTGAGACGCATATTCGTAGAAACATAAATGAGCAAGCCTGTCGCCCCGGTGCTCGTAGTTCTCATAAATTGACGTGCGGCGGGTACGGCCGTCGAAGTTAACGTACTGATTCGCGGATTCTGCCACTCCCTCATCACTAGGCTCGTCGAGTAAGCTGTTCAAAACCCTGCGGATGTGTGTCTTGACCCAATAAAAATTGATCGTGACAGACTTGTCGCTTTTTGGAATATACGCAGACGGCTGTCCAAGGAGGAAGTGAGCCACGGCTGGAGCGCCGACCTCCACGTCTCTTGTGAAGCGATTGTATGCCTTCAAAGCGAACTTGGACATATCAAGAGGTTCTGGTACTAGTAAGCCACTGTCCTCAGCGGCGGCTGCTTCAGCCGTCTCTTGGGCCTTCTTTAACACAGCCGCAGCCAATACAAGCTGACCCCGATCAACCTGAGCTTTGGTCGCATAGTTTGTCATATAGTAGATGGCGGATAGGACCTTGGGAGACGACGCGGTGAAGTTAACGTCGTGGTTGCATCTTATTGCAGATGCAATGACAGGGTTATACTTGTTCACGAATTGGTGATTCCTCTCCATCCGGATGTAGCCCTCTTCCGTAACCATAGATTCTGGAACGAGCGGTCTTGGAAATAGAAATCTACATATTTGCAAGAGTAACTGCCAGGGAATTTTGGAACGCTGTGAAACCTCATCAGTGTCTGTTGCCATCCCTTCACTCTGGACAATCGGAACGGGATTGGCCCTCGTACTTGACTTTGGAACCTTCTTCTGGTGTTTGGTACAGGTCTTGCTATGAGTATGCATTTGGACCCGAGCTGCTACGTTGTTCGAGTCGATCTCGAGAGCGTCTTGGAACTCAGCCAAAGTCATATCTTCCGGCATAGGAAAACAAGACGAGCCGGGAGTCTCCGATTGGAATTGCTGACCAAGAGTAAGATCCACGGTCTCTCTGACTATCGAGCGGATATAGGTAAGGACCCGGTCCTTGAACTCAGCGTCCGACTTTAGTCTCTGATGAAAATTCGCTGCGCCGATGTTGCCGGCGAGCCAGGCAAATCCGTGAAGGTGTAGCATCATCCGCGTTGTCGACTCGACTATCCCAAAATGAGAACTCACTGTGCCGAAGATCCCAGGCTCTTTAGAGAGCGTCTTGAAGAAGCAGGCGAAGAAGGAGGTGATGACGACGTGGAAGAACTGAGCGACAAGACTCGGATTCTTAATCGTTAGCTGTAAGAGTTTAGACTTGATACCCGGCTCATCAAGCGAGATCTCTTCACCAGCAAGTCTGACCACGAAGATGTTACCAATGTCCTTTGGGTTTAGTGTGAACCAGATAAGTGGGAGCCCAAGGCGGGCGATCTTCCCAAATATCAGGTTCCTAAACCTCATTTTCTCGCCAAACGACTCTGGGTTGAACGACGAGATGATCCTCATATTGGTAATCAGACTGTGGACGGCAGGGTTTGAGATCTTCTTCCGGTCGGTAAATTCCTGTGCTGCACGTTGGAGGTCATCAGCAGAGAGCTTGGCAAGTTCTTGAGTAGCCTTGGCCCAATAGCCGTTCTTGACCTGGACGTGATTCCCAAAAGAAGCTTGCCGTATCAGGATCAAATCGTACATGTAAAACATAAAGGTATGGTGTTGAGAGAAGCTACAAATGTTAGAACGATATTTTAGCAGGCAGGGGAATACTCACAGTAAGGAATGGTGCAACATAGTGTATCTTGCAAAAGCTTTAAGAGATACCTCCTCTGGACGGCCTCCATTCGTATCACCCAGATGTCCGCCTATGCCAAACGGAAACAGGGTAGGGAACGCCGCTGTGAAATAGTCTGGATCCGCAAAGGCACTCATTGGCGGTAGGTTCTGTGTTGTCTTATACGATATATGTGGCAGGCGAGAGTTATTGTTTGGTGTGCCCTCCTCATCATCCTGGACATCAACAGCATCTTCCCTTGGGCCTGGACGGTCAGAATATTGCTCTTGGAGGATGGCCTGTAGGCTGGCCAAAGTGGCCGGGGTGGAGTGGAGATCCTGACCATGAAGGTCGGAGAAGAACGATCGGCTGAGGATACTACCAGGCTCGGCGTCCTCTACCTCTGCATCTAGCTCGTTCTCAAAAAGCCCATCTCGTAGGGATGTAGCATAGCCTTCCCGCTCGTCTTCCACCTGGGTATCTATCGAGCCTGGCTCAGGACCTAACGTAATAAAGGCGTCTCTGATCTCCTGAGGAATGTGATGATCCGGCCAAGAGTCCAAAACAGAGTAGTCGACGACCACTGACTTGTAGCCGGGATTATTGGCACACAGCCATAGCAAGGCATTCACGACTTTCGCTTTATCAACAGAACAAAACCGCGCAAGGTTCTCTTCCGATGGCGGTGTTCCGCGATCCCAGCTGACCGTAATCGTCGTATGGTCTCGCAACCTTGCAGCGGGCAAGATCTTCAGAAGCTCACTCGGATCCTGCCTGACGGCGACAGAATGACCGCGACTTCCCCGGTAACTGATTCCACTCTTAGCACCTGAGGTCAGTTTCAAGAAGATGCCGACAACATGAGCCCGTGCTATGAAAGCTTCCTCGACAGTATTGAGATTCTTCAGTACATCTGGATAGTCTTGACAAAACAGGCAGTTGACAAAGTTCCCAGCCGAAAGTGGAGGAATAGCCCGTTTGGCAATCGCCGAGCTACAGGTCGCACATAGGCTAACTGTATCGTCTTTGACGGCGCAACAGTCGGGGGCCGTCCCCGTCCTCTGGAGGAAGTATTGTAGGTCGTCGTCTCGGAGACTTGTACTGGTCATCTCGTCCTCCTCGAACAACCCTCCACAGAGTCCACATGGTAGACGCCTGGAGGCATCCGAGATTGCCCTCTGGTAATCCCTCATACCCCTCATCTGGATTTCGGAGGTGATCTCCTCTGGAAAATCGGCTGAAGCTTGCTTCATATACTGGTACTCCTGATCCAGGAAAGATGGAAGGACACCATCGAAGGCAGCGATATGCCCTTCTGTTCTCTGCTGGGGCTTTTGCGCTTGGAGGGCAACTTTGTGACGTTGGAGAGCTTGGGCACTAGCATCATCTCGGTAAGCCCTCTCCCGGCGACGATGATCATCTTCTAAGCCCTGTAAAGCGCGTCTCTTATCGTCTTTGGCGATCCTCTCGACATCCCGATTACGTGCCTCTGCACACAAAGCTGCATCTTGAAGTTGTACATCTTGCCGCCTCCTGGTTTCTATATCAGCCTTGTGCCGTAACAGAGATCCCATTGCAGAGTCATCTCGGACCTGCTTAACTCTACGACGCGCCTTGTCTTGTTGGAGGCGTAACTCCCGTCTCCGCTCAGCGTCTTCAAGCTTCGCCAATCTATAGCTTTCAAGGAGCTGATCGTCCTTGACTCGCTGCTCTTGCCATTCTCGCTGCCTCGCCAACTTTCTACTTTCCCGAAGCTGATCGTCCTTGACTCGCTGCTCTTGCCATGCTCGCTGCCTCGCGAACTGTCTACTTTCTCGAAGCTGATCGTCTTTGACTCGCTGCTCTTGCCATTCTCGCTGCCTCGCCAACTCTCTACTTTCTCGAAGCTGATCGTCTTTGACCCGCGGCTCCTGCCCGACTCGCAGTGTTTCCTGCGCCGTGGTGTTAAAATCTAGAACTCCTTCCCTAGCGTGCAACGTTTTGATAGGTTCTCCCCGCGGCCGTTCTCCAGAGAGAAATTGCTCAGACCTCTTCCTCCGTAACTCGTCATCATAAAACCGCCTGAACCTCTCCTGGTCTGCATCACAAATCTGCTTAGCCCTCTTCTGTACTTCTATCGCAATATCGTGCGCGCCAACTACGCCGGTATCACCGAGACTCAGACCATCTCCTAACGTAGAAGTCTGAGATGTTGAGGAAGTAAGCATAAATTTAGGAGGAGATGACATAATGGAAGAAGAACTGTACCTCCTTAAAAGTAAAGTGTAGGCCATAGATAGAAAGAGAAATGTGGGCCGTAGATAAAGAGAAGAAGGCCCACGCTAGGACTGGATGCCTAAACGTAGCTGTTACAAAGAATGAAGCAACTCCACCCCCCGGTTTAATAAAAAGTTAAAAGAAAGCAGCACATGAAACAGCGAGACGTCGTCGAAAAGAGGCAATGCAAGCGACAAGGCAAAGCCACGGCTTACCAAAGCTATTAGTAACCAAGCACGGATTATTATTTCTTCCTAGCGCCCGAAAATCGGAAAAACGAAACGCCGAAGGCCCTGCGCTCTCTCTCTCTTCGAAGAACCTTCTCTCTGAGCTTATCAGCTCATTTCGAAGGCATTTTCACACGGACGGATGTACCAAGGCTACCGTTAATCTGGATTGGCTTTCAAGGATCCCGGACACAATAACACGATGGGACACAGAACAGGCAAAGGAGACGTACTCTAGGATAGCGATAGCTAAAAAGCAGAGGAGGGCATTATCATGGGAGGACGTAGTAAGTACTTGACTGAAAACCATATATTATCTAATCATAGCGTAGACACAGAAAACCGGTATAACGGTATATAAGGTTAGGTGATGTGGTAATGAAGCACAGATGAGGCAAAGGAACAGGTTAGTGAGGGTAGTTCGATTGGATGCTTTCCAGGTACTGATATAAGGAGAGGAAGGCTTGTTGGTTCTGAGTGAGCGTGTCGACTTGTTGATATCAACGGCCTGGGTGTCAGGAGGAGAAATTTGAAGCTAATTTGCTTAAATGAGAGCATTCCCTTGCACATCTTAAAAGTCCTTATCCGAGCTTCAGATCCATATTTTTTGGTCCGAGACCCTTTTAAGCTTTGTGGATGCCGTGGCGCGCAGGCAATTGCAGGGCCACCACGCGGTTCGGTACTTCTGATCGACAGAACTAACGATTCTCGGCTAGATGGAGAAACCCCCGCACCTCCCCCAGAGCTTTGGTAATTCGCCGATTTCGCCGTAGTTTCGCCATAGCTTACTTAATAAATGTCAGCCTAAGACATAAGGTTGGAAACTGACAATGGATGGATGATCGAGGGGTTTCCGGGTCCAGATTTCTTTTCTATCATTCAATTCCCAGATCTCTCTAGCTTCCCTCTCAGCAACAAGAATACGTTATTGTCAATCGAGGTTGACTTCGCCGGTGAGCCTGAGCGACTGGGCCGGTCTTGCGCGCTTCCAGTCATGTACGACAATGTCATTGCTGCGAGGCTGCCGCTCAGCTGAGTGCGCCAGCCTCAACACGACGACTTCTCCAACCTCACTCCGCATCTATGCTATTTCGACGGCTCATCAGCTACCGAGAACCCTTCCTTCTGCGATCCTCGAATCTAGTCGAATAATGCGTCTGCTACAGTTCAACAGCGATGGCGATTTTAGCCTGACTGAGTTCTTTGAAGACGATATCCCCGAGTATGCTATACTTTCACACAGATGGGGAGCGGAGGAGGTCACTTTCAAGGATCTGACAGACGGCACGAGCAAAGGCAAGACTGGCTACTGCAAGATACAGTTCTGCGGAGAACAGGCGAAGCGTGATGGCCTGCAATTCTTTTGGGTGGACACCTGCTGTATCGATAAATCCAATGCTGTCGAGCTTCAGGAAGCTATCAACTCGATGTTTCGCTGGTACCGGGATGCGACCAAGTGCTACGTTTATCTGCCAGATGTTTCGAGGCCTCGAACCGATTCGGCCGACGGGTCTAATAAAGCCTGGGAATCGATATTTCGGAAAAGCGAATGGTTCACACGAGGCTGGACGCTGCAAGAGCTTATTGCGCCGGCATCAGTCGAATTTTATTCGAAGGAGGCGATTTTACTGGGCGATAAGGTATCCTTGGAGCAAATTATCTGCCAGATAACGGGTATTCCTATCAAAGCTTTTCAAGGAAGCCCTCTGTCTGATTTCAGCATCGCGGAACGAATGGCATGGGCAAAAATTCGTCAAACCACACGTGAAGAGGATAGTGTCTACTCGTTGCTTGGTATTTTCGGCGTGCATATGCCACTGATCTACGGCGAAAGAAGAGAGTATAGTCTCAGGCGTCTCTATGAGGAGATCAACAGATTACCGAATGGTACGTTTAAACTGATATGGTCCTTAAGCCTGAGGTAATATTGAACGGTAAACAATGACTTACAATTCGCCAAGCTACCGAGCAGCGCCTCATTTCACCGACTTATAGTTTTGATTGCACCCAATGCAACCAATCCTTTGGCAGCCAAAGTGCCCTTACGCAGCATCTTCTCAAGTCATCATCTCATAGCTTAGATTGCGATAAGTGCAACCGGTCATTTGGCAGCCAGAGTGCGCTTGAACAACATCGTAGCTCATCAGCCCATGGCTTGGTGTGTAATAAATGCAACCGACCTTTTCGCAGCCGAAGTGCGCTTGAACAGCATCTCAGCTCGCCAGCTCATAGCTTAGATTACGATAAGTACAACCGGTCATTTGGCAGCCAGAGTGCGCTTGAACAGCATCGTAACTCATTAGCCTATGGCTTGGTGTGTAATAAATGCAACCGATCTTTTCGCAGCCAGAGTGCGCTTGAGCAGCATCTCAGCTCGCCAGCTCATAGCTTAGATTACGACAAGTGCAACCGGTCTTTTGGCAGCCAGAGTGCGCTTGAGCAGCATCTCAGCTCGCCAGCTCATAGCTTGGATCGCGACAAGTGCGACCGGTCTGTTCGCAGCCAGAGCGCCCTGATGCAGCATCAGAAGATTACGCTGCTTGAGACCAACCCGGACCAGCTTGCGTCACAACACACCCGTGCAATGGTGTACCGGGCGAATGGGCAGGCCAAAGAGGCTGTAGAGCTGCATGAAGTTGTCGCTGAGGTAGGCGATACAACGAATGACGGATCACTTGGAGGTATAGATTCAGATCAGGTATCGTTGTTATCAATTGATTCTCAGGAAACCACTCTCCAAGGCACTGACACTGGAGAGCCATCCACATCGTCAGCAACAACTCTGCTTACGAAGACAGCACGAGATCAATTGTTATTGATTTTCATCGATGATGAAGCACTTCAAGAACTTTATGTTGAGGCCCTTCAGAAGCGTAAGCTGCACGATAGGAGCTTCGAAAACAAACTCCAGCGCCTCATACGAACATTCTGCATTGAGTCACAGCCTTTAGTACACGACCATCTGAATTCAAAAGCCCTTGAATTGGTTCGCAGCCAGAAGAGATGGATTGCTTGCCAGATCCGGGAACAATTTAGCCTTTCAAATATCACCAGGGTACGGCACATGGATGAGCTCCGGAAGCAGGCGGTGAATAAGAGACCAATATTGGAAAACTATCTTGCAACGATTCGTGCGCAAGAATTATCAGAAGATCCTGGCCATGTCATAGTTCCTGGAGATGTTTCAAATATCGATGACAGGATAGACAGCAGCAATAACAGCGGCATGAGCGACGGAGACTCCTCCCAAAACGATGACCCCGAGCATTCGGAGTTTTTTCATTTCGAGGAGCTTAGGGCTTTCCTGGTGAATGGCCGTCCGTTTCAAAACCTCAGGAATAACTTGCGTTGTTTTGTGAATCCAAATCTTGCCAAAGATTCTGATATATTACAACCTGACATCACCTTAAGCGATACGGCTCCATCTCTTTTGGTTGTCAAAAAAATGCAATGCAGCATTTCAATCGTGATTCTACGACTTTTGTGGGCTGTTGCATTATTTGATGCAATCCTCATACACCTACATTGTCGAATTTGCGAGTCGCTACAGTTCCTCACGGTTCAGTACAACCAATTTTTCAACAAAGTTTTCAGAACTTCCCCGCTTCCTCCAGATATAATTCGTCTGGAGTGGATATGCGTAAGGCTCCTCTGTGAATCTATTCGGGGTTGTACTAACAGGCTAGCGATGTGGATACGAAGCATATGATGACCTAGTGGAGCTGCAACCTGGTTCAGTAGAAGCCATTGCAGACGAGCTCAGAGCTACTGGCGCCGTAAATTATGTAAGCACCACCGATCGAGCGACTGGACTCTTCCAGGGGGCCAAGACTTCTTACACGAATTTATCTATCAGAGTGTCTAGACTCTTGGCATCACTAGCACAGAGGAGAAAGCGACCCATTCTCCCCAAGACTGAACCTGCTATTGAAATGCAGTCATCAGTGCTAGAGGCTGATCCGTTGTGGCTACATTTCTGCATCAACGGAACCGACCTTGCTACTTTGCAACATTTGGATCTCTGCATGACAACATCAGATTTTGAACTATTCACATGCCTGAAGACGACATACTTGTGTCTCCGCTCCGAAGTCGCATTTGCTAGAAGGCTATTCTTGGGTCTCAGCGAAATCCACTTTGTGCAGGTAAGAACTCCTAAAGCACTCTAGATATTCTCGTTTAACTTATGCCTTTAAGTTTCAGGTCCTACCCCGTGCGTATGTCGATGGGTTTAAGATTGGTCGACTACCTCCTTCAGACAGGGCGGATTATGTCTTTAAAGCTGTGGCATCGAAGCCTCCCGTTCCTCCCAGATGGATGCTGCATATCTACAAGCATCCCGAGGTCGGATCTGAAATTACTTTCTGCCTAGATCGCTTTCCGAAGAAAAGGAACGAGAAACTACGCTTTGAAAAGGATAGAGAGGTGATAGGGTGGGGGATCTATTTCACAGAAAGCCTTCATCTTCCTACGTTTGTCACAGTACTGTTTTTGTTTATGGTTATTACGAGCTTAATATTTGGGATCTGTTGGACTACTATGAAGCATGATATCTCCGGTGCATGGACTGTATCATCTTGGATTTCCTCGGTCTGCGCGTTGGGATTAAGTGCTTGGTCAACATGGGCAATACTCAATTGAAAGCTTCTTGGTTATCAGTACAATAGTTCTTGTCGGATAGGAAATAAGGTTATCGCGTGGAGTACCAAGCGCACGGCATATTGCGTAGTGCATCACTTTGCAGAATAGCGCGTGCTTTCAGATCGAACATAGACTCGAGAACCACTCTTTTGCACCATATCAAGCTTCCAATCTTGCGATAGAAAGTGAAATGGTTGTCGTTGATTTTTAGTTAATTATTTTTAGCGAGGTCCACTTCTGGACACTTGCGGCTGTGCACCTCTACTCGGTTGTACTGTAGTGGTTCGGAGAAGTGTTGGTAACTTCGTCTTCCCTGGTCAATTCTCCAGATTCTCGATGTGAGGGACTGACGGTCAGATGTTCAGAGGCAGCCCGTTCCGGCATAAGCCAGAAGTGGCCGAAGTGGTCCGTGCTCAGACTATTTCTAAGCGAAACAGGGCGAAGCCGATTTTGCAAGCTAACGTCCCTCCCTACGTGCCGAGAAACCCTACGTGCCGAGAAAAACATAAGGTACTTTGACTTTACGCATTCTCAGCTCCACACCAGCTTATGAGTTTACCAAAATAAAAGATCAGTAGCACTACACGGCTATTTATTAGTAATTTTACCACTTCCGAAGAAAATTTTGTATTCGCATCGTCACCTTTTCGCCTGATTGATGAGAAGCCTCTATTTAGGCTTTAGCACGAGTCCTCTGCCACAGCTATACTGGTGAGCTCTTATTATCTCTTACACTTCTCAAAAGTTCTTATCTGAGCTTCAGATCCTTAGTTTTTTATCCGAGACCCTCATAAGCTTCGTGGCTGTTGTGGCGTGCAAACTGTTGCACGGCCGCCACGCGGATCAGGACTTCTGATCGACGGAACTAACGATTCTCGGCTAGAAGGGACAGACCCCGGACCTCACCCAAAGCTTTGGTAAGTTAATTTCGCCGTGATTTCGCCGTAGTTTCCCTGGAGCTTACTTAATAAATGCCAGCCTAAGACTTAAGGCCAGAAATCGACAACAGATGGATTATCACAGGTAGACTGGGCCTTGATTTCCTTTTCTATCAATTAATTCCCAGATTTCTTCAGCTTCCCTCTCAGCAACAAGAATACATTATTGTCAATCGATATTGACTTCGTCGGTGAGCCTGAGCGACTGGGCCGGTCTTGCGCGCTTCCAGTCATGTACGACGATGCTATTACCGCGAGGCTGCCGCCCAGCTGAGTGCGCCAGCCTTAACCCAACATAAAGTCTTCACCCTTCGCATCTATGCCAACTCGACGGCTCAGCTACTACCGAGAATCCTCCTCTTCACGATCCTCGAACCTAGTCGAATAATGCGTCTGCTACAGTATAACAACGATGGCGATTTCAGCCTGACTGAATTCTTTGAAGGCGATATACCCAAGAAGTATGCCATACTTTCGCACAGATGGGGCGAAGAGGAGGTCACTTTCAAGGATCTGACAGACGGCACAAGTAAAGGCAAGGCTGGCTACGGCAAGATACAGTTCTGCAGAGAGCAGGCGAGGCGTGATGGCCTGCAATACTTTTGGGTGGACACCTGCTGTATCGATAAATCCAATGCTGTCGAGCTTCAGGAAGCAATCAACTCGATGTTTCGCTGGTACCAAGATGCGACTAAGTGCTACGTTTATCTGCCAGATGTTTCACGGCCTCGAATATATTCGACTGATGGGTCTAACGAGGACTGGGAATCGACATTTCGGAAAAGTGCATGGTTCAGACGAGGTTGGACTCTGCAAGAGCTTATTGCGCCAGCATCGGTAGACTTCTTCTGCAAGGAAGGGGAGCTACTAGGCAGTAAGGTCTCCTTACAACAACACATCTGCGAGGTAACAGGCATTCCAGCCATGGCCCTTCTAGGGAGCCCTTTGTCTGACTTCAGCGTTGCCGAACGATTATCGTGGGCAGCAAGTCGTGAGACTTTTCGCCAGGAAGACAAAGCATACTCGCTATTAGGCATGTTTGGCATCTACTTGCCGCTTATCTATGGTGAAGGGAAAGAGAATGCGTTCAGACGGCTGAAGAAGAAGATCCAGAAATCGCTAACAGGTGAACACACGATAAATTGCTTCATCTTTATCTATCTGCTAACCGCTTTTTGCAAGAAGACGAGCAGAATCCACTCGACCCTCAGAGCCAAAGCTGTATACAAGATCTGCGGATAACAGATCCCCGCGAGGACAAGAAGCGGATTGAAGACACGAAGGGAGGGCTGCTGCGAGACTCTTACCAATGGATTCTCGAACATCCCGATTTCCAGCAATGGCGCGACGATACACAGAGCCGGCTACTCTGGATTAAGGGCGACCCCGGTAAAGGCAAGACGATGCTTATTAGCGGCATCCTCGATGAAATGAGCCCTTTGACGAAGCTGAGAGACAAACAGGCAACCACACTCTTGTCTTACTTCTTCTGCCAGGCTACCGATGACCGTATTGATAATGCGTCAGCCGCGCTCCGCGGTCTTATATACCTGCTCATCGACCAGCAACCATTGCTTATCTCGCATGTGCGGAAAAAGTACGACCACGCTAGTAAGGCCCTTTTTGAAGATGCAAACGCCTGGGTTGCATTATCTGAAGTCTTCACCAACATTCTGCAAGACCCAAGCTTGAAGAGTATCTATTTGATTATCGATGCGCTCGACGAATGCAAAGCAAACCTTGACCAGCTTTTAGATCTAATTAGTCGAACTGCCCTAACATCCACTCGTGTCAAATGGATTGTGTCAAGCCGCAACGAACCCAACATTGAGGCACGGCTGAGACTTGATCATACGCAAACAAGGCTTAGCCTTGAGCTCAACGAGGAGCATGTTTCTCGTGCTGTCCAGGTGTTTATCGATTTTAAGGTGTCCAAATTGCGACTTATTGAGGACGACGGCGAGCTACAGGAGATAGTTCGAGATCAGATATACGCTAAGGCAAATGGGACATTTCTCTGGGCAGCTCTTGTCTTAAAGGAGCTTGAGCCCGTGGAGAGCTGGGACGTGCTCGATGTGCTTCAGGACATGCCGCCGGAGCTAGAACCGCTCTACGATCGGATGCTACGTCAGGTTGAACAGCTGCAGCGCAAAGATCCCGAGTTCTGCCGTCTTGTCCTTTCGACTATAACGCTTGCGTACCGCCCACTCCACCTCCTCGAAGTAGGAGCCCTCTCTGATCTTCCTCCGCAAATCTCTTCCAATCTCGATAAAGTCGTGAAAGTTGTGAATAAATGCGGCTCGTTCCTCACCGTACGAGATAATCGCACGTATTTCATTCATCAATCGGCAAAGGACTTCTTGCTCGAAAGAGCATTGGGTAGAGTATTTCCGTCTGGAAAGGCAGATGTAATCTACACAATGTTCTCAAGATCCCTCGAGATTATGTCCAAAACGCTTCGACGTGACATATACGGGTTGCGCGCCCCTGGGTTCCCGATTAAGATGGTCGAGCCGCCAGCTCCAGATCCACTCGCCGCAGCACAATACTCGTGTCTCTATTGGGTTGACCATCTACTTGACTGTGATAGAGGACACACTACCATTAATCTCATAGACGGTGGCTCGGTTTATCAATTTTTAAGAACGAATTATATGTTCTGGCTTGAGGCGCTTAGCTTAATGAAAAGCTTGCCAGATGGTATCGTGATGATAATGAAGCTCGAGAACCGGATTAAGGTATTTCTCTGCGATTTGAAGACGCCTTGGAGAAGACTCTACTGACTTAAATAAGTTTGATAAAAGTCCTATTGGGCATGCGTTTATACATGATGCAAGGCGGTTTGTCGTATCCAATCGATCAATTATCGAACAGGCGCCTCTTCAAGCATACTGTTCGGCTCTTGTCTTTGCCCCGGAGAAGAGCATTATTCGAAAAACATTCCAGAAATTTATTCCGTCTTGGATCCAGAGAAAGCCTAGAGTAGAAACACATTGGAATGCGATGCTTCAAACGCTCGAGGGCCATTCTAGCGCGGTCACGTCTGTGGCCTTCTCCCGCGACGGCAGGCAGGTCGTGTCGGGCTCGGGGGACAAGACGGTGCGGCTCTGGGACGCAGTAACTGGAGCCTTGCAGCAGACGCTCGAGGGCCATTCTAGCGCGGTCACGTCTGTGGCCTTCTCCCGCGACGGCAGGCAGGTCGTGTCAGGCTCTTACGACAAGACGGTACGGCTCTGGGACGCAGCAACTGGAGCCTTGCAGCAGATGCTCGAGGGCCATTCTAGCGCGGTTATGTCTGTGGCCTTCTCCCGCGACGGCAAGCAGGTCGTGTCGGGCTCTTATGACAAGACGGTACGGCTCTGGGACGCAGCGACTGGAGCCTTGCAGCAGACGCTCGAGGGCCATTCTGATTGGGTCTTGTCTGTGGCCTTCTCCCGCGACGGCAAGCAGGTCGTGTCGGGCTCGGGGGACAAGACGGTGCGGCTCTGGGACGCAGCGACTGGAGCCTTACAGCAGACGCTCGAGGGCCATTCTGATTGGGTCACGTCTGTGGCCTTCTCCCGCGACGGCAGGCAGGTCGTGTCGGGCTCGGGCTCGGGGGACAAGACGGTACGGCTCTGGGACGCAGCGACTGGAGCCTTACAGCAGACGCTCGAGGGCCATTCTAGCTCGGTCACGTTTGTGGTCTTCTCCCGCGACGGCAGGCAGGTCGTGTCAGGCTCTTACGACAAGACGGTGCGGCTCTGGGACGCAGCGACTGGAGCCTTGCAGCAGACGCTCGAGGGCCATTCTAGCGCGGTTATGTCTGTGGCCTTCTCCCCTGACGGCAAGCAGGTCGTGTCGGGCTCTTATGACAAGACGGTACGGCTCTGGGACGCAGCGACTGGAGCCTTGCAGCAGATGCTCGAGGGCCATTCTAGCTCGGTCACGTTTGTGGCCTTCTCCCGCGACGGCAGGCAGGTCGTGTCAGGCTCTTACGACAAGACGGTGCGGCTCTGGGACGCAGCGACTGGAGCCTTGCAGCAGACGCTCGAGGGCCATTCTAGCGCGGTCGCGTTTGTGGCCTTCTCCCGCGACGGCAGGCAGGTCGTGTCAGGCTCTTACGACAAGACGGTGCGGCTCTGGGACGCAGCGACTGGAGCCTTGCAGCAGATGCTCGAGGGCCATTCTAGCTCGGTCACGTCTGTGGCCTTCTCCCGCGACGGCAGGCAGGTCGTGTCAGGCTCTTATGACGAGACGGTGCGGCTCTGGGACGCAGCGACTGGAGCCTTGCAGCAGACGCTCGAGGGCCATTCTAGCGCGGTCGCGTCTGTGGCCTTCTCCCCTGACGGCAGGCAGGTCGTGTCGGGCTCGGGGGACAAGACGGTGCGGCTCTGGGACGCAGCGACTGGAGCCTTACAGCAGACGCTCGAGGGCCATTCTGATTGGGTCACGTCTGTGGCCTTCTCCCGCGACGGCAGGCAGGTCGTGTCGGGCTCGGGGGACAAGACGGTGCGGCTCTGGGACGCAGCGACTGGAGCCTTGCAGCAGACGCTCGAGGGCCATTCTAGCTCGGTCACATCTGTGGCCTTCTCCCCGGACGGCAAACACATTCCGACCTTACACGTAACTGGTGAATGGCTAGTAGAAGGTACTGCTAGGTATCTCTGGCTACCTACTAATTATCGACCTACTTGTGAAGTTGTATGGGATAGAATTGTGGTTTTAGGGCATTCGTCTGGGAGATTATCTTTTCTTCAGATTCGACCAGGGCTGAACCAAATAATATGAATATAGGACGATACTTGCCTATGCATGGTATTTGAAGTTTTGAATATGATATCTCTTTTACTTTTATCTCTATTTCATAGAGGGTTCTAGGGGAGCTTAAGACTTTGTAGCATTTTGATGACTACTTGCTTCTGGAATCTTCTAGAACAAGCTGACGGAATTATGTGACTTTCTAATAATATCGCCCATGTAAGAAAAAAGGTACGCGACGTGCAAGGACAATATAATTAGTTTTCTATCTCATGCTTGCAGTACAAAATGGTCAGATGTCTTGCAGCAACTATTTACTGAACATGCGAAGTGAAGCTTTATGGGAGGAGCGGGGTCGGCCCCTCTTAGCCGAGAAACGTTAGTCCCGTCGATCAGAAGTACCGAACCGCATGGCGGCCCTGCAATTGTTTGCGCGCAACAGCAGCCACAAAGCTTATGAGGGTCTCGGATAAAAAAATATGGATCTGAAGCTCAGATAAGAACTTTTAAGACGTGTAAGGGGTAATAAGAGCTTGCCAGTATACCTGTGGCAGAGGGCTCGCACTAAAGCCCAAATGGAGGCTTCTTATGAATCAGGCGAAAGGGCGACGATGCGAATACAAAAATTTCATTGGAAGGGGTCAAATTGCTAACAAATAGCTATATAATGCTTTTAATCTTATATTTTTATTAACTCATAAGGTAGTGTGGAATTTAAGATGCTCAAAGTCAAAGTACCCTTGTTTTTTCTCGGCACGCAGGGTTTCTCGGCACGTAGGGAGGGACGTTACTGTACATGCACTTCACCCGCACGGACCCTTACTTCTCTGCCAGCAAGGAACACTATCAAGGATAGTCCATGGCTGCACACATGGCGATCGTACCACCTGAGCTCTCCAACACACAACTTTTAAGCGCGACAAATTCGACAAATGCTTTGGCAGTAGGCAGGCGCTTTAATCTTAGCCAATAGGATCCGTTCGATTTTTTGCAGCCTCCCAAACTGGCAGCACTATCATAAATGAGCAACAGCCAAAAGTGGCTGATTCAAGAGCCGGTATTTAAATCTTAGCAGTAAATCATAGATGCTCCCAAGAGACTTGTACCCCAAAGCTATCTATTTCCGATTCTTTCTTCATAGCTTCTACCTTGAATATTATCAGGATTATCGAGCAGCGAGTTGGCTGAAAAATGGACAATCGGCAGGCATATGTTGACACTGCTGGTCTTCGTCACCCTCAAGCTGAGAAAGACGCATCCAAAGCAGAAATACAAGAGGACGGAATTCCTGAGAACCCTCCGATAGCCAGTCGTTACATTAATATGCTCTTGCATATTGACGAGATACCATGGTGGCATAACGTTCTTGCCAGCTTATTCACGTGGCTCCTTCTTGCAGGCTATGTTATCCTGCCTGGAGCGTTCACTTCCATCCGCAACTCTCGGGTACTTTCGGAAGAAGCTGGTGCTGCAGGTAAAGCAGTTGTGAAAGCAGCGCAAACATGGCCGGTATTAACGGTTGCTTCGATATGCTGTATTGGCGGCGCTTCAGGAATGGGCTGGCTTTGGTTGAAATGGAAGAAGAATTATATATGGCTGCTACGAAAGATCATTGAGTAATCGAATCACCAGTCCGCTAACTTACAAAGATACTGACTGTAAGAAGGCCGGGCATGCTAAACTCCCTCGCTGGCCTCATCACTACGATTGTCAATGTCTACACTGCGCGGAACAAGTATTGGTCGCGTACGGCTATCATAACTGCGACCGTCATGGGAACTTGCGCAAGCATTCTGATGATTTCATTCTTCGTACACCATTTCTGGAAGTTAAAAGATATACAGGAAGAACACAGAAGGTTGAAAGACCAAGCTGAAGGTACCAACAAGAAGAGGTGATTTTATTTAGATGTCTTAAATATTGCAGTATCTCCTTCAGATGCCCGACCTTCAGTTCAGTCAATGATACACCGTCTGGTTTTGGCTTGTGGCAGAGTCCAATTTAACCGATGATGTTATAGGCTCTGGTGTGAAAGTAGCGACTGGTGAATAAAGCCGAAGCTCCAAAAACGGCCTGGCACTCTAGCAAGGAGGTACATGAATCTTAATCTACCCCTTTATCCTAAGTTTGAGAGCACTCTACGCCTTACCCTAGATCTTATCGGCTGATTTCAATATGCCACATGTAAATATTTCGAGTCTCATCTTCGTCTTCTTGTTACTTTTCTCGAAGGAATCGACTTGTGTGGATGAGGATGTCATTGCTATGGAAGACAAACACAGACATAGTCCATATATCTCGGAGCCCGTTTTGACCACGATATACCCTGGCACTGCCTTGAACTTCGGCAGAGCTCAGATACATACAGCTAGGCCAGTGTCACCAGAGATGTGGCAATGCACCTCACGTACTATGCTCTCACCCACTGGTGTGATATCTTCCTTTTTAGTCAGAGTCTCTATCCCGGTCAAGTCGGCTACGCAAACTTCCCCGACCCCAAAGAGACCACCTTCGATTTCACCGACAGGCCAAACTCCGACAGCAGACCCGATCATCAATACAAGTTCTTCAGCCTCCACATCAAGTAAGCGCGGGATTGCATACAATGACGTGTCATTAGTCCCAGCATTTAGCAAGTTTCCGAAAGTATCATGGGCTTACAATTGGGCGGATGTGACCCTCGACATACCCTCAAGCATTGAATATGTGCCTATGCTCTGGGGGCTTGGGAACCACACCCAGGATTGGCACACACATGCTGAGAATGCAATTTTGTCGGGTACGAGCCACCTTCTCGCATTCAACGAGCCTGACCTTGATTCTCAAGCAAATCTCACGGTTGATGCTGCCGTGGCAGGTTACCTTGAGCTCATGGAGCCCTTTGCCGGAAAAGTTAAGCTCGGCTCTCCAGCTGTCACGAATGGAGGCGGGCACATGGGCCTCAGCTGGCTCAAGGACTTTACCTCAAGATGCGCGTCTTGCACGATCGATTTCGTTGCCATACACTGGTACAATGGCGGAGATGTCATGGAGTTCAAAGATTACATTATGCAGGCACATAAAGCCGGTGGATATAGACCAGTCTGGGTCACCGAGTTTCGCGGCCCTGGCTTAGGAGAGGAGGAAACGTTGTTTCTGGAAGAAGTGTTGCCGTGGTTGGACATCCAAGACTTCGTACACAGATATGCATATTTCATGGCTTCTGAAGGAAGTCTCATTTCAGATGGCATTCTTTCTGCTCTTGGAGAAACATTTGCCTCTTTTGTGTAGATAGTCCATAGTATAGAAGGTAGAAAGCTCATAAGGATGCAGCCTGCCGAAGCGCGTCTGGTCGAGGGAATGGGTCTCATCGACCCCAGTCTAAAGTCACCATCTGCATGCCCATTTTCCACGATTGAAATTCCAAATGACTGATATTTTGTTATAACGTCCCTCCCTGCGTGCCGAGAAACCCTGCGTGCCGAGAAAAGCCAAAGGTACTTTAGCTTTGAGCATCTCAAACTCCACACCAACTTATGAGTTTATAAAAATAAAAGACCAGAAGCATTACATAACGTCCATCCCTGCGTGCCGGAAAACCCCACGTGCCGGAAATAATGATAGATACTTTGACTTCAAGTATTGTAAAATCGGTGCACAACGCAATATGTTTTATTATTTTTTGTAAGTTATATTCCGTGGCCACTCCCGAACATCCTAAGTGCCTCCAACTGGAAAAATGCTGTTTGTGTCATCGCCCTATGACTGATTTGCAAAGAGTCTCCTTTTATAGAGTTCCAGACTTTCTTTACTACAGCTGCACCAACGAGCTTATATCATCTCTTAAACTCATAGAACGGTTTTGGCCGAGTTTTTTAGCCTTTCTGCCATACGGGAGATCGTTCAACAGCCTTATGGCGGCTGTGGCGTGCAGATTTATAAGATCGCCGTGTGAGTCGGTACCTCGGATTAAAGTGAGTGGAGATCTTAGTGGGCACAATACCGCACGTGCCACATCTACGCCTAAGCTCACTTATGATGTCAGGCAACTCTTCGGTCCAGATGAAGTTACTGCCTAAGATTCAAGGCGAGATGCTCGAACTCCAAAGATTGAAGATAAATGCAGGATCCTAGGTTTCTGTTTCTAACATCCACTCTCCAATTACTTCGGCTCCCTTTTCAGCGACAAGATCAAATCAATCGAAAGCGGTTTCGAATATCCTGTCCCTATGGCTTCCAGAATTCGAGGTTGCGCGACTGGCCGGTCTTGCGTGCTTCCAGTGATGTACGACGATGACATTGCCGCGAGGCTGCCCCTCAGCTGAGTCCGCACGAAGTTTCTCCAACTTCACCTCGCATCTATATTGATTCGACGGCTTAACAACTGTCCGAAACCCTACCCTACTGCGACCCTCGAACCTTTCGAATAATGCGTCTGCTGCAGTCTGACGACGATGGCAACTTCAGCCTGACCGAGTTCTTTGAAAGCGCCACACCCAACTATGCTATACTCTCACACAGGTGGGGAACGGACGAGGTTACCTTCAAGGACCTGACAGATGGTACGAGCCAGAGTAAAGCTGGCGGCTATGGCAAGATACAGTTCTGCGGAGAACATGCTAGGCGTGATGGCTTGGAACACTTCTGGGTGGACACATGCTGCATCGACAAATCGAGCAGCACCGAGCTCTCAGAAGCTATCAACTCGATGTTTCGCTGGTACCAGAAAGCGACCAGATGCTACGTCTATTTATCAGATGTTTCGACAGGGGATCGGAAAGCAAGTGATGCGTCTGCCGAGTGTACTTGGGAATCTGCTTTCCGAGCCAGCAAATGGTTCACACGAGGATGGACCTTACAAGAACTCCTTGCTCCAAGATCAGTTGAATTCTATTCCCGGGAAGGCAAGAGTTTAGGTAATAAGAGAACTCTAGAACAACAAATCCACGAGATTACGGGAGTCCCTACCACGGCGCTTCGAGAAAACTCCCTCTCCCAATTTGACGTCGATGAACGATTCTCGTGGGCAAAAAGTCGACAAACTACGCGTGGAGAAGACAAGGCGTATTCGCTCTTTGGGATTTTCGATGTCCAGATGCCACTTCTTTATGGCGAAGGAGAAGTCAAGGCGTTTCAGCGGCTCCGGGAGGCAATTGATAGACCTTTGAAGGGTAAGTTCTATCCCAACGACTGATGCCTAAAGCATCTGATAAGACTAGGCGCTAACTCGCAGCAGGCTATGACAAAGACCTACTTCGTCACCTACCGTATGCTGATGAGGCGCCCTTCAACTCCTACGCCCGCCAACACGAACCTGCATGCCTCCCTAACACGCGCGTCGGTCTTCTACAAGAGATATATGACTGGGCTGATGGAACAGATGGACAGGATGGGCTATATATCTTCTGGCTGAACGGCCTAGCTGGGACAGGAAAGTCAACAATCTCCCGCACTATCGCCCGCAGATATAGTGAGCAGAAGCGTCTTGGAGCCAGCTTCTTCTTCTCAAAGGGTGGCGGAGATGTGAGCGATGCAGGCAAGTTCTTTACGAGTCTTGCCCTGCAGCTCGCAAAGTCTATACCGTCTCTTCAGAAGCAGATCTGTAATGCTATTGTGGAGCAGAGTGATATTGCGAGCCTATCCCTTTCGGAGCAGTGGCGCCAGCTTATTCTTGGTCCCCTCCAGCGACTACGGAAACCTCCCGAGCCGTATGTTCTTGTTATTGATGCTCTCGACGAGTGTGAGGGTGATGAGAATGTCCGGACTATTCTGAAGCTCCTAGCTGAGGCTCGATCACTGAAGACGGTACGACTTCGAGTCTTTCTTACTAGCAGACCCGAAATTCCAATCCGACACGGCATACACCGTATCCCACAAGCCGAGCACCAGGACTTCATACTCCACAACGTACTGCCTACGATTGTCAACCATGATATCTCTCTCTTTCTGGAATACAATCTGGGTATAATTGCGCGGGAGTGGGATCTTGGAGCAGACTGGCCAGGCCAAGTGGTTTTAAGAAAGCTCGTTCTATACGCTTGTGGCCTCTTTATTTGGGCGTCAACGGCAGTTCGTTTCATCCGTGATGGGAATCAACTCGCACGCAAGAGACTGGACAAAATCCTCACAGGTAGCAGCAGCGATATTACCGCACCAGAAAAGCACCTCAATGAGATCTACCTTTCTGTCCTCAAGCATTCGATCTCCTCTGACTTCTCGGACGAAGAGAGAAAAGAGGTGTGCAATATGTTAAAGCGTACGCTTGGAAGTCTAGTGGTGTCGCTCTCACCTCTGTCTACCTCTGCATTGAGCAGGCTATTGCAGCTTCCAAGGGAGGAGGTCGACTCGATATTTAACAACCTTCATGCGATCCTTGATATTCCAGATGACCCGACTCGCCAACTCCGCCTTCACCACCCTTCATTTCGCGACTTCCTCTTCAATAAAGATAGATGTGGAGATTTCTGGGTAGATGAGAAGGACGCACACCAGCGATTAGCTACTAGCTGTATACAGCTAATGTCCGAAGCACTCAAGAAGGACATCTGCAGTATACGTGCTCCTGCTAGTCAAGTCAGCCAAATTGGGAGCAGTCTTCTGCAGGAATGTCTTCCGCCTGACGTTCAATACGCATGCCTCTACTGGGTCCAGCATCTGCAACGGAGCGGCTCTCAGGCTTCCGACGGCGAGGAAGCCCACCAGTTTCTACAGGCTCATCTACTGCACTGGCTTGAGGCGCTTGGGTGGATGGGCAAGATCTCAGAGGGGATTCAAGCAATCTTGGCCTTAGAGGCTCATATTCAGGTAATAATATGTTCGTCCATAATTTAGAAAGTTCTAACTTGTCCTCAGGCTACTAAAAGCCCTAATTTACACGCATTTATCCATGATGTAAAGCGATTTGTATTATATAACCAATCAGCGATTGAACAAGTACCTCTTCAATTATATTGTGCGGCTCTGCTCTTTGCCCCAGAGAACAGCATTACTCGAAGGCAGTTTAGGCATTGTATCCCACCTTGGATTCAATTGAAACCAAGCATTGGTCGCAGGCGATTAAGAGACCGTATCCAACATTGGATCAAGTTGAAACCAAGAGTGCAAGCACCGTGGAATGCTGCGCTGCAGGCGCTCGAGGGCCATACTGCCGCCGTTACGTCCGTCGCCTTCTCCCCCGACGGCAAGCAGTTCGTCTCTGGCTCGTTGGATCAGACAGTGCGGCTCTGGGACGCGGCTACAGGAAAACGGCTGCAGACGCTCGATGGCCACAGTAACCGCGTCACGTCCGTGGCCTTCTCCCCCGACGGCAAGCAGGTCGTCTCTAGCTCGTGGGATCGGCTAGTACGGCTCTGGGACGCGGCTACAGGAAAACAGCTGCAGACGCTCGAGGGCCATACTGCCGGCGTCACGTCCGTGGCCTTCTCCCCCGACGGCAAGCAGGTCGTCTCTGGCTCGGACGATCAGACCGTGCGGCTCTGGGACGCGGCTACAGGAAAACAGCTGCAGACGCTCGATGGCCATACTGCCCGCGTCACGTCCGTCGCCTTCTCCCCCGACGGCAAGCAGTTCGTCTCTGGCTCGTTGGATCAGACAGTGCGGCTCTGGGACGCGGCTACAGGAAAACGGCTGCAGACGCTCGATGGCCACAGTAACCGCGTCACGTCCGTCGCCTTCTCCCCCGACGGCAAGCAGGTCGTCTCTGGCTCGTGGGATCAGTCAGTGCGGCTCTGGGACGCGGCTACAGGAAAACAGCTGCAGACGCTCGACGGCCATACTGCCCGCGTCACGTCCGTCGCCTTCTCCCCCGACGGCAAGCAGGTCGTCTCTGGCTCGTGGGATCAGACAGTGCGGCTCTGGGACGCGGCTACAGGAAAACAGCTGCAGACGCTCGAGGGCCATACTGCCGGCATCACGTCCGTCGCCTTCTCCCCCGACGGCAAGCAGGTCGTCTCTGGCTCGGAAGATCAGATAGTGCGGCTCTGGAACGCGGCTACAGGAAAACAGCTGCAGACGCTTGAGGGCCATACTGCCGGCGTCACGTCCGTCGCCTTCTCCCCCGACGGCAAGCAGGTCGTCTCTGGCTCGGACGATCAGACAGTGCGGCTCTGGGACACGGCTACAGGAAAACAGCTGCAGACGCTCGAGGGCCACAGTAACCGCGTCACGTCCGTGGCCTTCTCCCCCGACGGCAAGCAGGTCGTCTCTGGCTCGTGGGATCGGACAGTGCGGCTCTGGGACGCGGCTACAGGAAAACAGCTGCAGACGCTCGAGGGCCACAGTAACAGGGTCAGGTCCGTCGCCTTTTCTCCCGACGGCAAGCTATTGCCAGGCTTACAGGTATCTGGTCATTGGGTACTAGAAGGCGGTACGAATATTCTTTGGCTGCCTCCTGATTATCGGGCAATCTGTTCAGCTACTTGGAACGGAAATCTTGTTATAGGGCATTCATCTGGGAGAATTTCATTCTTTGGCTTTGAACAACGAGCAAAGCTTGTCATATAGAATTAAGAGAAATTTCTTTATTTCTTGGAGGGTCCTAGGGAACTATCTACTGATGTATTATTTTTGATTCGCCACCTGCCTTTTAGTATTTTCTAGAAAGTATAATAGCAAACAAGATAAGACTTGGGCAAATGCAGGTCCTGGCGTATTAACTAAGCTGGATGTGGTGGTACACCAGGGGTTGCAGCTACTGATGACCGATTTGTCAGCAGCCCAAAACACCAAAATCAGCCCCTGAATGCATTGAATTCTATTCTATACTACCACAAGTCTGTCTTAATAGGCCCTCCACCGTTTTTTGTAAGGCGCTCGCATCGCGAGGGCATCTCTGCGATACGTGCGCGAATCTCTTGCATCGTAATCTTATCCCATTCTTCTTGAATGATACCTTTCAGCTCCTCTAAGTCATGCCAAATCCTCTTCCTTAAACGAGGCTTTAGAATATTCCAACAAGCCTCAATTGGATTTAAATCAGGCGATTGAGGAGGGTGAATAAGAGTAGGAATCCAATTAGCATCTTTATAATCTTCAGCCAAAGATTTCCCTACTTCTCTTGCTGTCTTATGGCCATGAGAGCCATCGTTATCTTCTTGCAAAATCCAAGGCCGTGGATCTCTCAAACGTGCTCGCTGAATAGCAGAAACGTAAACCGGAAGTAAACGTTCGACGTAGTACTTTTGCGTCATCGCATTTCCCTTTGGTTTAACGACTTGCTCGTGCGGTTTCTCAGCCTCCCATACCCTCAAACGCTCTGTATACTCGTCCTCAGACTCGTACTTGCTCTTCCTAGGCTTACGAGGTCTCTCAGGTTGAACGGTATGCTCTTGCTCGTCGTTATAGAACTCAAGTTTCTCACACTTCTCGTTCCAATTGACCCATCCAGCAACGTGTAACTTATTCCCTGATAAACCTCCGCGTTCTTGGATATTCTCGTCGTCATTGCGATGGCCACGCTCTCGGTAGATATACCTAACAGCTTGCGCAGAAGGATCAACGTGAAACTCGTCTGTCCAGTAGATATATTGCCAATAGTCGTGAATTGTCTTATCCTTATGCTCCCAACCATATTCAACCCTCTTCCGTCGATTCTCAGCACTCAATTTCTTTTGCACATATGCCTGTTTGTACCTCTGACCTCCGTTTGTGGCTTGTTTGAGACGTGTCGTCAATTGGCGCCTCTTAATCGGTAAGTTGTAAAAAGCAATTTGAGCTTCAGGAAGCTGATCGCGGACCTTATTGCGCGACGGCGACATAAGCATTCTACAAGTCTCGTCAGAGACAGCAGATTTTTTCCCAAGACGCGTAGATAGTTTACGCGTACGTCGAGTAGCAGGAGAGCCCATTTCAATGCGTTGCCTGAGCCATCGTTTGGCGGTAGGAGAGGTAGTGTCGACATCGCGTGCGATTTGAGTAACAGGAAGAAGGCCAGCGCACTCCTCGTAATGATTGAAAAACCGCCGTTTCTTGTTTGTATCTGCTTCTTTGCGCTTTTTGGGGGTAGATGGAGGTGTCGTGTACCTCTTGCTACGTGTTGTGGGCGCCATAAGTGGAATGCGATAAGAAGTGTAGAAATGGCGTTGCTTAATTTTGGTGTTTTGGGCTGCTGACAAATCGGTCATCAGTAGCTGCAACCCCTGGTGCTATTGGCTCTTGACGTCTGGGCTTCCTTGTCAGCAACAGTACCGTACCAGGTCAGCAGCAGCATCCAACAATGCCTTATTCACACAGCTCTCCCTAGTAAGATCTCATTGTACAGTCGCTTGCAAAATCGGCTCCGCGTTGTCTCGTTCAAAAATGATGTGAGCACAGACCATCTACGCCATTTTTGGTTGACGTCGGAACGGGCCGCCTACGATTGCAGCATGACTTCTGGAGAAACGACCGAAGGAACGAAGTAACTCTTTGAACCCTCGCATCTTATACAGTACATTGTATAGTACCAACTCGTAATCAAAGTCCTTTCGCATTACTTCATGGAAGAGATGTATTTGGTGGAGCGAACCACTGAGTTGAACGGCCGATGAATTCAATCTTACATGTCGTGTGACATGGTTTTTACGTAGGCGATACTATCAGCACTACACATGATTAACATTTTCTAGAAGATTCGAGTAATCGCTATAAAATCTTAGCCTCCGCTAGGACCCTCTATGAAGTAGAGGGAAGAAGTAAAAGAGATACTGTATTGAAAGCTTTCTTTATACATGTTTCGCTGACAAGCAATACTTATCATATTACTTGCTTTAGCCCCTGTTGAATTTGAAAAAAGGATAATCTCCCTGACGCATGTCCCAAAGCGACGACCATGCCCCGTGCAGCTTCACAAGTAGGTCGATAATTAGTAGGTAGCCAGAGAAGATTAGTAAAACCTTCTGCAAGCCAGTTTTCAGACACGTGTAAGTTCGGGGTCTGTTTGCCGTTGGGAGAGAAGGCTAGTGAGCTGACCCTATCTGTATGGCCCTCGAGTGCCGGTAGCAGCTGCTGTCCCGTGGCCGCGTCCCAGCGCCGGACCGTCCTATCCCTAGACCCAGATACGATCTGCTTGCCGTCGGGGGAGAAGGCCACTGAGCTGATCATACTACCCTCGAGTACCGGCAGCAGCTGCTGTCCCGTGGCCACGTCCCAGCGCCGGACCGTCCCATCGTAAGACCCAGACACGATCTGCTTGCCGTCGGGGGAGAAGGCCACTGAGCTGATCATACTACCCTCGAGTACCGGCAGCAGCTGCTGTCCCGTGGCCACGTCCCAGCGCCGGACCGTCCCATCGTAAGACCCAGACACGATCTGCTTGCCGTCGGGGGAGAAGGCCACTGAGGTGACCACATGAGTATGGCCCTCGAGTGCCGGTAGTAGCTGCTGTCTTGTAGCTGCGTCCCAGCGCCGGACCGTCATATCTTCAAACCCAGACACGATCTGCTTACCGTCGAGGGAGAAGGCGACTGAGGCGACCTTACTTGTATGGCCCTCGAGTGCCGGCAGCAGCAGCTGTCCCGTGGCCGCGTCCCAGCGCCGGACCGTCGTATCGTCGGACCCAGACACGATTTGCTTGCCGTCAGGGGAGAAGGCGACTGAGGTGACCCTATCTGTATGGCCCTCGAGTGCCGGCAGCAGCTGCTGTCCCGTGGCCGCGTCCCAGCGCCGGACCGTCCCATCGTGAGACCCAGACACGATCTGCTTGCCGTCGGGGGAGAAGGCCACTGAGGTGACCCAATCAGTATGGCCCTCGAGTGCCGGCAGCAGCTGCTGTCCTGTAGCTGCGTCCCAGCGCCGGACCGTCGTATCGCAAGACCCAGACAGGATCTGCTTGCCGTCGGGGGAGAAGGCGACTGAGGTGACCCCATCAGTATGGCCCTCGAGTGTTTGTAGCATCGCATTCCAATGTGTTTCTACTCTAGGCTTTCTCTGGACCCAAGACGGAATATATTTCTCAAACGTTTCTCGAACAATGCTCTTCTCTGGGGCAAAGACAAGAGCCGAACAATATGCTTGTAGAGGCGCCTGTTCAATAATCGACCGATTATGTAAGGCAAACCGCCTTGCATCGTGTATGAACGCATGTACGTTAGGGCTTTCATCGAACTTATCTATGTTAGTAGAGTCTTCTTTAAAAGCATCCTTAAAATCGCAATATGACTCACCTTAATCCAGTTCTCAAGCTTCATTATCATCACGATACCATCTGGTAAGCTTTTCATTAAGCTGAGTCCCTCAAGCCAAAATATATAACTCCTTCGGAGAAACTGATGAACCGAGCCACCGTCTAAGAGATCATTAGTAGTGTGTCCCCTATCACAGTCAAGTAAATGGTCAACCCAATAAAGGCAGGAGTATTGCGCTGCCGCGAGTGGATCTGGAACTGGCAGCTCGACCATCTCAACCTGGCACCCAGGCGCGCGCAACTCGTATATGTCGCGTCGAAGCGTTTGCGACATAACCTCCAGCGATTTTGAGAACATAGTGTAGATCACATTTGCTTTTCCAGAGGGAAATACTCTCTCGAATGCGTTTTCGAGCAAAAAGTCCTTTGCGGATTGATGGATGAAATAGGTGCGATTCTCTCGCACAGTGAGGAAAGAGCCGCACTTATTGACAACCTTCACGACTTTCTCGAGATTGGAAGATATTTGCTGAGGAAGATCAGAGAGGGCTCCTACTTCGAGGAGGTGGAGTGGGCGGTACGCCAGCGTTATGGTAGAAAGGACGAGACGGCAGAACTCAGGATCATTGCGCTGTAGCTGTTCAACTTGACGTAGCATCCGATCGTAGAGGGGTTCCAGCTCCGGCGGCATGTCCTGAAGCACATCGAGCACGTCCCAGCTCTCCACGCGCTCAAGCTCCTTTAAGACAAGAGCTGCCCAGAGAAATGTCCCATTGGCCTTAGCGCATATCTGACCTCGAACTATCTCCTGCAGCTCGCCGTCGTCCTTAATAAGTTGTAAATTGGAAACCTTGAAGTCGATAAACACCTGGACAGCACGAGAAACATGCTCCTCGTTGAGCTCAAGGCTAAGCCTCGTCTGCGTATGATCAAGTCTCAGACGCGCCTCGATGTTGGGTTCGTTGCGGCTTGACACAATCCATTTGACGCGAGTGGCTGCTAGGGCAGTTCGACTAATTAGATCTAAAAGCTGGTCAAGGTTTGCTTTGCATTCGTCGAGCGCATCGATGATCAAATAGATGCTCTTTAAGCTTGGGTCTTGCAGAATGCTGGTGAAGATTTCAGATAATGCAACCCAGGCGTTTGGATCTTCAAAAAGGGCCTTGCCAGCGTGGTCATACTTTTTCCGCACATGCGAGATAAGCACTGGTTGCTGGTCGATGAGCAAGTAAATAAGACCACGAAGCGCAGCTGACGCATTATTAATGCGATTGTCAGTAGCCTGGCAAAAGAAGTACGACAACAGCGTGGTTACTTGTTTGTCTCTCAGCTTCGTTAAAGGGCTCAATTCATCGAGGATGCCGCTAATAAGCATCGTTTTGCCTTTACCGGGGTCGCCCTTAATCCAGAGGAGCCGGGTCTGTGTATCGTCGTGCCATTGCTGGAAATCGGGATGTTGGAGAATCCATTGGTAAGAGTCTCGCAGTAGCCCTCCCTTTGTGTCTTCAATCCGCATCTTGTCCTCGCGGGGATCTGTTATGCGCAGGTCTTGTATGCAAATTTGGTTCTGAGGGTCGAGTGGATTCTGCTCGTCTTTTGCAAAAAGTGATTAGCAGATAGCTAAAGATAAAGCGATTTATCGTGTGTTCACCTGTCAGCGATTTCTGGATCTCCTCCTTCAGTCGTCTGAACGCATTCTCTTTCCCTTCACCATAGATAAGCGGCAAGTAGATGCCAAACATGCCTAATAGCGAGTATACTTTATCTTCCTGGCGAAATGTCTCACGACTTGCAGCCCACAACATTCGGTCAGCGACGCTGAAGTCAGACAAAGGGCTCCCTCGTAAGGCACTGGCTGGAATGCTTGTTACTTCGCAGATGTCCTGTTCTAAGGAGGCCTTATTCCCTAGTAGCTCCCCCTCTTTGCAGAAGAAATCAACTGATGCCGGCGCAATAAGCTCTTGTAGAGTCCAGCCTCGTCTGAACCATTCGCTCTTCCGAAATGTCGATACCCAGTCCTCGGTGGACCTATCAGCTGAATAATTTCGAGGCCGCGAAACATCTCGTAGATAAACGTAGCACTTGGTCGCATCCTGGTACCAGCGAAACATCGAGTTGATGGCCTCTGCGAGCTCAGTGCTATTCGACTTATCGATACAGCAAGTGTCCACCCAAAAGTATTGCAAGCCGTCACGCCTCGCCTGTTCTCCGCAGAACTGTATCTTGTCATAACCAGCCATCTTCTTGTAGTTGCTATTCTTCAGATCTGCCAAAGTAACCTCCTCCGATCCCCATCTGTGCGACAGAATAGCATATCTCTTGGGTATATCGCCTTCAAAGAACTCGGTCACGCTGAAATCGCCATCGTTGTTGTCCTGTAGCAGACGCATTATTCGACTAGCTTCGAGGATCGCAGGAGGAAGGGTTCTCGGTGGTAGTTCAGCCGTCGAGTTGGTATAGATGGGAAAGGTGGAGGCTTCATGTCGGGTTGAGGTTGGTGCACTCAACTGGGCGGCAGCCTCGCGGCAACAGTATCGTCGTACAAGACTGGAAGACCGCAAGACTGGCCCAGTCGCTCAGGCTCTCCGCAGGAATGCTGGAAGTCATAAGTAGCAAAAGATATTCGAAGTTCATCTCGATTGAGCATAATAGAATCTTGCTGCTGAGAGTGAAGCTAAGGAAATCTGGGAATTGAGTGATAGAAAGGAAATCTAGGACCCAGTCTATCTTCGATCATCCATCTGTTGTCGATTTCTGGCCTTAAGTCTTAGGCTGACATTTATTAAGTAAGCTCCAGGGAAACTACGGCGAAATCACGGCGAAATTAAGTCACCAAAGCTTTCGGGGTCTGTCCCTTCTAGCCGAGAATCGTTAGTTCCGTCGATCAGAAGTACTGGCGGCCCTGCAACAGTTTGCGCGCCACAGCAGCCACGAAGCTTATGAGGATCTCGGACAAAAAACTAAGGATCTGAAGCTCAGATAAGAACTTTTAGGATGTGTAAGGGATAATAAGAGCTCGCTAGTATAGCTGTGGCAGACGACTCGTACTAAAGCCGAAATGGAGGCTTCTCATAAATCAGGCGAAAGGGCGACGATGCAAATACCAAATTTTCTTCGGAAGGGGTCAAATTGCTAGTAAATAGCTATGTAATGCTATTGATCTTCTATTTTTATAGACTCATAAGCTGGTGTGGAGTTTGAAATGCTTAAAGTCAAAGTACCTATGGCTTTTCTCGGCACGCAGGGTTTCTCGGCACGCAGGGAGGGACGTTAATACTGATCTTTTATTTTGGTAGACGTATAAGCTGGTGTGGAGTTGAGAATGCGTAAAGTCAAAGTACCTAACGTCCATCCCTGCGTAACGGAAAACCCCCCGTGCCGGAAAAAATCAACCGGTACATACTTCAAGAATCATAAAACCTAAGCACAGCTAGAAGTATTTCATTGTTTTTTAGGGGTTATATTCCGTAGCCATTCCCGTACACTTTCAACACTTTCGACTGGAAAAAATTATGTCTGTATCGCCGCTCTATGCCTGATTTGTACAGGGTTCTCCTTTTAAAGCATAACAGGCTTTCATTACTACAGCCACATCACCTAGTTTATATTAATCTTGAATTATATAAAAACCTGTCGACGGAGCTCCAGATTCCTCCTGATGTGCAGGAAATCGCTAGCAGCCCTGTGGCCGTTGTGGCGTCAAAATATATGCAAGATCGACATGTAGATCGGTACTTCGGATCGAAGCGAATGGCGATTTTGGTGGGGAATGGCCCCGCATGCCCCACTTCATTTACGTCGTCTAAACTCTGATCCATATTTTCACGTGACAATGTGACTTCGATATCAGCAGAGGTGCTCCATTGAAGTACTCAAACACTCTCGCTGCGTAAATACAACATCCTCTTGCTCAGCCTTCCATACATTTAAAGTGAAACATAATGATATATGATGTGGATGATTGAGCCCGAACACACGTTCGCCTAGTCGCACACACTCTTCCATAAGTCTTACAGCTTCAGTCTCTTTGCAGTTTCCCTTCCACGTGAATGCCAAGTTGTTCATGCTAGTCAGCGTGTCTGGGTGGTCCACTCCGAGCTTCGTCTTGCGAGTCTCTATGACTTGCACCTGTAGCTTTTCAGCATCATCCCACCGGCCTTGGTTCCGGTACGTCGATGCCAGGTTGGCCATGCTTGTTAGCGTGTCTGGGTGGTCCACTCCGAGCTTCGTCTTGTGAGTCTCTATGACTTGCACGAACAGCTTCTCAGCATCATCCCACCGGCCTTGCTTCCGGTACATCGATGCCAGGTTAGCCATGCTCGTCAGCGTGTCTGGGTGGTCCACTCCGAGCTTCGTTTTGTGAGTCTTCATGACTTGCACGAACAGCTTCTCAGCTTTATCCCACCGACCGTTCAGCTTATATACTAAGCCCACCATTGCCATCCCACTTAGCGTATCCTTGTCCTCATCACCAAGAATCGTCTTGAGAACTTTCATAGCGCGAACTGACATATTTTCTGCCTCCAAGCCTTTCCCCATTTCCCACGCGTACCACGCTGCTTTATATAACACCGAAGCCCAGTCTTTTAAAGATTCTTTTTCCTTTGGCTTTTGTGCTGCTGCCGATTGCGCGTGTGGAAAGAGTGCTCGACACCTTTCCCAATTCTCGTACTCTCCCGATGGAAGTCCTGCGTCAAGATTCCTGAGAAACGCAGATTTCCACGTCTCTATTTGCCCGTGAGTTTCAAGCCAATTTCGCGTTGCTAGTTGTATTAGTCCATGCATTTCGAAGGTTATGCCGTCTTTATTATCGAAGATGAACGAGTAATTTCGCAAGACCACGAGATCGTCTTCGAACCCATCATTGACACTAGATTGTGATCCTTCACTTCCATTGTCATCACTGTACTCAGCACCGATATCAGATTGATTGTGATCGTTGTTCCTTTCCTGGTTGTACTGCGACTGCTCATCTCGACTTCGAAGTAGGGCCTCAGGGATTCCTTGCCGGTCAAAAAAGCTCATAAGCGATAACAAATCAACAGCTAATTGTCGTATCTCAAGAATGTATTCAAAAGATATCTGCCATATAATAATGATAGAGTTCTTCGCCTGCCCGTCTCGACGGAGCTGTCCGCCATCGCAGTTAAGTAGACTGGTTCTCTTCTTATCGCTCTTCCGAAAGTCTTGTAGATACTGGTGCACGGAATACCGTGGCACTCTTTGGGAGATATATGCAGCAGCTTGAACAATGGCGAGAGGCATATACTCGAGGACCGCAACGAGCTCATCAAGTTCTTTGCCATCCTCCTGTGATCCCAGCTTCTTTTCAAACAGTGCCAGCCCATCCGCCCTGCTCATCGGTCCAACTGCAATGATGTCGCGCGGTTCAACTACCTTTAGAGCAGCACCTTTGCTTCTTGTGGTTATGAGAATCGTCCCATTCTGGCATTGCGGAAGGTAGGAGACAAGCGGTCGTAAGTTCCCGCTCCCTGTGTCGCTTGTTTGCCCATCTTGCCCAATCCTCCGGTCCTCGACGAGGAAGCCAGCGTCATCCACATTATCAAGTATAAGAACCCACTTCCCCTTTTTATCGTCGCACAGCCAATCGCGCACGAGCTGGAAAATATTGGCCGTTGGGTTCTTCTGCCCCGGGATCTTGACATAGTCTGCAACCTCTCGAAAGCTCTCCTCAAACCGGGCAGCATTGCTCGCGTGAATCCAGAACACCCATGTCTCCGGCGAGCGGTCTCGAGTTCGATAGGCGTATTCGATAGCGAGTTGCGATTTACTTCGCAGTAGTTAACAATCTGTATTCATCAAAGGGTTTGCGCTTACCCCACGCCGCCTAAGCCAATGAGCGCAATCCGAGATCCTGGGACAGCGCATTTCCGGTGAATCTGATCGAGTATCCCGCGCTCGACAAAGTCTATGTCGCGACTGAAGGGTATGAGAATCGACGGGTTCGGCGATGTCTCTGGTCGTTCTGCGGGTCGGGATGTCATTAGCGCGGGGTCACCTTGGACCTTTGCGACTTAACCAGGAGGTGCGTTGGGCATCAGGCGTTGGGATGGGACTTAACTTACCTTTCAAAGGACTGTCAATTGCCTCCCGAAGCCGCCGAAACGCCTTGACTTCTCCTTCGCCATAAAGAAGTGGCATCTGGACATCGAAAATTCCAAAGAGCGAATATGCCTTATCCTCTCTGCGTGTAGTTTGTCGCCTCTTTGCCCAGGAGAATCGTTCGTCAACGTCGAACTGGGAGAGGGAATTTCCTCGAAGCGCCGTGGCAGGGACTCCCGTAATCTCGTGGATTTGTTGCTCGAGAGTTCTCTTATTACCTAGACTCTTGCCTTCCTGGGAATAGAATTCAACCAATCTTGGAGCAAGAAGCTCTTGTAAGGTCCAGCCTCGTGTAAACCATTTGCTTGCTCAGAATGCAGATTCCCAGGTACACTCAGCAGACGTATCACTTGCTTTCCGAACATCAGATAAATAGACGTAGCATCTGGCCGCTTTCTGATACCAGTGAAACATCGAGTTGATAGCTTCAAAGAGCTCGGCGCTGCTCGATTTGTCAATGCAGCATGTGTCAACCCAGAAGTATTCCAACTCATCACACCTCGCCTGTTCTCCGCAGAACTGTATCTTGCCGTAGCCAGCCTTGCCTTTACTCGTGCCGTTTGTCAGGTCTTTGAAAGTGACCTCCACCGCTTCCCATTTGTGTGAAAGTATAGCATATTCGGGGATATCGTCTTCAAAGAACTCGGTCAGGCTGAAATTGCCATCGTTGTTAAACTGTAGCAGGCGCATGATTCGAATAGATCCGAGGATCACAGATGGAAAGGTTCTCTGTAGCTGATGAGCCGTCGAAACAGTATCGATATGAAGTGGGGAGAAGGTTGGAGAAGATGTCTTGTTGAGGCTGGCGCACTCAGCTGGGCGGCAGCCTCGCGGCAACAGTATCGTCGTACATGACTGGAAACGCGCAAAACCGGCCAGTTGCACAACCCCTCATGCTGCAAGGCATAGGATAAGATAATAGAATTCGGTATCCAATGATTTGCTCTTGTTGATGAAAAGATTACTGAAGTATTTGGAGAGAAGATGAAAGGAACAGAGAACCCGGATTGTACATTTACCTCCAAACTTTGGAGTTCGAGTCTCTTGCCTTGTACCTCAGGCAACATCGCACGTGTGGTGCTGGCGCCCCACCGAGATCGTCACTCGCTTAGATCTTTCGTACCGACCCGTGTGGCGATCTTGCATAAATCTGCACGCAGTAGCCGCCATAATGCTATTGACGATCTCCCGCGTAGTGGGGGAGGCCGAAGAACTTGGCTTGGACCCTTTAATGAGTTTCGGAGACAGTGCAGGCTTAGTGGTACAGCTCTAGTATAAGGAGTCTGATACGATATCAAAAGACACCCTCTCCAAATGAAACAGAAGGCGAAAACAAGGACACAATTTTTCCAATCGGAGGCAATCTAGGATGTTCAGGAGTGGCCACTGAATACAACTCGCCAAAAATAATTAGAAGTATTGCGTTCTGCATAGATTAAATAATTCTTAAAGTCAATGTACCGGTTCGATTTTCCGGCACGGAGGGTTTTCCGCCACGCAGGGATGGACGTTAGGTCACTTTTGGTCGCGTCAGATGGGAAGCCGATGCAACCACTGCCCTTGTTTGTACTGTTAATCAAGATGAGCGGACCACTGGACACCTTCACATGGGGCTTTACTTCTAAACTACGTCAGGTCAGGAAGCCGGAAGCTGAATATACAGAGACGACGTGATTAACCCTATTTAAAAGTGCATGTAAACTTAAGTTAAAAGAAAAGAAACCGCTTCTTCTTGGACCTTTCAATACCAAAATTGATAAGCGGAGCCCGCTCATCATCTTCAGTTATCCATGGCTCTTTTTCAATCCATAGATCAGGTGCTCCGATTACGGTTGTATCAATGTTCTGACTGACGAGGCGGATTGCTAATTGTCGCACTGTTAGCAGGAGGGTCGAAGAAGTGTTAATGCATACCTTGTTCTTCGTCATACCCAGCCCGAATAAGGATTAATCTCAGATCCAGGAGAAGGGTTCTGAATAATCTTGGATTCCAGCTTGGGCTCTCAAGAGTAGGGGAAAGACTTTGTTTGATTTCTGGGTATTGTCTCTCTCGAGTAAGGGAGGGGAAGCTATTCCAAGACTTCCTCAACGTACACAAATCTTGCCATTGAAGATAAATAGTATCAGTTGCATCAAGATAGCTGAGACATGTATCGATGCTTTTCCACGAATATCCATTTCCATTCATTTTTTGGCATACTTCATGGATAATCTCGGCGTCTTGGAGACTATCAATGCGTAAAAGCTCTCGATAGGCCCAATTCGTTTCAAGATTCATCGACATGTTGTAAGTTATTTCCGATTGGTAGACTATGATTGATTCTGGAATAACAAGATGGTAATGAAGAGATCTCAGGCAGGTGCTTCAAGCTTTGTACAAGGACCAAATATGTTGGGAATCTTGTAAGTAGCGATACTCTTCCAGTTAAATGAGGTATTATGTCACTGTGGAATCGCAGAATATAACCACCTTATCACAACATGCTTTAAACCCAATTTCATACTCTTACCCATTCCTCATATACATGTCCAAGCTTGATAGTGGGGAGCGGGTATTTTGTATGCTACGCAGCCTTTAACGAAATGATTCCCGATGTCCCGAGTCTATGGGTCTATAGATAGACTTCTGTAACCGAACCTAAAAGACTCTCTCCATTGTTGGTTATATGATTTCTATTTACGGTACATACAGTACCTATCGACATTGTTGGTTCTTAAAGCTGGCATCAAAGCCATTTTTAGCACTTCAACCAGCCGTCAGCAATGATGTTCTCCAAGACGATAAACCACAGTCTGCCATAAGCCCAATGGCTTTTATGTCATCTAGCAGCAATATGTAAATGTGATGATCTATCGTTAATTAGAGTATGGATAATCTACCCAGAAATTGGGCAAGATTACCCTTGAGACCTGGATATGAAAGTTTGACGTCTAGAGAACATGGCTAGAGACCTTTTCAAACAACCATGGATAATTTCAAAGTTTCAAATGTAGAGCGCCGTCTGTAGTTCTGCATCTTACCGAATAATTGAAATTGGTCCACCATTCATGGTCCCTATTGCCTTGGATCATGATACCGCAAGCGGTCTTCCTGACGAAGTCTGTAGAACAACCCTTCCTTGGAGTTTGTCGGTATTGTCGAAATTGTATCCTGGCCTTCCTTGCCTTTCTCAGCCATTTTCTGTGCTCACCTGAAAGGTCCGTCAGCCCACGGATTTGGCTGAACGCTATACTCTGCTAGTGATAGTCAAACCCTCCTTGTCTCCTTCCTCCTCCTAGACTTGTGTACAAATGAATCAGATCTCGTATATGTCAAACCTTTCCGATACTGCTCAACTTGGTGCCTATCAAGGGTCAGTTCGCGAGTGAGTCCGAGAAACAACTGGCTGCCTTCAAGTTAAGATATTATTTGGGTCATTTGCATGCCTTTAAAATTTAGCTGACCTGAATCTCGGATACTGGCATTGAGATAATTTATAAAAAGCAGAAAACATATTTGATGGCAGTGCTCCTCGTGCAGGTCAACTTCTGAACATGATCCAGTGGTTCGCAAGGGCGAATCATCAACCACAGATAGCTTGACGAGGTGGAAGGAAAACGAATAACTTAACGTTAGTACTTGATGAACACGCTTGTTGAATTCTTTGTTGGTTGCTTCCGGAAAACGATACTGTAGAAATGCAGGAACCAAGACGGTAAAACAATATAATCCAATGCAGGGATAGTCTCTTTCATCAAAGCCTAGTGTGGACCGCATAAGCTCACCATATGTTTAGAGATAGCCAGCGATGATGATAAGCCTGCGCCACGTGCAAAGGGCGAAGGGGACGAAGAAAATCCCATTGTAAGTTACACTATTCCCCCAAATCTCCAGCAAGAAGACATAATACTGATCCATTAGCATAGCCAACCCGCCTGAATGTGTCGGTTATCACTAGGCAATGTACGATGGAGACGACGAGGTCGTGCTAGGTCATGGGAATCATCGCATTCATTCAAAATCTAATACCGTTACTGATAATGTTGAGCCTACGAAGGGTTCGAATCACGATGCCATCCTTTCCGTCAAGCGGAATGATGCGACAACAGAAAATAAATTAGGTGGACAAGCGACAAGGATATTGTATCTTGGAGACATGACTGTACCGTCAGGTCACGTTGGTGTCGATATCAATATGGAGAACGGTCTTTTACATTGGCGTGGACTAATATCAGAATTGGGCAGCATTCAATCATATATGAAGGCAGACATACATTCGGTACAGTATGTATATATCTTCAATACAGAATATGTGAATTGTTCCTTCCGAAACAGGCTGAGACCTGGACATATTTCTAGTATTGTATCCTTCGTAGTCGTCGATATTGCCTGCTGACATGGGGACAGTGCGAACCATGCATGTTTACTTCAAGCAGCTGCTGCTGACATAAATACATAGATTGACGACGGCAATTTGAGGCTGAATTGATTCATGTATAAACAGATATTTGCGCAATCCAAGTTTTTCGTGGTTCAAGAAGCAAGTTAACTTTGATATATTTCTGTTACTTTTAGGAATCAATTGACGTGGGTTTTTCAAATTAGAGTTCAATATAAAGAAGATGCAATCGTCAGAGGTAAGAACTGCCCTGGTTGCAATTGGGGAGAGAATTTTAAATCTCCACTTTGCACTTTGCCCATTTTATCCCGATCTCGATCATTTCTAATCTGTCAAGTCTAATCCACGTTTGCGTCCTTTATTATCTATTGACACCACGGCCCAGGCCTCCGTGTCTGTAGTACCGATGAGCTTTCCGACTCGCCACGAGCTAGAAGCTCTTGATCAGGAATTGTGTCACTTTAAGAGCTCTGGGCATATCATAGAGCAAGCACGACAGATGATACACAGAATGTATAGCCTTCTCAATAAAGACAAGAGAGAACTGCGTAACACTTTCGAATATTGGAAGGTTGAAGAAGCAAGGCGGGAAGCGGCTGAAGTCGAGCTCCGGGAAATGAAAGGTCATTATTTAAAGTCACTCGATACCTTGAAAGACACTCTTCGGCGGCTTGAGGACGATAACTCGCGGCTGAATGATGAGAATGCTGTTCTAGAATCTACGAAGATAGATCTTGGTCTAGAGCTCGCCCTTACAACAGAAAAATATCGCACCTTGGAAGCAGACTACGAAGATCTTGAAGCTGAATTGAAACACCAAATCACATCGATTGAGAATAATCGACAGCATAAAGAGGGGGAGAAGGATGAACACCACGAGATATCGTACTATGTTGTTGAGGATGGGATATCCGATCAACAGATGTGTGAAGTTCCTGGCTCGTCTGGCCAGCCCGCAGCATCCGGGGCCCCGCCAGAAAAACGAAAAAGGAATTCTGGGGATGAGAAGGCTTCAAAGATTAGTCGAAAGAGCAGGTACCGTAGATACAACGATGGGCCTAAGTAGAAGCTGCCCAGAGCAGGAACACAGAAGCAGGCGTGATGGAAAATGGATGGATGGATCATTAGTCGTACTTATCTAGATGAGAAATCAAGCTTGATTTGAGTAATACAAATGCAGCATGTAAAGTGTAAATCTCGAATTTAGTTACCATTGTAGATCAGAGAGAAACGGGGATATTAGAGGATGGGAAGGTAATTAGTAAGTCCCGGCGTCCAAAAATCTTCTGTGCTTCTAATTAAATCAAGAGACCGATTGCTCTCACATCATACTGTACTGTAAGAGCTCTTTGAACTCTTTGCTATGCGTAAGGACCAAGCCATGTCCTAGACGCGGCAAGATTTCCTTCTGAGAACCCCGTTTGAGGCAGCAATCCTACAGGGTTCTGTCAAGCCAAGAAAGCTAGTGCCACCAAGGAAGTCAGCAATTTAACAGGGGTTTGAGGTCTAGAAAAGCTGCTGCGCAAAGAAGTCAGCAGGGCTGAGGTCCAAGAAAGTTGATGTCGCTAATAAGTCAGCAATTCATCAGGGATCTCGAAGTCACACCTATGAAGGTCCACTTATTATGTAAAAAGGGTCTTTAATTCAGAATTAAGATATGCTGGCGATGATTGGCTTATGCGTTGCTGACTAACTGGGGTTTGATTTCGAGTTCATCGAGTGAGAGTTTATTTACTCTGCAGTACTGTACAAAAATTGCAGACTCATCTGTTTACCTACAATATTTCAAGATGCTCAAATAAATTATCCACTGCTGTAAAAGCTTCAAAGTGTCGCTACTAAGTCCCTCAAGGCATAAACTGTCAGCTTCCCGGTGAGATTACGAACCAAGTTGGGGGCTCGCGCGGTCGCAAGAGTGGCCAATGTGTCAGCACCTCGAGGTATCTTGTCAGCGTTCCATCACGAGCTAGACGATAAATTTTGATAAACATATCTCTCGCACCGCATTTACAGCCATGCCTGTCATCAACTCCCTCTCCCGAACCAGACCAATCGCTCCCTTGCAAACCTCCCCGAAATCATATCATTCTGCCAAGAACGACAATTCGAGCCACCACCATACCGGCTACTATTGAATCTCTAGATATCTAGTGCATCCCACGGACTACTCCATTCCTCTTTTTGAAAATTCATGTTGCTGACGATCTCATTACTGCCATCACCTTCTCATAGTACACAAGAGCCCTTCACGAGAATATCCACTGGGAGTCTATTTTGTGCGCTGGCAAGACCAGAAATAATCACGAACGGCGAAATTCTCGACTGAAATTCAGCTTGGAAGAGTCTTTGTAATCTGGCCGATGGACAACGTAACAACTTCGCTTGAAGTAAGTTTGCATTTCTTCGAGCACAGGGGACAGATTTCACCAGCATCTGAACAGATGGAAGCCCAACCGATCTGCTCATTTAGCATGCCTTTTCTATCTTATCTTTCGAAGGTCTAGATATTGTAATTATTGACCCAGTATGCCTCCCAGCCACGACTGTTATTCGCTTAGAGTGCCAACAGAGACCGATAATGGTTAGTACTTGGGCGTCTAACCTTTTTATAAAAGAGGAAACCGAAGACCAATTTTTACCCTTCGGCAACGACGAACATTCCATGGAAGTCCGCCAACAAAGCTTTGATTCACCGGGACAACACCTCAACCAATGTAACACATACAATGGGAGCATCAACCCAAGCGATTACGTGATGGGTGGTTGGAATGGCATTGCCATGAAGAATAGTGAACATGGATCGTTTTCTCAAAATATCAACACTCTGGCCTCAAATCCCAGCGCAAATCCCCCAACCATTCGCGATGATGAACTATTTGACAGCCTTAGTACTGGGCAATATTACCACCAAAACTCACACCTTGGCCAAAGCGGTGCTGTGGCAATGTTCGTGGACTTCAATCACATAAACGAAAACCTCGATCCACTGAAAAGAGGTCTAATTCAGAGTCCATTCTTACACGACGTCGAAACTGCACAATTTCGGAATATACCTCAACATGTCTTGGCGAACTCTGTTAAATTACCAAACACGGCTAGCATCATGCGAGAGGCAAGCAACTATGAGAACCAAGGGCGACACATATCGGCAATAGTGCAAGGTCAAAAGAGCTCTGTCTTTCCGGCTTTTCACACTGGTTCTGTCGAGAACTCGCACCTCCTAGCAGAACCTATGAGCATATCGCACGACCACGAGCACCCGAATATCGGGGATCATACTACACGCAGCCTCAACTCCTTTCAAGGTTCAGATCCTTCGCAGATTCAAGGTATTCATTCGAATCCCGGAATCTCAGATGTTCTCAAGGGAACCTCGATGACAACGAGGTTGGATTCTGATCATAATATCGGTATTGCTCAAGGAATACAATCTAAAGAAATGAAGCGGAGAATACGACGGCGATCCCACAACCTAGTAGAACGTCGAAGACGAGAAAAGATCAACGAATGTATCCAAGAGTTAGGCCACCTTGTTCCTATGCAGCGTCTAGAAGACGAGAAAGTTGGGCAAGGCTTACAGGATAACTCGCCATTATCACCTCCCCTTACAGGACTGGCTAGGCTGGGAAGAGCTGCTGGCAAAACTCTCAGCATCCAGGTAGGAGAAAAAGACAAGAGTCCTAATAAAGGCGATATCCTTAACGGCACTGTTGGCTGGATTCGCGACTTGATGTGGATGCTTCATTTTAAGCTTCAACATCAAGAGGATCTGGCAAATATCATCACCAAATTAAGTGGAAGTTTCCCATTTGAAGAAGCGGATACGTGTTAAGTTAATGGGTGTTGTGTTAAAGATTAATGGAGAAAAGTTTCGTTATTCGCGGGCTTCTGGAAGCGACCTGGAAGTTCCCAAGCACACTGATTTCAAGTGGGACGTTATCGGCACCTCAGCTCAAGGAGATCAGATTCACCGATTGGCGAACCCTCAATACTACAACAAAGGTAACTATGGGCTACCATGAACATAATTCATGCGGTGGCGCTAGTTTGGTGAACCAGACGAAGGAAGACAGGTGCAGATCAGTCTCGTATAGCTAATGTCCCGGTCTACCGCATTCTTTACATAAACACGGGAAGCTGATTCGTAGTCATTGCTGACGTTCGTCTTTCCTCATAAGCGATTGGAATGGTTTATTGAGAAAAAGTATATACGATTTGGTTGTCTTCTTTGCTGCTACTCGACTACCTTTGAACTATTTGCTTGGCGAGCTATTTATTTGGAGGAAATTTGAACCAGATAGAAATTTCTGTATTGACTTACTTCAGTGCGGTTACAGATAAGAGTTCTAGCATGTGAGATGTTGATGTGTCTACACTAGCTTCTCATCACTAGTTTCCGGTCACATCATTTGTTTATTGCGTTATTGGTTTTCGTAGGATAAGGGATGCTCGATGGCTGTGTTGTTATCTCCTTACGTTTGTGATTCGCCAAGTCTCCTGTCGGATCTTACAGAGAATTTGGCATTGGCAGCTTACGAATATGGGATTAAATAACCGTTCAACAAGACTTCTAGCCCTCTAATTCTGATATGATTGCGGCTTCAATGCTCATATTAGATCAAAGTGGTTCACCGTAAGTTGAAAGAGGCCAGACGTGTTTAGTGGTGTCGACAAGCAAAAGCAAAGCTCCAACACACGAGGAGATTATTTGAGTGGTTAGTAAATGTGTCAGAGCATTGATGGCACATATTTAAGGCCAAGATATGACAGTGAATGTCATCCTGACCGAAGTGTCCCAAGTGGTGGCATGTTCTAGGAGGAGTCATTCACTATTCATTCCTTGAGATTTGGGTCAATGGCTGACAGGTCCGCACTATTGATTCGCCGCGGGTTGGAAGGCGGAAGTTATGGTAAAAGCACGAAGGTTCATGCGTGACCTAAAACTAGATGACATCGACGTTTCATTGCCAAACATTCTTCAGTCACCTGTTGGTCAATTTTGACATAATAAGCGCGCCTCAGAAATTGAAGGAGGATGCCGACTGCAGAGACTCAATGGTGTGACATTTGTAATAGATCATTCTATGCTAATGTGTCCAAATTATGCTGCGACAGCATCGCACTTATTGAATTTTGACTAAGACTTGTTAACGATGGAGCGTAAACAATTAAGAGGTTTGATTTGGTCTAACTAGTTGTTTTGGCTATTGAAAGCCTTACCCAAAGTGGCCGTGATGTGTTTTGAGCCAAATTCTATCCCTGAGAAACAGCAAGGACCTACAGGTGATATATTTTACTCATTTAACGATTAAAAAGCCCAATCTCAAGATCTCTCATCTCCCACACTTCTCTTATAGAGCTCCAATACTTCGTTTCACTTTCTGCTACATGATTACAATGCTTACTGCCGTTGAATCTGACCAAGATTGTCCGCACTCCATTCTGAGCAGCGTCAATACCGTGTTCCTCAATATCCTTCCAGTAGATCAGATCATCAGTATATGAGAATAGGTAAACCCTTGGCGTCGATTTTGGGTTCCAATACCGTTCATCTTCTAGCCGCTGCCTTGTTTTTGTAATAATATTATTTTTGAAACCGAGCAGGCAATAATACAAACCCCAGAAGATCGCTAGAGTTATGAGTCCCAGGAAAAGACCAAACCATTGGACCATCAAATTGTTTGGTAAAGACTTCTTGAATGCAGAAGCGTAATTAAAGTACCTCGGTCTGCCAGGTGTGCTATCTAGACACAAAGCTTGGCAGGGCAACTTTTCTCCCGTACGATTACAGTACGCTTCCGCGAACTCAACAGCCTTATTGGCACCTCCATCGGAGAAACAGTGAACGAGAATACTGCCGCGAGCAAGGCGAGAATTAGTTATGACGTCGATGACTCTTTGGAGTCTCTGCTGCTTCTTAACGGGTGAACGAACAGTCAAGTCTTTGAGAGTTGTAGCGATGATTAGAACTGGACTATAGGGAAACAGCGTAGCATATCCTTCCACGTATTTTGATATATGTCTCCGTTGGGCACCCGTCCAAGTGAAGAGGAGGACCAGAGAGGGGGTGTTCGAAGGAGTTATTGATAACCGTGGTGTTGAAATGTCGAACGGTGATGTATTCTCGAGGCCAAATGCAAGCTTAATCTCTTCTTCGAAAGTATGGACAGGGTCTGTAGGATACCTCGAGCTACAGGAATTGACCCGTATTCTGGGCGTGGTGCCGTGCATTTTTGATTGGGGAAATTGACGGTATGGGAAGGACGAGATTATTTGAGGGTTCACAGTCTTGCGGTCTTGGCTGACATGGTGGCTGAGATGATCTAACATTACCGATGTATTGGAGCTAGAACGATGGTTCCGGAGGAACAATAAAGGCTATCTGTGTCAAGCGAGAAATTAGATATTATTTGACATTCTGTAAGTGATTACTGTACAGTACTGTACAGTCGTCTTCGAAATCGGCTTCCTCAACGCGATCTATTGTTTGTATTTGAGCCACAATGCCAAGACACCAGAGTTGAAGCTAGAGTAATTCTAGTTAGTAGTCACTTGTCATCATGCTGTAACCCGAGGCTAGGAAGCGGCGCTTTTGAGATCTGATGATAACCATCTTCCAGTTTCTTCTGTGACATTCCACGATGGCCCTTTCTGCAACCGTGTCCTTTGAAGCTTGCTGCTGACCCTTTCTTCCTTGTGATGCTCAGTTTCCTCGAAGAACACCGAACTGTAGAGTACAGTTCTGTCCAAGCAGTTCTCTACCATGGCACCAAACCTTACATATCTACAGCGGAGCATAATTGACCATATGATTCATAGCAATTCGACCAATACTGAAATAGCCGAAGCTGCTGTATGTACGCCTCGTTCAATTCGTGCCATACGATCGAACATTCATTATTTGGGTACCCCAAGAGCTCCACAAAATGGCCCTGGACGAAAACGAAGTATTACACCCCCTATGTTAAATGCGCTTTGTGAACACTTGCTGGAAAAGGCAGGATTATATCAATCCGAGATGATAGTCTTCCTTGGGATGAGTTCGAAGTGCTTGTCACTGCTTCTAGTATCGGAAGAGCACTAGCATCTGAGGGATGGACCAAGAAAACGATTCGCCGAATAGCACAAGGAAGGAATGCAGATCTGCGAGACCAATATACATACAATTTGTCGGTTGGCTTTCATTCTTATCAGCTTGTTTATGTGGACGAGTCTGGCTGCGATAAACGTATTGGCTTTAGACGGACTGGATGGTCTCCGGTTGGGGTTACTCCTGTCCAGATCGCTCGGTTTCAACGCGAGAAACGCTACCAGATACTACCTGCATATACGCAAGATGGAATTCTATTCTCTCGTGTATTCCAAGGATCTACAGATAGTATTGTTTTTTAGGAATTTATCCAGCAGTTACTCACCTTTTGCCGCAAATGGCCAGAGCCAAAATCGGTACTGGTAATGGATAATGCCTCCTTTCATCACACCGCACGGATTGAGCAGATGTGTTTTGATGCTGGAGTAAAGATCATTTATCTGCCACCATACTCTCCGGATCTGAATCCTATTGAAGAATATTTTGCTGAAATCAAAGCCTTTATTAAACGTGACTAGCAGGTCTTTGAGACAGATCCAAGCCAAGGCTTTGATGAGTTTCTTGAATGGTGTGTCAATATGGTCGGGAGAAAGGAGAAGAGTGCCAAGGGTCATTTCAGACACGCAGGGTTGACAGTAGAGGAGCTATGAATTCTAAAGTGCTACAAATCTGATCTCATGTCTCAGCTTTATCTCAATCTTGTTCCTCAATCCTTAGCCGCTTCCGACATTGCTTCCATTGGTCGATATCGTAAACAATACGCTCGGCAGCCCCAATCTTGATACTAAGATCAATCAGCTTCTTCGGATCTGGATGTCTGTAGATTAATCCCAAGTCTATGCAATTATCTTTCATCAGTTGACGAGCTTCTTGATACGCTGCTTTTTGTCCTGGCTCCTCAACCTGTGACTCCTGCCAAGCACAATACTCGTCTGTAATCTTGTCTCGAGGGCCGAAGACATCGAGATGTTGAACTGGTATGTGAGCTGGTTGCGTATCTGGAGCTGGATTCCTGGTTAACATGGACCCTGAATGAGTGGCTTGGTAAATTGATTCCGGTAATATGATATTGATTGGAGGAGCATTTGACGCAGTTCTGTTTTGATCCTTGTGACGCATCTCGAGGAATTGTTGCTCCTCTGCATATAAATCAACGCGAACTTTCTCTGGCATGTTGTTCTGTGTCTCTAAACAATGCCCCTCTTCTACAAGCTTAAGGATGTCTTTGAAATGGTGCCACTTTAGCTTATAGTGCTTCTTGGTCATCGGATCGACCCAGCAATGGGGTCCCAAATTACAAGGGGCACCAGGACAACACATGATCCGATAAACTTTACTTGTAATCGATGGCTGCCCAGTAGCCTCTTCTTCTGCCTCAAGCTGTATTTCTCGATGGTAGAGCTGTTGCTGAGTAGCTGAAAAGCGTCCTCTCTTGTCTATTCTTCGTGACAACATGGCTGACGGTTGATCATCCTCCACGTACTCATAGTTGAATGAGATCTCTATTGGTAGCTTTTTTTCTGGATATTGGTCTGCCCATAGTGTAAGCTGCTTCTCTATTACCGGCCAATCAATGCCGATTTTGTCGCAGCTTTTGGAAAAATTGTCAACTGAGCGTTGTGTGACCTTCAGCACCACCTTGGTATCCTCGGGCTCTACAGTCCTTTTTTTGGTTCGCATTTTGGACAGACAGACCTGGTCCAGTTTGGGCTTCAGATACAGACGCCAGTATGAGGCAGGCTCAAGAACAATATCTGTTTCTGTATTCGTTGACTGCGTCCTATTGTGTATCTTGAAACTCCAGTGGATTGAGTATTGTATGTCCTTCCTTCCTCCCAATCACGAAGCTGACAGAACTGAAGCTTCTCCTCCTCCTCCTCAAATTGTGTCTGTTCCTGGCTCGGAAAGTCATCCTCGAAGGGATCCCATTCTCTGTCGTATGATTCGACTTCGAGGGAAGGATTTGGGCTTGTCATGGTCGTCCGGAGTTGTGATAGGCTCGAGGAGATTCGTTAAAGAAGTCATAAAGTACGCGGGCAGATGAGGTTCTGTGACTTGGTATTTTGGACCCACAACAGATTACTGTAACGCTAGAGCATAATGGACTGGCTAGATGTATCCCTGCACCCATGCTCTGTGGGGGTCGGGGCGAAACTGGAGTTGCTGCCTAAGGTTTTAGCTGATACGGCGGAAAATCGGCGGACTGTACCCGGTGAGGGTCGGTGTCAAATATAAAAATGATGCATGAGGGCATTAGCAAAAGCCCGGCACAGATCCCGTCAGCAACTTTCCAGATCAAAAACTTGCGACATAACTTATTTGACAAAATACAATTACCTGAGGTGATATCCTATCACGAAAGTCCTGAAATCCTTTAAGAGACCTTTCATTTCAATGCTTGCCTCGCAACCGGTTGGTATGTACATTTGATACAGATTTGTAGTGTTCAAGATTTCAGAAAGCACTAAGAGTAGAATAAGCTGAAATGAGTTTGAGAATGTTGGGCCAGATTTTAAGATAGGTTTAAGATAAGGTTGCAGATGGAGTTGCAGCGGAGGTCAAGTAGAGTAGGATGGCAAAGAGCCAGAGTACAGTGTACAGTCAGCTTCGAAATCGGCTTCCTCTTTGTAAACTCTTTTCTTTCAATTGCGCCACAGCGCCAAGCAGCACTAGATGTTATTGCGGTTAGTTGTTTCTTTATCATCATATTTTTGGCCTAGTCGGAGGCATGGCTGCTTTACAGAACTGGAAATGGTGATCACATCACATGATAACCTTCAAAGAGAGAATACTGACTTAGATCAAACAATGGAATTGAGATCTCGAGGAATTGAGCAGCTGCTCTACTGTACTGGCACAGCTATTGACAACGATGACGAGCCCTTCCCCTTTTAACGAAGTCCATGTTGGATTTCATGTGATCCAAGAATCACGTGAATGCCGGAGGCTCTAGAAGCCTTGATTTGTAAACACATGGAGAGCTCTAGAAGCTCTTCCTCATGTATATAAACCTACTCTCACTCTGCCTTTAGAAGGGTGAGGCACGCAAATACAAGAATTTGACATGGTAGCAATTCGAGTCAGATATCAACTTCCTCTGCTTGCGTGTACTTGGTACAGGCGGTAAATAATCCACATCCGTAGTCAAAGCGTAGTTCTAGAGGTTTCTACTAACCGGGGTTTTAACCAGGGGGTACCACCAATGATATAATAATGTCAGTTTGCCGCTTTTGCCATCAGAAATCAACACTTTCATCATGAATTCTACATTAAATGTACCTACGCCAAAAACTCCATCACGACACACTTCTCGGGACGAACGATTACGCTGTCAAACTCTTTATTTTGAGGCTGGATGGACTCAAGCTCAGATTGCCCTTCAATTAAACTTGACCCGAGACCAAGTACAATACGCTCTATCGACTCGTCTTACGCCTCAACACCATTTGAGAGGCCGTAAAGCTCATTTGAATACCCCGCAACGTAAACGCCTTATTCAATGGGTTACAGCCTCTCGCACAAATCGCCGTACTCCGTGGGCTGAAATCCCTTCGATTTTGAAGTGGGACGTTGGACTTTCCGCAATTCGTACGGCATTCAAGAAAGAGGGCTTTGCTCGACGAATTGCACGCCGAAAACCAGTTCTCACTTACACAAATCAAATCGCACGACTTCAATGGGCTATTGAGCATGAAGATTGGACTGAAGAGCAGTGGTTTTCGGTTGTCTGGAGCGACGAGACGTGGGTAAATCCAGGGAAACACACAAAGGAATGGGTTACTCGAGCAATTGGCCCAAGGGAGGAATATCATCCTGATTGTATTGAAGGGCGATATCAAAGGAAGATCGGGTGGATGTTTTGGGGGACAATATCAGGGAAGTACGGTCGGCATAAGGGGCTGTTCTGGGAGAAGGATTGGGAGACAATCAACGAGGGGTCTTACTCAGGAATTATCATTCCTTTGATTCAAGAGCTCTTATTAGAGCACCTAGAGCTTGAATTTCAACAAGACAACGCAAAAGGCCATGCTTCTAAATATACAACTTCAGTATTTGAAGCAATTGGAATCACTCCTATCTATTGGCCTGCAAACTCTCCTGATTTGAATCCAATTGAGACGATATGGGATGACATGAAGGATTATATTGACAGGAACTACCCTGAAGTTCACCGATCTTACAAAAGGCTACGAGAGGTAGTACAAGAAGCGTGGGAATCAATAACAACTGAACGAATTAGGGAATTAATCAGAGAAATGCCAAAAAGATGTAAGGCAGTGATTGAGGCAAAAGGAGCGCATACAAAATACTAGGGAAATCAATAAAAGCAGCATTGCCAAGTATCTATAGTGCACGGCCTAGAATTGTGGAATATTAACCCCTGATACGAAGTACTTCCCATAGAGCTTCCTATGGTCAACTAAAGCCGCAAAGATGTCTTGCGTTATCAAACGTTTACAGATGCGACTTGTAAAGCCGTCGGCTATTGCTGCGTATGACAGTTAATAAACCGTAGAGCTATTGATTCCTTTAGAGAATCGTGTTTCCTCGTGTGAGGAGTTTAAAGCCGCTGCCTATTGCGTAAATATAGGAGGTCAGAGCCAGAGCCTTGAGCCAGAGCCAGAGCCATTTGTACAGCTATTTGCTGTCGTTCGTCGTCTTGATATCGAGTTTGTGTGGAGGCTTGGATCAAGGAGGCGTGTTGGATTTCATGTGATCCAAGAATCACGTGAATGCCGAAGGCTCTAGAAGCCTTGATTTGTAAACACATGGAGAGCTCTAGAAGCTCTTCCTCATGTATATAAACCTACTCTCACTCTGCCTTTAGAAGGGTGAGGCACGCAAATACAAGAATTTGACAGTCCACACATACGACGGGTAATGGGACCCTTTTGAAGATGACTTTCCGAGCCAACAACAAACACAACCGCGGGAGGCAGGGAAGCTTGTATTTTGCCAGCTTTGTGATTAAGAGAAAGGGAGGATATTCAACGAACTTCCCGCGAAGTATATACACTACTCAATCCACTGGAGTTTCAAGATTCATAATCGGACACAATCAACGAATACAGAAACAGATATGGTCCTTAATCTTGCCTCATATTGGCGTCTCTATCTCAAACCTAAGTTGGACCAAGTTTGTCTATCCAAAATACAAACTAAAAAGAGAACCATAGAGCCTAAGAGTACAAAGATTATGTTAAAAATTACACAACGCTCGGTAGACGATCTCTCCAGAAGCTGTGATAAAACAGATATCGATTGGCCAGTAATAGAGAAGCAGCTTATAATATGGGCGGACAAGTTCCCAGAAAGAAGTTGACCGTCGAGATCTCATTCAATTATAAAATAGGTAAAGACAGATCAACCGCCTGGACAGCCATCGATTACAAGTAGAGTTTATAAGGTAATGCGTTGCCCCGGGCCCCCTTGCAATTTAGGACCACATTGTTGGGTTGACCCTATGATCAAAAAGCATTATAAACTGAAGTGGCACCACTTCAAGGATATACTCAAACTCATAGAAGAAGGGCATCATCTAGAGACACAGAACGATATGCCAGAAAAGGTCCGTCTGGATTTATATGCAGAAGAGCAGCAGCGGCTAGAGAAGCAACAGAAAACCCCGACTATATCCGCGGCAAATATTCCCCCTATTAATATTATGCTACCAGCATCATCTTACCAGACTTCCGCCCCAGCTCCAGCACAGGAAATGCCTTCTATTTCTGCGTGTGCAAGAACCGAAAACGGGACCAGTATTGAGAGAAGGCAAAAGGGGAGTTTATTTAGGAGAGGCATGATTGCCGCGTGCGCTGTGAACAAGCTGTAAAGCTTCGGAGGCATAAGCAGGGGATATATATACCAGAGGAGCTTGCGGCTTAAGGGGTGGCTTGAAAGGGGCAAAAGGAGGAGGACAGACGTTGGTTGAAGCTACGTGATGATGAATGGGAGTGGGATCGAGAGGAGAGGCAATGGGAGGTACAACAGGATCGAGTGCAATGGCAGGAAGTTGATATGTTTACGGATGAAATACCGGCAACTTTTGAGTATCCGGAACTGATTTTGACGGATATTGAACACCCGCAAACGAGGTATCGGTACGAAGGTTGGCAGACTGCAGGGGAGCTTTGGGAAGTATAACAACCTCTAATCGAGACCGTATTTGAAACTGAATCGACACCTTCACCCGTACTTACGGATGACCCGTACGAGAGCTTTTCGGACGACAACACGGCCCGGTACTGCTCGAGCTGCGCACAGATTCGGCTTCCTGCCTCTTTCGGACGATTCTTTACTTGCACGATTTGTCGAAAGCGTAAAATACTCTCAAACTACGCTTGAAATACACGCCGAAAGCTGCAAGTTAAAGAAACAGGAGCTTTACAACCTTGACCGACGAAGCTTTGAGAGCTTTTACAGAAATGGTTGATTTTGCGGGTGAGCAGGAGCTACGGACAAAGCATCAGTTGAGAAGATACGGGTGTATTGCGTTTCCAGAGGAGGTTTTACGGCGTCCGTTAAATATAAAAGATTGTATAACAAAAGAGAATCTTATATAACAATCACAGTACTAAGTTGCTTTTCAGTTATGACCGTTGTGAAGTGAGGTCCCCTGGCCCCGGAGCTTGCGGAGGGCCGCCGGGGAAAAGGCCTCGTTAAATACAGGCCGGAGCGTAACAATCAAATTTAGATAGAAGTTGGGATAGAAAAAAAACTAGCCAAAAAATAGCCTAGCTGTTGGTACGCAGGAGCATGCTTCGTTTGATGTTTAGCCTCCTGCAGGGAGGCTCCTTTGTTTACTTCATGCAATAGCCGGAAGGTGGGCTTCCGGCGCTCTTTAGGCCCCCTTTCGGTGCCTTATATAGATACAGATCTGTCCCTTTTTGACAAGAGGCAGACTTTACAACAATACCATACTTTGACTGTCTCAATTCATACTTAACTTATATCGATATTTGTGATTGCAACCCGGTACAGAACCAACACTAGCGTATGATACAGTCGCTCCGGAATATGGCTAACTGCAAATTTTCTCATTTTCAGAAGTGTTCACGGGGAATATTCATCCCATGATTTTGATCATGCTATTGAGACTTAAATTTGGTATCGAGTGTTACGGGATATCATTGAGACCGCTGTTAAGAAGATTTCATAGAAGACGCAACTGATTCTACTGATAGATGATGCCCAATGTTTATGAATTCGACTAAGTTACCAAAACTCTTCCATCAGAGGATATAGCAAAATGTAGATGGCATTAGGAATATTCCCAGTTTAGAACGCCATGTTAATTGGATGGGTTTACAAATGAGATTTATACGTTTTCTGGCAAGGATAAGTTAAGGCTTCATGTGAGATTTGAAGTAAAGGTTTTATTAGTTATGATTGTGTTTTATCATCTCAAATGCATTAAAATCTTTAGAAGCACCTCCTCACACATCCATGTCGAACGAAAAATCGCCACTGGAGCAACATCCAGCAAATGCAAGACATTGCAATTATCAATATTTCAACGGCAGACTGTAGAACTCCAAAATGCCATGAAAAATTGATTATCGAGCAAACATGATGGAAATTCAACGCTGTGATGTGTTAACAGAATTCTGAAGCAATGAAATGTCGAGGTTTACCCCGGTCGGTATCGCCTATATGCTCCTTATTACACGCCCATTGCCTGTAGACACTATATGATAATAAAGTTCGTGATGGGGTAACTGACCAGAGATCATTCTCAAGTGCTGATTTCTGCTGTAAGAAATGGCAGGCTCCCAACGCTGTCCCGAACCCAATCGCAGAAGTTATAACAAACATTGCATTGCTGATATTGTTAACCATCCGCATCTAAGAATTATAAGGCTTAGTAACCATTTCTCGAACTACGATAGCTAGGTACGTACCTTCTTCGAAATACAAACGAGTAGCAAGGTCCCTATGCTTAAGCATATATTTATCGCTCCTCCGGATGCGAAAATCACACATGGAAAGTTAGTGACGGGAGGAGAATTCGGATTTCCTGCCTCAGTTCTGTCTAAGTGGTGATCTGACACGCTGTAAACTGATTAATAGTTTTCATACATGGGGAGTTTAACACATGCCTTCTAGCGTGATTATATAAACCAATAGCTACTAGGATTAAAATAACGGCTGTTACTGTTACTAATACCGAAAAAATTCGAACGTACCACGGAATGGTGTGTAATGTCGGCAGAACAAAGACTATTCGGTGGGGTTCATGCGATGAAACATCTTCAATGCTCGGTAGAGGTATATCCTCCGGTTTTGCTCCTATAGGATCGTGCGATTACGGGCTGTTGGTACAAGTTGGCTCGTATCCATTATGATGCAATTGAGATACACAGTATTCTTTCTCAAGGCCCGGTGTATTTCTATGATACTCTTGGATCTCACTACTACTTACCATTTTGGAAGAGCGTCCCTCAGTTTCTGTTCTCCTGAGGAATTCCTGCCTATTACATAGCGTCTAAAGGTAGATATGACAATTATACAAAGCCGTCGTCATTCTAAAAATAACAGCAAAAGTTTGGAAGTTGAGTTTAATTTTAGATGTCACGACTGAAAAAGGTTGATTGAGGAATTGGCCTTCACAAAAAAACACGGAAATATCTAAAATTAACTTTGACGGTTCTTTTCAAAGTACACCATCTGGGTGTGCGCTAGTTCATACAGAATTGTAGAGGGTAAGATTTGCCTCATAGAGATGACGCTCCGCATTTCTGACAATCCAAAGTTAGCGTTGTATCCATCTCCTTCTATTTCGAAGCCTTTTGGTGCTAATAATACTACAGAGGTACAGTACTGCAATATTTTAAATTATTGAGCTAAGTTCTACAAACTTCGATGCCATTTAAGTATATGCTGAAATGTCCAAAGATATTAGACATCAAATATTATTTGAAAAACAACTACCGATGAGCCACAGAAAGAGATTGACAGTAAAGATTCGACGCTCCGATTGCGAATTCTCTGGATTGGTCCTACTGTTCTGTAACATTCGCCCATGGCTGCTTTTAGGGCGAATGTGTCCATTGTGAAAAGGCTCTAAGCCCAATAGAGGCAAATACGACATTATGTGCACGCAGAAGCGCCTGTCAAAATCGACATTGCGAGACTCCTGATCGATAAGGGAGCAAGATTTGACGATCCCCGTGGCAAAGAGCCTTGTGACACTCCCCTACATGCCGCAACTTTCAACGGCAATATTGATATTGTGATTTAATTAGGGAGCAGATATCGACGCTCCAGGCACAATGCATTACAACACCTCTCTATTTGAGGAAGATTTTAGTGGCAATATCGATATTGTAAGACTAATATAGCAATGCGCCTCTGGAGGGTCTATTACAAACGATCAAGAATCCATTTTAGAGCTTTTGATTAACCACGGGTCAGATATCGAAATATTTTATATCGTGGAAATTTCAAGAAACAGGACCACTTAACAGGAAAGAGGTAGCCCTGAAATTTGTGGCAATGTTGCTAGTGAATGGAGCTAATATCACAGTGCAGACACATATTGTAAGCTGCAATTTTCCACGGGGACGGAGTAGTTGTATAACTACTTATACATTCTGGGCCAGATGTTGCTAGAGGTAGAAAAGAATATGGGAGTCTGGTGATAACCGCGGTAACGTGTCGTACAATTAAATCTCCTTCTCTTTCTAAGCAATTAAACGGATGCTGACCTGCTGTTCGAGGGCCGTGATACTGCAATTATTGAGGAGCGGTGGACTTTCTCCTGCGGAATGGAGCAGATCCTTGTGGATTTGGCAGTGCTTAGCGACTAGCAACAGATACTTGAAGCCTGGAATTTATTACAGTATAAGAGATACACTATATAAGTTCATATTGTGCCGATCTTTGCTGTGAAGATAACATGAACCGGTGGGGAATTTCACGCCTTGGATTGGTTGACAAAAACGTTAGAATATATAAGATATGCATCTTTTATGAAATCTTGAAACGCACCCAGATCTCATCCCTCCCGAAGAGCTAAACAAGGGTATGCGAAGCAGGAGGAGAGCTAAGCTGATACGTTATCTAGAATTTCCCTTATCCTCTATCTTAAAACCCGAGTTTCTGACAAATCCTGTCTCGGCCTAATGCGCCCAGTAATCTAGTAATAGATGGTCTCTGTCCATCTATTGTAGTTCGAGCCTTTCTTACAAGGCCATTGACACTACACAAAAAGTCCAATGGCATCTCTACTAAGGTCCCCCTTACTTGTCCCAAAGTATTTTTCATTTGAGTAATACCACCCGGAGAGTTCTGCTTTACAACGTGTCCATAGTTGTATTTTGCACGCTTGTGACTGCTGCCAAATAATTCCCCATAGTACAACTCGTAGTCGTCCCAGCACCGAACTTGGTTAGAAGGCACGGGTGAGAAGACCTGCGTCAATATTTCCGAGTTGGTTTTTGCTATGCCATTCCATAATAGATCAAATTCCGGAGACAGCGGATCTTCAACAGATAGATCGGCCTGAGAACCCAAGTCGTAACTGTCAGGTCCAGCTCTCAAAGGGCTCGTCCCTAGCTTTGTCAAATCCTGAGACTCTAAAAGGCCTATATGCTTTCGAAAAAGCCTTCGGCGTAGGGTGGTGGCAAACTTTGAAACCATGTATGGTTGACTGTTCATTTTCGACGATACGGAGGGCGCATCTTCCACGACAACAGCAATCTCGGAGTCGTGGTCTCCAAGAAGAGACCTGTCATTGAGATTGGCACTTCCGATAATAACAACTCGGTCATCTGCAATCAGGCACTTGGAATGGATATATAACTGCTCACTGACGAACGCATCCATCTCCGTCTCATCGCTAGCCACCCAAGGCATAGAGGAGAGTGGTGGCCCGCCAAGCATGTAGCAGGAGCTTATAGAATCGCTAACATCTCCATACTTCTCTACAAAGCTTCCCCACTCGGCTATGTCTCCGGGCTTATTCCGAAGCGCTCGTGCATTGTTAATCCGATCATAGTTGCGAAGGTTATAGAAGCGGATGTAATCCCCGGCATCTTTGATTCCTTCCTGCTCTAACTTTTCCATGATACTATGTCCTCCACGGCATATCGACCGGTACTGGAGGTTCATGATAGCCAGGATACCATTTTGCTTTTCATCATGGAGATCTCCAGGGGATCCCGGCACGGCAGGTATGCAGACTATGATCTTGTACTTCTGACCAGTTTTGTAATTTAAGTATAAAAGGGATTTTAGCTAGGTTAGCAAGAGAGAATGTTTGGAGGATATCTGGTAATGAGAGCGTAGGCAAGAGAGGAATCTCGGATCTGGAAATTTGAGAAAAGTTGGGTGCGGAGGTGGAGTTGGCAATCAAAATTTATTCGCTATATCTACGGCAATGTTAAGTTTCCAAGAATACTGTACGAGTAAAGTATATAGCATATCAAACTCGAAGACCTCGTTCGTCGGACAGTTGCCACTCACGAGGTGGTAGTAATCCTTAATGAGAACAAAGACTACGGGCGATCACCTGATGGCGTGATAAGCTGTATAGGCCATAATAGACAAATATCATTGAATTATGCACATGGCAGTGACGGACCGTCATTGCTGACATTATAAGAAGCTGACCATCTTTGTGCCGTGCTACTATACAGTCATCCACGATATAAGAAGACAGCTGTCGGTTGATCAGGTCATCAACTAAAGATGAGAATATCAAAAACCATATTTCCCGTGCTTAGCTTTCGATGTAATTCCGTCTGAACAGACAGAAAGATGTAAAGTCTTCAACCTGGCGTGCTTGACATTCTTGAATCCCCAATTACTCGAATCCTTCACTTTCAATACCAAGAGATATGTCTACTCGTTTTACATGGCCAATATATCTGGCTCTTTTCTTACGCGTTGCTGCTGCGCCAAGCAACACCAAGCCTTCCCGCATGCCGCATTGTGGTGAAAAGTTCATCTCGACTGAGCTTTTTAGTCTACCAATGGGTCATGCTGATGCCATTGGACGATCAAGTGCTATTGTAGACAAAAGAGAAAGGTTTCTTTATGGGCCATCAATATGTGGAAATGTCTCGTACTGGCCGACGGGTTTCTTAGGAAACTCAACAACCGAGTGTGATCTTGCTAGATTTATGGTGGACTCGCAGCATAGCCAAGCAGCGGTAAACCTAGACAAGACCGTGGCAGGAGCTCTCATAGCAGTATGTGTAATCTGGAAAATGTGCGGTGCAAATGTATTGATAAATAGTAGGGTAAAGGTATCAAACAGCTTTCTGATTACCAAATTTTGTATCAAGGCCAATGGAAACAAAGCATACCTGCCGGGACTGATCAAGGGATCCTCACAAATTACACCAATGACTTGATGTTCTCAATGGAGAGGCTTTCGATCAACCCATATTCAATCAAACGATTGCAGCCATCAATAGACACAGTTCCGTTCCAAATCGAGGAAATGATTGCCTATGAAGTCGCCAATACAACAGTCCAGTCACTCTTTGAGTCAGGAAATCTCTTTTATGTGGATTACCGTTACCAGTCGACCTTAGAGAGGACTGACAGATTCGCTGCGGCGTGTGACGCATATTTTTATATCCACCCTACGAAAGAAGACTTCCTTCCTTTGGCTATTCGTACAAACATGGGAACTGATTTAATCTATACACCTGCAGACTCAGTCAATGATTGGCTACTGGCGAAAATGATGTTTAACATGAATGATTTCTGGCATTCGCAATGGTATCATCTTTCTGGTACTCATAACGTTATCGAAATCGTGTATGAAGCAGCCTATAGGACACTAAGTAGAGAACATCCTGTGATGGCTCTCTTGGACAGACGTAAACTCTTCCCTATCCGAATCTCAGTGCTGTTAGTAGTTCATATCTAACTTTTCTAGTAACCCCTGAGCTATTTGCATATCGTCAAGTGGCTCTTGAAGTGTTGATACGATCCGGGGGTTATATTGATCGGTTATTTGCTTTCAGTGGAAATGCTGCCGCACAAACTACTTCAGATCTTTATAACACAGGGATTTCTAGTGCCTTTCAAGCAAACTACTTTTACGAAAATCTCGCAAGACGTGGTCTGATCAACTCAACACATGGTTCTCGGATCAAACATTTCCCATTCTTCGAAGACGCGTCCATTATCTACACCACTATACAGGCATTTATGACAACTTTTATAGACTCTTACTATACACATCCCTCTATGTTTGAGCAAGATGAAGAGCTGCAGGCTTGGTTGTTAGAATCTGTGCCTGCCGATATTATAGATTTTCCAAAATCGGCTGATCGAAAAACACTTATCGATATTCTTACTCATGTCGCCTTCTTGGGTAGCGCGGTACACCAAACGCTCAACACAAATGAAATTTCAGAAGCATCGGGCTCGTTACCATTCCACCCATTCGCACTGTACCAGCCAGTACCGACAGTAAAAGGCGTGAAAGATATTATCCCCTTCTTGCCTAACATAACACAGTCCATTGGGCAGATCGGCTTGACTGCGCTCTTTGCACGCCCCGAATATGTCGATTCCAACCGATCTTTGGCGCAAATGTTCAACGATGGAATAATGCTAGCACGGATGAACAAAAAGACAGTAGAGGCAGCACACTTATTTCATGCGGAGATGAAAATTTTCAGCAAGCTAGTTGGTTCCAGGACCTTTGATGCCCAAGGCTTATGCCAGGGAATGCCATTCATTTGGAAAGCCCTTGATCCCGAGAGATCTCCATATTATCTCACTATTTGATCTTAGAGAAGCAAATCCAGTACTTTTAAATCTCGTTATCTAATGATGGCCTTGCAAGGAGGAGGTGTCTGGTAACTCCAAGCTGTTGAGATTGACTCGTCACTGAGGACACTTTTTGTTACTATAAGTTCGACTCCATTGAGCTTTCAAAGACTAGTCGAATGAGCAAGTCTCGTAAATACAAAGAAGCGCCCGAGTGAAGAAGGTTACAGCAGGGACACGTAAGCAGACGTGTGTTGGAGAATGGATTGATGGACAATCAGTAGTTTGTAACTTAGATGAACAAACGAGCCTGATTTTGAGCTCAAAATCCAGCATGTAACTTACATCGAAACACAACTTCATCGTACCAAAGCTAGACCCCCATATTTCACCCCCTAACATCCAAATTGGTCGAGTTGTAGGACTCCTATCTCACTTACCTCCTCTCCAACAATCTCACAGGCACCTTTTGCCCGCACACCTGAAGGTAGACCGTCACGACGATCCTCGCTTGCGGGCACACGAGCGTCCCTCCCATCGGTGCCAACTAAAGAAGAAAGAACTAGAGACCACACGGCTGGACTCAGCTACGTTATCTGTCTTAGCATGAATTATAGCCAGTGTCCTGTACGAAACTCTGTGCACATACTTGCAAATTCTGGTGGTCCATGAATCTGGAAACCGTAACGGATATCAAGAAGTGCCGATGTCTAGCTTCGTACAATTGCATACACTATCATAAAGGTATGTAAGTTACATAGAGAATTCTCTTCTCCATCGCGATACATCCGAATGGATGACGATGGAAGTACTGCAATAGACCCCTTAATCCGCGAAGCTTGCTATTTCTGATTGCGTAATCTGTTGATCGCGCGAGGCTAGCTTCAACACTAGGCGACATAGATTTTCTCTATGCCGCACCGTCTCGATGAGTCTCTCCATTGGAAAAGGGCATGAGGGCGAAGATGATGCCAGATTGTCCTCAGCTAGGTCGGTGGTAGTCTAAGAGCGTACCTAGACAACGACTACCACTTCCCCAGATACCAGCTAGACGATGACAAGCAGCACACCAGAGAGCAGGTGGGTTGACTATCGTGTAAGGATTTTCCGGCAACGAATCCAGCAGCTCATGTCCATCAACTCTGCCAAATCCCACCAGCTCCCGCCAACCCCTGCCGACCCCTGCCGACCCCTGCCAAATTCTGCCAAATTCTGCTGCCGCCTTGCAGTACAATAAAAAAGGAGGTCATTTGTCTTCAGAGCCGATTAACCACCATTTCTTGAAGCCGCTGGGTGAGTGAAACAAATGATTTTCACATTGAGTTAACTTACAAGAATGTTTTACAATGGAAAGCTTGGGGCCTGGAATCTCCTATCTCGTCAGCCGGACCTTCATATTTTGCCCTGACTTTCTAGCTCGTTCTCAAGGGAACAGATATAAAGTGCCCAACTTTGAGCCAAAAGGTGCCTCTGGGAGGTCATTGTAAGGGTAAGGTCGAAATGATTCGCAATCAATCAGCTTTTGTGCTAGTTCTTGGTCAACACCGTGAGAACCTATCCTAACTTGTCTTCACAAGTTGCTCTCTTATTTACCATGATAGGAACACATTCGAGATCCTGGATCTTCATTTCAGGAGTAGATGCCCGCCTTCGTAACTCATCGTAATTGAAGGCATCCTTCCCCAGCTGGAGGATAATTGGTTTGGTCTTTTACCTCAAATATACCAGCGAAAGCATATCAAGTGATACGTTACGGTGCCACCTTCGCCCTCCAAAGCCATCCCCCAAACCCTCCTCCAGACCTCAGCACCACTACTTCCCTCGTTAAAGTTTGGATGACCACTGTCGAACGCTTTCCAGTATGCCCTGTTATCCAGAACATCTTCGCGATGTTCCCAATGAATATGTTGAGGTGGCTTATGGAAATGCGGCGGAAATTGCGTGTTGTGCAACCACCAATTCAAGCTCACCCCAGACCTCCTCAAACACACTCTTATATGCAAGCTCTCAACTGGTACAGATTAGATCTCATTAAAGTGGCCCATACGTGGAACCTGTATCATTGGAACTCATATCCTGAATTCCACTAACACATTTCAAAGGACATACCTCGGAAGAGACAATCTAACTGACACTCTCCTCAGACACCTAGTACAGAGTGTACATTCCTGGTGCGGCAATACTTGACGGTATCCTAATGTCAACTTGACACCATAGATCCGCGCCCATCAGAGGATCTGCTGTATGCGGAAATTCTTCCTGCCTTGCTTCAGACTGGAGCTATTAGCTTGATAGCACTGGTCATCATCGAAATTTTGTTTTGATAGAAGCTTGACGCGTTTATCCCTACTAGTATTCTCGGAGTTCCAGACGTTGTGGATGTTTAGAAGTGTATCATTACAGTATCACCGGCCTCAGCAGCACCATAGATACAAGCGGTACCAATATTTTCAAGCTTACCAGGCTGATTGGAGCGTTCTGTGACATGTCCGGTCTCTTGGTATCGTAGTGCTACCATGTCCCAGGAGAAGCTGTGAGAGTAGGACTATTGCGTGTTTGGTTGCCTTTCCTTTGAGTACTTCGACACATCAGATCTGTTGCAAAGATGATGTTTCCAGCAGCCCGGCCAGTTGGTGGTATTAAATTCACCATTTGGTCATCACAGAAACCTGCTCAACCCAAGAATGAGCGCGAATCGTAGAAGCTAGTTACCAGAACGCATAGTAGCGGGTTCAGCAATATATACCAGACGTCCAAACACAAGTTTCCTGTGATTTATAATTATTTTGAGGAAGATATATTGTCTTGTCAACTAATTTGTAGATGCATTTAAACAAATCATCAAGGCTAAGATAGTTCTCTGGTAAGACCCGTGAACCGATATTGTTACGTTGTAAAAGGACGAATCTAGGGAATGCAACTCTTGAACCTTAACATTACAGAAGGGCACTCCAGTGGTTTTCAAAGATAATTAAGGCATCTCAAACAATTCATATATATTCGACCAATTGCATATCTGATATTTGAATTATGGCTTGATTGACATATTATCCTTCTCTTCTTCGATATTAATGATCCTCATTTGTTCTAAAATTTCATCAAGTTTACTTTGTGCAACTTGCTTTCGACGATGCAACTGGACACGCTGTTCATTTCCCTGCTCTAGTTTCTTGATATGATTTCGACTTGCTGATAGCTCTCTCTCCAAAGTGTGTACCAGATTAGTGAGGGGTTTCAAACGTGTATCTTGTTCTGCAATTCGTTGTTGTTGTTTCTTACACAATTGCTTCCGACCTTTTAACTCGCTGTTGAGGTCGATTACCAACTGCCTTGATGATTCTTGCTTTTCGGTTGACATTTCGAGTTGTTCGGTGAGCTGGCGTATCTCTTGTTGTTGATGTTGAGCCATCGAACTCATTTTATCTCTTAACCGGTCATTAAGAGCCAAATATCATCGAATCTCTGTTGGTTTGTTACCAGCTCTTGTATCTCATAGACCAGGACACAAGATCTGCACGTTCTGCTTTGGCAACCTCTTCGCATAACACTTCCCAAGAGCTTTCCCAATCGGGAATAGGTTCATCCCACTCCTGTCCTTGTGAATTCCAGTGACTTTTGAACGTAGTGGTACAAATGAAAAGCTGTAGGCCACCAGAGTGAATTAGCTTGCAGAGCTTCTCGGCAGCGCCGTGAATCGCAGGTAGATCATAAGAGATTTCCGAACCCTCCTCATGGACAGAGAGGCTACGACCCCATCGACGAGTAAGAGATGCGCTGCTAGCTTTGCGCGAGTAATGTCCCTAAGTGTATAATTCAAAGCGGGGACCAAGCCCAGTGTGTCGGACGCACGGGATGTCATCACAAATATGATAGGAATTCAATTCTGTTCCAAAGAGGAAAGAAGAAGGGTTTTCATACACGAGTACCTTACAGTACAGTATTACTTTATGTTACTTCATTAAGTATTGATATGGGAACGCGGATTTGTAGATGCTACGCTGACCCCCACTGGGTGACCTTGTCACAGGTCACCTACGGCCAACCAGTTACCTGTTAATGCCAGTGATTGCGAATGGTGAGCAGCCTCTTCGCTCTCCGTGATGTCGACATCAATTCGAACCTCCACGAATACGATGCTTTGGTTTAATTAAAGCGTGAGATAGAGACGTGCGAAGGAGAGTCGCCAGGAAGAGACACGGACCTCCTTAGTGATACCCCAACTGGGATACCATCCACGCCTTGCTAGGATCGAACACCTGGTACCATCGAAAGAAACATCGGAAGACAAATAGAGCAACCCAGGTGACGGTTGCTAGCATTTCTCTTGAAGTAGGCAGTCTTGTTGGGTGTGTGATACGGAGGGATTATCGGAAAGGTTGGTAGGAGGCCGGTGTTGCTGTATTGGCATACTTTGTTCTACTTGCCCGAAGACTCAGGAGTTATATATAACCCCATATCAACCTCCGAAGAAGAAGCAGGTTACATGGGTCGAGTTTTCATGCACCTATGAGTGTACCAAAGTGGGTCCAAAATGTAGACAGAATTGTGTACATAATTGTCGACAGAAGTGGGTCCAATGCGGCAACAGCTATGCGTGCCCAAACAAAAGTATAACCTGTTTTCGCACAGACCCCACGGCCAGGAAACGTATGGTTAATGAGAGTAGCGTCCTGAGGGTATCAACATAAAGTGGTATCGAGAGACGCCGAGTGTAACTAACCTATGCCGTCGTGGTAAGATTGCTGGAACATTATCCACGCTCTTTCAGGGTCCTGTATACCACGCTCTCGTCGAGAGAGGCGCGGCTCACAGAGCGGAACTAACGCTACGATTAGATACATTTGCTTGGGTACGCAGTAGAAGTCAATGTGTTTGACAAGAAGCAAATGAATTGCGTGCTGCGTTTGGCTACGTCTTGCAAAATCTCAAAGCTCAGGAGGGAAGACCGTATATATATAGTCCAAGACAGTAGCTACAAGAGTCATTATTATCCAGAGCGAGTTTGTAATCCTCAAATGGTTGCCTGGCAGTACTCAAGTGCGTGCATATGAGTTGGTATGAGTTGGCAGGACTATTCTTATTGAGCAATCTGAGTTGGCAAGAGCGGGCAAGAGGTGGCAGAATTATCGTCCGTAAGCAAGCTGAGTCGGCAAGAACGGGCGAGAGTTGGCAGCAGTACTCATGAGTACTTATCCAAGGTAAGACTCGGCGGCAACACGACGTTTAAGTAAACCCAAGACCAGGAACTGCTATCGACGGCCCCAAAATGCCAATACGCGCATGCTACTTGTAGCTTTTCTTAAGCAATCAACAAATCCAAGACTCCACTCTGCACATCGACCTCAGGGCGAAATCGAACCCCACGGCACAATCTTTGTTGTCACATCGCCATGATATCGTGTCAAACTTGTAAGACCCCATTCAAACGAAACAGCGAATTGACTAGACATAAAAAAGAGGTGTACGATCGAAGGCGATCCTCATGTCCTGTGCGTGGTTGTGGAAGTTCCTATGCTAGGAGGCATAAACTAAGACACCTGGTATATAAAACATCGCTCTCTCACTGTCAGAGCAGCTCACTTACTGATTCAATTGATACAGTGGAAGAGCATGGTTCACGAGTATCGACAACAAATTATTTGGAGCAAAAATATACGGCTCGTGGTCTACGGCCACCGCCTCCACTTACTGTCCTTGAATCTCAAAGCAATACACAAGATCCAGTCGATCCAAGCCTACATACCAAACACGCTCTACCGTCTTTGCCCATACAGGCTCTGCAAGGTCACTCACAAATACATCCAAATCCGCCAGAGCCTATTCCATGCCGAAAGCAACAGTACGCGTTAAGCGGAGCTCATGGCATTCTGACCAACTCTACGACTCCGGATCACGACAGAGCTGATCTGCTACTGAACATTAGCTTCGATGTCGACAATGGGTTCCTTGAACCACGGTTCATCATCCATAATGCTCATGGCAACCCAGTCTCAGGCGTGGAAGACTTTGGAAAGCAGAGAGGCTATAGAGCTATCCAGCGCTTTCGTAGCTCATCGATGGCTAGCTCATTGGCAAGTAGAGAGTCAGCGGCGACTTCAGTACCCTCACTTTCTCCTGGTGGAGACTCCGACCTTTAAATGATTAGACAAGCGCGGCCAAGCCCTCAGTTCAATATAGCGAAACATATGCCGGAGATCAAGAAGCCTCCTTTCATTCCAACCTCCGTCTCAGGCGCAGATTGCAATCCACTTAAAAGCGAAACAGCTCGAGAATCGCAACATGCATTCCTTATGAATATACTGGGGTCAATTAAGTTGGCTTTTGGAGTGGCTTTGCACCAGTCAATGTGGGTTTTCAAACTGTTCGATGCTTCCATTTAGCATGCTAAGTTAGATCTATGCTAAACCCTTAGTATAGCCACCCAGATTTAATATTGTTATCAATGATACAGACCCAATATTCTTTTACTGCTCTGCTCCTGGTTCATGCCTCCAAGAAAGAATGATCGGAGTTCTTAATCGTGTATGTAGTATATGTAATCCGTTCACCAATAGTTTAACGCTAATTTTATTCTCTTGAACAGAATAGCTCCCAAACTTTAGGCACCCAGTTAGCTTACATTGACAATTCCACCTTCGCATTTAGTCCCGGCGAAGCATATCCCGCAGAGACTACAATACCCTCACCAAGCCCAACCATACTACCCACGCCGCATACCACTGCTAAAGCCCTCTCCTCCGATGTTGTCGCCAGTATTGTGGTTGGAGTTCGAGTATTTATAGCGTCTATTGGTGTTCTTCATCTATTATATAAACACAAGAAACAACGTCAATCACAAAACGCATCCAAAAACCCGCCATTGTACATCTCACCACCACCAATACAGCAATACCCAGATCTACCCAGGTCTCCCCCTGTTGCAAATCAGATGTCTCCTGAATGGTGTTTTCACTTAAGATCATTAACTTAGGTCCTCTAATTTGTCCACATCCAAGCGAAATTCCGCCAGCCGCAGCACAAAATTCTATGTTTCCAAAGTCAGCGCTGCAAGATATCGGCTCACCCCCATTCAGCAATCAACACTCGCCTAATCATCCGCAAGAGCTTGCCGCATCCGAATCAATTCAAATCGATGGAAGGAAACTATCACGGCCTTTCTCTTTTCATGATCCGCTGCTAGAGGAGAGGGACAAGATGGCAAAAATGTAGTCCCAAACGTATTTAACTTCAGCGGTAGAGAAGGTTGCTAACTGATGATCTCTATAAACTTTGAAAATCGCCATAGAACTAATTTATGACATGAAGATATGGTACTGGTATAGATCAGTTTTGTCGAGTGCCGCTGGTGTCTAATCGCACTGCCTGAGCCAAGCATATGTCATCAACAGGAGGTTTACCACCCAGATTTCGAGATTTAAACTTTATAGTAGAACCTCTGATGACAGTACTTGGGTATTATTAGCTATAACTTAATAAACACAGTTTTGCGCTAACTGTTTCGCAACGTCATATCAATTCTGAATCCCTGGTTGGGATTCATCTTCCAAACACACCCAGATACATCAAAAAATATAACATGTCAGTACGCCATTGTCGTTCCCGACGTTAGTGTCTGTAAGAACTATCAGTTGATTGATTCAATACTCGTGAGACTCTGGTTTATGAAAATCTGGCTCACTTAGATCTAGGCTTGTCAGAATGTCGTTACCATGACCACTTTGACAGAAGCAATACAAGGAAGACACGGATAGATCACATTTGCAGGAAGAGCCGAAATTGCCACTGATAGAAGCCCGAGATTAGAATTGTTTGACCGGCTCGTGAAGCAAAACTCACTGGGCTTGCCACTGATTAGACATTAGTGATTTCAATTGCTGATGTCAAATACTGTACTTACAACAAGCCTTCCGAAAGCATTCCCAATGCATTGATTCAGATCTAGAGAGCTAGTTCTAGTCTGTTTGTCATTTGTGGTGCATGTGCTATGCATCACGTGTCCATCTAAGGTATATGGGTTACAGGAAGCCATGAAGCCTTGACGCTTAGATAGGGATAAAGCCGAAGTAAAAAGACTAGCATTTGCTGTCATAATGAACACGTATTGTTGGATCCGCATAATGTGATGGCGAAGCAGATCTAATCTTAACTCCAGGAGAGTGAGGCTGAGTACAGGAGGACGATAGTGAGGTTGAGTACTGTCTTTGGTAAATAAATAGAGAAAACACAATTTAGGCGCGAGAGTACATAAGTTACTGTTCTTTTATGTTGCGTACCAGTCACAAAAATGAATGACCTAAATATGTACATGTCATCAATGTATACGTGCCTTTGCAGCTCAAAGGCTTAACCTGCAGATGTTCACCCCACCCTACGACTACTTGTCCTGCCCCTATTGGTCCTGGGGTGGCGCCAGTGCCCCAGTGGCAGTGGCGCTACGTGGATCGTCCGCCCATCTCACATTTTCCATGTCAGCGTAAAAACAGCCACGGCTTCAGCCTCTTCCTCCAAGGACCCCAGATACCAACATATCACCCCACGACCCGATCTCATCACAAAGTAAAATTTCCAGATACCAATCGACGACGCTGACTCCGTGGACCGGATTGACGACCGCTCTGTTTACGCCAGCTACGCGTATGCCCGCAACGGCTATGAGATGACCAACCGGACGATTCCAAATGGGCCAATGTCGCTCTCAACACCACCTATCACGTATGGATTGAATTCAACCATGTACAATGGGCACGGGCAGTATGATGTCCTTGGGCAAGGTCACTCACATGGAGAGTTACCCAGGGAACTTTGCACGTTCCCCAGGCCTCTTCCATGTGGTCAAATCTGAAGGCGATGAGGCTAGTTTGTAATAATACTATGATACTAATTCATTATGGCTTTTGTTTTAATACCTTTAGGGGCGCCAGTGACAACCAGCTCTGCACGCCGCTCCTCAAGTTACGAGCAAGGTGGCTCCGTTGACGCCCGGCTGCCTTACATATCTCTCTCCCATCCCTGGGTTCTTTCAAGTATTTTGCAGTGGCATGGGGGACGGCACCCATGCAAGAGAGCTAGTACCAGGATGATTACTGGTCCATGCGTTTGTCTCACTCTTTTGACTGGGAACAAAGGACCTCGCAGAGTTCAACGCTGGTTCAAGGAGATACCGCATGGTCTATGAAGGAGAGAGCAATAACTTGGAATCAATCAATATAAGTTAAGCAACCTACGAAGTGTTCGATTACTTACTCCCAATTGCCATCAGCTTTTGTCCGGTCACCCTAGTTAGTTTTATAATCCTAACATAATCCATACTCATGTGATCGCGCGTGTGCAGCCAGATATTGGCGACTGATCAACACTCCATCCATTCCTTCATCCAAGAGATACTTGGCCAAAGCAATAATTCATCCGATACCACCTACGCACATTTGAAGATATTTTCAAAAATAAGTAATCAGACGACGATAAATGGCTACGTAAGCACATATTCAGCATCCTAAGTTAGTGATCTGTGCATCTGAGGAGAACGCGAAACTGCGACGCGACCTTCGTAATTTGCCTAGGTTCGACGACGCGCTTCCCCATTCTCCACTTCCACTCAGCTACGGCAATAGAGGTAGTCTGATCTGTCTGAAGTGACAAGTTATATAAAGAAACACAATGTCATTTTTGGCCACGAACTGATGTACTTAGGTAGAGCAATTCCGCCTTAGATCGTCCCTATCCATGCTCATTGCAACATGGCTCAGGCTGCAGCACGCCTCGACCGCTTCAAATTGGCGCAAGCGCCAATTGCTGAACACCTTCACCTCGAGAATCGTGGCTAGGATCTTGACATGAGGCGTCGCAAAGAATTAGCTAGATCAACTTTTGAACAAGTCTTAGGGGTGATTCGCCAACAATCCTGGTGTTCATAGAAATATCTAGAACCAGCACCGGCAGAAAAATTGAATTCTTTCAGGCGTGTACAGTACCAAGTATGAACGACAGATGGAATTCAATTATCTGTCATCTTCCTTCATCATGACTCCAGTCATCGTCATTCTTAATGGCAGGCCAACATCCAGCCTTAGTCATGTCAGGCCTCTCCTCCCCTTAATCTTCGATAGATTCCATAGCAACACGACTGCACTGCCTCCAGACGTAGATCACAACGCAAATCTTGGGTTGTTTCGTCACGGACGCTCGATCATCACTCCTCGGCGGCAGTGTTAGGACCCATGCCGCGCACCATCCAGTGGCATCAGTATCGAGGGCATTCCGTTCAATCTACCTCAGCCAGCCCTACTCAACTTCCGCGAAAGGCAGAGAGATTATGCCAGTCAAACTCCGTATCGGCGCGGCCCTTGAGTTCTGCGACCTGCGGACTTTGGTAGCCTTTTTCAAAGGCGGTCCTGGCCTAGACGTAGTTCCTCAGTATCTCATACATTGACGACCATATCGCCACGGGCTGGGCCAGCGGACTACCGATTATGCCAACGAGGCTTTTGAATATTGCCAAATATCATATGAGGCTGGGTAATTTATCTGACCGTTAGATCGCGAATTTGTCCTTCCTGCTTAGGTATCACTGTCTCAGCCGTAATAGGTTAATCCGGGGTAGACCTTTCCTTGTCCATTATTTGTCTTTATGCCGTCAGCGGACGCTGCATTGAGGAGGTACGGCACTCATTTCAGGTCTCGGCTCTGCCATCATTTTATCAGATAATTGTCATGGGTAGCCTGAAGGCACATTGACACAGGAAGGACAGCAAAAGCGGCTGCCAATGAGCCATGCACATAAGGAAGACACAAAGCACTCATTGACACGGATATGTGGATAGACGTAGATGGGAACCAGTCCGCTCAGCAGAGGAAATTGATGGTCACTTTTGGGTGATGAAGTGAGGTGCGGCTACTTCGGCATAGCTTATTGAACTTGTTTCCGGCACTCTTGAGTGTAGTGAACTAACCGAGCTGGCCTTGGAGGAGAATGCATTAGAGGTTCAAGTTCTTCCTCATTTTATAAGTCGTGTGGGTCATTATCAGCGAGCCACGAAAGCTTCGGATCGAAAGTCTCTCCTATTTTGCTATGCTAAAAGCAGAATAAGAACATCAAACCAAATGCAATCTAACTTCAACTTAAAAGAGAGACGATATATTTAATACTAGTTAATGAGATGGTGGTGATCAAAACAAGAGAATATAATAATATTCTAGGATTATTGTTGTAGAATGTCGAAGACTTTCAGATCCAGAACCAAATTTCAGGTATATACTACAATTTCTTGAATATGCAACCGGTTCAACGGATACTGAATGCCACCGATGACTCCTGACCGCCAGATCTCGACCTTGACCTCAAACGGTACCTAGGCCTATGAATGCCAAACCCTGGCCGTTGACCCAACCAAAACCCCCAACCATAAAGAAAGTCACGACAAAATAATTGCACAGGCGTAGAAGTACATCCAGGAGAATGAGGTTCGACTTGCGTCTATAGACAGGAAGTTCGCCGTCGTAAACAGCATGGGTTACGAAATGAGAAAGCAGATGAGTGTTTGAAATTGGTTTGGGAGCGCGTACTGAGAGATAGTGAGGCTTTGATAAGTCCCAGGATTTGAGTAATAGAGTCGACCACTTGGGGAACATTTAGGTTACTGGCAGATGGGGTTCTAAAGCAATCTTGGACAACTTGATAAATTTCTGCACGGCAGCCAAGATTCAATCACACATTAGGCAAAGTTTCTGAGCCCACTAGTCATTCTCGAGTTGGCAGCAGCTAGGCTAGAGCGAAAGTTACGTTGAAAACTACAGTCTTCCCTAATGATTGAACCTGCGCTCCAGTCTGACCATCAAGTCTCGCTTCTGGATGAAGCCAAAAACCTTAACATTTTCCGCCCACAACTTACTTTCCTGCAACAGCTTGATATCGAAGCTGAAAACCAAGACTGCAAGTACAAGTTGCATTTCCATATATGCAAGATTTTGTGCGATGCAGTTACGCGGGCCAATGGAAAACTATTTGAACTTTAGCATGTGACAAAAGTGTCGTGTCAAAACATACTGGCCGCAATGCTTTATGGTTGTCGCTCAGAAACTCCCCAGGTCGATTAGCTTTGGACCATCGCTCAGGATGAAATTCCTCGGGCTTTGCAAAATTCTTAGACGAATGAGCAGCCGCGTATATGTCGACGCCAACCACTGTCTTGCCAGGAACAAATAGCCCGCTGATCATCCAACCTGTTGAAGGAGTCACACGTCGGAGGTTACCTGGGAGTGGATGAAACAGTCGAAGACTCTCGTCTATGGCTTCCGACAGATACAGTACTTTCCTGAGGTTTTCTTTGTTAATGTCACTTATGATCTCGAATTCTAATCGAAGCTTTGTTGACAATTTCTCGAGCGAGTCAGGGTTGCTGAGCAGATAGTACAGCGTGCCGCAGATGACGCTCGACATTGTTTCTGCCCCTCCAACGAGAAGTACTCGACATGTCTCGAGGATTTCGGCGTCACTTATGTCTCCATATGTAGGACATAGTGTGATACTAGAAAGTCTGTACATAGACATCAGCTGAGCAGTATACCAAGGTAATGAACCAAAGCAAAGTACGTACAAACAATCACGCTTGAACCTATCCTCACATGCCATTTGCTCAACTCGCTTTGCGCGATTATCAAGCAATTGTTTCGTGTTGATGCGGTAAGACATTTCAGCGTCTCTCATCCTCTTTGGGACCAGCCAAGTGATGATGTTCGTCAAAGGCCACATCTTTTGAGCCATGCCGAGAAGAGCTGCTCCAGACACCCAGTCTAAGAGCATTTGAATCCATGGCTAAACATATAATTAGCAGACAATGGTCATATGAGCAGATGACTTACGTGTGAATCTGAGTTTTGAAGAGCATGGAATGAGACATCAAACAATAGCTTTCCTGTAATGTCGAACAAGGCACTGTTAAGCCAGTGGCAAATGTCTAGCGGGCCAGCTTCCATCTCTTGCAGCTTGATAACCAACTGTTGAGTATACTTCAAGACCACGGTTTCATATTGTTGCATGCACAATTCTGAGAAGCCGTAGGAAAAGACGTGTCTATAGCAAAGTTCTTAGCACAGGGATCATCAGTATCGAAATACACAGCACAAACCTTAATTGCTTATGGCGCCCATCGTCAAGTTCAAATATCAAGCCGTCTACTCCTGTTGAAGGGCGAAGAAACGTATGATCTTTCTGCAGCTGAGATTTTCCAGGTAATCTTGAATAGATATCTTCCCACGCCTTGTCATCGATGAAAGATAATTCACCAGGAGCAAGGCGCACAACAGATCTATACTTCTTATGGAGTTCGTGGATCTTGTAAGGAAGATATCCTCGGGCAAGATGGTAAGCTTGAGGAAACATGCTGATTGACCAGATGGCTGGTCCAGGGAATTTGGACAACGGGTGGAACGACAGTCTGTAGATGCTGATGCTCATGAGCAGCATGACCACCAAAGTGGCCAAGAAGCAGACCACCAAAGTGGCCAAGTGTCAACATCATTGTATATAATTAAGGGTCTACTTGATGCATCGAGTAGTTCAAGGTGATATGGAAATAAAGTGTGATACCAAGCTCCATTTCCCTGTCTCGCAAACACAAGGACGAAAAAGTCGACCATGTCATCTGCAACACCACTCTTGAACCATGTTGCGTACCCTCCACACGATCCCGAGTGGTCAGCTTGAGCAAAAGTGGAAATGATTTCATCTATGAGGAGTAATCATTGGGCATGAAACGGTGAACTGATGGCGTGCCATGGAGCCCCCGTCGAATCTTGGGAAATTTCCTTGCCTACCGCGAATGCTTGGGCAGAAGTGATATGAGCTGTGGAATTGCGATATCAACTGAGGAGGAAGTGCAGGAAACACGTGATTAAAAGACGATTCTTGAATTGCTTAAGGAGCGACTGAGTAGAGCTTAAGGCTCCTTATATACACTGTAATAGGCCTTCTAGAGCATTCTACCTACGTCACTGATTATAAATAAGCCACGTAATAGCTTGCGTAATGGCTGACGTGTTTACATCATGTGACAGCTAAGCGAAGCTAAGCGAAGGCTCTGGAAACATCCAAGTGGCGATGATTACAAATCCAACATGAGCAACGGATACAATCCAACCTCAGCAGCTACTTCGACGTTCGACCTTCGAACCCCAAGCTCTCTCAGAAGGAAACGGAAGTTACGGAACTCTCCCTTGTCAATCTCTGGAGGAAGTTCATGGCTTCAAATAGGAGACCTTTGGGGGGGGGGGGATGGTCAGCGTTACAGTTTGAGGCGTCTCACACCATCTTGTCTGTTATTACATTGTCGTGGATGTCATGAACAACGGATTCACAACTCCTTCATTGGATCCAGGTTCCAGCATATCACACCGAGGCCTGATCTCACTACGAAGCAAAACTTCGGGGACTCCCGTCGACTAGGTTAAATCTATGGACTGAATTAAGTATGGCTCATGTACGCCAGCTACCCCGATGTCCCAACGACTGTGAGATTACAAACCAGACAATTACGCAAAGGCCAATGTCAATCCCAACACCAGCCATCACGTATAGCTCAGTTTCAATCATGTACAATCGTTACGCGGTATGGTGGTATTGGTGAAGGTCACCACAACGGAGGTTACTGGGGGCAATTTGCACAATCTCCAGGCTTCTATCCTACAGGCAAGGAATCTACTGGAGCGGAAGCAACAGAGCACAACGATCAGCTCTGTCATATGCATTCGATCCGGTCTTCTTAAGTCTTAGGTATCGACAGCGACCACCAGTGTTACTCGTTGCTCTCACATCACAGTCGAGGTAGCTCGGTTGACTCCCGGCCGCCTTGCACATCTTCTTCTTTCCCAGAGTTCTCTCACGGATTATGTGGCGGCATGAGAGGAGGCTTTATTGGAAGACAGGTTTAGTACTTGATAGAACAATCATTGTTTCACGCGTGGGTCTTGTTTCTCTTGACCGGGCACAAAAGTGTTTGCAGAGTACAACCCAGGGCCATAGGTTATGTAAGATGAGTAGGTACATTTTCACCTTCCTCTGTTGCCTCCACTGCCACAAATCATGGACATGTGGACGGCTTTCGACAGTCTTGTTAGTACTAGAAATTTATATTTGTATGCACAGAGTCATAAAAGGATTATATCTGTGCCCTATTTCTGTTGGGTATCGAATCAAAGAGAAAGGTAACAATCAATCCCAAAGTATGAAATCGGTATACATTGCATGAGTATGCAGCGATCTGCCTTCAGCCAGTGAGAATTCCGATATCAATTGCTAATTTGTGCACTGCTCCCCAGGTGTTCCTGAAGGATTCGAACTTATCATTTCGAGCTCTTGTTGGTTCGAGGAGGACACTCTTGTGGTAGAATCGTTCATCACCGTTCTCGGATGAGGACTTGACGCGAACAATTTGTGCCTGGATCCATTCTTGAAGCTCAGGAACATCTGCCAATCGGTATGGAATCTGGAATCGTTGGAGCTCGCCGATGATCTTGGCTGTTCGAGTATGCTTGTCAAAGTTGATGACTAAGATTCCATCACTGTCACCAAGACCTGGAAGCTGTCTTTTAGCAGGATTGCCGGCATCAACAAAGGTGAGATCAGTCAGATACATTCCAACGAATGGTAGACAAGGTGGCACGTGGTCGTGAAGTCTTCTCCGGAGAACGGCGTGGTTCTTTTCAGGCTCGACGATTACCTGCAGACCCTTGAGTATATCCTTTCGCTTCTGCGACACAATTTCCCAGGTTCTCTTCAATCGGATGATCGTTGACGAGTTCAAAGAACAGATGATAGCCATCAACGAATCGTAGTTGTTTAGCTCCAAACACTTGTGTGCGATCTTGATCCAGTGCTTGATGATAGTTGCACGCTTCTTGGCGTCATCGTACTGAAGGATAGTATCGGAGACCAAGTTGGAAAGATCGGTCGAAAGTGTTGACATGGCCCGGATATTAGCCGCATTCGATCCGGATCGCTTCGTCCATTCAGATCTAAGGAGCTCCTCTGGCATGATTGAGCAGAAGATGGTCATCTCCTTGATAGTCAATTGCCTCGCGAGTTCCAAGGGATCAAATTCCAGAATGGATGGGTTGCTTCCACCTATCTTCCAGTTCTTCAGTGCGCCGATTTGGCTCTTGGTCAAGTTGGCGGGTGGTAGTGAGGTACCGGCTGGGATGGTCTGCGCAATGGATGTCGATGTCTTGCCCATCGATGAGACCAAACGGGGTACGAGGGGTCCATCTGTGAAAGAAACCTTCTGTGCCAACTCAAGTAATCTTTGGCCTGCTTCTGGAAGGACCTTGCCGAGTTTCTCGTTGGTGAATGGTTGGGTGACCTCTAAAGCATCGTGGTCCGTGGAACCTCTCCAATGCGACTCCAACTATCCTTTGAACACATTATACACACATAGCCGTATAGGATCAGCAATATGAGGGCTCTCTGTAACGTAATCGAATCTGTCCACCAGGGCTTTGGCAAGCTCAACTGGCGAGACAAAGAATCTAAATGTGAGGTAGAAGGTTGAAACAAAGATCGAGTCAGGTGTAGAATCATGGGTGGTAAGTCTCTCTACGAGAGCTGGAAGGGTACCCCCGATGATCTGACCTTCCTTGTTGTGTAGTAACTCATGTGCAAAGGTCCTCTCCAACATCTTGTTCTCTCCGTCAGCTAGATCGTCGGCAAGTGTTGATTGGCTTCCAATCATACTGAGGTCGGAGATTGAAGGTTGATTCCTTGGAACGTAGACCGATTTGTCTGGAGTAGTCGCGCGAGTTGAAGTCTGGGAAAGTATGCTTGATTCCGAGTCGCGCATACTGCTGAGATAGGTGCTGCTTGTACCGGAGCTGGAGATTGTAATGCTACCAGATCGGAACGAAGATTGAAATTCACCATCGTGTCCTGACGAATATTCTGATGGGTTGTAACTATCCTGAGTCAACAATGGACTAGTCATCTTCGGTAATGGAGGTAGAAGTGATTTTCTGGACAATTGTAGTGAAGAGTCCGTGGTTGCGCTTTCGATTGTCTCATTCTCGGCGACCGGTTCCAATCCCTTCGGCGATGATCGCGTACCGATTTCTTCGATCTCCGGGGAACTAAGTGGCACATCTGGGAGAGGTCTTTCGTCAATCGGGATGATGCGGGGTGGGGAAGGTGGCCGGTTTACTGGTTCTGAGAGAGAGTCCTTGTGAGGTGGTGCTGATTCCTCAGTCTTATCCGCAACCCCGCCAATTGACACTACATCCATACTAAGCCTATCGCTCTCTGGTTCGAACTTAAAATCTCTGATTCGCTCAATCACGAACTTAGTCTTCGCAACGCACTCGCCAGCAGCTTTCACAAAACCCGTGGCCGCCATGAGGAGTTTTCCGTTCTCCTGTGGTATGACCACGTCCTCATCTTCTATCCCCGACATCGTGATGATCTCCCGTGCAGTAAGTACTAATTTGTTGATCCTGTCGTACATGGCGTTTCGTGAAACGTTGAGCGCTTCTGCACTCTGCTTATCGTGTGCACAAATCACCTCCACAACAGTCAAAAGCGCGCGTCCTGCTATAACAGACTGTCCCACCGTTGAATTGAGATCAGCAGATAATTGCGACTGGAGATGTAGTCGACCAATGAATGACCCCAGGTATAAGAGGAAGGTATCATGACTGGCATTGAGTCGTTCCGAAACCAGATTTTGTTTTTGTGCTGCTGGGATTGATGCTGAAAGTCTGTAGGAGAATGATTGTCTCTTGACTTGCATCGAAGAGGGCCCGGACATGGATAGCGGCCGTCCGGTCGAGCCATTGGTAGCATATACTGGGGAATCAGTGGAAGAGTAATTGCTGGACATCCGTTTGTATGACTGTCGTTTTGTTTGCTGCTCCTCGGGCCGTTGTGATCTAAGGCCGCTTCCCGAACTGCGACTCGAGCTTCTGCGAGGAGCCGCATCATATGCAGGGTCTCCATGCTGTGCTGCTTCAAATGACGTTGAATCTGCTGGAGGTGTTGGAGGATTGTACACCTCCTCAGCTACTATTGCCATTACTCTGTGTATTGGTTGCTGCCGTGGCCGCAGCTCACCTTCTATAACGTCAAGGAACCGTACGCCTCTGGTTACTATCTTGAACGCCTTTAGTATCATTTCTTCAATCGTGTTTTTGATGTCTTCCGCTTCGGCTTGAGTGGGATGTGCTCCTGCTGTGTACTCCTGTAGTCGTTGGGCAGTTTTTGACATTGCAGACAGATCTGATAACAGTGCTTTCCGATTCCTTCGTAGTCCTTCGTTTCCTTGAACGAGGTTTGACTCTCTCGTCAAGCAGTTTGATTTTTCCTATGACCGTCAGCAAACATCACTGCATCCTAGTGCTTACTACTGACTAGTAAATATCGCACTCCAGCGATGATTCCTCGCATGAATTCTTGGCTTCCAAACACTTCACTGTCGCTGATAATACCGCTGCGCATCAGATCCCAGAAATTCAACAGTGCCTTCAGCAGATTTCGCATCGATTCTGGACCGTAAGCTTCGCAGTAATTCGTTGGCAGCCAACCTCGGGTGCCAGAGACAAGTAATGTTCCATCAGCCCAGCCGTTTGTATGTATCGAATGGACCAAGATCACGTCGCCCTCGTTCAGTGGTAGCGTTACTGTCGTGTCGGAGATGGCGTATGTTGGGTGGAAAGGGTAGAAAGCGCGTAGGAAAGGATGGAAGACCGGTTGTGAGGGTTCTATATGTCGATTGAGGTCTTCCTGAGAACCGTTGGGTGTTGCAGGTGTCATTTGTGATTGAATGCCCAAGTTTCTAGTTTTGCAACGGGTCGAGAATTTGAAAAGGCGTCACCGTAAACCGATGTCAACCACAGGTATCGCTTGGCCTGTCGTTGCACAACGCTAGGACACCCCACCCCTAGGAACAAGCAACACTGTGTATGGCTGTTTCTAGCGTCATACAGGAGAACCTGGCAAGCTCACAATCAACTTCCCGCCCAAAATAATGGACGCTAAGCCATCCAAACTCCACCCATGGATTCCGGATCCGCGTGTGGCTTAGCGCTTACAATCACTACCCATTAAGGAGAAGCTCTGTACGTAGCGTATTTGGCAGAGATGCCATGACTTCAAGCATGGCGCGATTTGTCCAACGCTCGGCTGAGCTGTTGTGTTCAGCTAAACGAGGCCGGAGAACAGTCTCTGGTACCTGATGAGGCAAACTCATCCTGACGTCTGTTATTATAGAGACACGCTGTTGGGCACTGCAACGCTGTCACTATATAGGATCCGATGATCACGTACTACGTAACTGTTTGTGGTCGCCGGGAACACGTGCCTAACGCCAGAAGCGATAGCCTTGCCTCCTGGACAGTACGACTCTACATCTTACGTTTGCTCCCAACTTATGTTCCACGCGAATTTTCCTTGATACGAAGAGCAGATTCTCCAAGGTTAGTTATCTTCCACAATTAGAGAGCTTGCTTACGGGTCATCTGTTAAGTATGTTCCCTTTCGAACTCCTCATCTACCTTTGGCAGAACCCAAATTTTTTAACAGAGCTGCAGCATCTCCAATTGTCAGCACCTTCCGAGGGTCCAAGCCTCATCTGTGGGCTTAATTAACGTGTCGCGATATATGAGACTTGATACACGTCACAAACTGGCAAGCACTCTTATAATCGACAACACTCCCTCTACTGGCATCTACAAATCCAACTACATTCTTTCAGCACGGCTATGCTCAGGACCAGATGCAGCAGCAGAACTTTGCTGGCTATGCTCCAGATATCAATATGTACAATGTTGGACAGCAGGCGACCCAGAACACTGTGTACGACTCGACCTCGCAATTTCAGGCACGGCAGCCTGCAACGATGCGGGTGCTATCTGATGTTGCAGCACCGTATTTTGACAGTGAACAAAACAATTCCCTGGGGTCGCCTACTCTGCAATACCATGCATCATCGGGATCCTCTGCAGTCTATCAACAACACCAATAGAGCCCATCAGATCGAAGCGCCCCTCTTCTCCAGTAAGAGTATCCCACCAGTATGAATATAGGAGCCATGAGCCAAAGCGCCCCGGATACCATGGAGAAGGAGGACTTCCAAGCACAGGGTCCTGGGATAGACGCAGCATATACGGCTTACCAGACAGCGTTGGAGCAAATTTTCCAAAACACAATCAATGGACGTCTGGGGGAAGCAAGTCTGTCGCTGCTGGAAGTGTCTGAATGGCTTTTAGGGCATGTTGGAGATTTAGGTAGGCTCTCAGTTTTCACCTTTTTGGCCCTGTCCGCTAATGATTTTTCTGATAAGGCCTTACTGTAGACGAAGTTGCACTCCATATCGATCGGATCCGGCTTTGGGGCGAATTCAATACGGCATGGCTCAGCATCTTCCAGAAGCAAAAGGATATGCTGGAGTCTGGGCAGTAATTACAGCGTGGCCAAAGCTTCATGACTCAAGAATTCATCGACAAGATGGCCAAAGATTTGATTAGGATGTGTGATGCCGTTGAGAAGCATGGACTGGTTGATTACGAGTACGGAGTTGCCGAAGAACAGATAATCATGGGTAGGAGCTCCAACCTCATCAACAAGGTATCTTCAGTGACAGGTTTTTAGTCCTCACAGAGTGTCTTGATCTCCAAGAGTCAATAGAAGGAGTCTGTTTGTCTTTTGGTATGGGCAGAGCACCTCCTTGAGGGGCCGGGCGTTTCATTCATTCTCTTCCTTCTCTGAGTATGTTTAAATACCATTGCAATTCTACGATCTTGTCACAAGTTTAGCATGTTTGATGTTCTATCGCAGTCATGATATTGGTTTCAAGTCGGTGAGTTACGTCTCGGTGTTGGTGGATTCGCATATTGGCATCTCCTTCCGAAAATGGCCGCAGACGATACAATAAGATATATTAGCGGGAGCTTGGGTATGCGGTGCATTAGGATGAATGGAGGGGATTTATTACAGCCTTGTCTTCACCAGCGTAATACTCCGCGGCCTATTATTAAAATTTATGGTGTACCTTCGGCGCGAAGCTACAAAGTACGACCCTCCGTTTACCTGCATCCATTCAGCAACCATGGGTGATTGATTCAATGAAGAAAGGCTATGCAATACGTAGATGATCCGTAGCTTGCATAGAACCATCTAGGACCCAGGCTTTGATTTGCGGGCTTTCATCTCCCATTCTTCGTACCGTCTGACGATGCGGCCATTAGATTCATTGAAGGGCAGCACAGCTGCGAGATAAGTGGGACATCAGATGCTGAATTGTTTTAGATATGAACCAACAAGGACTATGGACTATATAAATGACAAAATGAAGCCAAATTTGTAGGTACAGTAATTGAGTTGGGAAGCACCCTTGTGATTGGCCCATCCTACACATGGCCCAAATGGCTTTTAGCATGCTAAGGCCTGGTACCCTTTGATGGTACCGAGAACGTCCTAGATCTGATATCGTATTTGATCCAATCTCCTAAGCTCGCAAGGCGACATGCCAGCCAGAGGATGCGCTCTTTCCGATCAGCAGTCATTGAAGCAACCTCGAGATATTTCTCAGCATCATCGATCTTATCATTGGCAAACCACTTCTCGGGATAGTAGTACCCATCAGCCCATAGCAGACCACGCATAGCGAAATCCTCCGGGAAGGGTCGCACATCATCCTTGATTGGCAAGGGGAAGTCGGTGTGAACGAGCCTTTCGAGAAGGTTAATCTCAAAGCTGATTTGTTGCAGCGTCAGCTCCATGATTTGTCCTGCCTTCCAGTGAATGAACTCGGGCCATGCCCGCTCTTCTTCCCCTCTCAATTTTATCATCACGATCCATTCCATATCTAAATCCGTCAATTGAACTGTAGTAAAATCTGCCACGGTCGAGAAATCGAAGCCTGTCCTTTTGGTGATCTCTGTTTGGATCCGTCGCACCTCCCACAACACTGTTTTTTGTATCTTCTTCTTCGTAATTGCCGCCCATCGGCTGTTCCAGACTTTATCTCGCCTCTTATCCATAAATTCCGTCCAAGTTTGGACAAGCGGGATAGTCACTGTAGTCGTCCCAGTTTCGCCATCTATCGGAGTCCGATATTCGCGAGCCGTAGTAGTACGCTTGATCCATACTGGCAGGAGTTCCCAGCTCTTCTTATTCTTGGCTCGAATTGTCACTTCCCACCAGGAGTCGTATGCCGACCAGTCAGCGTGTATTTTCCGTACTGGATATTCGGACATCGTCTTCTTCCACTTGTTCAACTCTGTGGAATTTCCCTTCACAAGTCCCCTGCACTCTTCCATCCAATGTGAACGCTGGAAGTCTGGAAAGAACTTATCTTTGAGTTCTTCCCACTGTGTATTGTTAGAAGTGATGGCCATTGAGAGAATCTTTGGTGAGGAAATCAAACGAAGTTGTGATAGAGCTCTTTTCAATCTTCCCACAGTTGATGCCGGGACGTCTGTCAAGTTCCGATACGGCACAATCAATGTGCTCAGTGATTTCTTCAACAGTTCCCATGGAAATGATGTCTCGAGTAGCTTCATTGCACGAGGGTGTCTTGCCATATGGTACATGAACACCATCGTGACATGCCAAAATGGTAGCATGTCGGGATTACCAATCCTATGCAGGACGATCTCCAATGTTTTGTTACTCAAAAACTGTGCTCGCCGGAAAGCTTTTGTCGCAGGGCTGTCATCACCAACCATTTCCACGTCGGGTTCGCCTGCGGGATCCTCAGTCATGGGCTTGAATTACAGGGTTGTCCTTGGATGCGAAAGCAAGCATGACCACACTATTAGCTACAGCGATGTAATAACCTTGTTCCATGAAAATTCTCGTGACTCTACCGATCTGGTTGTCTAGTAGGCCCAGGAATTCCTGGACTGTTGGATCAAATATCTCGATGTCTTGGTTGGTGAACAGTAAGGCATGCGCTTTGACGAATGCTGTGTCTAGAGGTGGAAGTCTGTACTGCCCATGGGCGTTGTCTGGGTTGAGGACAGGTTCGAAGAGAGTGAGGACGGACTCCCTCACCGAGGTAAACGGAATCACCACGCAAAGAGATTTTGCGTAGTAGAAGAGTTGTTGAAGAGCGTTTGGCCTGGCAAGAATCGCAAGATGATGATACAAACGACCAGTGGTAGGCGCCATGTCAGACGCTTTGGAGTACCAGTTTCTTGCAACTCCGGTCCATACCTCTCTGTCGCGAACATTATCTTCTACGATTGCCATGCGGTATCGAGCGAGATCTCCAAAGCACTCGATCCATGTATCCTCAAATGCGGGGACGGTCTCGTATAGCAGAGCCATCATCGAGTAGGCCAAGTAGATGAAGGCGAGCATGTGATCGAGAGAAGCAGGTAACCTGTATCTCAGGAGTTCTAAGTACGAATGGATTCCATGTCTCCACATGCGAGCTGGCATTGCGTACTTGGAAGCAAGCCGCCTCAAAGCAGGAGATGCAGATGGGTGTTGACTTGCGAGAAAGAAGTCATGATGCTCATGGAGCAGTGTGCGATGCAGTGCCAAGAGTGCTTGCCTGGTCATGATATTAGTTTTACACAGCCCGAATTTGAAGGCGTTTCTTGGCACTCAGGACCAGAGAGAAAAGGACATACCACTGTTCATTGTTAAGCTTGGGTTGAGAGTTTGGATCAGCCTGAGCAAGTGTCGCTTGCTTGTTGTCCACTTCAATACACTTTGCCTCGACCATTACTAATACAAAAGTCAGAAATGCGACCTTTGCAATGTCCGAACTCTTGTGACTTAGACAAATACGGAATTTCCTTCATATCAGTTTGAAGAGCTTACCCAAGCCCGCATAGATTCCCTTCACTTCTGCAACAAGCTGTTCCTGGCTGATTGGCCGTATATCTGGCTCCATAATGATATCACAATTGTCTTCCTGAGTAGGCAGGCTCTTGAATTTTGTGTTTTGTCCAAGAATCGTGGTACAGTGTTGAATTTGAGGATCTCGCAGTACTTGAATGGTTGCCGGAAAGGCCTTCTTTCGGAACGCTTGTGTTCTTGATTGCTGCGCTTGTACACTAACGTTGTTCGAAGGATCGACCAAGGACGATTCCTCACTTGACGGCTGTGTTCTAGGATCAAACTCGCAATCAGTCTCAATCTTACAAGGCCGCGACTAACATCATCTGTTTAGCGACCTGGATGTGCTCACATCTCCTTCTTACACATTGCTATGTATGCATTTTTGAAAGTCTCAAAGATCTCTCCTTCGCCAGCGAAAGCGAGCTGAGCGTCATGAGCACGTTCTGTGTGTTTCCACAGCTCCTTTTCCGATGTGAAATGATAAGAACATAACTGACAAGACCACTGTATCTGCATCGTATCTAGGCCTGTCTATGTACGAAGATTTAGCATTGCCTTAACACGCTCGTACGAGTATAAAAAAAAGAGCGATCCCTAGACTCATGTAACAAGTATGTGATGCAACTGGAGATAGTGGAGGAACGACCTCACTTACGACGTCCGAAGTATTCATGACCAAGGACGAGGTCGGCAGACGTGTGCAGCCTTTCGTCCATAGTCTCTTACTTGCAGGCTTTGGTCTCGAGTCAAACATCCTCCCTTTGCTTTCTCCGTTATGTCCAGATGTTGACCATTCGTCTGAGCCTCGTTGACAGGGCGAAACAGATAATGCAGACTCGGCTGATGTGCCATCTCCTATCACCGCACGCTTCCTAAGTTTCTCTGTTGTAGCCCTTATCCCGATACCTTCTCGGCTGCCGTCTACACTTTCGCGAGATCGTGTCGCTTGAAGAAGAACCTCGCCGAGTTCTCTTTTGTGCTCTGCGCCCGCGTTTGGTCCCTTTCTTGGTGAAATCGGCCGGTTGCTTGAAGCCAGTGTGAGAAATGAATAGAATAGAATAGAATATCGCTTACTATTCTATTCTATTCAACTGATTTTTAAGACTATTCAAATTCTATTCTATTCTATTCTATTCTATTCAAGTATATTTGAATAGTTGAATAGTAGAAACACGTGACTAGCTATACCTAATTAGGTATAGTTATGGGTATACCCGTACGTTCTTATGCTAAGCGAAAGAGCCTCAAGAATCCTTAAGAGCTTTCTTAGATAATTAATAGTTTAATAAGTAACTTATATATTAATAATATATGTACTATAGGTTATATATATTAATATTATAGTTATTTAAAGTAGCTTATATAATAAAATAATCTAGAAACCTTTAGTTTAAGTATATTTATAAGTAAGCTTTTTAGAAAATTCTTTTAGTTTTATAATATTTTAGACTCTTTAAATTAATATTGTAAATCAAATAGTATTACAAATCAAATAGTATTATAAATCAAGTAGGATTACAAATCAGATAGTGTTACAAATCAAATAGGATTACAAATCAAATAGTGTTACAAATCAAATAGTATTATAAATCAAGTAGTATTATAAATCAATAGAATAAACTAGAATTTATCTTTGAGTATATAATAAACTAAGATTTACTTGAGTTCTACTTTTCCTTTCCTTAGAATTATTTATAATAATACTTTAATAGTATACTCGACTATTATCTTACTTTATATCTTTGATTATTATCACTTATTACATTTACTATTATATTTATATACTAGTTAAAATGGCCGGCTCTATTAAAACGTCTATTGCCCTTAATATACGACAAAATCGACCCGAATTCGAATTAGAAGACTTAGAAGACTCTCCTCTTATATTTAAAGAGAAATTATTTTCTAAGACTTTAGATCCTCCTAAAGATAATCCTGATAGGATTGAAAACTATCGAACAGTAACTATTAAGTGCTTATATAAAGGTTGCTCGTAAGTTATCCTTATTATTATATTTATATTTGATTTATATTTACTAATATTAAATAGAAAGAGGTGGCTTAATCAACGAGTTAATCAATCTACGAGTAATTATATTATTCATTATAGAAACTCTCATAAAGCATTTAATATTAACCGAATATTACGCGGTCTTGATAGTAAGTCATTTTATTTAATCTCTTTTTAAGATATATATACTAATTTAAAATAATAGTTGAAAATAGCGGCGACGACTCTTCTATAGTCGAATCTTCTCAAGCTAGTACTAGTACTAATAGAGATATATTTGCTAAACAAAGAGCTAATAAACGACCTAAAACACCCGAGAAAGAAAAGTTTAATAAAGAGAAATTTAATAGATTATTATTAGATTTTATAATCTCTAATAACTTATTATTTCGATCAATCTGTTCTAAGTCGTTCAAAGAACTAGTATTGTATTTAAATAAGTAAGTACTTACCTTTATATTATATTATTAAAATAATTTTACTAACTTATTATTAGCGAAGTACCCGCGATTTATTATAAGAGTATTAAAGACGACATTACCTCTATTTATATAGAGAAAAAAGCTCTTATTAAGTCTGAGTTAAAAGAGAATATAATAACCAATGGCTCTTTCTCGCTTACTTTAGACGCTTGGACTGCTATAAATCAAGACGCTTATCTTGGTATTACTATGTAAGTTTACTACTATTATCCTTTACTTAAATAAACTTTAAAGTTCTTTACTAACTGAATTAATAGTCATTATGTTAATAAGAACTTTGAATTAAAAAGTCACTTATTAGATATGAAACCACTTATTGAAAAACACTCAGGTGTTTATATGCAAGAAGTTCTATTACAAACTTTACGAGAATATAATATTGAATATAATATTACTAGGTATTTAAATTTACTTTTTTATTATTTAAATTATTTACTAACTATTTAAAGTATTACTAGAGATAACGCAAGCTCTAATGATACTCTTATAAAAGCTTTTAAAAAGCATTATAGCTTACAAGCTATGAAATTTCAAGGAGATATAGCTTGTTTAGCTCATGTACTAAATTTAGTCGTTCAAGATATATTAAAAACACTTATTAAAGACGCTTATATAGAGCTCGATAATAATGCTGTTTATAATATAGAAAACGAAGAAGACGAAGACCCTCTTGATAATCTTATAGAAGATTTAAAGGTATTTATTCTATCCTTTACTTAAATTATATTAATATATATAAGTATTTACTAATTATAATTAGATGCACCTCTATGGAAACGACTTAGACGGATTATAATCGGAATTAAATATTCACACGAGAATTCTCGACTATTAAAAAATCAAATTCAAGCTCTTAATATTAAGCATGCTAGGATACCTTAATTAGGTTCCTCAGTAGCAATTGATCCCAGAATATTATCTTAGATCGCTGAATAAGGCTTTGGTATGATTGATGTAAACTACGGTCTACTTCTGGGATATCTTGAATCCCTTCTGAAAGTGCTTCGACTGGATTGAACTTGAAGAGGCGTGCCAGAAAATAAGATAGGAGGCCTTTCTCCTCAGGAAACCTAGATTATCGATGACTGCACAGCCTTCAGCGATATCTTGCTGTTTCCCCCCATCCATGTGATCTGCCACTAAAATGTAACATACTCCCAGTGACCCTCTAATTCAGCGCCCCTAATTCAATTATTCCTAGTCAGGGACGTCAGTATGTGGGAGGCTTGTGTAGGAGCCCGAGTTGGTTGCGGAGTAGCATAATCTTGCCCTCTGAAGACCTTCCAAGAGGGGGCCACGAAATTGCCAAGATAGCTTCTGAATTGAGATTATTTAATGGACAGGGAAAGGAACGATACAGCTATTCTCAAAGCAGAGCCCGCCGTGCAGCGCAATTGCAACAAACAGGGTCGATGCCAGAAACCATTCTACAGTAGCGCAGTCCTATGTTGAGAAGAACGTGCAGCCCAAAAGCGGGTCCGAGAAATGTTGCATTTACAGACGGGGCTGCACGAGACTAGTCCTAGAAGAGTAGCATCCAAAACATTTTTTTTTGCCATACCCTGCAGAAGTTGAGCAGGCATACCCTGCCATGACAGAGTTTGGTTTACTGGGCTTCCCCTGCAAGCTGTCTGGCTAGTGCTGCTCTACATTGTCGCTTCTTAGTGTCACCTCTCAGTGTCGCCCCTCAGTGTCGCCCCTCAGTGTCGCCTCTCGTCGACACTCAGTGTTGCTCCTCATTGTCGTCTCTTAATGTCGTTTTCCAGTGTCGCTTGCTAGAATCATTGTTCCGTATCATCTCTGGTTTCTGATTATGGATGTACGCTTGTTTAGGATGATGATCGAGAATTCAAAACTCCTCAAACCAGTCAAAGATTGTTGGAAAGCTGTTGAAAGTCAGAAGGACTTTGCCCAGTACTCCTCGACTGAGCACAAACATCGTGCATCTAATTTTCGCTACGCGTCACAATATCGGTACTTGAATTTTCCAAAAATCGGCAAAGACATTTCAGCAGCAGAGCACGAGAAACTCAAGGTCCGATATCCCAAGCTTGATTTCTGGGTCTTCTGCTTCCTCGTACCGTACTTGTCTCAAAAACAAGTCGCCTCAATCAACGATGAACTGTGGCCGGGCTTCGTGGACCTTGTATCAGCGCACATCAAAGGTGTCCCAGCCGCGCAAAACTTTGCAACCGATTGGGGGAGGAGGCTTGTTTGTGGAGGAGAGCCACTGTGCGCCGCGTTCAAGAAAGAATGGGATCAGGGGTATCCAGGACAGGGCACAATGATAGAGTACAGCTTAAGATACCGAGAGATACATGCAGCAAATGACGAAAACTTCAAGAGCGGCCTGAAGAATATCGCACAACGGCCAAACACGAGTCCTCAACTGCTTGAAGACGCTGCCATACTCATCGCAGAGTCCAGGAACCAAGTCAGAAAGGATACTGCACAACTCCAGAGTGACTTACCGTCCAGGGACGACAAGTGGGATGAGGGTGCAGTTGAGCGGGCTGGCAGAGTCTTCAAGCACAGGTTAGAGGAAATTGCATCGCTGCCTGATGCAGATGTCAACGAACGCTTAGCAATGAGCGAGACAGTCGTGGCAGATTTCGGGCGGCTTTTTCAGGGAGATGCAAACATATCACCTACATTGCCAGGTTGGTGAGATACAGTTCCCTTGCCTCAACAGACGCTAATACTTGACACAAGAGCGAGAAGAGATACACTCGAGCCGATCTAGGTCTCCAACTCCGAAAGGCACCCCCTCCAACCTCCACCAAAGCCGCCCCCAGATCAATACTCCTTCTGCGATGCTCTCTATGGAAATCATGAAGGTGGTCAAGGAGAAATTGGATGCTTTCCTTGCAGAAATAGCAGAAGGTGGATCGAGGTCTGGCAACGCTGATCAGGTGTCAGACGATAATCATAGACACAAGCGTCGCCGGATTGGGAGCCCGTCGTCCCTTAATGCAGGAAAGTATGGTCCACTTCTTTCCATGTCACTGTGATTAATACTCCACCAGCTGAGCGTAAGGATATCTCACCTCCATACGTAAACAAGTCCTCGACCAGGCTGCCTACGAACAGCCAAATGTGCGTGGCTGCTGAAGATGAGGTGGTCACAGGCCGGGGAGGGAGCGAGACTGAGAACGCTGAAAACGGACAACCAAAAGCGTCTGCTCAGCGCTCCATTGGGAGTATGATGGTGCATACAATTACAGATCAACCACAACATGGACGACCAGCAATATCAGGTATAGAGCTCCATTCGCTTAAAAACGTTATATGAAAACTAAATCATCACTAGATGTGAAGTTCCGCTTTGCCAGCCCAGTATTCTGCCAAGTACTGGAAGGAGTGATGACACAATGGAACTATCGTGTTATTGCGCCTAGGGATAAAATTCAATCGTCGATAACACTGAGTCCTGTAATTCAACCACAAAATCCAAAGAACCAAGTACAAGGGTTAAGCGTCTACATGACACGACAACTGCCCGAGACCTTCGGGACTTGGTTGAAAGACAACGGAATAATTGCCACTCGGCTTCGGAATACTACTATTCCAGGACGGACGATCGCTAGGTTTATTAAATATGTCCTCGGCGAAGGAGAAAGGGATTTGGAAGGACCCGCTGCCTCTCAGGTTGTAGTATTTATGGAAGAGGAAACACATGAAATGGCAATAAGCATGGATCGCGCTGTCGCTAGAGTTGTTGCGACACAAATCACGGCTCTAGGGGGCCATAGGCCACAAACAATCTAGTTCTTTTCCTGTTTTCCAATCCATTTCACGTATGCCTCATGACTCCTGAACCCCTCTCCAACATACACCTCAGCCGTAGCACTTGCAACATACTCTAAGCCTCCCACCTCCACATACCCATGACTTTCCCCTTCCTTTATACAAGCTCCCACTGAACCATCAGGTGCAAACTGGTCGGAGCCGTTAGGAGTGTGTTCGACAATGATAGTGTAATCCCCCGCGGTGCCTATCCCCTTGAACCAAGAGTTAGGAAGATGACATTAGATCATGGAGGCTTAGAGCATACCGTCTTTTTTGCAAACTCCACGCATATGTCCCAGTCTACGTCATAATTCACCATGAGCTCGGAATATTCGTGTAGCGTTATTAGGCCCTATTCACCAAGATTTCTCCACAGGTACGAATACTATGCCTCTTGTGTATCTCTCTTGCCTGAATAGGTAGCGACGCCGAGTGGTTTCGATCTTGCTTGAGGGGACGACGGGAGATGGAGCGCTTCGTGCAACGATCTTGGACTGAATCCCCAGTCGTACACCTGCCTGGCCGATACACAATATGCCGTGGGTCAATCCAACCGTTTTGTTCGTCTCGACCGTGAAACAGTAGTCCAGAAGGTCGCCCGGTAGCCCTTTGGTGGCTCACTCAAGCTTCGAGATATTGGCTGGGGGCTGCGATCTCCGCTGTGGTGATTCTCGGTGTCGTTGTTCAGAACAAATGGAGAAGTTCTTGCGAAGACTCTCTGTATTGATGGCTTAAAGGCTCGATGACTTAGCTGAGTACAATCCTCGGTAGCTATGTATTTGCGTACATCGTTGATTGTGGAGAACGGCGAGAGTTGGACTTCATCGAGTCATCCGCTGGCTGCCGTTGGGAAACTGTGCAAGATACAGTAGAAATCTTTATGGCCGAAAGTCGGGTCAGAGCACACTTGATCTCACTTGGGCATCTGCGACCAACTGCGATTTGCTGATAAATTTCAAGAAGTGCGTTGTCAACGATAAGGTTGGCAACCATTTCGACATTCGTGTCGACCGTGGCACGACACGTGACCGACAAGCTGCATTAGCGCTGGACAGCACAACTCGTGGCCAAAGCAGTAACCAACGACACAGCGGCAGCGGACAGCGCGGAGCAGGCGCAACAACGTAATGAAGCATAGAGATTCCTCGCAAGTGCCCCACGTTTGCATGTGGTCTCTGCAATCGCTGGCTTCTTGTTAGGCGATGCGTTGGGAGGTCTGGATCTGAGCGCGACTGGCTTTGGTCAACGAATGGGAGGCATGTAAGTACAATGGAAAGTTCTTCTCCAGTGAAAAGCTATATGAACAGGAGCTAACTGCTGAATAGGAGACCACCTCACCTAGGTCGACATAGGGGGAGATCTGCGATTCGCGAAAGAGTCTGGGATCCGTTATCGAAATCGACTATTCCAAGGCGCAATGGGATGGATGAGGCCAGCCAATGCCCTTGGTAGTGGTGCCATGCATACAAGAATAAAGTGGACGTCAGAGGAATACTGAGATGGGGCTTGCTCGTTGTCATCGTCTCACATGGCCACGTCGGTCTGCCCTTACCAACCGAATGGGAAGTCATCGACGCTGAATACATTATCTTCGTCGACAGGCAAAACGGGGGAATATGCACTGACCCATAAGTATAGCCACAGGCTATGTACCAGGCGACAGTGGTGCTGGAGCTAGCTTTGCAATACATGAGCTGGCACAATGGGGATGCTTTGTGCCCTCAGTCTCCCTCCCACAGAGGCCTCTCCTTTGCAGTTTCACCGTCGGATCAATGGACTTTAACTCTGTTTGAAGTGGCTAACGAGGCTTAAAGGAGTGATGTTGAGCGCACGTGAGGCGACTGGCTATCTTCACCACATCGCTTGACCTAGAGTTCTTGTAATCAGAGTCAACTAATATACGCATTACCACGATATGGATGCTCTTATTGTTTTCAACAAGACCTCTACATCCCAGCATCGGAAAGGCAGCATACAGCACAAGAGTGATCCTCGATATGGCGATCGATTGTTCGTGGACATGGAAACTGCGCAGGGTCCAGGAGCGGTGGTGTACAGATCCAAGAAAACAGAAAGGTTGGCGGGAGAAATGACTGAGAGCGTTCAGAGGTTCGTCAAGCTGAGGCCGTCCACCGGTGATGTGTATCATCATGTTGTAAATCAACAGGCGCTGACCAGACTCTTGCTGAAGATCACCGCGCAGACTGACTCGGCTCGCACTCGAGCAACTTCCAATATCCTGTATGGAGCAACGCGAATGTCCAGTTCAATACCGATGCTGCTAACGCGTTGCGTTGCCTACGGCTATGCTACAGCCACGCCGCAGGAACTTTTCATCCCCACTAAGCAGGGTGAACTTGGGGAGACTTATCTCAGAGAGTCTTCGCGCCTCTAGATGAGCAGGGTCTCGTCTCGGTAGCAGTCGCCCCTTGACTGAGACGATGCCAACCATGCCCAGCAGTAGCATTGTAGGATTGTGACGCGTAGCTCTTGGAGCTCCTAAGCACAGCCCCAGACCAAAGTCTTTCACGGCGTCACGAGCGAAACTGGAGTTCAATTTCACCAATTCTCAGACGTGGCTTGACTTTAAGCACGCGGAACATTATCCTACATCTTTCTCTGTCTGGTTTCCCATCATATTAGCAAGAGTTCTACCGGGAAGAGCAGACAAAACGCAGAACCTGTTCATCCGCCTTTGCTGCACGTGAGATCGCGTGGCCTTTGAGAAGTGACCTCTATCGATTGGCTTTCCCCTTTCACGCCGCATAACTTCTTTCACTTGAGAGTTTCCGTCGGATTTTCCGCCGTGACCTAGGGTGATGTCAGAGTCAAATGTGTCAGCCAGTTGAACATCTCCGAGTCCCATCACTAAAGCACGTAAGTCATTTCATTTCATTATCCTGTGAGGTCAAGAGGAAGTCGTTGAGGACTAAGGCTTGGTTCTCCACATGGATAATGTTCCAGTCTCTTTTCCATTTACCCCTCGTATGTTTTACGCCAAATCTAAACCGAGTCTCGGTGTCTTCTTCCACATCGGGATGGACTCGGTTGTGGATTGGGTCATGCTTCGTCGTGGAAGAAGCACAAACGAGAGCTTTAAGCAGAGTAATATATATCCCACGTAGATGACGCAGTAGTGGGACGGTCTTGACCTGATAATTAGAGGCCGGATCCCCACGATGGCCAGACATCATTGTTTAGACAGTTCCTGCTGGCTTCATGTTTCGTTCGAGGCCAGCGAAAGTCGTAACCGGTGGAGCCACTTCTGCAAAGAGACACAAAACCAACTTCAACACAGCAACGACTTGAAGGCAATAAGATGAAGTGCAGAGGATGGACTACCGCTATTGATTCTTTGTATTTGCGCAGCCTTCCTCGAGATGCTTCTTGTACTGCAAAACCTGCAAAACAGAGAAGCCGTGAAAACTCGCTTCACCGTCCACGAACTTCCCCGCTTTGGAGTATGAGCATCAGACTTATTTCTGACACGTTTCAAGGACTTCAACTTGCCTTTGTTTTCGAGAAGGATTGTTCAGGTCATCGCTCGTTATCTGCATTCGTACTTCGTATTCGATAAGGCAGCAATGGCGTCAATATGAGTCTTCTCATTGGCTTGTTCAGCCATGTTCAGCCTTGTTCACGAGAGACCTCTAGAACGCTTGGCAGGATCAGAGTCGCCGGCCGAAGAGCGAGATTTCCTACATTTGGGATATCACCACCTCTGAAGGCTGTGGATGGCTGATTTTAAACAGAAGAAAGGCATTACGTTGATCGAAAGAGAAAGCGGGTTTGGCAATCGCAATAGGCTGGAAGGTTCATTTTCACAGCGTCCACATATTGCCCACACAAAGCTCAGCAACCTTAGTGATGCCAGCATGCCCAATCACCATAATACAAGGCACAGCATTCGAATGTTGTATCGATCAGTACGACGTGAGTGTTTTCCGCGATCTACCTCCGCAGAACAGAACGGCAGAGCCACGTCCTGTCCCAAGCGCGAAGCCTGGATCCCCCTGCCTCGGCAGAGCGTTCTTATCCAACTTTGGATTCTGTCAGGCGCGGCAGCAGCCGTGGCACTTACGGATACTCCAATGAGATCAGAGCGACAGTCTGAGCCCCGACTGGCTCTTCCCCCAAGACTGTGGAGCTTCAGACTCACGGGAGACATTAGTCTTTCTTTTTCCTGAACTCACGATTAAGCCACATGCAGCCACCCAGAAATTCTCATCGGACATGGTTGGGTATCGGGGCTGCGCACGATCGTCCCGACCCCTGGCTCGACCAAACTCTGGATCGCAAATTAAAGCAGCGAGATGCGGACCGTGCGGGAGAAAAGCAGCTTATCCCCATCAGGCGACGAGGTGAGTTTCTCGCTTCAAAGCTTGTGCGCCATGGGTCGTTACCCCGGGCCCCGGGGTAGTAAGAATAGCAGCTGGAAAGCCAGCTGCTGCAGGCGTGTACGCATCCATCACATATCATTTTTATCTTCGACCAGCACCTTCTCTCCTGCGGCTGCCCGTTTCGAAGGTATGGCCTGTATCTTTAACCCCTTGTTGTTGCAGGGGACCCCCAGCTGTTGAGTGACTTACTTGATCGTGTTGCGAATTGTTGGAATCAAGCCACAGAGCCAATCACTAATACTATTACTGGGAAAGCTGCAGCCCTCCTGCAAAACAGGGGCTTGAAGGTACCAGCTGTACCTCCGCAACGATCGGTTTCGGCGACCTGCAGCTGATGGGATGGGGATATCGGTGTTCGTCAAAAGCATTGCACTTCATTTTGGCCGATGCGGCCAATCCCTACCTCCCCTTACAGATCACTTTGACACGATGAATCCTGGTAAATGATACCTTGACATGTTTAGCAGTGTTGGCACTCACACTGTGATTGGTGGGTGCTGGTCGAGAGAAAATCATGTCTCGAAGAGGTACTGGAGGTACTGATGGTGATGTGTGTAAAACAAGAGCAGAACCCCTTCCGTGATTTTGCATTGAGATACTTAAGGATTCATCCCCCTCAAGCCCAGTTCTGCCTCAGCTCATCAAACACTTCACCAGTTGTGAGTCTTCAGCACATCCAGAACAATCTGGCCACTAACTCCTCCTATATACAACGCACCAAATAACCGCATCTTCATCAGACTAGATCACAGACACACACCCTCTTGCAATTCCTGTTGGCGGACATTTCTCTTGAATTCGTTCCTACATCGACAGCTCATTTCACGCCTCATACATCTTAATACACTGTTTCCACAACAGCAATACATCGTTCTAGACGTCTTGCCTCAAAGCAAGACACAACCGGCGCACTGGCAGTTACGGCACAAGCTCTAGGCCAGGCCTGGGGACCTTGGTCTGAGCAGAACACACACCAACCGATCCAAACCTTCTACACAATGGACATTTCTGGTATTGTTCAGTCATACGACTCGAGGGCAGTCTCTTCAGCAGCACTTCCTCAGACGATAATGGCGTCTCAGTATGCTCCGGCGCAAACATATAGCGGGGCTACAACACACAACATGGTGGTGGCACACCAACAACCACAACAGCACAATCCATTTAGTTTTGGTGGATACTCTGGACCAAATACGAATGTAATCGTCCCGGCCTTTGCAAACTGCAACTTCATTCAGCAACGACCACTCCCGCGCTTGATGCAAGTAGACGACGATGCAAATCGACAAGTCACATATCGTCGACCGTCTGGAACAGGCTTCATTGAGGAGCACCACAGCCAAAGCCCACAGATCAAGCCTGAGCCGATGTGGCCTACCCCAACCGGTGCTCCAGTATTCCATTCTACCGACATCAAGACATCTCCATCATCTACTCCGGCGCAAGAGGTCAACTTTGGCACAGAAGTCGATACGCTCATGAAAGCCATCCAAGCAAAGGCGCAAACTAGCCCCCAGCCACAGACAACCTCCTCTGTCGAACAGATCAGACCTGTGATAGGTGCTTTTCAATCTCCCATTTCAGCACAAACGTCCTTCCAGTATGGAATGTACGCTTCAAGAGAGGAATCGAATTCTAAGCTCACGCATGCTGCTGTGCAGGAGGACTCAGGTAGCCCCATGGGCTCCAAGAAGCGTTATCAATGCACGATTGCGAACTGCTGCAAGAGTTTCTACCAGAAGACACACTTGGACATTCACGAGCGAGCTCACACAGGTGTGAAGCCATACGTAAGTAATCGTATCTACATTTGAAGCAACATTTGTTGAAATCTACGTTATTAGCCATGCGAAGAGCCAGGCTGTGGTCGAAAATTCTCTCAACTTGGGAATTTGAAGGTATGGCTTGCTGAAATCAATCTCTGCCAAAGAATTACACAGCTAACATCCTCTCCCAGACTCACGAACGTAGACACACTGGAGAACGACCATACCAATGTGAAATCTGCGGCAAAAGATTCGCCCAGCGAGGCAACGTCCGCGCCCACAAGATCGTTCATGACCAGTCCAAGCCGTACCTCTGTCGCCTCGACGACTGTGGCAAGCAGTTCACCCAACTCGGAAATCTCAAGGTAAGTTTATTCTTGCCCTTTGTACATCCATCTTGTGTCTCTGTTCTGGCAAGCGCACAGTGGCGATTGGCTCCTCCGTTTCAACTCCGGGCTTAGAATATGTTTGCTTCTCCGCTTGTATTCCTCCAAACAGCATCAACTAGGTCACACCCCCTTGAACCCCTCCGCACGCATGCATAATAGATTTCCATCATATTTCTTAGTCTAGCCATATCCATACCAACGTCAAATGAAACAAGGTTCAAGATTCTAGCTGACGAACGCCTAGTCTCACCAAAACAAATTCCACATCGTAACCATCCGCACGCTAACCGCCAAGTTCGCCTCCATCAAAGATGGCGACATCGTGCACGCCAGCGACAAGGAGTTATGGGAGTACTTCGCTAACCTGTACAAGAACAGCAACAAAGGTATCAAAGGCCGCGGCAAAGACCGCAAAATCATGTCCGCGAGCTCTGGCAGGCACAACTTGGGTGTCGGCGGGAAGAGCGTAAGCATGGCGGGCTCCGGCAGCGGTAACATGGTTAATGGGAAGCTATGGTGGTAGAAGAGGAGATGGTGGACATTGCGAGGAGGATGCGCCGAGTGATGGGTATGAAGATCATGAAAGAGGCACCCAAAGCTTGGCATTTGGGGTTAACTTCTGATGATGTTTGATAACGTCGAGTGGATCGTGAAGGAGCAGGAGTTGGAGTAGAGGAAAGAGGGGGGTGGAGAATGCACATGGAGGCTGGGACTTGTAGCAATACAATGAGGCGCGAGTACACGAAGCAAGAAACGGCGCCATTTACGATTGTTGATAAGAATTGGCCGAGACACGACTGGGAAGGAACAAGAACGGAGGATCGCGAACAGTATGCCAGCAACGCAGATGGAGTATCACTATCACGAGCACGATGAACGACAATTGAACTTGGACATGGAGCGAGCTGTGGATAGACGGATCGGATAGGACATATGGTTGAGAGGCGGGTAACGGATGGAACGGTGGTTGGGTGGCTGGGCTGGTATTCTCGAAGCATCATTTTTGGTCTTGGTTTTGCGTTTTCCTCTTCGGCGTGGTTGTTTTTCCTCACTTCACAACATCATTAACTTGCAACTTTCATTCTTCTCATTGCTTCATCAAAGGCACTCCTCCTCCTCATATGGGTCGCAATCATGTATTCTCATTCTTCATTTGTTTATCTTCACTTCGCACATTCGTTACAGGGCTCGAAGAGATCGATATCAACGAGAATGATCGGCGGGTGGATATCTGTCAGAGAATTTAGTGTATCGTTATACAACCTTCTTTCTCCGCAGGAAGAAGTTGGCATCAGGAGGTGGTTTGTTTATTTTTCGGCTTTGTCCAGTTTAGTGAAGCTGTGCTGTCGTCAACTATTGCTCTTATTTAGACATATATCTTAGTATTTGCAATGCCATCGCTCAAGATGTGCAGTTCTTACCTTCGTCTATCTTTGTGCTTTTATTGGATGACAGGTATCAATCAAGCTTGGATGTGAATATGATGCGAAACTTGGAATAAGATACCATTACTCACTATTTGCCACCACCGTTTCTATGCCATATCAACTATTCATTGCTTGATGAAATGAGCGACATTCCAGGTCCATTCAAATGATTTCGCGCTTTCGTCCCAAGTTGTGAGGTTGGCCCTCGGTTAGCCCTCGCCTACGATTGAATGTCCTACTTCAAGGAGCGGAGGATATCATTCCCACGATCTCGGGCATAGTAATGTTGTCGCTCATCTTTAGCGCCACATCCTCCGAAAGGTTTATGGTGCAATTGGCAATCGAGACCTTGCCATTGCAGCCTCTGTTTGAACCCTCTATCGATGCCAAGCTACGGGTGACTTAAACCTTACCATCATCTCTACTTAGAAACATGTTTGCAAACATAGGAGTCTAACTTAATCATGGTTATCAAACGTTATGCACTCTAAACCCACTTGGATTTAGATTAAGCTACCTTTTTTCGTATTGGCCAGTCAGCCCGCAAGAAGTAGGCTCAAGCAGATCAAGGCACCGACCGGACTCGGCTGGGACTCGGCTGCACTCCCTTGGATATGCTGATGATCTCATCTGTATAGAAGGTGTACCAGGAGGAGCGGCTGTTGTGATACTCAGCCGTGTCGTCAATTAGCAGAATATAAGTTATCATCCTAATGAATGAGTACGACCAGTCCAATTATCCAAGGTGTGAAAGCTACGTGGTACCTCGATAATTGTACCAGTAACTAGAGCCGAGGACCCAGAAGGGACCCCCCCCCCCACAAGTCGTCAAGTTTTTACTTTCCACAGGTCCGTCGCCTGCTGACATTGCACGATAGTCATTTTCGAGTTTCACTTATCACGTACTAATGGATGGTCGCCATTGACAGTCAAACAACTCGAGTTTAGAAGAACGGCAAGTTTCAATTAATGACACCCTAGATAGTCTTCTTCTAGTTCTATGGACTGCTGTGTACTTGATAAGTTACTGCAGCAAATTCTCAACACGAGCCCCTCGGAGGACTTCACCTGGGTTACATGAGATGAGAAATACTACAATTTACCCACTAGAAGCCAAGATTAAATTATCACATATATCCCTGCATTCACCAATTTCATATAAATGAAATATTTTGATGCGAAGGCATTCCGTCACTATTAGTTTCCAAGGTGGTGTGAGAAATCTCATCTTTATTAGGCTCAAGAGCCAAACTGAAATGCGGGTCGAAATGTCAAGCGTCAAAAAATCTAGAATTAGGATCTTACATGTTTCGATGTCAGCTTGACAGCCTGTTGCGCTTATGCACGCTGAGGTATCTGTGAAGAACTCAAAGGAGTCTCACCTACACAGAGTATCTGAACGTGTAAGCTACGGCGATTTGAGTTTGGGGGCCTTTGGTGAGGTCTACGATATTCGCATCACTGCTGGCTAGCGATGGAGGATTGGGCGGTTGGACAATCTACGAACAGCACGTGGCCATAACCTCCATTGGCAGATCTATAAGTTACAGCTATCGGCAGCTTATCACAGAGTCATATGTAATACATACAGTTTTAAACACAAACAAGAAGAAAGATATTGCGAAGATTGGCTGCCGTTTTCTTGACTGCAATCAACAGCAACAACAATATATTAAGCAACAGGATGTCATAAATTTTTTCGCCTATCGAACACGAAAGACTAGATAGTCACCAGCATGAGGAGTCCACTGCCCGGGCGCCAAGAGACTCAATACGAGGATCATGGAGTGATATGCCTGCTTAATCGCGATGACGAACGAGACATTAACTTTCTAAATAGCTAGGCTAGCTTCGGCGGGAGTATCGGCTGAAGCCGATGGAAGTCTCCGACCTGCATTGCAAGGTCGTTTATGGGATGGTTCGCTTTTTAACTTATTTTATTGACTTCATTAAGCGAGAACGGAGAGTGCTAACACGTGACCAAACTAAGCGAGCTGAAGGTGACAGTGGAAGAATGGTATGAGGTGCATGTTTGAGCTCAATCTTTTGGACCTATACGAATTTGGTCTACATTCTCAGTGTATGTACGAGCCATTCTTAGACGATCACGCCTAGTTACTTAAACGCCGATCTTACCTTGTGATCTTTTGACGTCACAATCATTGCTCTCTTCGACTTAATAGCTGAGCAAATATTCCAGAGGTTTGTATGGACAGGGGCTTTAATGAGGGTAGTGCCACCAAAGGCAGTATTATATAGAATACCAGGGAAAATGATTTCGAAGTTGGAGCAACATTACCAAGTATCTAAGTTAGAGTGCACGACCTAGAACTGTGGAACATTTTCACCCTATACGAAGTAGTCACTACGGTGACAACGGGCCCATATCTAATAGGAGATTCTCCCATAGTTAGTGGAAAACTGGAGAATACGGAGCTCTGGTTGAGTGTACAGCTGGATACCTGCACCCCGAGATGTGAACCCAGAAAGACAATAGCGTATCTGCGGAATCTCCCAGTCATCGAGCCAGATGGGACGGGTTTATGGGCTAATGAATCAAGATGTTGAGAGCTTGATAATCATCAAACTTCCTAGTACACTTATCAGTTTGCAGAGATTGACCAAGTGTACCTTGTCGAGTTGTTGATAACTTGTGGCGAAATGCTGGTTCCCTCTTGCGGATGGGGAAATGGTTCAGCCAAATCTACGAAACCAAAGCAAGGATCACTATTTTTAAGGGCTGAGTCTCTTACTCGCATTTCCTTGTATTAAGTTAGCGATTTTGTATATTCAGCACGGCTCACGGTCTTCAAGAACAACGGTCTTTTGTTTCAGATTGACAGCTTTGTGAAGGTTACGCAACTTTTCAGGTTCGTCCCAAGTGTGCGTACCGGTGCATGAGGATGTACCTGTCGAGGTTCTGTCTGCGAGTGAGCTTACGCTTCCTTTCCTCTTCATTTTCAGACAGGGCGTCTTCGTCGGCTATAATATCATCTGCGGGATAACTTATGCTATATGACAGCACAGAGTTTCGACTTGTAAGTCTTGCGTTTTTGAAAAAGGTTGTACAATTGTCATTTTGCTTTTCTCGGGGAGACGTTTCTAATAGTCCGGGAGAGCATCTTTTCTGGGGCACTGGAATCTGCCTCTCGCGTCTCACTTGCTTTCCCAGACTGTAAGCGACCGACCGCCAACAAAGAGGAGACAGGCCATTTGATGTCACTTAACCTTAACCCGCCCGCACCTATAAGTAGAGGTTCTCTGCGAGTAGTTTGCTGCCGGCTGGGGAACCCCCACCGCCCCCGAGAGAGGAGGAAGCGGTGGGGTACAGTAATCCACCAGTCTATATTCCACACTGTTCAAGTGCAGCGTTCAACTTTCAACTATTTTGACCTTCTAGAAGTATCCTTCTCCATTTCTCCGGATGACTATCTAGGTCATACACTCTATCATTATTACGTCTTGCTTTCATCTTGCAGTCTGCATCATCTTCCCACGTCTCTACTGGGAAGGTCAGTCGAGCAGCCGCCTGCTGGATGATGACCTCCAAGCAGGGATATGCGAGATTCTCCTCTCAGCCATATTGTCATGATGACAGTAGTCCGCTTCAACACTGCCCCTATAGCTACAGTATTGCCATGGAAAGTACAGCTCAACTCTGCGCGGTTAGAAGGCTGGCTCCGGAAAGTGGACACCCTGACGTAGCTCTCAAGTTTTCCCTATCAACTCCAGACGTGCTGACTTAGATCTCGTTTCTTGAAATTCCTAATCTAGATCTTCATAGCATATTCTTCTTTGGAATGTTTTAGGTATCCTAACATCCCAATATTCACACCTTCTGATCTAACAATCCCTAAATCTGCGTAAGATTAATTGGAGTTCAAGTATCATGGCGATCCTCATCCATCTCAAAACGGAAGTCCTCTGCCTCTCATGCCATCGGCGTGTTTCCACGACATGGAAATCATATATGGTGTATATCCGTATTTCTGGGGTATGGAAGTTCCTGCGCATCGGTGCAGGCGCTGATTCGGTGAAGGTCGCCTGTTGCACAGTCTGCCCTGATTGCCTTAGGGGCATGGCGGTGGTACCCAGAGGATCGTCAGATAAAGAGATTGGGGAGGAATTCGATGAAAATGAGAATCATTTGGATAAGATATGGCGTCTGGCAGCATCGAAACCCTTACGTGACACCATGATCGACATTAAGATGGCGAATGATATTGTCATCGTCGACATATTCGAAGTGGTTGAGAGGTGCTTAACAAAGGAACGGCCTTTGATTGAAGTTGGAGAAGATGTGAGACTTTTGTGTCATGGATGTCCTTGGGTATCTACTGGAGGATAAATTTTGTCGTTCAGACCTAATGCGGGAGCAGGCGAAAAGCGGTGTTCTTATCAAAGAGTGGAGCAATGAATTTAGGACTTCGCATTTTATATAACAATATTATTAAATTGCTAGCACTGCCATTGTCTATCTCTACTGCTGACAATTACCTATAGCACAATACTTGATGCTGTTGACGAAAGGTCCTATAATTCCAGGATACGGGAGCTTTAGATTCCCCCCCCCCCCCCCCCCCCCCCCCCCGACAAGTCATAGCATATAGCTGCTCAAAAGTAGAGCAAGCAGTCCAGCACTGTCAACACCCACTCATTTGCTAATGGCCCGATGTGGACCACGACATGAATATCTGGCACGTCGATGCCTTCCCAAACGAATTGGTGGCAATGACAACACAACCAGCTGTGCTTTCTCACGGCTCTTAATCTCATATTTTACGGCTGTAATATCCACGTCTCGATACCATGCATGGCAATCTAATACACTGCTCACCTCGTAGACAAAATGTCTTCACTATGCCCGTCCCATTAAAGCTAGAATAGGTCTCTGAGATTAGGGGGGGTTACTGCAAAGATTGCTCTGATTATCGTCTTACTATCAAATGCTCATGTGGATGATTTGTTTGGATTATGTCTACGCTGACCTCAAGTATTGTACACAAAAGGCGAATGGGCTCCGTTGTTATTAACTCGGTTATTTTTAGCGAGGGTCCACTTCTGGACCCTTGTGGTTGTGCGCCCCTAACCCAGATGGTGCCCCGTTTGCCAGCGACCGTCTCACTATTGTCCCCCGCCACTCCTTCCCTCCCTCCTCTCTCGCTTCTTGTCATCCATTTCTGTCAGCAAACACGCCGCCACAAATGAATACCGCGCAGCATGTTTCAATCATCGCCTTGCTAAAGGGAGGGATTGATGCTAAGCTAATAGCCTCGGAGGCCTCATGCAGCTTGCGCGCCGTCCCAGAGAATCCGTTTGAAGAGATAGCTGTCCGAAATGCCCAACCCCCAAGAGACAAAGATCGTCGGCCGTCGTAGCCGCGAAACACCACCTATGCAGGCAGCACTCTTCGATATGCTAATCAAACAGTCTTACCTATATCGATGCGCAATGGCCGACCAACCTTTCCGCAGGCATCGTAAAAGGATATCGGAGAAATGAATCGGTCGAACCCTAAGATCAATAGGCTGGACACGAAAAACAACCCGACCCACCGCACAACAACGGGATGCAGACCTTCGAGACCAATATCTACAGAGGATATCGAGGTACAAATACGATCAGTATATTATTATTATTATTATTATTATTATTCCATTTTCGTCCTGTATGAGAGCTCAGGGAGCACGTAGGACGTCCACCAGCTAGGCTGGTGGAGTTTCTAGGTTGTTATAATACACAGAAGTAGTATACAAGAGTGGTCTGGTCGTTGCTTTGCAGCATTGTATACTGATGAATGATGAGGGTCAGTCCCTTGTTGACAAAAAGAAAAAAGGTATTGTGCTAGCCCAACTGGTCTCTTCCCTTCGCTCCTTCCCCTCACTCCCCTTCGTCCTCATCGTCTGTGTCATCTCTTCTTCTATGGAGAGACCATTTTCTGGTGCAAATCTTAGTGGTTTGGAGGAATTGTAGTGTTGCGTCGATACCCACTTTGGAGTGGAGGAGGAGGGGGACGGTTAGCTCCATATCGAGGGCTGCTTTGAGTGTTTGGCGAGCTTGTGAGAGCTCTGGGCATGTGAGTAACAGGTGATGTGTAGTCTCTTTCTGCCCACAACGGCATCGGTCGTTGGTCACATGTCCAAGCTGTTTGAGGTAGGATTTGAGGTACCCATGGCCGAGTTTGAGTTGAAAGAATGCGCTAGCTGTCTCTCTTGGGGTACCGACAGGCGTTCGGATCTTTGATGAGATACTCCAGGGGAAGTATTTTCTGTACGAGTATGTGTTGTTGTGTCGTTTGGGTCTTGAACTAGCGAGATACTCTCTCCATTCGTCGCCGATCTTTTCTTTTATTCTTAGGCCTAGCATAGCAAAGCTGAGTTGGTTTGTTTGAGGGCTTTTGAAAGAAGCGCTTTTAGCAAGTAGGTCGGCTTCTTCGTTCCCTTGGATGTCCTCATGCCCTGGGACCCAATGGATTGTAATTTTTGCTCCTTTTTGGGTGATGATTCGAGCAGCATTGATGGCCCGGATTTGGCATGCTTGTCCGGGGTTATCAGAGGGGGTTTTGAGTCTCCAGATGCCTGCTTGGTTGTCAGAGTACACGTGGTAGTGTATTCTAGGTTTGGCTTTTTGGCTGGCGTATTCAATAGCTAGAGTGACTCCTTCAAGTTCTCCGTTGTAGACGAGTTGATTCTTGCCAAGGTTGGCGAGCTTTCGGTGGTACACATTGTTTGAGGGTGGCGAATAGGCTGCAAGGCCGACTCCGATACCTGTGCTCTTTTCCATAGATGATGCGTCCGTATATATGAATATACTGTTGTTTGGGTTGGTCTTAATAATCTTAAGGTGTTGAATTGTCTCGTCCTCTTTCGACAGGGGGCTGATCTCTACATCATAGAAAGTATCGAGGTTCCAAGGTGCGAAGTGAATGTGAGAGATCTTTTCTACGTTGACTCCCTCGTAGAGTTCAGCTATAGAATCGAAGATTCGACTCAGTTGGAGTGGTTGTTTTGACTTATCTCGGGGAGCAGTTTCCGTCGGGTTGTGTATGTTGTTGATAGCATTGTTGGTTGGATGTGTTGGAGCGAGTTTAGTGAGCCTGAAGGCATATCTTCTGAGAGTAGCGTTAAGTCTGACTGTTGGTGGTTGGAGTGCACTTTCTACTTCCATGGGGAGGATTGGTGCTGTTTTGAATACTCCAAGGATCTTGCGCAACGCAAGGTTTTGGAACTTTTGAAGTTGGTTTATGAGGTGCTTTTGTCCCTTCCACCAAAGCTCAGCTCCATAGTCAGAGATACTGATCACACATGCAGTGTAAATTTGACGGAGGGCGAAAGGGGTGAGGCCGTTTCCTATGGAGGCAAGTCGAGCTAGGCGGTAGAAGGCTCGTTTGGCACTGTTTACTTTAGTCGCGACGTGCTCTTTGAATGAGAGGCCGTAGTCGAATTGGATTCCTAGCTATTTGACTGATTTGGATGGCGTGACTTCTTTGCCGTCGGGGAGAGTTAAGTGCTCGTTTTTGTGACTCTTTGTCCAGTGGATGAGATCCGTCTTGGAAAGATCGAATTTGATTTGGCATTCTCCTACGATCAGTATATCTTTACAGATAAGTCTGGCTACGAAGGCACAGTCTTCCAGCATATGGAATCATGCTAAGGCGAGTATACCAGGATCAACAAACTGTGACATGTTTAAGGACTTTACTGTCCAGTTAAAATCTGTCATTGCAATGGACAACGCCTTTGGTACCATTCAAAAAAGATCGTGCAGATGCGTCGAGACGCAAAAGTAGTGTTAGAGTTTCTCCCACCGCACTCACTGAGGAGTTTTTTTGGCGTATTTTAAAAGTTCGTTCAGGAAAAATGGCACGAGAACGAGGATTTGCAAGGGGAGTTCAAGATGTTTGTAATGAGAAGAACCTGTTGCATCCCCCAGCGGGGGGACGATGCCTTCAAGTTACGACTGAATTACGAAGGCGTTCGTCTGCTCTTGAACTGAAGGTCCAGGATGTCAAGTATGTTGCTACCATGGTCAACAACAAGGCAACACAGCGATTCCGGGCACGGCGGTATAAACGGCGACATGCAACTATGGGGCAACTCAAGCACAGATACGACATGCAATGCAGCCGGACATTGAGCCCAGCCTCTATCTCCAATACGATCCGACTATCATTATTACTGTGCCAAAAGATCAAAGAAGACCAGCAATTAGCTCACTCACAGATACAGGAGAGTCATCGCAGTGACAAGAGTATAGCAAGATGGCTCAAGCAGATACAGAGTGCAAGCTAACAAATCAGTGATAGCAAAGGGATAGCCAGGTTCAGTCAGACGTGCGATCGCTATTAGTACACGATACTCGACGTAATCCTCACCACCGAGGGCCCTGAGTTGCCATATGAAAAGCGAAAGAGAAACCAGACGTTCAGATTTCACTTGAGTAAAGGATAAGTCTCATTTAGGATCAGAAAGTATCTTGTCAGTCTTTGGATGACTTCCAAATCAATCATAATGAGTAACCTGATCCATACTTGTTTTTGAATCTTCCATCGGTCGCGTCTGTCTCCCTCTCAGCCTTTTGCCGGCAGAAATCTTGCAAATCAGCTTCGCCTGAGAACACCCCCTTTATTCTACCCGCTGGGGTAAGAACATCGATACCCAATTCCCCGGCTCCCCTTCGAATGTCGCCAAAGTGAACGTGGCCTACTCCGGCACAAGAGTTCGAGCCAATCTTAGGAGATTCTCTCTTTTCTCCCAGAATTTGCACCGTGGCCGTGTTCTGGTTTGCGGGAATCTTCTGCTCCGATCTCTTGGTCTCTTCTCTGATCCTCGCAGAAAGATCTTGTAATTCCTTACTAGTAAAAGAGCCGAGAACCTGAAATGCATTGCCTTCCCTCACAGTAGCCTGAATCGAGGTATGCACGCCAGGCTGTCCATCCACCTGTTGTCCGCCACCTGGAGACGAGATTGCCAGGGAATAGCCGGGACTCGTCACAATTTCTGCGGTATCTTCCTCTGCAGCCAGATCAGAATGTTATGGAAGCGCGTAGGCTGCTTGATATGCATAGAATCGGTGAGATACAGATCCGATTCAAAGCCATAGCCAGAAGGACGCTCCCCAATCGCTCTGAACTACTTCATCAGCTGGTGGCAAACCCGACTAGGATACCTGTGATGTTGTGGGTATCCCTGATCGTAGTAGCCTGTCTAGTCTGCGTGGATGCGTCGGAGGATGAACAGCTTTAGAAGTACTTGCCGCCAAATTGCATGAGAGCCGTCTTGGCTCCGTCCAAGACAGCACCACGGAGGATCATGCAAAGAACCGTCAGTTGCGAGGCAGGGGTAGCATTCTGAGCGCCCGCATGGTCATTGCTGCAATTAAGCTCGGTGTGATCAACCAAACCTTGCTTGAACTGAGTGGTGCGCCTTCACATTTGTCAGTACCTGGCTGACCAGGACATTGATCTTCACAGTCCTAGCTGTACTTGTAAGTCTCAGGGTTCATGGGTCCTGATGTTAGCTGACTCCAAAGCTGTTGATCTTTCGTCATTGAGTTCCTGAGAACTTTTGGCTGCGCTGAGTATTAATCACCTTGATGATCGCAACTTTAAATAACATTTCCTAGATCCATAACATGATGCTAAAGTACGGCTAACAAGATCATATCAAAGATTGGCACCCTCCTGCTAGACACAGGCGCAGAAAAATTGGACGTTGTCAAACTAACCAGTTTCCAGATTCCGAAGGTTTCTTGGAATGTTGGCCTGCATTGCACGACGACCCTAGCATTGTTCCGTCGAACATCAACAATGCTTCGCAAGAGATAATCTTCGACTCTCCAATATGGCACAATACCTCGACTTCCCTAAAATCTCAAGCAACAGCTTCGATACTTTTTGGGGAAGCAGTTCATCCACAGACAATAAATCCACATCCCAGTGAGCCTTTGGACTTCTCAGCGAATCGTGCAATCCCCAGGTATGTTCAAGATCATCCAATAATTTGGTGGATATGCCCCTTATGTGACTCGCAACAGGGTCATGAGAGAACCAAGGCGGAGAAAATCTATAGGAGTCAGCAACCTGACAGCCACCTTCACATATCATGGCTCAAGAGAGGTTTCGGAAACGCACAATGAATATCCAAAATTTGACATCAACGATAACGCTCGGGACCATTCATTATACCAAAATGCGACTCCTCGTGGCGACGGACTTTACCACTGCCCGTGGGAGGATCATGAAGAGTGCCAGCACCAGCCGGCAAAGCTTAGGCGCAAACATGAGTAATAATTTATGCAAGTCTCTTCTCTTCACCTCTAATACTAATCACATCATTTCGGCAGCAAACAAGTGGACTCCCATTTGAAACCTTACTGCTGCAAGGTCGCTGTCTGCGGGTATCCCCGTTTCGCTTCAGCCTCTTCCCTTCTTCGCCATGAACGCGAAGCTCATGTTATGCATGGACATGGGGACAGACCACACCTTTGTACCCACGAAGGCTGCGAGCGTAGTGTTCCCCCGCGTAAGGCAGACTCGACTGATTTGGAGGAGGCTCCGAAGAGCGGTGTTACTCCGCCAGCAGAGGTCAGCCAGCTTCACGAACCAAAGTTGCTTGAACGTTATCATCAGCACGAGCAGAGGCTCCTGGAAATTGTCAAACAGGTTCACGACCCAAGGGACGCAAGCAATATACATTTGCTCTGGGGTGCCACCAACTGCATCACAGTAATGGCTCAAACGATCGAACGGTTTAAGGGGTTACCAACATCAGGAAGATTCGAGCAACCAAACCCGACCAAGTTAACACGTCATTCACAGACGAAATGATGTGGATCCTCTATTGCAGTCTCTCTGCCTGAGCTCCAAACGCCAACTAGAGCTGCTCAATATTTCTATGGCAACAATTTGCTCGGATATGTGTGCAATAGTATTTTGTTCCCGGTTAAGCAATTTTTAGGTTTGCGTTGATCAACTTTCTGTTTAGCTAGATTAGCTCCCACTCCCACTTGTTCTTGCTTAGGCCAGCATGTTTTCACCTTGAAGTGAGGGGGATTTCTATCCTTTCAGTGTCCTGCAGTGTCCATAAGTTCATCCAATGGCTAAATCATGGATTATTAGGTAGTAAATTCAAGTAACACGTTTTCCTAGCCAAACTGCCAAAGACCTCCTGAAACAGTGGTCCAAGTTCGACGGGAACTAATGTAGCAAAACAAGACGCTCCCTTCTCACCTCTAAACTCTAAATACATGTAAAACCAAACAAGCGTTAGTACTCCTAAGAAGCCTCCCAGAAAGTTCTCATAGAATACAATCCCCACCATCCGAAAACAAATCCTTCTCGGCCATCGCGAATTTGTCTTCCAAGCAGGAAGGGACTTTGCCATTGTGTCTGAATCCATTAGCGTTCTCGCTCCACTGCACTGAGAAGGCCACCTACACCGCCGAGCAATGAATATCATTTCTCCATCATGAGATTACCATTCATTTCCCAACGAGACTATCTGTTTTTTCAGTACTGCGCAAATCAATCCTAGAACTCTTTCGTAATGGCTTCTCAAATCCACCCTCTTCTAATATACTCTGTAGGATGGAACGTAATGACTCCAAAATCATCCTGAGGGGTGAAAAACGGTAGACTTCCGTACTGATCTGCCGTAACGCGGTGGATCTCTTGAACTTCAGCGACCTCATGCGCTCTTCGTTGCATGTTGCACTGTGGAGGGGCAAATCCCAAGCAACCACACAACAAGAGGGGGATGCACTCAAGGCATAAGGAATAACTTTGATACGAAAGAACAAAACAACGAAACCTCAAGATGTTACATATCTGAAGAGTACAAATTGTCAAAAAGGGGTCGGGGAAAAGAATGGATTAAACCAAATAGTTATGGTGTTGTTTTTTTTTGGGAAAAGATTGTTGATTCTTAATGAGGAGTGACGAATGCACTCCTTAAGTATTGCCTTAGAGAAGTTTACGGAATGCTAGCCGAAGCTGCATCCAGTAACGTGACTCCACACAAAAATGAGGTGGCCCCGCCACATTACTACCTCTGAATATGAATACTTTTTACTGTTGTTAGTTTTAAAGAGATATTACGAAGAAAAAATCAGAATCCTCGCGATTTCATTGGTCTGTCTCGCCACACAGGGAGTCTCGCTACGCAGGGAGGGACGTTAATACCAGATGTGCGGTTCTCAAAGGATCCCGAAACGATATCCGTTTTTTCGAATCGAAGGGGCCTAACACAAATCAGGGTATAGTATTATTAGAGAATAACAATAAATTCTATTCTTGGCCCCCTTTTATGAAAGTCGCCTGATTATAGAATTTATCATGTCTTGGTGCCCTATAAGCTCCCTCTTCTTTTCTTGGTAATAAATAGCAGTCAATATTGTATCTAACTGAAGCCTTTTTTGAACCCGTTCATTCGATTGTTGCCCCTAAGGGAGCCAGATATAGAGCCCTCTAAAGTTAGCCACTTTGATCTATATAAATCGAAGCAAGTTTCTCACTCAGTTTTGTTCTAGGACAGCACTACTGCACGATGTCTCTAGTCACCCTGGCGCCCGAGATTGTTTGCCATATTATAAAGGAATTACCTATCGATGATGGCCGAATCTTTCTGGGAAGTTGTAAGAAGATTTACAATAATGGGATATACACCTTCGATGAGAGGTGTTTCCGGGCCATACCAGTTCGCCTAACCGAAGAAGGCATAGACCTAGCAAAACAGGTGTTAAAGGAACCTTCAATCCGTTATCTTCAAGAGATCTTCATTAGGCTCCGGCCTGGTCTTAAGGTCTTTGGTCTTGAGGAGACGAACATTAAGAACTCCTTCATCTCAGTACTAACCGAAGGACTCCAAGTTTCCACTCAGCCTCTTACTATTAGTATATGGGATCATCCAGAGAGCTTCAACGATCCCAGTGGTGGTTGCATGAAGATCGTGGCACAGGCAATAAGCACAATCCTCTCAGTTGAGCCAACCAACCCATTTAAGGTGCAGATCCAAAACTTACGTCTTGGTAATTGTAAATGGCTATTTCTTTGTGGTCGCCCTTTCCTTGACCGAGTACAATCTCTCGAGCTCCGGTTCGATCACTATACCAGTGGAAGCCGGGCACTAAAGGGCATCAAGAAAGTTTTACCCCTTGCCACAAATCTAGAAGAGCTATCTTTTTCCAACAATACTGAGGCATATCTCAGTTCAAAAACCTTTCAACACATCATAAAAAAGTGCGTATCTAAGAAGCTGAAAAGGGTGATCATCACTGGGGTTAGCATTTCGGCCACTGAGTTGCGGGAATCTCTGTCTCCTTTTCATGATTATCTAAGGGGGATGAGATTGGAAAATGTGGTTTTTCAAGACGAGTCATTTGACGAATTTATCGCTTATGTTGTGAACCATTTGGCAGTTACTCTAGATAGCTTTTTTGTCAAAGATATTTATGAGGACCGTGGAGAGGATGTATACAAAATCCATGATCCTATAAAAGAATGCAGGGAAACGGGGTTGGATATTTGGGGATTTGATATCATGAACGGCCTAAATGGCTAGAGTAACGCTAACAGATAGAGAAGTTATAGATCATGAGAGAGGGACCATAGGTAAAAGCGAGCCAAAGTTAGGTGCTTGCATCGTTATAGCCCCAGGCTCGGCGCATCACGTATAAGTTACGCATAGGATTTGAATAATTTGCACCTCAGTCTCATCCCTAATTCCCTGATCCTTCCTCTTTGTTGCCAAATGTTAGCCCAAATACTTTATACTCATCAATGTATTTATTTTTATCTGATGTGAGTGGACACTGCCACAGCTGGAAGCCCAAATGGGATCATTAAAGCTTAATGGTATGGAGAGCCCGTTTTGGCTGCCTTTATTATTGGTCCGTTGCCCCGCAAGCCCTGTCGTAGCAATGGGGAGCCAAAATTCTCTCCAGCATGAGGTTCGATCCACGGGAGATAATAATAAATGTTGATTTTGGGATTTCGGCGACTTTCAGGACTGCGATGAGACAAATTTGTCACACAAGTCAGTGGGGCGGACCTTGTTCTAGAAACCACAAGTCTTGGATATTGTGTTCTACTGGCTTTAGTTTGTCAATTTAGCAATACTCATTAGTCTTTTCCGCTATACGTAGGGCGCGTCCAAAAATATTATCTCACTAACGAATCGGGTGACGGATTAGGCTCCCCATAACGCAGCACCAACCTCTCGTCACAGCCTCAGGGTCGTTTATGGAACTGTAACACCGATCAAATCCTATAAATGCTTTAGAAAGACGACATTTCAACATAAAGTCAACTAAGCGAAAACTTCAGCAATGTCGTCACAACTTTTGCCTCGCACATTTACGCTCTTTCCTAAATTACCTTTCGAGCTCCAAGACATGATATGGGAGTTCACTCTATCGGAACCACGCCTAATTAGCGGAGAAACCTGCTTTCGTGAATGGTGGTATGGCAGGGCCGAGCGTTTCTTGTCACCAGCGGCTCTACACGTATGTCATCGCTCTCGTTCTCTGGCGAAGAGACTTTTGAAACGCACTTCTATACAAATTCCTGGTGTCCCTGGACGGAAAACTCTTTACCTTAATCAAGCCTGTGACTCCTTCGCTGTTACGAAGCTAGACATGCAGATGAATATGAAAATTTCAAGGATTGTCGCTGATCCTGCGCTCGTGAACAGAGTGGTAATCTCGGGAATAGGGGTGAACGAAACGTCGCCGAATATGATCCATTACTGCGACCACTTATCAGGGCTTCAAGAACTGATTTTAACGGACCGGGCGCTACTTTATTTGATTTACAAACGGACGTTTCCAGGCCGCAAACATTGCAAGGTATCTCCGGATACTTCAGAACTCGTCCGCCGTGTCCAGCAATTTTTCTTGGGTGAAAACAGGCAGGTTATGGTAACTGGTTGTTGGTTTGATAGAGATTAATGGGTTAGTACTGCCTTTCAGAATTGTATGTGGGTTCTCCAGCTGGCTTTCTCTTCTGACGGCTTTGCAGCTCTTCTTCGTTATGAATTTGGATTCCAACATATCTATTCTATACAATATTAGTATACATGATGAATCAGGTTGCACATTTCGCCTCTTATAGAAGGGTTCGTTAGGGTGGTTTTAGCAGTCGGATATAGGACTATAGTATTTATTTCTATATAACTTACAATACATGTTGTCAAGGGGTCCACTATAGACTTAGGATATATATTTAAAGCCGAGGTCAGGTTGTCTCTTCCATTAGTTTGAAGATATAGTCAACATGAGCAGTACTCTTCAGATCATAATTCTTGATGCCAACGAGCCAAACTCTCACTGGGAAAAGAACAAATTTTCTCCTCTTTTCAAAGAGCTCATTGGAAGTCTGAGTCAAAAGGTGTGCCTCCCGTTACACCTATCATATCCAGTTACGATGTGGTTCAAGGAGAATACCCGAGATCACTGGTTCATGTAGGCAAAATTATAACGTTATTCTTGTCAATATTATCACTAATCTTTGCTCTAGCTGCCTCCGTTAACGATGGAGATAAACACTGGACATATAAGTTGCAGCTTTTCATCAAGACTGTGTGGTGCTTTGAGCCTCATATTAAGCTTTTTGGATCTTGTTTTGGTCATCAAATTCTCTGCAAAACTATCTTAGGACTGGATGTGAAGCGAATTAAGTGGGAGATTGGTGTATAGCCCATTATACTCTCGTCCGATTTCGTAGATGAATTCAGTACTGCAACGAGCTTAAAAGCTCCCAATCCCATGCGGATTCAGCTGGTCCATCAGGATCACGTTATTCCTCCGCCTGATGGGATACTACCTCCAAATTGTATTATCGTAGGCAGAAGTGCTGGTTGCCAAATACAAGGAGTATATTGGCCACGCCGTATGCTGACATTCCAAGGCCACCCTGAGTTTGATCGCCATATTTGCAGAGAGACTACTGAAGCTTTCCTTGTAGAAGACTTAAAAATGGACTCAGGCCTCAGGAAGAAGAGCTTGCAAGCCATCGATCAAGATGATGACAGTTGGTGGACAAGACATTGTTCTCTGTTAAGCTTTGTCATGCAAGTTGAAGGGATTATGTTTTCTTCTGTTTTAGTGGCCCGGTAGGTGTTAATTACTGTATGAAAATAGAATATACCTATTAAGATTATTAAGTTCGTTAGCACAGTAGTGTCATCTAAAATTCGCAAATAAAGTCTAATTACTTTCATAGATGTCATCAATGCACGACTATATCAATTTGCCAATGCACTGTTCAGAAAAATCTGGCCGAAATATTCTAACTTATCTTGATTTCATATTTACAAGCTGAAGCTTCATTTCGCTTGAGCTTCAGAAAAACGCAGATAATATGGATTTTTCATACACCACGGAGCGACGCGCCCGGCGAAATGTGGATCCTGGAGCACTGTAGGTGTGATGAGATATCAATCAAAAGTAGCGAGACTTATAGCATCAAACTTCTAGTGGAATTGCTGTTTTTGCAGTAACGAACACCATGCTGGCATTTCTTCTTTTAGAAACCAAAGGGATTCATGAAGACGTCATGATTGTTGGAATGTTGTGGTTCGTTGGTGGGCTGGGTTCTTGGGTCACAGCCATCCTAGAGTATATGGTAAGTCTCTAGATGAATCTATTACATCCTCTAACACTACACAGGACGGCAAGGCTTTTGAGTTTACAGTCTTTGCGTGTTTTGGCGCCTACTATTTCTCGTATGCCACCACCATGACTCCCGCATTTTCCGTGAATTCTGGATACACCACCACGAATGAGTTCCATAACGCCATTGCTTTGCTATTTCTGGCATGGTTCTTTCTATTTTTTCTCTTCACCATTGCTGGTATCAAGACAAACTTAGTTCTACTCACAATATTCATTTCGGTAACTCTGACGGCGGCGTTCGTCTCCGCAGCTCACTTCATGACAGCAATGGGCGACGATGGTACCGCACTCCACCTTCAAAAGGTACTTCTCATTCTACTTAAATTGACACTAAAATTTCTCACCATTTTAATAGGCAGCAGGTGCTTTCCTCATGCTTGGAGCGTTAGCTGGATGGTATGACCTCACACACACGTTGTTCAAAGACCAGAAAATGAGATGGGCTCTTCCACTAGGAGAGCTTAATGGTTGCAGAGATAGCCAAGTATGAAACCATGATTAATTGAGAATATGAAGGCTAACAGGCTTAGGTCGAGATCGAGAGTCAAATTAGTCGTGAAGCACCAAAGATCGATATTGATCTCCCAAGCAGAGCATAGCCGGTTTTGCTTTGGGGGGGGGGAGAATGAAAGTCGGATTAGAAAAAATACTGAAGTTGAATTCGAGTGGAATATCTAAGGCTTTCGATAATAAGTTAGTGAAGTTTGTAAGAAAAAGTAGAAACACGCAAAGAATATGACGCAAAGCAGGAATATCCTGTCAGCGCCTCACGCCCAGGCAGCGCGAAGTCAGTTCCTGGTGCAAGGAACTTGCCACAATAGTCGCTTCACCGTGAATTGGTCTTGTACGTTGTGCCGTCTCCCATGATGAGCCACCTTGAGCACGTCCTCCAAGGCGTATTTTGATTGAGAAAAGCCTTACCGTACCCCTGAGCCCTATGCTATTCAAGTGTAGCTTTGCAGTCTAAATGACTCTACCTCAGGAAAGTTGCCTGAAACGACTCACCGAAAAGTGATAGCTTGCCACCATTCAGGCACGTAAGCGTTTGACTAGCCCCAAGAACCGCGTCGAGAGACCCAAGTTAAAATGCAAAGCAACTGAGTTCTTACTAGGTATCTGCAGAGCCAGCTGGAAAGTTCCCAGGAGATCCCGGGCGGGACGCCACGCGGCGACTCTTGCTGTAGTTCAAGGCCCACTACGTTGGAGGGATTATTTAGTTTCCCTCTATCAGCGACAGTCCACACAGCCACGTTGATGGCTACCTGGATGTCAATTAAATATAAATAATGTACGGCCTTTAGCATGTAGTACAGCTCTTGGATAATTCTCTTCGACGTTGTCTTGCCTAATCAATCGACTCATTCGCTCATCCTCTTCCGTACCAGCAAAGAACAGCGTCGAACCATTCCTCCGACAATTGAATTTTCTCCATAGGTTTTTAAGAGAATTCCGTTTCGAGCACAACGAGATTCATCATTACTCGACCGCTCTGAGGGAGAAATCGTGGTGATCTGTTCGAACATGTCGCATTTGGATCAACCTGGCGGATCATTTCCATCGCAGGATATGGGCGATGCTGCCAAATACCAATACCCTCCGCCATCAGGAGAGGGGTATGGACACACAAGAGCATATTATCAGCCGGTCTCCTCTTCAAATAGCAGTGTCATACCTCCCTCAGTACCTTATGACACTCAGTTCCTGCAGCCAGGCGGGTATCCTCAAGACTCGAGAGTGAACCTTCAAGATTCCTACAGAGATGCTCAGCAACCACTACCAGATTATGGCAGAGACGAACTTGGTAGCTGGAATGGTTTCCGGCATACGTCATTCACACAGTCGACACCGAGACAAAGGGCTGCAATTGCGTGCAGATATTGTAGGAGACGTAAGGTAAGACGCTATTCTTTTTTGAACAGTAATATACATAAGCGCAGGGTCTATCTTTGCTTTTTGAGCTTCCTTTTCATGACATAAGAAGATGGTTTCGATGACTGCTTTACCTGTCTGGAAAACATCTTTGTCAAAACCAGCCTCACTGCTGCCCTTTGAATCGCAGCTAACATTCTTCCTAGATTAGATGCTCTGGATCTGGAGACAACGACCAGGGGCGTTGCACAAATTGCCAGCGATTCCAACAGGAATGCATTTTCACGCCTGTTTCTAGCCAAGCACAGGCCTTCGTTCCAGCTCACCTGGCATACCCTCACATGCGAAATATGGGTGTTGATTCGGACGGAGGTGTTCATTTATTGTTTCCCAATGTCCAGCAACTGTATGGCGCACATGGGCAGCCTTTGCGTCAGACTCCACCTACGACAGTTGACTCGCCATCCAATACTGGTGTACCTCCAACAGAGCCATCTGGCAGATTTGCAGATGAGAGAGTTAAAGGGAGCCGCAAACGCCGTCGCGAAGATCTTCATCCTTCAATATTGCCTCCTCCAATTCCAGGTCAGCTTCATCATTGTCAAGACAGTGCCAGAAGGCCGGCAGCCGAAGATAATATGCACCTACCCCCCGTAACTCTGGTAGCTGGTCCTGGCCTGCAACAGGCACCCATTTATTCGTCAGAATCATGCATTTCTTCAAATTCGGGGCTACCAAACAGCTTGCCTTCAATGTCCCAGTCTCGAACTCCACCTCTAAAATCTTCTCCCAGCGAGCGATTTTATACTACTGTACCCGCCAACATAGAGTCTCGGGCGAGTGAAATTGATAGGAATATGTTGGGAAGACTTGACCGGAGAACATATTAATGTAATCTTATCTACATTTATCTCCCTTCCATTCTCGACTGCATCCTGGCCCAGTTCAGACGTACGTATGCCACTAGGAGTAACTCACCAGTTCGCCTCATATTGTCGAATCAAGACGGAATTTTTGTGAATTTTAGCTGCCATCTATTTCAATGCTTGTTTAATATCCTATTGCTGTCGAATACGAGAGCCGCTTATTAGCCGATCAAGTTATTCGCACCTTGAGTAGACCTTTAAAAGCACAACCTGCCCTGTGTTTACAGTAAGCGCAGGCTTCAAGTCGCTAAAACACTTGCTAAATTTCGCCGTGTTCGCTATTATCATAGGACATTATAGGCTTCTGGTCAGTGAGCGCCTCGCCAAACCTCACACCGCCGCCATCTTCCGCAACTCCCCAACCAATTTACTAATAGCTTGTAATTGTAGGACATTGTTGCTTCTGGTTGCTAACACACACGAAAGTCAGGGACATGCAAAGCTTATAATTACAAGAACTATTTTAATTATGCAGAAATGTGTAGAGTAATATTACTAGCGATTTTGTCGATGTGGTGTGAGCGTTGCTTAAATAGGCACTGGTGCATCAATCAATTGGGGCCCATATACGGTTATGCGGCATTCAGCCTAACGCTACAAAGCTATTCGGAGTCTACATGCTATTCTCTAAGGTACGTGTTCTGTTCTCTTTCCACCGATAATTCTACGTCTGCAAGTAAACGGAAATGACTTGTATAAACAGAAAACATAGTGTTCTGTACCCATTTTCAAATTCTGTCTTGATTCCCTGAGTGCCCTCAATACCATCAAGCCAGCATGACAACGATTGCAATTTCTCAACTTTCACTACTACTTAAGGTTGCTGATGATTTAATATCTGCTGCATGATCCTAAGATTCCAGAGGACATAGACTTTTCCGGACTGGTATTAACGCAGTCTGGTCTGTTGTGCAAAGCCGGTTTCGAGAAAGGGCATTCAAACTTTTGTTGCCAGAATAACCCTTCGGCCTAACAATGGGCATCGAAGTCGAGAATAAAAAGTTTGGTATTTCGGTCACTGGGTAAAGCTTTGCAGTAAAAGTAACTGAGTAAAACTATCGTACCGATGATATACCCCGTCACCTTTGATCCACTTCGTCTGAAGCAAGTCTAACCTTGAACGTACTTGGTATTGTTTCATATTTTGGCTTTCATATAATTTATATCAAAATACTATGTTTGCTCTGATGACCGACGCCTACGACCGCAACAAACATTCAAATTCCGAGTATATTTGGTGGGCCACCCTTTGATCCAAGAAACTCAGCAGTCGGTATGAGGCCATTCAAGAAGAGTCTCTATACCAAATGGGAAATCTTGGGGATGGGGCTTATAAGTCTCACGAAAAGGAGATGGTACTTTTTGACGGGCCTGACGATTCTCCTAAGGGAGAGACGGGACGTGTAAGTGAGCTCGAACTCGAGATTGCGAAGTTGAAGCAAGATCGGGATAGAAAAGATAGAAAACCGATTCATAGAGCCGGTTATGTCTTGATCAGCGAGTATCAGCGTGTCTTGGGCTGACGATTGGGGAAATTATAACACTGTTTTTGGCTACGAAAAGTGTGAAAACTATTTGACAAAAAGAGGCAGATCGCAGACATGACATTTAAGAAAAAACACTGACGCTTCCTCTTGTCACTACTGATCCTGATTGCGATCTTCACTCGAAAGTGTGTGTAATGCAAATAGATCCGGACATCCTTCCCACTTCCAGAAACATCATCACCTCCAGAATTCAAGATACGCTCCCACGCTCCAATAATGATTTCATTTTCAGGCCATTAATCTCGGCTTCATCATCTCGGAAAGCGCAAATCTCAGAGTTGTCCGACTTCAGAGTCATTTCCAGGAGCTTTCCAAAAGCGGCATGTTCTTCAAGATATGAGGCTTCACATCGGCAACGATACGCACGACTCGTAAGGCGTTAACCATGCTGTTGACCCAGTTATTTCCCGTTGGCTCTCCCACTAGCAAGATCTCGATGATATTTGATAAGTCAATATCAAGATCTCCCCAGTACTGAGGATGATGAAGAAGGCTATGAAGGAGGGATATAGAATTGATCATTTCCGCCGAGGGGATAGGTGGTACTGGTGGGTGGGAAGCGGTCGCAGCTTTGGCATTAGCGGACAGAGGAAGAGGCTCCCTTAGTGACACGATAAATCCCGTAAGATAATTAATCAATTCGGCGCGAGCCCAAGTTGGAATCTTGTACTCGGATTTATCTGCCAAGGTTGAGCGAATCATTGACAGAGTGGATGAAGTGATCAGTTGCTCACCTGAATCCTCAAACTTGTGCCTCTCCGTGCTTAGAAACTTCTTGCCTTCAACGTGTTGTTGTTCCCATTGCCAAACTAACGCCATCAATTTGAGAACCAACTGCTTGCTCTGGTTCGAAGGGTTTGGAGGCTGCGCGATCGTTCGAAGCGACTTCACAATATGTGTGATAAAATTTTCCCGATACTCGTAGAACAAATCAGCATGTTTGACTAAGAAATGGAAGACGGTAGTTATCTGCTGGACGTCCTTCCCTTCTAGGATTCTGCGAGGAATGGCGACCCAAAAAGGATTTCGATCATTTGGTACGGCATTGCACAAGTTTGGAAGGACTGGAGCAATGAGCTCTAAGGCTTGCGTCACTAATGCGCGACCCTCGTGATGACTCGATTCCAAAAGCGAAGTGTAGACTTGTCGGATGGTCTTAGTTGGCGTCTCAAAATGCGCGATGCAGTAGCCAATAACGACATTAGCGGCATATTTGCAGACAATATCTTCGTGGCAAGTCAAGCCAAATTTGATGATATCCTGCCTCGTATCATGGAGAACTGAGTGATAGTACTTGACAAGCATAGCAGTCAACTGAAGCACCTCCATTCTAGCATGATGGACACCCGGCTGTGTTAAACCATCGTTTGGATCGCCCAGGCTGACTTTCCAAATCTTTGTGTGGATCGACTCGATGACAGCCTTGTCCATTAGGCGAGGACTCTTGGTGTTTGTCTGCTTGGAAGGTCGCATGACGTCCATTGCAATGATGGGATTGACAATGTTGTGCAACAGGAAAGCTTTGGTTTTCTGCGATGCGCTCTTGCTTGCATAAACCTCCAAACTCCGAAGCACAATCGTTTTCCAGTATTCGATGGAATTGCTGCAGATGATATGGTGGTAGATGTATTCGAAAAGCGGCTGAGTTGGCGGGAAGTCTTCGTTTGTCACAGAGTCGATGAGGCTGAAAAGAGCGTCCAAGTCCGTGGGGTGGTATTCCAAGAACTTTATGAAGATAACCATCAGCTGTTCGCTGGCTTGTTCGGCCGCAAGACGAAGATGTGGTAGGACCGTATTGGTTCGCAGATGCGCTTCCAGGTTCTTGCCTACTATCTTGAGCCAAATGGTGATTTCCTTGTTATCCATCCACTCTCTGTCTCCTCCAAACTTGCAGAGCGAATGCATGATAAGAATAGAGTTAATCACGGCAGTATGTCGAGCGCCGTTTATTACACCCATGTCTCCAGAAATTTCGATCAGTCTTTCAACGTCGACGACCTTCCGGAGCGGCCCACTGTCAAGATGTTCCAGAATCTGGGCAAAGAACCGTCCATATTTCGGCTCCTCGATCTTTTTCAATAGCAGGGTCCAGAATTCCCCGTAGTAAAGGCTCAAGTACTTGTATAGTAGAGCTCGGAATGTGCTATTCCGAGTTCTGTGAACCATTTCTTCGACATGTTGTACCCCATCGATGGCTATCTCGACGAAGGGCTCCATGTAGAAGCCAGGCAAGGCTGCGTACTTTTGGGAAAGTCGAACTCGAGTTTTGAGAACTTCTTTTTTAACATCAATGATGACCCTAGCAGAGGACTTGATGCAAAAATGGGACGCGACTGCGAAGCCGAATTTCTTGACAGGCCAAATGACGCCGTTTAGCGCAGCTTGGATTGGGCGATTCCGAGTGAGTTGGACTTTCCGCTCTTGAAGCTGATTGAGAAGAGCCAACTTTTCGAGATCAGACCCATCATCGATTCTCTCAAAAGTGTAGATGCGAATCCAGTCGTGAACCTCTTCGATATTCGAATGATTGAGGTCGTCAAACCACTTTCCCACGCCGGTGTTGAAGACACGTTCCATACGAATCATCTGCTTATGGTTTTGGATGAGTTTCGGCAGAATCTCGGGCAATTGTGGGGCACGATCCAGAGCAGTCGGAATCTGGTCGTAGAAGATTTCGTGTGATGTCGTTGGATCCATTTCGAGGATGGCCACAAAAGCCTCGAGCAAATCCTTTTCTTCCTTGGTACTGGAAATATAGCTCTTGGCTACCAGTTCAAGAGCGTTCGACTCGGTTACGGATTTATCAATCTCATAATACCGGAAGACGTAGGCCCCTTCACGAAAGAGTTTGATGAGAACTTGTACCTCCTCTGCAGTGAGCCTGATTGACGATCCGAGTTGGCATGCCTTCAGTTGGTGGAAGATATTCTTCAGTCCGTATATGAGATTCTTGAACAAAAACTTGTTGTCCGCCACTGGATCAGCTCCGCGATCCCGAGGATTCGACGTCTTGATTGGCGTGGCTGTGAAGATGTCAATCTCGTCCCAGTCGGGAAGATGATCCTTGTCTGCCAAATAGTTGTCAGGTGAACCATCAACTGATTGTTGGGCATACAGCTTCGATAGCTTGACAGCATTGGGATATTGTCGATTCAGGGCAGCGAACTTGTCTCCAATCGCATTCAGAATCATGAACAGGTAGTGGCGGGCATCAACCTTGTTGGGCATCTTCGCAATACATTCGGCCATGTTGAGTAGAAGCTTGGCGCTCATAGTCTGAAAGCTGGTACCAGGAAAGTTGTCCTGCAGATTTTTAGTGTAGACTTCTACTGTCTTCCGAATTTGAGGGGGCTCAAGAGCATCTCGAACATGGTGGATGAGATCAGCTAACATACTGTATGCGAGAGGCCGCTGAGTCTCGTAAACAGTCAAGCCGTCACCAATCAAGGTCCGCTCGTCGAGAAGTTCATTGATGTGCTTCAAGAAGATTTTTCTGAAGTTGAAGTTGATAATATGTCTGGTCGCTATGAAAAGCTCTTTTCGTACACCTGACTTCTCGCGTGGACAATCTTTCAGTAGTCGGATTATGATGCGTGGAAGAGTCGGAAGGAATTTGTTGAATTCGGTGAGTTCTAAGAGCTGCTTCTCAGAGTATCGAAGCAGATATGCAAGAGTGCTTATAGCCTTGACTTGAGTCTTAATAAGCTCCCCGAATGCTGGTCTGTTGCTTATGTTTAGACTGACTCCTGTTAAGATCGTTCCCTTCGCTGCTGCGGCATAGCCTTGCTCTTGGGGTTTGGCTCGCAGAAGAAGGACGCTTTCGGTGAAGAGGAAGAAGCGCTTGATGTCCATAGAGACCGATGACTTGTTTGATTCGGCAATGATAGGGCACTCTGCAAGGACATTGAATGAAGCCATCGCTTGCAGAAGCGGGAGGGTTTGCTGTTGTAGACCCAAGCCAATATCAGAGATAGACGCAACTGATGAACCTGGCAGAGGGGTGTTTTCGTGGGTGGAGGAGCTCCCCGGTGGTGATATTCCAGGTATAGAGCTACGAGGCGATTGGCTGTCCAGCACCGCCAACTGTATATGATCGAGCATATGCTGTATGAGGGCAAGAGACGGTTGGAGCTTGTCTCCAAGAACTTTGGTCTGGTGTGGCATGATATCTATGATCATCTTGATACATAGCGACGCATTTTTCTCATTGTCTGTTCTCACTAAAAGTATGAACAGGTCCACTACATCTTCTGCGTATGGTGCAAAGGGTCCAGGAGGGTTCTTAAGGAGTTGACAGAGGATTTGTAGGATGCAAATTCGAAGTTTCTGCTCGTAGCGTTAGATGACTAATGGCTCGAGCGCAGTGTTCTTACCTGTTCTGGGGATGTGCTGGTAAAAACTGGCGGGCCTTTGAGGCAGTTGATAAAGATCGGGACAAGCTTCTTCAAAAACTCGGCGTATATTGGACCAGATACGTAGTGTTCAATGTTGTCAAGGAGCTGAGTTGCTGCTTTTATTCTGATCTTGACATCTAGGGTAAGGAAAGTTAGGGTTGTCATCAATAGATCTAAAGCTGGTGAGAGTCTAAGTTTACATACCAGAACCGGCAGAACTTAGTTGCTGTGCGAGGAGATCGAAAGTAGACATGACGGCTGTGTTGGAGTCTTTGTTGGCCAGACGGTGGGTCACCCACTCTACTTATCCGCACTTTCCTGGGCCCCGCGTCTTATCAAGATTCGCGGAGCCTCATTTCGACGGGGACAAAAGACGTATCCCCCCGGATGCACAGGGTCAAATGTGGTAAGTCATGCACAGAACAGCGCATTTTGTCTGGCACATGTTGGCTAATTCTGGACGGGGATGCATGAGCTGCCCGCCACTTAGACCTTAGTCGAATCACATGGAACGGGCATACCTGCCGGCCCTCTTCTCCTCATTTGGGGTTACGGTAGAATCGGAATATGTGGTTTACCTATAATATAATCAGTACTGATTCATTAATCTGCTGCTCGTGTCAGACATTTTGGCAGTCCTATTCTGAGTATGGATTCTAGTTAACTAATACAAACGGGAAATACCGCATATTCTTGAAATTTTAATTGCAACTTTCCCAACAAGAACGACTGGAAACATCATGAAAGTTCCAAACATTTCCAAGTCGAAACGTGGCGTTATAATGATGAGAAGGGTGGAGGCAGTAAATGCGCCAAAGTCATGGAGGCCTGGATAGTGAAGCCCCGAGAATAAATCGAAAAGGATAAGCGTGACGTCAGCCAGCCTATCGGAGAGAGGTTGGAAGAGCCTCAAGTACAGGGCACCTGCATGTGGGCTTAGGCATGTCTTCTCGCGCCGTCCTTTTCCTGTTCCCCGCCTCGATCGACCAGACTGTAACTAGGATAGGAGTTGGGGCAGCTGAATCGGAAGTGCAAGAGGAGAGCTCAAGTCTTGGAAACGATGATTTGGGATAAATTTGAAAAGATCTGGGGTTCCAAATGCAGAAAGACTCCGAAGATGCCAGATGAGTGATAATCAAAGAGGACTTAGGATCAGCTTCTTTCATATCTGCGAGCCCGCCTACCTGCCGCTTATTGTAGATTTTACCGACATAATCCGAGCCTCTGTGATTGCTGGTGTGGGCACCAATAGCGGCACCGACTTTGTCGCCCGCAAATCCCCGCCTTGGATCGGCGCCTTGCCACGTCCGTAGACCCGCGTTTTGACGCCGGCCACGTCCTTCGTGGGTGTTCCAACCACGAACTTTGTAAATCATCATTTTCGCGCTCCTTTTTCACCAAAAGCTTGTGAACATGGCCCAGGCCTCCAACCCACGACAAGAAGCCAATAAATTCCTTCCACGGCTAGAAGCTAGTATCTCCCGCCTTGACGAAACATGTAAGGCTTTAACCTTACCTTCTTCCTTGACGGACGCACAGGCAGAGCAGATTCGCGCCTCAATCTCGAAAATCAGCCAGGTTTGGACACGGCTACGAGCTTTAGACGCAGCAATTGAGCGCGATAAAGAAGCCAAGGTTAATAAATTGTTGACTGATGGGAACGCAAGGCTGTCAGGTCCCCACATTGGGAGTGTAGCTGAAACAAATCTCCTGGCGATATTTGGAAAGAAACTTCCATCTGGAACAGCCCCCAGAATTGCTGCATACCTTCACGCTGCCCACCCCGATCTTGTGCTCCGATTTTGCGCGATGATCGATAGGAAACATTGGATAGGTCACATAACCTGGGATATCTTTTCAAGATTGATCACGAGGATGAAAGATGCCACCAGTCAGACCTGGACTACACGTATGCTTCAGATGTTCAATCGTCTGAGGCTAAAAAGTTTGAGGGATTCTGAGGAGTATAGGGCATTTCATGGTATTTAAATTCCATTTATTCTACGGCGCTCAGACTGATGACGGGTCAACAGAGCAAGTTAAGGAAATACACAAAAGTACGGTTTTCCTATCCAACTAACACACAAGTCTAATTTAAAACAGCTCAATCGAGTAGCCCCAGTATACCGAATAGCCTTAACGATTCGAGTACCTTGATACCTGTACGAGATCTCCTGAATTTCAGTACGTAGTAAAGCTCGTTAGGAGAATCACAAAGCTTACAAACGATAGGCGATCCGGTGCATGCATTCAGCCAATATCCACCCTCATCTATCGCAGGTTTGAAGATTCTTTTCTTTATTGTTTTAATGTTGAATAATACTGATCGGTAAAACAGTTACCCAGAACCGGTTGACTACTCAGCGTCAATCACCCTTGAGGAACAGTACGTATCTATCCAACTCGAAAGTTGAACAGACCTCATTAGACACAGATCCACCGAATGAGCAACAAAGTGGCTACGGTGGCTCCCACAGTAATTTTCCAGACACTGGGTATCACAGCGGTGAAAATCGACGTGGGGGAGCTCAATCAAATGACCGTATGTGTCAACCTTTTCAAAGTCATACCAGGCTGATTCGACATAGGTCAATCACAGCATATGCATCCTGCCTCCGATGGCTCCCAAGATATTAGGCATGGCACTCAGACACAAGATGGGTTTTTAATAGCTCCATTGACAGTCGATAACGAGAGTGGGTATCGTTGCTCTCCTAGCCACGAACAAGACTGATTTATAATAGCTACATCAACATCTCAAGATCAAAATAACGTGTCCACAGCGGGATTGAAATTTTCGTTCACATATGTCCCCATCGATTTGATTGAATCCTTCCTAACCAGTCCCCCGCCCGAATTGTTCTTGTTATTCCAAGGTGTAGTAAACAGCAAACAGTTCGAGGATGAAAGGAAGGCGAAAAAATCGAAGTCGACTTGTATTGGGGTGTACATCCAGACAGAAGGAGGTGATGCCAACGTCAACTTCCGAACGAGTAATGAAATTGGCTCCGCACTACTAAGGTTCTTCAACCTTGACTTGGCCGAGACTTGAAAGTGCAATTCTGAGCACCAACCACTTGACATACGTGGTTTGGAGGAATCTCCTCGTCTAATGGGGGTACGAGGGAACCGCCATCCGCCTTGCCGCAGGTGTACTTCTTTTCCTTTCCGGAAATCCATACGTACTTTGCGGATGATAATTTTAATGTGCCTATCTCGTCCTCACCGGTCGTCCAGTATCCCGACGCTATATATGTTGCAGTTTCAGGGCGTGGGTCGTTGTGCTGAGCAATTGTATATTAGCTTTGAATACAATTGCTGAGAACATTCTTACTCCCATGATATGCGACTACTGATATTCCCACCTAACTGGCTGTGAGGAGTATGCGCGGTTGATGGCAGCAGCTCGATCAACTTGAGAGAGGTAATTTCGGAAGTGGAGTCGAAGGAATCGATGGAGAATGTCGAGCTGAAAATTTGTAACAGGACGCAGAGTGTAGATTCTAATAGCAAAGTCTGATCAGCCCTCCATACCATGATCTCAAAGAAGCAAAGACATACCGACCGATAAAATATGCGCTTTCGCCGTATCTCGTGTAAATCGAAGATGAGCAAAGTCAAGATGCCTTCGAGATCGCAAGACCAGCGTCACGTCAGCTGGGACTGAAAATAATGCCTTTTGCGGCCCCTTTGAACAGAGTGCTGTTATCGTTGGCCAACCTGCTTCTTCCCGCAGTCTGCTACGTTACTTGATCGGATGTGACTCGGTGACCTAATGGTTTGTCGGTGATCTTGAGCGTACAGAGGCATCGCGATCGCAAATGGTGGTGTTGTCGAACAACCAGCGGATGCACTACCAAGGATAAATGCCCCCACCATGTCACGAGGCATCCCTCGGCCCAGCCTCGCCAACGGCGAACTGCTTCCAACATCTGGTAGGTATCAACAATGAAAGGCCGACGGCTGTATCCTGAAAACAGTGAGAGCGATGACAGGACACAGTCGAAGAAGCCTTACTACAAGGCAGCGATAGTAGGTATACTCCAGTAGGCGCCACGGCATACGTCGAGTACGAAGCGGTGAGTGCGCCTGAATCCGAAGGCTGTTAAAATAATTGGAAATCTGCGACCGTGGAATTAACTACCTACCGGACGAAAACGAAACTCGAAAGAAGAGATAGGAAAAGTCCTCCCGGTCTTGTAACCTTTCTGAATGAATGTTGTTCTTGGCCGGTGGAGGAGTGTGAAGAACCGCGAGTGGATCAGATATCGCGATCAATCAATTCGATACGGAAACGACAATGTTCAAGTGTTGTAGAATCTGCGAGATGTTGATGGTTGTGATATCGTGGATGCAGCGAAGAAGAGAAAAGTATGGAGGAAGAGGAGGTCGGTAAGCTGGGGACGGAGGGTGTATCTCGCATGACCAAGATCCCTGAACACAATCGAGGCTTTACTAAATCAGGCGAGAGGGGAAATAGCGAGGCTGACTTTTTGATAGGGCGAGCGCTTTGGGTATATCGTCTGCTTCTTTGACAGATGTGAGAGCATCTTTTTCGTGCTCGAATGTCCTTCTTGCCCTATATAAATGGGAGGATTGGTGTGCTTCTCATCCTTTCTTGCCTCATCGACAAACTCTGTATTTCTGATTCTCAGCATTGTGCTATTTTGACACTTATTTCTACACGCGCACGATCCTCGTTTCATGTTGTGTGATGAAATGCCTGACATGTGGGGCTAATACCTTCGTGGCGGATCTCCTGAAAGGCTTTCTTAATCATCTGCATGCACAGTAGCCAGTTCCCTACCGTCCTGTTCTGATACACCAGCCTTATGACGGCTCAAAAGCTAAGCGTTGCTGTTCAAGGTATAGCATAGTCACGATCTGTGTTCTGGGGTAGATAGCTCGTGGATTCTTTTGGTCATAGTAGACTCAAGATATTCGATATTCCTCGGTTGAAGCCCCGAGCTGCTTACAAAGTCTTTGAGGCAGATCGAGTTGACTCCCTGGACGATGGATCTGAAAGAGGGCCGATATTTGGTTACCTTTTTCCGAATCTGATTGCAATAGTAGTCATGCCAACACCGCTTGTACGCAGAAACAGCCGTGTTTTGAAAAGAAACAGACCAAATTCGCGAATTACTTCCCCTCAGAATCGGCGAAACGCGTATTTGTGGTGACAAGAGGGTACAAAAGTTGAAAATGCAACCTATTCTAGCTTAGTTTCAAGGACGATAGTCGTATGGCAGTCCCGCCCCGCAACGGTGCCCTCGTAACCAATATTTAGCCTCCAAGGTTCGTGGCCGGGGTTTAGATGCACGTCTACGAACGTGTGATTGCGGGCGCCTCCAAAGTTCGTGGCCGGGGCTTAAATGCACGACTACGAACGTGTGAATGCAAGCGCCTCCAAAGTTCGTGGCCGGGGTTTTAAATGCATGTCTACGGGGGCTGATGGAGACGTGCTTATATTTTGCTACCCCACCGCGGATTACTTCGGCGACGCAGGATCGGCTTCTCACTAAAAATTTAGGTGAATCGCTAGGTAGCGCACACATAATTTTAACAGGGCCGTTGCTGGCACGCCCTAAAATTGCAGCCGGTCTCTCTCACTACAGCGCACCCACAGGCTGTGGGCGCACCAATCGCAGCGTAATCAAGCACCTTGAAAGACGCAAATCAGCTCCCTGATTAGCTGAGTGCAAGCCTAACATCTCCGTCCCCTCAGCGCTCCTCTTCGGCTCAGACTCTAGTCTTTTTTTCATCTTCGATTTGGACATCGTTGACACAGCTCATCACCCTTTTCCACCGAGATCCTGTTCTGCATTTGTCGAGACTAATATCTTCCTCCCAAGTTTGTATGTACAAGTATTATAGCAGTCCATTGCTGTCTCTAAAGTATCTAATCCCACTTTTCTTATAGGAGCGCATCGTCGAGCATTTCGAGACAAAACTTTCTTATGTGCAAGTGCCTGAAATTTCGATATCGAACGCGATGACTGGCACGAAAAGGCTGGGGAAACAACAACAACAAGGAGCAAAAAAGAAGAGAGCGTGTTACAACTGCCGTCGTCGAAAAATCAAATGCAACGGCTCTGCTCAAAACTGCCGCCGTCGAAAAAAGTCCCCCGTCCCTGAACCTTCCTTCCTCAAGCTTCCTTGCTCCATCTGTAAGAATTTCGATCATGAAGAAGTCATGCTCATCTGCGATGGATGCGACGGCCCATACCATACATACTGCGTTGGTCTTAAAGCTCTTCCTCCTGAAGAAGAGGAGTGGTTTTGCAAGCCGTGCAGCGGAGGAGTGCCACCACCGGTCACTCGCCCTGGAAAGAAGCTCTCCGCCAATGAATTGCTGCCCCAAAGCTTATTTCCGACAAGGAAAGAGAACATGGAGGGCGAGGAGCTCGATAGTCCCGATGAGATGCAGAAGAAGGAGCCGTTGGCGACCCACCAGCGCAAGCAGGAGGAGGCTGCTAGGTATGTGTTGGGAATATGTCATTGCGGAAGCACGTTTTGTCTAACTGTTCTGCCAGGCTATTGAAGCAGAATAACACAGCTAGCAATTCCCCAAGCGGGATTGCACAGCTGAGGAAATCTTCGGACCAGGTCCCTACAAATGCTGCAAATACTGGGCAGGTAGACCATCCAGGCAAGACGAACTCAGACGACTCTATATTCTCTGACAACATCTCAACACTGACTGGAATGAGTATGTCGCATTCTCCAGAGCCCAACAAGGAGGCCGAGAAGTCTGCCAATTTTGTAGCTTCAGCAATTGCTATAAAAATCCGTGAATCACCTACGGACCTCTCCCCCCAAGTACCAACCGTCAACAAGGTAGATCCTGAGACAGACCCATATTCTCTCGATCAACCTTATCCTCCTGATACGATTCAGTACAATTTTGCTGGGATCCCATTACCGGACACTTTTAACCTGGAACATGACCCGATAACTATGATACTGTCTCAGCAGAACTTCCCCCTCTCGACACCGCAGCCAATTCCGGAAAATCAGGATGTATACTTCCAACATCAAGGGCCCTACACATTCAGCTATGGGCCCTCGAGCTTATCGAATTCTATGGCTCCGCAGTACATGTATAATGCTAATGGGGTTTCGAGGTTCACTGCTGCAATGGCAGGCGGACAGTCGAACTCGTTCACTCCTGGGTATACCAGAATGACACAGCATATAGATCCCTCGCAAATATTCCAATCTGATCATCAAGCGCGGCCGCGAGGTGTTCACATGGGTAATGAGAACATGCTCAGCTTTGGAGCTGATTCTGATGGGGATGAAGAGGAGGGGGTGCGTTCGCTGATCGGATAATGAAGTACGAGTCTGCGCCGACACCAATGGAGGATCCGAGCATGGAGATGGAAGCAGGTAGTTTTCAGTGGGATGTCGGTTTTACTGGACAGTTCAACACGCAGGCTGCGCATTATCCTGGCGGTCCGCACAAGAACCAGGTTACGATTGGAGGCACTGCCGATATGGGGTCTGTTGAAGGGGACGGTTCAGGTGGCTCTCTGGGCAGAACGCATGCCACTACACCATCGGTTTCCGACAATCGTTCAAGGAATGGAAATGATAGAAGGCAAAATATCCCACAGACGGCATCGACGCCAAACAAGGCTTTGATGGGACAGCCAGCCAGCATACTTCGCGGTGCCGTGCGACCCCTTGCAATGAAAACAGATGTCATCAAGAAGCACAACCCCGGTTGCGGTTCAGGCCGTTCTTCTCTAGCTGAAGAATCCTGTGGAGAATCCCCTGAAAGACCATCGTGTGCATCGAAGAGAAAGAGACGCAAGGACTCCATTGTAGCAACAGTCCCCACGGCTCCCACAATCCTGGCGAGTGGCTCCGGGACGGGACCGCAAAATTGGGAGTGGTTGACTATGAGTCTTTGATGGACTTTTCCGTTTACTTACCTTGCATGTACCTGGCGTTCGAGTGTGTGCTTTCCTTTGCGTGGATACATAATGTTGTGCGGGGTTTCCGATCCGCGTTTCATCGATTGGGGTGGGTGGAAGGATTGGGACTTGATACCATGCGGTTTTTCCTTTTTGTTTTTTAGGGGGGCAGATTTACTTGCTTGCACGATACAGCATGGGCGAGCTTCTCGATGCTACTCATCTCGATGTGCAACTTTGTTTTCACGAGGGACTACCACTTGGCCAATGCTTTGAGGAGATGTCCTGTATGAAATGAAACTTAGAAACACGACTCCAGATGGAAGTGACTTCAGTCTTGCCATCCTTTTGCCCAAGAATTCAAAACCATAAGTAACCCTAAAGGAATGACTATTTTCTAAAAGGCCGTTGAATCATGGCAAAACAGCTCCATGGGAGCCTAGAAATGAAGCATGGCCATTTAAACCCCCCTTCACGCCATTGACCACTCAATTTGGCTTCTCACTCACATCCAACCCCTCAACCAAAGCCTCCATAACCACCCCGCCAATTTCCCACCCCTCAAACTCTCATAAATAATCTCCACCCAAGTACCAATCGTCTTCTTCTCCCTCCCACTAATCATCTTGCCCTCATTACCTCCAGGAACAGGATGTTCGACTAATCCCCTATGTGATGGGACACCTAACTCCTCTCTCACGAATTTGTACACCTTCTTTGAAGCTTGGCCGAGGTAGTCGACAGTGTTTTGTTTCTCGAAGCATTTATGACGGAAGGAGGTGAAGTTCTCGTGCATAGAGGCGCAGGAGCGGCAACGCCATTCCTCCAGTGAAGTGACGGGGCACGCGGATGAGGGGGTTTGATCTTCGTTTGCCACAATTCCGCTCGAGAGAATGGAGATTGATGTAGTGATGACCTTCTCGCAGCGCGGAAGAGCATCGAGAGATCCAGTTTGATGCCAGACTGCAGTTACGCTCTCCCAGATATTTGCTGTAGAGTTGTAAGACTTGATGGCTGGAGGAAAGAGCCAATGACCTCGCTGGTCACAACTTCCAAGGTGGGCTTAAATGGAACAATCTCGGAACCGGTCTGTGAGTGTTCTTGAACTAGCACCCCGCACGCAACGCAGGTCCATATGTGCCACGATTAATACAGGACCATGTATTTCCCACATTTGTGTTGAGGATATCTTGCGGTAGGCGTCGTCATGGTCGTCCGTGACTAGCGAAGCGAACTCCATTGAGAACAGTTTTGGGAAATGATATCTCATCAGTCTGCATCTCGTTCTTTCTTACAGGGCAGCTCGCTTAGCTGTCTTTCATCTTGGGAGGAATTTCTATGTTCTTAAAGCAATGGCAAACATGTCGATTTGACTCCTGAGGCTGAGACACGAGCTCCCCAGCGCTAGTTATCCTTCTAAAGCCAAAGCGGTATCGGAGCTTGCAGCAGGGGGCATTCTGTGGCTTTTTTTCTTATATATACTCCCTTACCCAATCTCGAAAAAAGGTGTCCGAGACGACCAATAAGGTGGCAGGAAACATCGAAGCATGCATCGCTGCAGTGGATCTCATTGCTGCAGATACTGGTAAACCATCTCACCACTGTTTATTCTTAAAAGCCTTTTCACTGTAAGTTTGTGCTCTTGTTGCTTTTGGACGACAAGGTGTAACTCTTCGCTTGAAGCCCCTTTAATCCGAACATCATCGCTACCGATTGCTATAACAATGAGCAATGCTCCTGTGAGATTCTCAACCTCGTTCTTAAAGGCATTTAGCTAATGATTTTATACAGCCAGGAGCTTCCTCAGGAACTCATATCCAACATCTTGAGATACATACACGATCAAACGGGTCGCTCTCAGACCTGTAAACAATTCGACACGCTGTGTTTGCTTCCGCCAATAAGTATATTTATCCACTGCCAACTGGATCTTGAGAGAATAGTGATTGCCTCTCAGAGTGAGCGACTTGCTCGGGCATCGTACATATCGAATATGACATCCATGGAGAAAGACTAGCAGCGCAAATTTTGCAGAGATGCGTCGTGTATTCAAGGGGTTTAATGCTTTGAAATGTTTCCGTATTCATAGTCAGGAAGGCATAAAGAGCGAGGAGATGGAGGTTAATTCCTTCATAACAGCAACAGAGACTCTGGGTTTCTCTCGCATTTATCATCAGAAATGCGATATGGAGGACATCGAATGCTGGACAAGACACTTGGATTGGGGGGGGGTTAAGGCGCGAGCTACAAGCAGATCATACGTCTGACGGCAGCCTTGTAGCGGGTGGTTTTCATACCCTGTGCGGGAACTGGACGTAGCAGTCCTCACCAGTGATGGGGCGGCCTCGATTATAAAGGCGGTCTTGGTGAATTTTCGGGCAAGGGATGTAGCGAACCACCGATGACGGAAGTCTCTATTCATATACCTGGTATAGGTTGGAGAAGGATTTCGTCAATCCGTATTAAGGAGTATTACCCGTTGCGGTGAAGATACTGAAAAGCAGCGTCATATTTTCCCAGTGATATAACGATAATTTATGTCTAACGTATTGTCAGCGCAACAAATTCCGAATTTAGTAAACCTTACAAGGTTTAAGGATTAAATCAAAGTTTTCGTATGGTCACGATATCGTCCCCATAAAATACCTGGCGTTAAATGAATGAGCAACTGTCACTGCTTCCCGGCCAGTGACGAGATCCCAGACCACGCAGTTATTTTTGTGGATTGACTGGACCAATTTGGTGTTGCTGTGTGGGAGTTCCGTCTCGGCTCACAAATAGAAGCCCATATTTTGCTTATATCCTCACTGCAAGGCATTCACGATTTCCATTTCCCCCCACCCTCGCACTATGATCCACTGGTTTCACCAGAATACAATGCTTACAAGCGAAGTAATAGAAGAGATACAATTTGGCAAGCAATGCGTCATTGACGTGACGCTCCATTATGATGAGGTTCCAGCAATCGTTGACTCTATGCGTCAACAATATGTTCTTCTTCTCTTTTCTGCGCTTTAGCTAATAGAAGACAACTCAGCAAGCTTTACGGCTGCACGTTCTTAACCTGCAACAAAACATTCAGCAGCAAGAATGATTGGAAAAGACACGAAAACTCTAAGCATTTCCATCTCGAGACTTGGCGCTGCGACGCAAAGAAAGTAGAAGGCGTGCCTGTGCCAAGGTGTGTTACCGCCGACAGACCTTCGAAGAGCATCTGCGGAAAGGTCATGTTATCTCTGATTACGAGGTCTTGAAGATTCGATGCCTGTCGCATCGGTCGCAACTGTCAAACCCGCTTCTGGTGTGGGTTCTGCAACAGGCTTGTCGACCTGGGGAAGAGAGGACATCATGGGACAGCACTGGCTGCCAAAACAAAGCATCCGAGATTGGATTCCCATGAACAGTGATAAGCCGAAAGGAGACGCTGGTTCTCACGCCCCAGAATACTCACAGAACGAGGACCATTCGGATTCCAACTCAAATGGAAACGCATCCGACTCCGACGATGAAGGAGATGGCGATGGAGGCGCGAATAGGAAACGGCGCAAGAATGATAGTGGTCGCAACGGACTGGCAAAAAGTACTGGAAAGAATAGAGGGCCCCAGAAAACTGTTTAATATGTAAGAACTAGTATAAAGGACATCCTACTGAATATGCTGACACGGAGATAGTACGAGGGTAGTTTGTGCATCAATCCAATTTGGTCAGAGTTTTCTTGTACGGTTTCTCATCGGGTTTACTTCTACATAGCTGTAGTGAATTCAGAACAGCCTTCCTGATATTATCCTGAATTCTATGTTTCCTTTGGAAAGCTCCGGGGTTAGCTTTGGAGTCTATGAATGATTAATGACCCTATATGATTTGAGCAGGAGGAAGATGTTGGGAGAAGGTAATGAGAGCGTCCGAGGGCCATCGAGTAGTTCAAAGTTATTGAGTTTCACACGAGAGCCGGAGAAATGAGGATGTGGTGAAAGAATCCTGAACGCGGTGTATGTGCCAAAGTGTGCTCTAGGAAAAGAAATTTCGAAGATCGTCTCAGTCGTTTTCGCATTGGCCACGATTATCAGTAATGTTTCTATTTGCGGTCTTTTTTTTCCAAGCGGTCTCAAAAAGAACGGTCTGCGCATGCCTGAGCCAAACCAAGTTTGATAAACATTCCATGGTAATGTCACGACTTGAGCAAGCAAGCTTTATGAGGTTGAAATCTCGACGATAGCGCTGTGGGGCCCGAACTTTGCTGGATGCATCAGAATTGATTCAGTTTGCCGTTCCCGCTCAGATTCATTTTAGGTGCAGAACACAATCTAAATACAAGTATATTCGTTTTGCTGCCAGTAGGACACAATTTGTATATCACTTATTGCCCAAGTGTCGTACTCTTAGGTCCCAGTATCATCTTCTTCTGAGTCGGAGCATGACCAGTAGCCACTGCACCGCATGCCACGACAGTCGAGCTTAATTCGGCCGCCGTCCCTTGTGATACCATATCTCTCACAAATACACCGAAAATAAGTAGAGCAGCCGGAAGACGGGCTGGCGGCGTCGAGTCTCAATTTTTCCAATGTGCTAACCAGTGAATCTTGGCTGGACTGCGTGTGGTCTTTGATGAGGCTGGTAGATGCGGTAGTCGACTTTGGTAAATACGGTGCGTTAATCCTTGATTCTATGGTACGAGCTTCGCTTTCCAAGATCCTGGATCCGATTGGCTTTGGGATTGGTGATTTGATTGCTGAAAGGGATAATGGGCGGCCTTTGATCGGATATGCCTCGAGTGATTGGCTGCTCCAGATGTTGTCAGAGATAGTGGAGAAGTTCAAGAGGCGGCCAGTCTTAGGCTCTTCTACACATGGTTCGCTCTTGTCATGCTCTTCGTTACCGTCGACGTCGTACTGTGATTAAATTTCAGAAAATGAAATAATGGAGTTAAAGGGTAACATACGTGGTACCAGTATGTCTGAACAAAGCTTCCATCTGGTTCAACAGTCGTTGTAATAGGAACTTTGATTGTACCTTTCCACGCAGCCGTATTGTTGGATACAGTGAGAGCATAGCCACAGGCATATCCATCCCATGAACCATACACGTATACGCTCTTAGTGGTAGAGGGTGCGCAGAAAGTGAAGGTGTGGGGGTATTTGAATCTAGTCATGAGGCGCGGAGAGTCTTTTAGAGATTAGATTCGGTAGAAGAGGCAGAAAGTTCAAAAGAGATGGACAAAAATTAAAGGAAAAGACTGATCAGGCTCGAGGTTAAGATTGAGCAGAAAGGCTTCGTCACATTGAAAGGCAGAGCGATTACTATCTCTGAGAAGAGTCTGCGAGAGCATTAAAGAGCGCCGTATGCGGCATTGAGATTTTGAAGATAGCGGTCAGTGTAGCAGCCAGGGGTATGTGATAGTGGCTTGCATTCGCAGGACGTTGCAGCGTGCATGCCTCCATCCCGCCTGGCCGGCGAGGCTGACCGCAACGTTTATGCATGAAATGTTGTCAAAGTGATTGAGATTGTACGGGGTATTCCTCCATTTCGTTGTCCTCGTTTTGCTGACACATTGGGGAATCTTAGTATGCTTAATCGAAGGATCTGCAACATCGGGAATGAATCCATAAGGCTGGAAAATTGAGTTCATAAGTGATGGTGGGGTAACATGGGTCAACATTTGACCGTGGAAACGAGATGCGCCGGATGCTCCCGAACTTCCGATTCCGATTGCAGCCTCATGTTGGGATGGAGTTCCTAGAGCACTAACGGAGCATTTACAAACTTGCTATCAGAGATCTGCAAGATCTTATTCTTAGGAAAGAACAGTAGCGCTGTATATACAAGGAATTTATGCAAAAAAAAATATCATGCACTTGTCGACATCAAAACGGCGTGATACCATGGACGAAGGCGCGTTGATTTGCAAAACTGAAAAGAGAGCTGCAAGGCACTCAGACGGCAGACTGAGGGACTCAATAGCTGGGATAGATCGAGCCTCTACCCCGTATGAACACTCATCTGGCAAGCCTTCAAGGACTTGCAGTCGCAAATGGTTTGATTGAGCTTCACATGGGCATTCAGAATATTTGTATGGCTAATGGGTCCTCTCATTCAGCCCGTAGGTCATCAGCAACTTGAATTTAAACCGCGATTTCCGTCCCTCACCAGAAGCTTGATCCCCTCCCTTATATTTCTCCTCTGGTTTTCAGCGTATTCGCTGTCGCATCATTCGAAGCCGCTTCCGAAATCGCCTCCCACTTAAACTAACACGTTGAGAAGGTACTGGCCACCTGTCGTCCTGCCTCATCCTAAACTTCACTTCAACCCTTGCTTTCCTTGTATGATTTTCGTTGCTGACTTCGCCTCGACATAAACTCTGCGAGCGCTGCGGCTCTTCCTCTCGGGACAAATATGCAAATTCGGTCAATCCCGTCTTACCTTCTCTGGCTTATGTTGGTGTCTCTATCGCAGACAGGCTCACCGTCTCGGTCAAGCTCTGTAGCAAAATCCCGCACAACCAAGTGTCGTATTCCTAAGCAGATCAGAGATGGGGTTGAAGTAATTGGGCGTGCGCCCAGATAATCGAATCAACTGTCCTTCATCGCATCGAACTCATATCGATGAAAAAGTGTGTCTGAAACTGCATGCTGGCGGAGAGTCCAAATGGATCGACGTCATGCTCCAGAAGTTGAGTTATGAAGGTGTTTCCTGTGGAGCTGTTGTCCAACTGGTTGTGTGGATCGATCGATTGATCCTGACTGATGAGCAGCATGGGCGCTGGAGGATGGAATTCGGGTAAGCGCCTGGCGCTGAGTGGGGTAGACCTTCTTCATCGACAATATCGGTTGGTTTCTTGGACTCCTCTTCTATAGCCACGGGATTAGTCCATAGCTGTTTCAAAGAAATACGACAGGAGTGGGGGTTAGCTTGCCGAGCTGCTTGTAGTTTCCTCCGAAAGGAGTGCCCGGGCTTTTAAATAAAAATTAACACTCTGGTAGAAGAGGCGCTCCACGTTGCCTGCGCCAGAAATTTGCTCCGTGTTTCCATCTAGGCCCCAGCAGCCAATCTCATTTCTCCAAGATAGGTTGAGAAAGTTCCCAAGACATCTCGTTGAGTGGATCGTCGCCCCATATAATGACCTGCCATACCTCCTCCCCAAAATCCGTAACAAAGCGTCTTGCTACGTCTGCCGTCGGCGTGAGCAGACGATCTCGCAGAGAAGGTGATGCTATCATGTCGATTCCGTAATAGTAGGGTGTCTCCAGTTCTGCTTTGCTTGGTCTGAGAGATGGAGGAAGGCTGTCACTCATAGATCGCAGGACTGCGGAATGTCGATCAGGATTCGAGGTGACTGACGGATCTTGATATAATGGTCGGAATATCTCCATAATCTCCGTTCGGGCTCTGTTGCGATCATATGGAACCATCACCATGTTTCTAAACATACTATCAGTAAATCCCGACAGGAAATCGTAGATGGGTGCAACGCACGGTGGCTGACCACTAAGTCTTTGCTGGTCTGGCGCCTGCGACGCTGCCTCGACCTGGGATACATTCAGAGACTGAAAAGGGGGTCCCATTGCAAATCGAGAACTTTGGAATCCTGATGACCCAGGTGAATTTTTGTAAACTGAACTATGACGGAGTCCGGATGGATGCTGTACCATAGAGTATGGCTGGGATGACAAACCAGAGTTGTCGGCGTATGCTTGCATTGAGGGTGGTAACATCGAAGATGTTAAGGATAGAGCCGCCATTGGCATCATATCTGAACCCAATGTGAAGCGCCCGAGATTGATAGGGAGAGTGAGTATTGTCGCCCGTTATTGCCGAGAGGGGGGACTGCCATCTGCGTCGATAACATGCCGTGACTTGGTGAGGGCTGTCCGTAGATCTGTGCTCGTAGCGCTTAGTTTTCTCTTCGAAGTTCGTCGTTCTGATATCGAAGACGCTCGATCTCTTCTGACTGCTCGGAGCTCTGTTCTTTCTGTGTCTGCTCGAGGTTTTTAAGATGGTCTTGTCTTCTCCGGCCTAGACATCTTGTTAGTGATGTTGGCTCGATGGAGGGTCTTTGGGAACCATACGGAATTCTCGTTGAGCAAGTCGATTGTACTAGAGAAACTTAGCCACTGTGTTGCTATTGCGGTTTTAAATAGGGTGGACCTGCCTCGCGCTTGCGCTCTTCTTTGTCTGCCGCTGAGTCCATATTGGTCTAGAGCAAGTATTGTCTCAAAGATCGTGTTGTGGTCGTGGTTATCTTGAGGACAGAGTGTCCAATAAGCCAATCAGCCGGTCATCAGCTGAACTATTTCTTGAACTGACTGACTGACGTACAAAGTAGGAGCTGACTGACTTAATTGGGCAACTTATAAGTTGCTGATAAGCTGTAGGGGTGAAAATTGAGGCTGTAAAAAATTATATTCTGAGCTAAACGGCATTATAATAACTCATGATATTAACGGCACTTTTGTGTTCCTAGTTTTTTAGACATTCTTTATGCTATAATATTTCCCCCGATAGTTTTGAAACCTCCTGTGTAGTTTGCTTTGAACATGAAGAGAAAACACGCTCACACTTAGAGCTCATTTCCGGTACGGTTAGAAAGTTGAATGCCATTTGAGTAAGCTGTGGCCACTGGCCCGCCTTGGACTTCTAGTACTTAAATGGTGGTGTATTACAAGTTGGCTCTTCAAGATATTGAACTAATTGATCTCTACGACTTGAGGTGCGGATCGCAGGTGTAGTACCAGTTGGCGCTAACCTATTCAACATAGCCTTCAAGAAATCAACTTGCTCTGGAGGCTCCGGAGTTATTGACTCTTGCCGTATTATAGGCTCGGATTTGTACTCCTTCTCCCATAAGGTTTTCAAAGCCTTCTTTCCGTTGACCACATGTATTCGCTTTGTACTTGTCCACTTCTCTTCAAAGTACTCCCATTTCCAGCGAGGGTGAAGAACCAAAGACGCCTTCTACGCAATTGACAGGTCCGTCTTGACGTAGTACTCCTGCGCTTTCCCCCAAGTTAATGTGATTGACTGTTGAATACGCTCGTTGTAATCGCTATGCTCCGCGTTTTGTCGAAGAGCCTCAAAGTGAGCGAGTATTCTTTTAAAAGCAGGTAGCACTTCCTAGAGAGCTCTATGAGATGGCTTCCCTGTATCTTCTTTTAGCTTTGTATTTCCTTCAAGAGATTTCGTGAGGTAGAAGAGCGTTTGTAGGTGTTGTGAGATGAGCGCGAGATTGGCCCATTCGTTATCGTTCAAGTAGTCTTGGTCATATGTTTCTTGATTAAACGCGTCTTTGGAGACTCTCAGTTTCGTGGCATATGTATCGAGAGCGTCGCGGAGAAGGAGAGCGCGCGTGACCATGGCGTATGAGGCGTTCTAGCGTATACCTCTGTCAAGAACGAGCTTTAGACTTTGGTTGACAGCTTTACCTTGATTCCACGTCTTTTGAAGCTCTTTAAACAGTTCAGACCGCTTGCCTGAGGCCATGACGTGTGTGACCAAGTTGTGTAGTTTTCCAAGTTTTCTGCGTTGCCTCCACAGTTGTCGGCGCGCTGGAGCTCCTGCAACCTTATATTCTCTTTCAAAGCTTGCAGTGTCTTGACCAAAGAGGTAGGCCTCGGCGATGAGGTTGAGGATGTGTCCCATATAGCGCAATTGTCTCTGTTTGGCGTCGAATTTGAGGGTTTTCGCAAGCTCCACGAGTGTGGTGTCGTTGTTGGGTGCATTGTCAAGGATAAAATAACTAAGGTTGTAGGAGGTGATGCTGAACCTGTTGAGAAGTGGGAGAATAACTGAAGCTTGCTCTACTAGAAGTCAGCATGAATACGGAATCGCAGAGAGAGATACATACCAATTCCTGTTTTACCGTGGTTTGGAAGCTCTGGGAGGCCTGCGAGGCGTGTAACAAGTTCTCTTTTGGCGTTAATAAAATGTAGCACGACAGTTACCACGCTGATTTTTTCTCTCTTAGAACCCTAGCCGTTAAAGGTAATAGAGATTCTTAATTGAACGGTCAAAACCTCTGCGATTACCTGTGGTTTAAATTATGTAAACATCTCATTAATCTAAGAGGCTATTGTTGATGCGGCAGTAGGAAGAGTATCTATTACTTTATGATTGGCGATCTGGAACATCTTTTTGAGGTGTTTTGAGGCTGTTTTTTGTGCTTTTATATTATCTAAGATCACCTATTTTAAGAAGGCGTTCTTGAATTCCTTTTGTTGAAAGGGTATGACACGGTTGGGATTATTATCCATATATCTAGACGCCTGAGTAGGTTGTCTTATAGCCTCTATTCGCCATATATCTCCGCTGGGATTGAGGTAATGGATCGATAATAAATGCTTCTCCACGTTCTTTAGGCTATTGGCATTGAAGACGTGGTTTTTATGCCGAGAAAATCGTTGATCATGATGACCTGACATCGTCAGTAAGAATACTAAACCAAGGATCGGCTGTAATGTAACTTACAGCGTTTACAGGCCTAAAATTGGTGTTTCTTGGGGTGAGTAAGATTAATTAAACGGTATCTTAACTCTTAGGTCCAAGACCTCTGTGGTCTTTTATTTGTAGGAGCGAGAGTCTTTCCTCTTGGTAAATGCCGTAAGTTCACTTCTCTCCTATCAAACAACGGTTGACCACTGACGTAGGGAGAATAGTCTAAAGGTAGGTCTTCTCTTTCAGGCTTATGTGGGTCGTAGAACTCGTTATATATTGGTGGAGGCCTCTGGCAAGTATCACGAAGTGTTGTTAAAGCTTCTGAAGTGGATAATCTTGTTGCACCTGATCCAGCCATTATAACACTAAAAATACTAGGATCAGGGGTGGTAGACTGTGAACCGGAAGCCTCAGAAGAAGTTCTGTTGACAGTTATAGGTGAGGTACGACGAAACATGATTTTGATGGAGCTGTTGATGGAATTAAGGAGTTAGTGTGTATAAGTGATGAGCTTTGAGGGCTTTTTTATTATCCTGCCGCTTGTCACCGCTTGATTTTGGCTTGTTGGAGGGGGTTTTTCCGTTCCGGGGTATTTAAATTCGCTAAATCCAGCATTAAGCGAGCATGTTTACCCCTCCAAAACTGACTCCAAAATCACTTATAAAAATGCCCTCAGCTTATAAGCTACTGATAAGCTGACGATATTACAGCTGATTGACTTAGGGTTAGGGCTGAGCTGACTGACTGAGGCTAAACAGGCAGCCGATTGGCTAGCTTATCGGCCAGCCGGCTTATTGGACACTCTGCTTGAGGAGAAGCACGATCAGACAAAATCTCGACCCAACTCCCTCATCTTGGGCCGGACTTTGGGTCTAGTGTCCGATACGCAATGGGCATTGTGCACAGCTACCCGGTCTAATTTGAATATGCCTTGCAACCGGTTGATAAACGTACCAAATTCTTTGCCCACTGCTGATATCGGTGTGACCAAAACCACTGATGCCGTGCAATTCGGTCGACAACCGCACGTCGAATCAATCTTCAACCCCTAATATCGACGCTGCAAATCCTCCTTTAGTGCAACCGGGATGGCAACAAATATAATTGGAGGCATACAACAGGCAAAGGCAGCAACTCCACAGCAAGCAGCGGAGCTCCCGAAACACCAGCTCCCCTGCTATCAGCGCCGCCGTGCTCTACCATTTATATCTCTCAATTCCATCTTCCATAGAATTGCCATTTCTCCCTACACCCCACTTCTGATATCCCCAACGAGGGTTGTAGCTGCGTCGGTATATGTTGCCTAGTCGGGGATTCATAGGATTAGATAATATCGCAAAATGAGAGAGCCTCCATTCTTTATTAACTATGATAAATCACCACTGGCTATCTTGGCTACCATCACCTACATCCACCTCCACCAATCCCATCTTTTCCACCTCTCTGCTGTTCCCTCCATTTATCCTTATATGGCCACTGCTATTATATCCCGAGGACCAATGCCGTCTTCCACAATTCTCCCTCTGGTCATCACCATCACTGCCTATTACTACTATAGGCTGCATGTTGTCGAATTCATTTCCACCAGCTCCCGTTCCTATGTTCATCCCATCCTCATCCCCATCTTTATCTCCAATTTCATCCCCATGCCCATCTCCTTCCAAGCCTCCAGGTGACCACTATTGCTGTTTTTGTTTTAGCTTCCTCCCAAACCCCACCCCCTTTCCCAAAAAAAAGGGTCAGCCTATACTTTATCCGCAGGCCACTGTACCATAAAGCTCCAATTTGGTAAGACAATCAATGATTAGGGAATTCCACCACCACTGCTTTTCAAGTATATGACTCGTCCCTCCGAGACCATCGACAAAAGTAAAGTATTGATGAGACTGCGAGTGGACGAAGCCTGCCGCCTTAAGCAAGCCTAGCAAATGCACTGAAAATGAAGAATTACAAACGCGGAGTCGCTAGATGGGGAAGTGGAGGAGGGAAGTCAGTGACTCGTACACAGGTCGGCCTCCTTGAGAACATGAACAGCACGCTGTGGTTGCAAAAGCCCGTTCTCCCGCCAAGAAACCGAAGTTCGTCGATTCGATCACCATCAAGCTCTGCTCGCATTCCGCAGAACCTTAGTCCACAAGCATCATGACTTTTTCCTTACCTCGCAACGTCCCAGCGCGTCAAATGCTCTTAAAAAAGGATTGGTGATGAAAGATCACACGCCGTCACGGTTGTGAAGGCACGAAAACATGAGCTTCTGGAGTTCAGCCGGCGTCGTCTTGAAAGTTTGCGCAAGTTGAGCCAGGCATTCGCCGTCACAGTTGGCCATCTATATTCTGTGTCTCGGAATGCAGAATCACGCCCGAAACTATAGTGCCAGCTTCCGAGCTACGAGCCATAGCCAACGCGACATGAACTCGACGTGTCTATAAAGCATTTAGCAGAAATTATGAAGCACGACGACTAGCTGTTTGGCCCAAACAGCACGTTGGAGGGTTCCAAGTACCCTGCTGATGCCCAGGAGAAGCCCGCCGGTGTTTATGGTTCCGATGAATGTGGAGTAGAAAACTATAGATCCTTCTGAGATGGAATACTACGTCCCCACAGCTGAGGGCCTAGAAAGATTAAGGGAGGAAGAGAATAAGAATTCAGAAGAAGCTACGGCATATGGAAGATGCGTCTTGACTCAGCTCAAGAGCAGAAGAATGCCAATTTAAAGTCGTGGGAACAGAGACAGATCAAGATACGCAAGATAGTGAAAGTTCTGTCAAATTAGTAAGTACTCAGGATGCTCTTCTGAACGGAATTTGACGCGCCTTGTAGACGCCAATCTTCTTTAGGCTCAATATTACGGTTGTACTTTACAACATGCTACTTATGAAGGCTCCCATGGGATGGATGATCCCTTGCAAGTTGTCCCAAATCCATAGCAGATAAGGAGAAAGAGTCGTCAGCGAATCAGCAGATGAGCAAGACACGAATATCTCTCCCAGGGATGATAAGCCCGCTACAACAGAGGCAATTGTCTCTACAGATCAAGCTCTCGATACTCAGTTTGAGGATGCGCAGACAGTTGTTCTAAGAGGGAGGACCGATAGGCCTTCTACTTCTGTTAAGTGTGGCTAAGGTACATAAGGACCACATCAATGACATCAATGACAAGGGGCGGGAGGAATTCGACGACTTTCACATTATCGAAGTCGACGACTATGACATCTAGCCTCAGCCTGAGATGGCCCTAGAGAAAGAGAGAACATCGGAAAAGAGAAGGATAATTCTGAGAAGGCAATGGAGATTGAGAAACCCACGCTGACCGAGATAGAATCAGAAACACTCCACCAAGCAGATCGTGCTCAGTGCAAGTATGTGTTCTCCATCTCTTCAAGAACAGACAGGAAATAGCATGAGATAAGGGGATGCTGTAGCACTTTAATGTGCTAAATGGCTGTGAAAGGTCCCATTAGCGACGACTTTTGGAATGTTTTCTGCGCAGATCAAATTGTGGAGGTCGTCACCCGAATCTTGCCTTTTACGAGGGAAGTACGGGGGAATACTAGCATTCGAAATGAAGATAGAATTTTTGGGAGAGGATGATGGCCTGATGAGTATGCTTTGGTCGATAGACTTCTTCCAGCGGGGTTTCTGGTGGGCCTCGGGAGCTGTTGCTTCGGGTGACGAGGTCTGGAGATGACGAGGAAGCGCCACTGCTTAAGGAGGAAGCAAAGGAGTTGGAGGACGAAAACCGCGGGGAAGGCGAGTTACCTACCATCAATGTAGAAGGCAGAAACACCTGATGACCAGACTAAGGAAACCCAGTTCCCAGCTCTCAAAATTTATGATTGTCAGAAGGATGAATGGGAGCTGAATGGGGGTGTTAGGTGAAATTTGGTATCCACGACCTCGATCTGGAACGAAGAGACTGGGTGCACTGGACGTGAATCACCAAAGCATGGTTGGAGTCGCGTGGCCAGTGGTATGGATGGCAGCACATGAAATATGGTTCAACTAAGACGCGAAAGCCTGCATAATAACCGCCAAGCACCTCGACGAAGAGGAGTTTGCCTGGGAGCCACAAGAATTCAGATGCTAGAATTAGAGAAGGCGAGGTTGCAGAAAAGTTGAAAGAGGCACAAGAAGCACCCAAAGCCGAAGCTACCGCGCCAGAGCGGACTGAGGAGACTGATTTCGATGTGAAAGTGATTTCATCCTATGTCGAATCCTTCGTGGAACTGGTGGCCGTTACTGCAGACATCAGTAATGATATGGGAGACCGTGACACATGGAGTTAGGCGGATAACGAAGAGGATCTGGAGGCAAGGGCGGCTGGAACGGCCGTGCTGAGGGACGACGCCCTTCTTGCAAAGAATGCAAAACAAGTCGGTCATGATGTAGTGTCGGAGTGGGCTAGAAAAGTTGCTGGGAAGCTTTCGATGGCGATGGACCAGAGGACAGCACGTGACTTTAATGAGGATGGCGAACTGGGGTTGGTGGCGAGGATGGGTCTTTGACTGCCTTCAATGCGTATATGAGCTGGTACTCAGCGTAGCTCCGGCTCCCATCCCTTTCGTCTCAAATTATCTATCGTCCACAGGTTGTCAAACTACCCGCTTGTGAGACCCGGTCTATTACCAATTTGCAGCAAGTCGGCATTATAGGAAAGACAAGAGGATCGATGATGGAGGGACTGCCTGTGTAATTCACGTACTTGTCCTGAATGGGGCTGACGTATCCATTCTCATGCGTAGTGTGGTCGTTTGGCCCTTGAGGAAGCCCCAGTTTCACTGTCTACTGGTCGACCCGTCATCTTCTCAGACTACGTATATGTTCATTGCCTTTGGTAGGACGTGCTTTGGTATCCCGTCCGGTCCGGTGCTTTGTTTCCTGGTCTGGTGTGGGGCAAAGGGGGACTTCACGGCGCGTGCGTATTGGCATCTGTCTAGGTCGGTGAGGTCTGCGTCTAGGGAGTTGGAGAAGAACGTACTCTTCAAGAACGCCGGATTTCCCTTCCATTTCATTTCGAGATCCATATACTTGATTCCTCAGCGATGGAATGTATGATGACTGCGGCCAGCTATCCTTTGGGCCATTTCTCTATCTTCCATAAACCTTCAATAGACTCGGAGGCCCATTCACTGTGCGCAATTCTGAGATTTTTGTCCATGAACCTCGTTTTCAGGTCACCTGCCCGTCTGTACTGCTCGCACGACTCCGCTATTGCGACACGTTTTGCCATCCTCCCAAATGTCTGGCCTCAATTTGCGCTTCTGCACTCTTTTGTATGAACTCGGTCACAAACTTTGCGTTTGGCCTGCTCCACGAGGCAGACTGGTCGAGCGCTGCAAGGTCAACGATTTCTCGCAGGTTTCCAGTCGCCAGTGACACAGGAATCTCTCAATGTCCGGATATCCGTTTCTCTCATCAATCTTCTTGGCGTGTTCGACCGCTGTCCAATATGAATGTTGGAGTATGGTTGCTGTATGGAAATGGTCTGAGTCGAAGTCGAATGACGGCAAAGACTAGGTCAAAGACGGTTTCCTGGCTTGTGACTGCCAGGTGTATGTCCTGGTGGGAGAAGTAGAGTAGAATACTGAAACCTGCTTTTTCGTCAACAAGAAGATATCGACATCGGCATCGACAGCAAGAATACACTCGCGAGACTTGTGCAGCATGAGAATCGACATGGGAGATGAACACAACATTCTAGTCCAATCCGACTCAGCTCATAGTACTAGGAGACTTTCATGCGAGGTACAGCTCCATGTACACCAAGTTCCACAGGGTTGTGGCTTGTGTTATGTTGTTGGTTGCACCGTGGCTCTTGGATCGCAATGATAATAAATTGGCCCGGCGGCTCCTGGACGATTGTGTTTGGGTTGACCGGCGTAGTATTGGAGGTTGCCAGCACACTCTTGATCTTCAACTGCTCCTCCTACCTCTTCTTTACATGCATTGCCCGAACTTACGTGAATTCGGTTACACGCCTCGCATTTGCGTCCTGCTGTGGGTGGATCGTCCTCCGCTTGCACTCCTTTGTGTTGTGTGCTCCGCAACAATAACCGCATGCATGAGCAGCAGTGTGGTGGGAATCTATGTGTCTACATTATTGGCAATGAAAGCATTTGCTTGAGTTTGCAGCCGCGATCGTAGTATTCGTAATGTTGCATCGTCGCCCAACGATAAGACCACTCATCAATTGCGTATTCGGGTTTGGTGATTTCGACAGTGAGGGAGGAGGCATTCTTGTTTTGAATCGTTTTGGAGGAGTCATCAGACAAATGTTATTTCCTTTCCCTTGATGAACTTTTTTCGATCTTGATCTGTTGTATGATCTACGCTTGGTTATTGATGTTGACCCTGTTGACTGGAAACCCATGGACCAGAACTACTCCGTATGTCTCCTCTAGAATCTCTGCGCTTTGTGCCCAGAGTGGAGAGCCACCTTCACTTGCCCTTGCCCTTCCGCGCCTACAGCTGCACTTGTGTATACATAATGTCTTCGCTCTTGGGTTGTTTGGCTGCTGTGACTTGGCTGGCGAGGTTTGCGGGTCGTTTCCGCGGCAAGGACTTGAGTAATTCTCTCATTGATGTCCTCTTACGTGAGAAGTCGCAAAATATAAGGCGAATCTTTGGGAAGGTGGAGGTTCGGGGTGACCTGAATGACGTCAGCGAGTAGTTCTGAGCCTAACTTTGCTTGATGATTGTGACCTTCTGCTGTGTCTGTGAAGCTGTTCCGGATCTCCATGGCGAGCTCTTACATTGTCAGTTGTTCGCGATTCTTCTCACATACTCGGCAACGCTTTCAATGAAGTGCTGGTGACATTGATCAGGATTGGCTTTTGTCGTGCTAAGTTAGTATGTTTCCAGAGGAAAAAATGAGGCGTCGAAACAGGCCACGAACGCGACCTGAGTGAGTTTGATTTTCAGCCTGGTGCTTGGTTGTGGCTGTGTTGTAATCGCCATACGCGCTATCTCCTCGTTCGTTCCAGTCATCCGCCGCGCTCGAAATGCCTCTCAGAAGAGAACTTCATCTTCCTTAATAAAGCGCGTATTTCATGTCGAGCGGCCATTTCAAATCCCCCAAGGAAAAGCTTTCTTGCATCCCGATCTTCCGGTGGTAAGAGACGAGTCGCTGGCAGATTTGTCAAATTTTCTGGCCGTAATGCTTGGTACACGACTTCCAAAAACCCGAGATCGGTTGACCACCTGGTCCAATCATAAGCCCGATTGACATGTCTCAATCGCTGGTCGAGAACCGCGAGCCGTTCGAGAACGAAGGATAAGCTGCGTGTTGTAAATGCGTCCTTGATCGGATTGAGGGCGAAGTCAATAAGAGATGCTGGCGGGTATGGAAGTTCGTCTGAACCGCCGAGGCTATTGGCAACTATCCAGTGGGCTAGTGGGTGATATTGCGACCTCAATATCTGCTACTGCTTAGTACTCTGTCATGAAAAGGTGTCCACCAACTTACCTTCTCAACTTTGACATAGGTATTTTTCATCTCAGGATGCTCGTTAAATCTGCTCTAAAGGCTGCTGCATACGTCTCGAACGGCACTAAATAAGGATCGAATAAATGGAGCTTTGTCTTCGTATCCAAGCGCATACCTCACGAAGTCGAGTGTTGGAATGCGGAATACTGCGCGAGTGACGACGGTATGGAATTCATCAGCAATTTCGCAAGGATCGCCGAATAACGAAGGCCTCCAATCCCAGTCCCATGGGGCTCGGTAACCTGATGAGAAGCGGAGTACTCGCCAGAGCTCAGTTGCAAAGGCATCTTCGGTCAATGTCGGGGAGGTCACGCTCTGCTCTTTGGAGAGCTCACGAGATTTGCAATGGATTGCAACGAGCGTTTCCAGGTCTGAACGTTCTTTGAGCACATCTATTATGGCTGATTCGTCACTGACAGGGATGAACGAGCAGACAAGTCCGACCTTGCCAGTATCACTCGCATTCGTTAGCATGTCCAGAGCCTTTTCCTCCCACCACCTGGATTCAATCGTCTCCTGACGAGATGATCCTGATCCCATTTCGAGAGCGATGGCACGCTCACAGCGTAGAGAACGGGTATGGATTAGGATTCTGCCAGAAGCCGTCAGAAGTCAGATATGTGTCAGATCAGCAACGTTTGGCTGGCGACGTCTCGAGAGGCGAGGTTTGGAAGGTCTGCCCGAGGAGTAACAGCAGTGGAATGGTGGAGGGGTAATGGGCAGATGGTAGGACTTATATGGCACGCTCATCCTCGTATTTGCATGTTGGAAAGTCTCGTCGAGGGGGCGATGGTGTGTTAATACCCTGACCGACGTGCATGGAGGCTTTGGAGACTTTCTCCTGGATCCCTGAGTGGGCTCTGCATCAAATGTCCACGCAATGAGCCCTTATGACCTTGTTCGGAGGTATCCGCACACGCGCCTGCTCAGCTCAACCCCTGGAGATGGCAAGGGTCAAGTCAATTTATTGCCCATGTAGTGAGGCTTCCGCAGGTCCTTTGCAGCATCATACACAAACTCTGCAGTTAAAAGAATGCACATGATGGCACCAAAAACCAAGGCAGATTTTATCTATACCCTGACGGCTTTGATGGATGCAGATCCGACCACGCAATTCGCATCTGAGAGGGCAAGAAGAGAATGAGGATGGCAGTGACCGAATCTTGGGCAGAAATTATCCCCAACAAGGCATCATCTTCATGGGGTACACAGCGGTCCAGCCGCTCCTTTCCCAGAGTGCAACTGGCGGAGCGCGCAAGCCAATTACGGGTCAAGCTCACACTATTCTGGGTGATCATGTTGGTGGTGACGAAGAAAGGACTGCGTGCACAAACAACCCCCACTCAGCCGCTGAGAGGAACTGTACAGTACAACACATCTATATTGGGGAACATGCAGATCTCAAGCGTTATTGCACCGCCAACCCACACATACTGAATTGGTGCTTCATGAGGGCAATCCAATATTGTGTAGAGGTGGTGTTATTCCTGCCAGTTATCAACTATGGAGTACATGAGAGGGTGTGCCAGGACGCTTCAACAATGTTTATGGAAATGCTGAGCATCAGGGAGTATCATTCAGCTCGGGGACTATCCAACCATCAAGGTCAACATGTTGATCATCAGCATCAACGCCATCACCACCAACTCTATCACCAGCAAGGCAATCCTTACGACCGTCAACAACCACACCACGACTATAATATCTGCCAAGCTTATTTCTATTACGATGTAATCGCCCTGACCTGTATTCACTGCACTAGCTCTGTCACCTGCAGCATCTGAATTGTGTCAGTATTCTCGTCTTTCTCTGAGCATTAACTCACCTGGCCCTCCACTAGGCATTTCTTCGGCGCGAACTTCTCCATTGATTTTAAGCAGCAGCGGTCTATGTTCCGTGACGTGTAAGATACTAGCCATGGGCTCTGAGCAATTCGATGTCGTCGCAGCAGCACTGGTGGTTACGCTAGGCTTGTCATCATCGAGTGGTGTCTGGACAATGGCCGGATCCGTGGTAGTATATAGCTTGGTACGATCAGGTTGTGCAGAAATCCGTGTCACTGATACCAGGCACAATTGAGAAGAATGAGAAAAAAGTACGGCGTTGGGCGACACCTGAACACCCAGGAGAGTTTATCATTGCCTTCAAAACCTTGGGCTGCGACTCTGCGTCATATCTCACATCGGAAACGATTACTCACCGAGACGCTCAGCTCGCGGACGCAACTTGAATTAGTTGGCATACTACCCCGCCGGTTAGGGCCTTCTGGACTGCCACGCGTGGTCTACTGAATGCCCTCGCAAGCAATACCAGTGGAGCTGCTCCTTGCCAGCCACCACCCATTTTGCCACTTCATCCAGACGATCTCATTGCTTTTGTTTGGTCAAGTCTGCCTTGAACGACATCCAAGCATAGACAATCAGCTGGCATTAGCCGTGATACGAGGCCACCATATCCGGTATTATCTTCCTGGTCCGTTGGCATGTCAAGCCGCTCATGATTGTCCATGGGTACCCATTCTTGAGCCCAACACTGTCAAGTCGTGGGTCCTCGCTGGCAAGAATCAAGCCTGCAGATAGATTGCAATACCACAGACTCCCGCTGACCATCGTTCCGTGGATACAGCGTTTCCAGAGCTACCCCGAGTCTACCGGAACGGCGACGGCAGAGCATTCTGCATAGCAATACTGCGCAGAATCCATGGGATCACACGCGCAATATCTGCTGCTCCGCCAGAAGACGAACTCACTATTGAATGACTATGGTGGGGTTGCTGAGGATTGCTGTGATGCAGAAGAGGGGTTCATATCCGTCCTGTGCTACGCCGACAGCGCCGATTATCTGCCTGGGCACTATGCAAGTACATCAAGAGGATGAGCTGAAGGATGGAAGTCCTGCGGTGCAGTTGGGCCTCCTGGGTGGTTTGCACCAAATGCCCTCGCAAGCAAGTACCTGAGAAGTGTTTGTTGCTAGCTGTGGCTAACCGAGCTTGATTGGAAAGGGGGCGGTCACGTGGTATGAATCAGAAAAGATTCTCGGAAGCACGGCAGTACTACGGAGACTTGTCAAGGCAGACTTGGTGTCCTGGACATCCGCTCAATATTTCATTGAGAATGCTTGAACAACCCCCTTTCCCTTACGGCCACTCCGAGTTGGAGTGTTGACCTGTGTAGTGCGGACGGGACAGTCCGATAGATGAGAGAAGGTTTGGATTCCTCCACTACGTTAGCCCCAACATCAGCGAGTGGCTTCATGCATCTCTCTCAAATGCTAAGGGAGGTTTTATTAGCCACACGTCTTCAATCGCCACTTATTCTTATCTGATTGGCTGTCATGCGCTTCGTGCTGGAGACTGTTGGTCAAGATCGGGGTCGGCTGATAACGAGTAGGCATGGATCGAGCAGGAGCCAAACCTTGGTCTCCAGTTGTGAGGTTCTCACTGAGACTCCAACCGCCTTGATTCCTTGCATATACGAGAAGCCCAACAGTGCCCACTTTGCTAGCATCAAAATCCTGTCGAGGAAGCTGTTCAAAACCAAAGGCGTTGGCATGACTGTGGATCTACAATAAAATGACAAGAGGAAAGGTGTGGGATTGTCGGCTGGACGTGAAAGGAGTCTGCAACGAGGGTGGTGCCGCGTGGATGACGGAACATGGTGGCCCCGAATTGTGCAGTGTAGGAATGAGCAGGAAATCGAGCTCCAGACACTGCTCGCTTACGGCCATTTTGCAAAGCAACAAGTCTTTCCAGACCACGGAAAACGCGAGAGATATGCAAGCCTCTTTTCAATTCAGATTCTTGACTGGCCCTTTATTTGGCTGGGATGCCAAACCTAAGGGACAGTCTGGATTATCCGGGCACACTATGAGAACGGAGTCAAAAGGACTAGTGGAACTGCATACGGCATCTTTCCTCGATCTTCATTCCCTAAGTCCGTAATTGGAAGGTAGATTGCCACAGGAGAGTGTTCAGTGTTTGGTCGCACGGCTGGGGTGCCTTGGCCACAGCAAGTGCAAGGATGACGCCAGATCCATTTGTTGGTTGAGAGGCTTTGATGTGCATTCATGTCGTACTACTGCAAGGAGGTAGATGTGACATAGGCCCGGGTTCAAGACCCTTTCCAGCTGGAAAGACCGCATGACACACGTCACCTGTACGTGCCCTGGGCGACAAGGACGAAATAAGAAGCGAGAATAAATGAGGATGGCGACCTGGGTCTCAAGGCAGACTGGATGACTCGGATTGGCGATCTGACAGCATAAAAGGTAGCGGACTCCTGTTACCACGATGCAGTCACTCCTCCCCCGCTCCATTTTGTCCGTCCTTACCTTCATCGACGAGCGGTATGACTTCGCCTCTCCAGCAGGAAGCATGTGCCTTTAACGGCGGTTCTTCACCTGAATTCTTCGTCAAGGTAAGAGAATTATGACACTCAAAGGCATGTGTTGTGCTGACCGAACAGGATTTTGCAACAGGCACAAATGACAGGCGAGACCCAACAGCAGAACCTACCGTCGAATCCTCTGCAGCGTAAGTGCGCGATATTAGCTCATTGTCACACGTTTTGCTCAACTAATCATTAGGGCTGCACTTTGGGATCTTGCACAAGGGATAGAAGAACCATGCGAGATTGACCTTACCGCTGAACAAGTATGTTAATAAACCGCGCACTAATTAATCTATCTCAATATTGACCAAGCGATAGGAATCAGTAACACTGATCGGCGAAAATGATCATATTACGCGACTACGAGGTTTTTACTTCTCTTTGGTTGCCTTTATTGCGTGTTAACGGATTCTAGTTGTGACAGCCCAGCTCTGTAGAAAATTACGAGAGTCCTCGAACTGGTCAACTCCACAATATACGACTCTTGAGCTTCAGTTTCATACTCTGACTAGCATAGTTAGTGAGTTTTCTTGTTCCGTTCATGCACGCACAAGTAAGCCTATCTCACACTCACTGCAGAATATATGAAAGAGCAAGAGACAATCTTAAAAGCAGGGCAAGGTAAGTAATATGACTTCGGAGCCTTGATAGAAACTTACTTCAATCTATCCAGAACAGATCGATGTGCTCCGTACGGAGAATATGGCGCTTCATGGTTTGCGATACATTGCGTCTTGTGATAGTATATGGGCTGAACAATTTCCCAGAACAGGTTCGCAGGTTTGAAAGAGATTGTACGGATGCGGCTAGCCACGCTTCGATTCTTGGGGAGCATATCCGGACTCTAAGTGGTAAGTCCACGTTCAGTTGCATGGTACCACATCCTCACTCGATATAGAGGAACGTAAATGGTTCCAGAGCTCCTTGGACCGGCTCGAAATCTCTAATGAGGGGCTAAGGGCTGAAAATCAACGACTTCAGAGTGAGCTCAACATTGCGACTGACACGTCTGAGGGGAATACCGAATCAAAAATCGGAGCTCAGAAAAAGAGGACTAGACAAGTTACCATCGAAGCAGCTGGGGATGCAAGCGACCTAGACACGGAAGGTTGGGAAGGGAAACGGGCCAGAACTGCTACGGGTTCTGACTAGTACAGTACTCAGGTCAGTCACTGAGCTGGTTTGGATTTCGACGGAATGCTAATTATGGTTGGTGCGGGTTTTTCGGTGGCGTCTCATGCAACACGCGTCCTGTAATCGTCTATTTTTACAGCTAGGCCATATAGCATCAACCTCAATCAGAGTAAGGTTTCTTGATTCTAGCAACAAGCATATGTATTATGTCACGCCGTACCTTCGGGGAGCCTAGGAGAGACGGCGAGAGGGGGCGAGGTACGTCCCAGCCAAGCACAGCAGTACAGCCCAGGATCCGGCGATTGGCTTCCTGCCTGCTTCCAGGTGAATCAGTCTCGGGGTCTCCCCTTCTCTGCTGCCCGAACGGATCCGTTCGAGTATAAGAACCCACTGCATCCCTCCTCTGTTCCGTCTCATTTCTCTCAACCTCACTATTTTTCCTTCCTCGCCAGATTTGAAGAACCCCTGAATATTCTTCTGTACCTACCGTCGTGGAGCCTCGCCACGATGAAATCACGTTCCGTCTCAGCACATGCTTATAGAAACCAGGAGGCTAGTATTGATCTGGCTCCTGTCTCGAAGTCCAAGAAAAGGAAGGTTCCCGAGGTAAGAGCTTCAGAAAGTGCATCGTCACATCTCGCTTATGAGTAAACAGACCGACCAATCATAATCGATGACTCTGATTCGCCGGAGCGAGAGCCTAAGCGAAGTGTGTTTCAGCCTCGCCTTTTCCATGGTGCTGATTTGCAAAACTTTCTGAGGAGAAGCGGGAATAGAGATCACCTGGTTTGACGGTTCAGACCTCCCTTTTCACAAGCAAATGAGGGATGCTAGTAAAACTGGGGAGTATGTGTTTACCGTCACAGGTGAGCAAAACTGCTGCCTCTGACAGACTCTTTATTCGCTATGTGAAGCCATGCTTCACCTATAGTATAGCACAGTGGACTTTCCATGAATTTCACACGTTTGACCGACTCGGATCATCAGTTCTGGGAAAGGGTTGCCAGTTGCGCCCTCCCCTGTCCTTACTTGCCGATTAGGAAACCCACCCCCCGTGACCACAACCCATCCTCTCGCGCTCCTTTTATCTACCACAACGCCACAAACATCTGGGTAAACTCGTATGTGTTCTCCCGTCCCTAGTACACGTCGAGATCCGGAAGCGAAGAGGAGAAAGCTGCAGTTGTCTCTGGATGGCTTGGTAAGAGAGACCAGCCGGTCATTGTAGCCACATCTGCTCTTGGGATCGGGTTTGATTATCCGTTCGTCCGCTGGGTAATTCATGTGGATGAACCTGATAAGCTAACTGACTTCTCTCAGGAGTCTGGGAGAGCTGTGCGGGATGGAAGCAAGGCTTCTTCTATTGTTCTCTTGCGTGCCGGATGGAAGCCTCAAATTGATGGGCATTTGTCCGCAGATCGTGAGGCCATGCAGCTCTATCTCACACAGCAATACTGTTCCCGCGGTATTCTGAGCCAGTTCTTGGATGCTCAATCCGATTGGCGGTGGTGTATGCCAGGTGAAGAGAGGTGTCAGGTTTGCCGCGAGCCCCATAGAGAAGCGCGATCAGCCGATGTTGTGTTCGCCCTACCGCAAAGAGTACAGATGGACTTCCCTGGGCCAAGAGAGGTCCTCCGTCAGGATCACGTCCGAGACCAGGTCCTTGATCGGTATGAAAAAGACCTCGAGATTATGGTTGGGCTCTGTCTTTACTGCCGGATCGAAGGCCGCTGTTCGACCATCTGCCTAGTAAATGCTTGCGGCGGTTTCGCTGGATCCGGGCTAAGCAAGAAGCATACCGTACCCGGGGGAGGGAGGAAAAGGAGTGGATTGCACGGTATGTGGTATGCTGGCAGTGCTACCAGCCCCAGGATATCTCTCGAGTTGCCGATCCGGAGCACGAGGAGACGGAGTGCCGCTTCCCTGACATGGTTATGCCGCTCTATTACGGAGTCTATTGCCGGCCTGGAGGCGAGGAGTGGCTCCGGGAACACTTCCAGCGCTCTTTCCCGAGCGAGCTCGAGTATATGCTGTGGCTTGGGGAGACGGCATCACTTGGAGGAAACGAGTGTATCCAAGCTACTTGTGTAGCAGCGCTTGTATTAGAAGGATTTGGATGAGCTTGCTGGATATCAGAGCTTCAGAAATAATTGCCAGCGGCTACGTGATACCTCAACATACAGTAATGCGGCTGATCTTTCATACTGAGATATATGAGCATGTTGTACGGAGTGTGATATCGTGTACTCAATGAAGTTTGTGGCAAGAGCGTAATCATGTTCGTATGGCGGTGTTACTTGCACACCTCAACAAATGGTCTGGCATACGTCCAATCTATAGAACGCCTTGTGAGTACTACTGCCAACTCTTTTCTACTCTTGAGTACTCAAGCGGGGTATCGCTGCCAACTCATTCCAACTCATACGCACACTTCTGGGTACTCGGTCAGGCAACCATTTGCGAAGATGACTCTTTACTGGATGATGGGTGTCGGGTGTGGTCCTTTTCCTGTGTGATACGACTAGCGGCGAAAATCAATCTGGATCATGGTCTTGCTTATTTGGCAACGTAGGACACATGGCTGCATATTGCGACAAATGGAGGGATCGAGAGGATGGGTATTGGCCGTCGTTATACGTAGTGTTCTATTGTAGTCATCTTACATTATAGTACTCGAGCGGGGTAGGGTCCACGCAGGTTGGGACTCCGTCTATATAAGGGGGGCATGGCTATGAGATCCACGACATAACTATCTTGACATTTCAGCCCGCCGCGCACCATAACAGGCACAATACACAGCCATCACCGATACCAACGAAACAACAGGGCTACGTAGACGATGGACTTTCACGATTCTATGGAAGCTCGACCACTCTGGAGGGGCAGCGGCACGGCAGGAAAGCTGCTGCGGACTCGATCGAGGATCGAGAAGTGGATGGTTCAGTGTGGTCGACGCTACAGGATAGCGACGGTAGCTATTGATGATCGAACAAGCTGGTAAGTTCGAGAGTGTTTGCACTAGGCTGAATGTTTGGACTAAATCACCGCCAGTATGTCGACTCATCTCAGAGCCAGGAGAAGGATAACGTTAGAGTTCAACGGCGAAAGCACGCACTTGACTTCCTGTGCGGATGCACCGTCGCGGATTGGATTGGTTGGGACCGTTAATCGGGTTGACCTTGATTCGAGTTTGGTATACTTTCGGGTTGTTCGATCAATGGTCAATCTTGTAGTTAGTCCAATGTTTAGGGATTGGGGGTTTGGAGGATTAGGGTTGGAACTTAACCGGACCTGTGGACGCGAAGCGCTGGTTAAGAGGGTAGATGGGGGTGAGGAGTAGACCATGAGCCAAAAAGGGCGTGGTTACTCAACCCTCAACAAAGCGACCTACAGTAGCTCTAACACCCGGCCATATCAAAATCTTGTGTCTGCAGAAAGTCATACTAGATGGGTATAGAAGGCAAGTGACCTCCTGCATCCCGCCTGCATCATACTAAGCCTAAAGAAGCCGGAAATGCTCTGAAGCGACGGCAATTTTTTGAGGGGCTTTAAGCTCATTTACAGCACGCTTGAAATCTAATAAATAATTTTGCAGAATCAGCTAGTTCAATTTGTATATTGTAGGACTGTAAATTAATTTCAAGAAAAAAATGTCAAATTTGGCTCATTTTGGTGAGGTGTTAAGGACTTGTTGGTTGGGTTCCGGAGGGGTCCACTGCCGAACCCCCACAGAACGGCCTGAGCTAAACCCATTTCTATAAGCCAGATCTCTACTTGGGGAGTCTAGTCGAATTTCAAGGGTTATCTGCACAATCATTTGAGGTTGTTGCTTGCACTTTGGGGGGATTCACAGGGGGAAATCAACGAAGAGAAACGGCAAACGATGATGAGAACCTGATAACTCACGCAACTAGTCCGAGAATAGGCTACATGGATCGTCAGAAATCCAAAGGACAAAGAAGACAAGATAGTGAATGGGGCAAAATATTACCCTGTCTCGAGGCGGTGAGCTTTAAGCGAATCAAAATAACATTTGCAGGAGCTTAAAACTGCCACGGCAAAGCCCGTTGCTGGACCTTAGCGGCTCGAAGATCTTTGGAAACACACCTCCTTTCTACACCGCCTTCTGCAAAAGCAACTCTACGCTTAACAAAGCAATCGGTTCCATCATTATTTCGACCGCCCCGCCAGTCGTCCTTTCCAGCCACAATTATATAGCAGTACCCGTGCCCAAAGTCTAAAATGCTAAGAAATGTGTGTCTTTGTCATCCACCCGGTCTTGGAAGTCTATTACAATAAACATCTTGAGGTGTTGGACGATGCACCTCGAAAGAAGAGCTGAACGATGCCACGTGGACATCATTTAGCGTGCTGAGCTAAGACTTTCGTGACTGAATCTCCCTTCCGGGGAATCATGCTAGACGATTTGGCCCCTTGCTGGCCTGACCAAGCGAGATGAAAGCGTGTGGAGATATGGGGCCCCACCTGTTGGCCGGAACCCTGTTACGCTCATAATGCTGAGCAACCGCTAACTCGTAAGCCAGATGCTTGTGGAGGCGGGGGGGCGGAGTGAGGCTAGGACATCGCGCCGCTTCAAGCGTGCCAGAATCTGCTTTCGTAAGCATGAGTTTAAAGAAAAAGGTTTGGAGAGATACCCAGCTAGTCATGCCAGTGCGGGATCTCAAACTCGAAAAAAGTTTTCTCTTCTGAACCGTGTTAGATCTTTTGCGCAATAAAACTATGAGGGAGAAAAGATCCCCTTGAAGGTTTTCAGACTTCACTGAAAGACTCGAATGCTGTATTGACTTGACTTTGGAAGGTTCTGCTCGTCTGAGTGGAGGAAGGGGCTTCCCAGCCATCCTCGCTAAGTTGTTCGAAAGCTGATGGTTGTGGCTGCATGGATGATCAACATGGGACGAGAGATCGTGACGATATGTGCCTCAGGCACCCAACTTTCAACGTCGAGTTTGGACGCGGCTGAGGTTGCATGAACATGCCTTACCGTCATATATGGATCTGGCACCTGATCACTTGGATATTGAGAGCTGGCAATAATTACTGCATAAGAACTAAACTTTTGTGTCAACTAGACTTGTCATCACTTCTCGGATTCTGATAACTAAGTGACGCTAGAAGGAATACGGCAAGACTCAACTCTCAGCGCGTTCCAAAGGTATGCAACCCTCATCTCCACCTCTGCTCCATATCTTTTAGCAGGTCTGCTATCCTCCTTTCTAGCTCCAGCTTCCTCGTTTCCCGCCCCCGACATGCGAGTGGTAGGCTCTCTCAGCGTAGTCAAGCACTGCTCGATCAAGGGAGCCAAATCATCCCGCTCTGCAAGTGGTCGTCTGCGAAGGACAGGCCTTGTTTGAATGGTATCCATTCTTCTCTCATGTAACTGAGACTTGAGCTCCGTCACTAACATGTATAGTTGTGCCTCGTCGAACCGCTTCGGCTGCTGTATTATGTTGCCAGCTGTTTCTGGTGGGAATGATGCTACTGATGACTGCATTTCAACGCCGCCATCAGTCCCACCACCCGCAGACTGGATCGCATCGTGTATAACGGGCTGGATGACTGGCCGATAGGACTCTGGCACGAACATGTTTGATCCACTCCAATGTCCTCCCATCCCTGATACGTCGTATGACCCGTTGAAGCTCGGAGGGTCGCCTTGCCACTCAAAGTTCATAGAACTTCCGTCACATATATCTTGCTGTAGAGATCCAATCCATCTATCACTGGCGATATTCGTTCCAGAATGGAGCATCCCTGAAATGGATGCGGGGTCGCTCATATCGTCAGAATGACACCATGTCTCATCCGCCAGCGACGATATATTGGAGTATTGACTCAAGGACTGTGAGTTACAGTAGTCGAAGAGGTTGCTTGAGATGCTATCAGGAGTGCTATCGATTTCGATTGAAAGGCTGTGCGCGAATTCGTCACCACTTGAGGTGACGGAGGAATGGCTGGTGGTGGTCTCGGTGGAGATATTCACATCCTCGTCCGAAGGCAGTGCGTTATCAAGCTGGTCGAAACCAAAGTCTATTCCCGAGTCAAAGAGATTGTTTTCCTCCAAGTTGTCTGCGTTGGGCTTCCGGCGTTTTTCAGCGAGACGCTGGCTTGTACGCCTCTTCGACCGGTCTTCAGATCTTCGCGGTCTTCCTTCTCTTCTCTTTGCTCGGCCCTCACGCATGTCTTGAATTTCGCATGCTAGTATATGGTAGTCCTCCGCCGTATCCAGATAGAAGAATGTCTTCCAGCGAGACACGTATTTGTTGATTCGATTTTGTGCGCGCCGTTTCAGCGCCTTCAATTTAGGGTCGGTGAGATGAGCCCAATACGCTTCTCGCTCGCTCTGGAGTTCACTCCTAGCATCCTCAATATTCATCATACCAGGAACGTCGGCGTTGAGGACATCTTCGGCCGTCATACGTTATAAGAAGGGGGCATGATTGCTGTCATCTTCGCTGACTTTGGGAACCCAAAGACAGTTTTAGAGCAGACAGGGTTCAGTCTGTTCTCCTGCTCCTTTGGGAAATGCTTTGCCCCTCATATGCATCTACCGGGTTTGTTTCCCGCTCTCATGGATGGGTCATCGAGTACCTACCAGATTCTGTGAGGCATCCTACGTCAGCTTCGTTCTAGACATACTATTAGGCAAGCTCGCGTAGGAGCATCTCGTTCCTGACCCACTTCCTTCTCCTAAATTCGCTTGTCAGCATGGTTGATCGGAAGTCGGAGCAGAGCGGCTCGTATCAAACGCTAAACATATCCTGGCCGCATACAAGATCAGTCAAGTGATATGAGAACAGTGAATGGGATCTTTAATAAGAAATTCGAGAGCTATAACCTTCTTGAGGACTAAAACCATTGTCAATCTCTACTCCTTTCACTTCATTTCTTTGCTTGTGTATTCTTGTAAAATCCATTTGGTGTCACCAAAGGAAGAGGATTGTAAAGCTCTCAACTTACAATGGCCCAACGAGCAGGTCAAAGCCCTCATAATTCCAACAACTGGGATACTTTCCTTCCATCTTTCTTCAACGGTGGCACTTTGAATTCGCCAGGTGCATCTGCTCTATCATCGAACAATAACGGTCATGGCCGATACACATCTGCGAGTTCGGCCCTGTTTCCACCACAGGATCACAGCATCAGCTCCGCGCCACAACAAGATCACGCACTACAAGCTCCCTTCTCGATCAACTCTGTCAATGGGACAACTTCGAAAGTGGAGCACCAGGGCGAAGAACTCCTAGAGATCCTACTCCAAAACGCTCACCCCACGAAATTAAAGATCCAACAGGACATCCTGAAAGAGGTCAAGCCTGTGGTGAAGAAGGAGATCATAGAGGAGATCAAAAAAGAGACGTTAGAGGAGATCAGAGCACTCACAGCGGAGGTGAAGCGGTTGAGGACTGTCGTAGCAGAGATGGAAAAGCGATGGTCTATCGTGACAGAGATGCAAAACCTATGGAAACAGCTGCTGTCGCACCAGTAAGACCCTCAGCTTCTAACGAGCGCCTGAATCCTCAGCTAACCCAAGGCAGGCAACGACATCCTTTCAATAAGACTCCACAGTGACCACCTGTGACCGTTGAAAGATTATGGAAGAGGACCGAGGCGAAGTATACGGGGCGGGGAGGGGTTTGTTGGGCGTATGTGCGGCCATCTGATTCTGTGGAATAGCATTTGGCGCCAGAGATTACTTCAATAGACAATTTCAAAGCTCTGGATAAACCCTCTGGCTGATGAAGTCTTCAAAGTATGTAATTGTTGTTAGTAAATCTTGGAAATAACAAAACAGGTTATGTCGAAAACTATGATGCTTGTTGTTACCACGGGCCTTCAAATTGTCTATCCCGCCTCTCACACCCCTTTCCATACTGGAGACTCCACTCGACTTCAGCTGTCCTTGGCACTGCTTAGCTGCTATTCGCAATGCTTAGCAAGACTCTATCCTGGTGAGCAGAGAAATGCCTGAATGATGTATTTCCTGTCTCAACCTCGCCAAGTTTTCTTCAACATGTTTAGCACTATAGAGCAATCAATCTCCAATATTCCGCCTACGCCATCGAATTATCAGAACACAAAATTCTGCCCTGTCCCTCAGGAAGGACGCGTGGCTGCTAATCCAGCTTCCAGCAAGTTCCAGGGCAGTGGCGAAGCCGATCTGTTGGCAAATTCTGGGAAAAACTTTGCACACGACATCGGAGACGGCACGAGCTGTATGCAATACATCACGTAGCGATTGGCAGTGACAGGTCAGGGGTGCTTTCAAACCTGCAAGGATAATCACACTCTTGCGACATGTTGTCCAGGTCAATATTCCCCAACATATGTCCCACGATCGAATATTCTGCATGCATACGTCCTACGATTGGATATTCTGCAGGCACGATCGTACACGTAGCAGTTGCAGTAGCTATGCAAGACTTCATCAAATTTTTGTGCCAGAACAGGATACAGTACTTTTGTTGTTGTTGATGTATCAAATACTGAACAAGTTCGACGTGACCCGAAATGTTAATTTCACCCTTATCACAGAACAAGTCATCGGGAAAGTACTCGCCAGATCCCGCCCCACATCGTGCCAACAATCAGCCCGCATGGATAAGAATTCTAACGTTCTCAGACGGATACGAGTGATTAGTCTCAAAGCGACAAGGTCAGCTTTTGGCCTCCGCACCCACATGTGTGACATGTCCTAGTTCAGGAAAATTGGCAAGCCACAATACCCCACAGGGACTGCGAGTCATCATAATACGTGCAGAGAGGTTAGCGATAGCGATGATCAGATTGCTTTTTTCCCCGGGGCAGTCTCCTTATTCATCGTGAATGCTGGACTTTGATTTATCATCCATGTATTCAATAAAGAAAGTATTTCCGATTGTTACCGGCTGGTCAGCGACAACTCGAGCGAAGAGGGGTATTTGCCCCAACAGGAGAGCTTATGCCGAGGCGACCTCTTCAGGAAGTATTGGCGCACGGAAAAATTTCCCCGCACCAAGCTCAACCATCAAAATGCCTAAGAATTCCTAAGAATTAAGGTTTAAAATAAATTTACATGTGATTTAACAATACATCCTCTTTACTCTCCAGATTTGTGTTGACTTTATCACCGAATAATCAAAATGCGACAAAGAATTCTGATATGTTACATGTAGTGATGTGAATTTCCGCAAGTCTCAAGCTTTACCCCTTAGATTAGAAGGTAACTTATGCAACTCTTCCTTGAGGCCTCTGAGGAAACTTTCGGACCGATCAGGTGACATCTCTCCTATCATTTGCTTACTAGGTTTCCATGAGATAAAGTGTATTATAGCAACACTCTGCTTTTCAACAGTATTGACCAGTGATAGAAACATCTCATGAAGCTTCTCGATCTTCTCCAGTCGTGCTTCACTCTCTCGCTTTAATTCGCTAACATCCCTGGTCTGATTAGTACTTACTTAACTATAGCCGGGCGGTGCATACCTTTTAAGTCTCTCGATCTCGGTATCACAGCTCGATGCAGTTGGGGTTTGTGATGCTTGGGTCTGTTCAGTATGACCTTTCGAGATGTTTGTCATTGTGGTCAAAGGGTTTTCACTGTTAAGAACTTCTTGCAGCGCACGGTGGCTACAGCTGGTTGCTGTGTGTGCAGGGTCAAAAGCAAACGAGTAATCTTCAAAGTTGTCGAGATGAGGTTGACTACTTGCCGGCTGGTGGCCAGAGTTAGAATCAAACATAGAAATATCACCAACAGAGGTCATAATGAAATGAGTGACAGATGCACGTTGAAGAACACTTATCCAGATAGTAAATGTGAAAATGTCCTTGTCCTGGCATTGATATAGCTTCTAATCCTAAACAGACTTTTCCTGAATCTCTCAAGTTAGAGTGGTTGCTGCCTTGGTACAACACAGTACAAATTGGGGGTCAGCAAATTAAGAATTACAGTTCAAAGGTAACTTGAAAGCTGGTCGAACATCTCAGCAGAAATCTAGAATTCAGTCACAAAGAAGTCATCATGTTCTCATACTATTTTTGTACAGCGACCTCTTCAAGAGGACGTGGGACCCGGCGTGTCTGGGACACTACGGCAGATGTAAACACCACTGTCTCGGGCACTACGGCAGACGCTAAATTAGCTCGTACTGTAGCAGGCCCCCACTGTCTCGGGAACTACGGCAGACGCTAAATTAGCTTCGTATGGACCTGGTCAAGCGGGAGTAGACGGATCTGTCTCCCAGGTGGCCGTTCAGAAAAAGACTAGACGACAACCATGCCCCAAGAAGTCTCCCGAAGCGAGATTCAAGGTTTCACGAATGCCCCCTCATCCCGGTCCAGATATAGGCCCCCGTTTGCCCCCAAGCCTTCTGCTCTATGCAGGAAGTGTTTCGGCTGCAATGGTAGCTAATGGCGTGATTAAGAAAAAATTTATCTTGGCACGACCCGACAGTTCGGGTCATGACAAGTGTCACCCGATGGGGCCAATCACAGGAGTTAGCGAGTTCCAACAGAGCCTGTGATAAGGGTGTGATAAGGGGAGAGAATCCTAACCGCGCGCCATATTTGTGCAGTACAGCACAGCGTGCAGCAACATCACACCACGTATCACTGAGGTGAAGCGGACGTAACGATTCGATGGTGCGTCCGGGAGCACCGTTCTTTCCCTGCCATCCGAGGCAGTTTTTGCTGCGCGTGATTGCAGTGACTGGAGACCTCGCGCACGTTGCCTTCCTTTTTGCCTTGCATGCCTCGTCGGCGATGTGTGTGGGATCTCCTTGGCTCAGAACAAGGTACGACGCCATTCTTCGGCTATTCTTGCTGACGCCACGCGCAAATCGTCGAAACGAGGAACCATACCAGTTCGAAAAAGTCAAGCTGAGGGACTGGTGGTCATCCGGGGGGGGAGCTTTTGTGGAGGCTGCCTTTGGGCGCTACGGTAGACGCTAAATTAGGTTGGTGACTACCTGAAAGCTAATCCAGCATCTATCCTATTCTCCCATCATGCAGAAACGTCGCATTGAGGTCGTGAGGACACGACTAAACAACGTGAAGCCCTGATAATCATATAAATTGTTTTCCGCCTAAACGTCCATCCCTACGTGCCGGAAAACCCCCCGTGCCGGAAAAATTGATAGGTACAGTACATTGACTCGAAGCACTTCAAAGCTTATACACAATATAGAATGTTGAATTATTTTTTGTTAGTCATGTTCCGTAGTCACTCCCGGACACCTTTGATCCTTGAGACTGAAAAATCACGCACCCGTCGTCGCCCCCACGCCTGACCTGTAAAGAGTCTTCTTTTAGAGTAGGACGTAATTTCTCTACCACAGCTGCCTTACCAAGCCAATTTATTCGTGAGAGCTATGAAAATATCTTAGCCGAGCTTCAAATCATCAGAAACTCACAAGAGATCGTCAACAGCCTTGTGGCGGCCGTGGCGTGCAGATTTATGCAAGATCGCCACACGGATCGGTACCTCGGATCGAAGCGAGTGACGATCTTTGGTAGGGTCCGAAGTGAAGTTATCACGTGATATGCGGCGTCCTCGCACAGCCACATGCCCGCTGTCGCTCTGCGAGCCGCACTTCGAGCCACGTTCCGTTGTCCAATCCCCAATGAACGATTTTGGTCCGGAACTTAATCACGTGCGCGCTCTGTCATCGCGATGGTATCGTCATCGTGCTCGCTGCCTCTGTCATCAATTCCGGGCATTCCATTTCTACTGTCATCCAGACCTACACACTCATCAAATAGCTGTCATACAATGGTACTGCTAAGAGATCTCCAGGGCAGGGTTTGCACGTTCTTAAGCAGTTCAGAATGCTTGGACTTGGGCACAGCAACTCCTATTCTCCCGGAGAAAGTGCGTGGGCATATGGTCCTCGTCCTTGGTGGTGTACCAGGAAAGTCAGACCATGTGAAAGTCATGACAGTAAGGTGCGAAAGAACCCAAAAAAGCACTTGCTAACTCCTTCAGATTACCTCGACGTTGAAGGCTGACGGCGACTATGTGCCAATCTCGCCCACACCAAAGAAGGGCTATACAATCCAACTACAACTTCGAAACTATCTTGTACGGCATAATCGAGATACACCGCGATACTTTCCAAGGTTACCAAAGTATTCGTACTTGAGGATCGATTCGTACTACGAGGTACCGATACAAATGTTAGTCGACGTTAGAGATCATTTCGATAATCCATTCATGGTTATATCCACAGGTCAAGGAGGTTTAAGACAGCTTCAAGATTACATTCGCCGTCGTGATTCGATACGCGAGCAAGGGGAGATATGTTGCGCGACAGAGAAGGAGAGTGGCTAGATTGGTGGGGTTCGAGAAGACCTTGTTGTTACGGATACCTTCAGATCCTCTCACGAAGTAAGATTACCAGATTAAAAAGTCGGTAGTTCGGTACCATACCGCAGGATACCTGGGGGTATGTGTCTGATCCACGATCAGATAGCGCTCAGCTTCGTTCATGAAGCTGTTGACGCAAGGCTATGACGCTGGACCATTCCAGTATGAATAGTCGGATGGGAGGTAACGATCTTCGTACGCAGAAGTCGAGTGGGGTCGAGCAGGGTCGAGCGGGCAACATCATGTAAAAGCTTTTTAATCAAAGATCTGAATTGTCTATGATCTTTTTTTTTGGTTTTGGACGTAGGACATGAAGACACCAATGCATATGTTGACTGCTTTGGTTGGCTGTTTATCATTTTAATACAGCGAGGGCTGCTCATCCACTAAGTTAAGTTACTCCCTATCATAGCCGCAGAACGTCTCAGGAGGTCCCCAGCACAATCTCACGAAACACACTTCGGCGTCGTAGACATGCCGGCGAGAGCGATGGCTATTGTTGGACTCTTGTAGACGAGTTGTCAGTCTGGGGAATGGAAAAAGATGCTGATTGATTGATTGATTGATTATGTCATACACGGATCCAGCAGTCCGCAGGACTGCTATGCCGGAATGGTCCAGCTTCGGCGCAGTTGCCGAAGTGCGCCTTACCACATTGGGTAGTCGCAACTTCACTTCATCACGATAACGTGACCAGCAACCTCCTCCGCTGGACGGTCTGGCTCCTATCTACGACTATTTACATAGGCGTCAAAGGAGTGCTTTGCTTGTTCTTTGAGGGTATGTCAGGCTCCTCGGCTACCGCTCCTGATAGCCACCCAGTGTCCCTGTACCTTCAGTCTCCCCCCAGTGTTCCACTTCGTCTCTGTGCGCTGTGCAGCAACTCCGAAATTGCCCAAGGAGGTGCGTCTGTTCCATAAATCGTATTGCCTTTGTGGCTAATTTTGGCTCGTTCAAGATTGCCCTTAGGTCTATTCGTCCTCCCGTGCCAAATTCCCTCCGTCGTAAGTTGCGATATTTCCGGCACCTCATCAGGATGTGGCCCACGGTTTGTCGTCCTTCGCCGCAGTCACATCTCGGGTCATCAAACCCTGGTGCCTTCCTTTTCCACAAGAAGTCCCTTATCCCAATTTTCTCTGTGCGCATCTGGATGAGGATAGCGCTTTGCCACTTCTTTAGACCGTGGTGTATTCGCAGGACTTTGTGTGTTGGACATGGAGTATGTTTGAATGTGGTTCGCCCCCGCGTCTCCATTTCCCATTTGTTTCTCCATTCAGCTTTTGTCTGCCTCATGATCCAGGTCTTCAGGGTTGTTTGTGAATGGTATGTCTTTGGTTGCGTGACGTTCGGGGTTCCTGGGCTAGCTCCTAGGTGTTGTCTGGCTGCTGTCTTGGCTGCCCTGTCTGCTGCTTCATTTCCCCAGATGCCCGTGTGGGCTGGGACCCATCTTATCTCGACTGGCATCCTTCGGACTCTTTGTAGCTTGTCTATCAGCGGTATCGCCTCCGCAACAATGTACGCGCCTGATCTGCCGGTTGGAGTCTGAAATGTCCTGATGGCCGCTTGATTGTCCGTAAAAATGACCACCCTGTCTCTCTTGTTCTCTTTCTCTGCATCATCGTCTGCGATTTGAAGAGCCAAGTTGATGCCTTGTAGCTCAGCTGCGTAGACTGTCGAGGTTTCACTGTTCCCCATGTACGCCATCTTTGTGCATCGGGTTAGGGGCGATACAGCTGCGGCCCCTATGTGGTTGTCAATGCCACTACCGTCGGTATAGACGAAGATTCTGTTACAGGGGTGCTTGAGAAACTCCTTGTGCTGAGTCCTGGCTATTTCTGGGCTCGGTGCGATCCTCACGTTCGGTCCCTGCCACCATGGTGGTGCAAGGTAGGGTGGGATGACTTCTTGTTCTTCGATCGTCTCGCCTCGGCGCTGATGGAGACGTCAGTAGGTGTGTTCTAGAGGGCTCAGGTATGGTGTCTGTCTTCCGCGGCTTGTCGTAGTCCTGAGAAGTCGAAATCCTGCTAGGGCCGGCATCTTGTCTGTTGAGAGGATTCTGCTGACGGTCTCGGAGCTTGTTTTCCAGATCTGTTGCTCTATTGGGAGGAGGTAGAGCTCTATGTCCAAGGCCGGACCTGATGTTGCTTTGTATGCCCCTCCAATAATTCTGGCCGCTTTCGCTTGAAGTGTTTTAAGGGAATTGATAGTCTGTTTTGTGTAGCCTTCCCCACGTTCTTGAGCGACCGACCATGCCGAACAGCCGTACATCATCTGAGGGATAACAACTGCTTGGTAGATCCTTCTGAGCGCTGTGACGCTCGCTCCCCATGTCGAGCCAGCCAGGCTTGTCAGAGCACCAATGGACTTCGAGATTTTCGTTATTATGTTCTGAATATGATGCTTCCAATTCAACGCCGTGTCGAGTGTGACCCCGAGATATTTGCTGCTTGCAGATGGGCGGACTGCCGTCTGGTCTACTTGTACTTGGCGGTCAAGCTCCAACTGGCGCCTTCTTGTGTAATGGGTGAGCTGGAACTTGCTTGGTCTGTTTGGGAGGATGTCTCTGGATATTTTGAACTAGATACTTTCATGTTGACCTGGGTATGCAGAAATATAAGTTTCAATTGGGCAGAGAATAAAACTGAGTAGTGGCCCTGAGATTGTGGATATTAGTGCTAAAGGCGATGGGTACTGGCGAAAGCTGATGGGTAACAATGTCATCATGGCCATGGGCGGCAGCTAGCATACCCCCGTGACGGAATACTCGGAGAACTCTGTGGCCAGCTCGTTCCCAATTGTGCCGAATACGACTATGGGATGTCAATGATGTTGGAGAGATGATACGGAGGATCAGCCGATTCTTGGACGGATCTACTACGCATATATTGGGAATTGGGTCAGAAAGGTCAATCATTCATGGGCTGATGCGGCCGCTGACTTTGAAGGCATGCGTATATCTGGTAAGTAACGTCCGACCCCACCTTTCCGCCCACCCCCCCATTCCGCCCACCCTTTTACACCAAAACTCATAGTTTTAAATTACTAATATCTTTAATATTCTCTTATAGAATTAATTAAAACTAAGATTATAGAGTATTTTTATATTATTTAATTAAATCCTAAAGTTTGATTGAATTTCATATTACGTAATATTATAAAATAAGCACGTAAAGTTCAAAAATATTTCCTCATATAAATTTGGTGTAAAAGTGATTTTTATTATTTCTTTAATAACTTTAGTATCTATTATTATAAACACTTAAAACTAAAAGTATAAGTAGATTATATATATATAAGTAAGCACTTTAAATCCAAAAGTATTTCTATTAATAGTTATTATATAATAAATCACTAAAGTTTCCCCCATACAAATTTTTATAGGGGGAAACTTTAGTGATTTATTATATAATAACTATTAATAGAAATCTCTTGATATTTCATTTTAATAATACTTCATATATAATATATTCACAGTTTTAATTTTAGCTATTTATAATAATACGTACTAAAGTTATTAAGGAAATACTAAAAATCACTTTTACACCAAATTTATATGAGGAAATATTTTTGATTTTTAAATACTTAGTTTATAAGATTACGTAATACGAGACACTTATAATTACTATTACTTAAAAGGCCCAATAAAAAATATTCTTATTCTCTAATTTTAGCTTATTATATTCATAATCCATTAAGTTATTAATAAGTGAAAGTAGTGAGTTTTGGTGTAAAAGGGTGGGCGGAATGGGGGGGTGGGCGGAAAGGTGGGGTCGGACGTTATCGTATGATGCTTAAAGCACGAAGGGATATATTTGTAGCAGAGGAAGTCACGGTTAACTACGGAGAGGAGTATTGGAAAGACGACATTTGTTTGTGCGGACATGAAGCTTGTATTTCGAGGAGTGTATGGTGATGTCAGATGCAACAAGAGACTGTCTTCGGATTCTACTGTCTCCTCTCCTTTTGATCAGACCCAAATGGTCGCATATTCTTAAGCTCAAGATTGATGTATATGCCAGTTTCTTCCCAGGACTTTTCCCCTCCACCATTTCGTAAGCTTGAGACAGCGTCGACAGTTTTTCAGAACTTAGAAACTTCAGTGAACCGCCGCGGATATTACTGATGATTTTAGCTTCGGCATCTCCAAAATCAATGAACGGTGCCATGAGGGATATCTGTTGCTGAAAAGTGTTATGATTTCTCACTATTTGTAGCTGCCCCAAAGGAACGTAGTCTGATATGATGCTTGACTTCAACCGTGTAACAAGATCGAGTAATATGTCCAAAAAGTCGATGGAATTCTTTGCAGAACTGGGAAAGTTTCTCTTTCTTGATTACAAGAAGCCCTTGAACTTATGCTCCATCACTTCCAGGGTAATACCGAGGAAGGTCGTTCTGCTCTTTGGATAAAATAGCTGATGCTCCAAGACGACCTAGTCAAAAGTCAGTTTGAGGGCGCTTACAAGAGACTCCTTTCTCAAAGAAGATATACTCTTCTGGCTGTTGATTATAGTCGTGAACTCTTTGCCGAGACCTTGAACAAGTGTCGTCTGCTGGTCCAGGAGTTCTTGTTCTGAGAATCCCATGTTGCCAGACTCGTGGATAACATCCCACGTCTCGAGTTAGTCTAGTTTGAGTTTTTATCTCCTGATATTCGAGGGGATTCGTGGAAGTGGCTTTGGACGACATGGTCGGTTGGGGCGCTTTGAAATACACAAGTAGCGCGAGAATATGCTGCGGTCCGAAAGTTTGCGCAAGGGGAAGTAACAAATGGGGTCTTTCAGCTGACTTCTTTTGCTCCTCCGTTGCTACACCCAAGTCCCTTAGTTGTGGCGGCTGCTAGTTCTTCTGAATCTTTCGATATTCGTTTTCCTTCTCCTAGCCTTTAGCTTAGTTCTGACTAATCCTCAATATCTGGTGCACAAATAATAGCACCTGAAGTAAAGGAAATCAAAAAATAAAGGCATAAGTCCTCTGATCGGCCACAAAAATATCTTTTCCTCCCCACTTCGGGCATATGTCGTTCGGACCGGTGGAGACTTGTGGAAAGCTGAAGGCAGGAGCCGCAGATGGCGATTAGTTTGAGTGAATGCAATCTTGACCTTTGGGTCTTTACCGAGATATGAACTCGAATTGGTTAAATTTGTACTTGTTGTTGACAAGATTTGACTCTGACGCTCCAGCCATTGGCAGACCCTGTACTAGTTTGTTTTGCTTAGGTCATCAATGGCTCGCTTAATCGCCTACGCCAAGATAGGGAGTGATGTTCACAAGCACATCCTCCACCCGCCTTACCACCCGAGAGGTCGGCATTTTGTCCCCAGCCGTGACTCATGTCGAGGAGGTTCTAGTTCCCCTGGGTCGCTCCGCACTGGAGCGACGTTTTTACCAGCGCTCACGCTCACCGCCCAGGAGATGTGAAATGCATAAATTCCTCGCCCTCTCCCCAGCTCCTCTCATTCTTCCTTCCTCAACAACTTTCCCTTCTTCCGCTCCGCTCTCTCGATCTATCTTTCTTCTACATATCCACTCATACATACAACACTTGTCTCTCTGCTCTCGCATGTATACCTATGACAAGAACATGAGCCGGACTTCGAAGGGGATCAATCCGATGGCTGAATCCAGGACGATGACACTCAAATTCTCCGACTCCTTCGGTGTCTCCATCACCTTCAGATATTTCGCCTTCTTCAATTATCCAGTATTTACCGGCCTCCATGCCATTATTGGCTTAGAAATCCTGATCTCATCCGCTGTCGTCTTCTGCCACGTCGCCTTCTCCTCGATCACCTCCGTTGAAGGACACAGAAGTATCCCTCGAGGCTGAGATGCATATTCCAGTCTTCTTAATAATGGACGATATTCATCACGAGGCGCCTGGCCTGAACTCAATCACCTCCTTCACGACGGCTACATTGTCGCCAGTCTCCCGGGCCCTCATCAGGACCAGATTCTCGACAATGACAACATCGTCGATTCGCTAAACCCTGCCGGTGATCTGATTCTTGCCTATGGCGATTAACTGTTGAATTTTCTGCATGTGACGACCTCTCATCCGAGGACCCCGAGGCAAGCGAAGGAAAAGGTCCTCAGCCCGGTAAACAGAGGAAGACGTCTGGCACAGCCCTACCAGCACACGAGCAGGCAACTCATCAGAGCCGAGCTTCCAAGATGTGCTTCACCCTCGCAGCCGCCACTACTGGACATCCCAGGGCGGGCCCCAGCTCGTCACCAATCGTCATTGGTAAGGGCGAAGACGAGCCTATGGCGGTGTCCTGGATGAGGATCTCATTGTCCGGGACACAACTATTCTCGTCGCTCGTGGTCAGAGTCCTCGCTGCTCAATTAAAGGAGAGACCCAAGCAAAGTCTGAAGCGAACATTCGCGGAACCTATCGTGACTCGGCTCAGAAGATCAACAAACTTGCTGCCTCTATTCAATGTGAATGCTGGATATACGGGGGGCTAGCGTTCGGCTTCAAGTCGGAGTAATGGACAAGGCGGTGCTTGATTGTTTGGTTGTCGTGATTGTCGGTGCTGATTATTCAAGCGGATTTGTGGGTCCGAGATGGTTCTCCTTCTCCAAGTCGAGACACGTATCGCCGTTCCATGGCATCTGGCACTGCCCAGCGCTTCCTTGCTTCTTAGCATCATCGCTGCCTGCGCGTCCTTGTGCTAATGACATGGATGCGCGTCGCAGCTGACCTATGGAAAACCCTCCCCAGCCTCCCCGATTTGCAGATACGATGGTGCCCGCAGCTGCCTTGCATCACCAGGCACTCTTTAAATGGCTTATATATGAGCGTTCCCATCCAGTTCCGTTCTTCGATTTATTTGACACAGAAATCAACTCTGACCCGACATCATGGCCGATCAGCTGACTGCCGTCTTCAAAGCCGCTCAGCTCTCGATAGACAAAACTCGGGTTGAAACAGAATCCGGGTCAGCAGCTATCTGGCAACTCCATGCCCTTCGAGCCTCTCGAGCACCTTGGGACGATAAATCTCCCCCGACACTTCCGGATCGACAATATGCAACACTGAGCACGGACCTAAGCAGATTACATGACAAGCTCCAGGAACAAGAGTTCCACATTCTCTTGTAGGTCTTCATAGGAACTTGAAGCCGCGAAATCTGCTAACATGATATAGTCTTCAAGATATCGCAAAGAAAGGGACATTTCCCTTCGAACGGCTACCTGTAGAAGTGCGACGGATGATTATGAAGCTCCTGTTCATTCGAAAGACTGCGATAAATCTCAGAGAGAAGCCCCGTTACACGACCAGAGAAAGAGATAAGCGCGGATCGCATGCTTTCTTTCTCACCTCCCGGCAGATGTATGAAGAAGCCTCTAGTGTTTTCTACCGCTTGAATCGCTTTTACCACTTCTCTAGACATACTTCGACTGGTGGCCTGCTCAAAACTATAGGCGGTTCTCTGAGAAATCTCACCTTGGTCATTAACGATGAGATGGAGATGGGTGAACTTCGACTCCTTTCAAAATGTCAAAAACTAGAACGGCTCCACATCCGGATCGACGGCGTGCCTTTTGGACGAATGCCCAAGTCCATATCAACACCGAGCACACTGATCGAGCTAAAACTGTTGGCGTCGAGGTCAAAAGTGGTATTTGATGGGTTGACGAAGGAGGAGTTCTCAGGGCGTATGACGAAAGAGGAGTTCAAGAAGAGGTTACGTGTTCTACTGGAGCTTGGAGATGGACAATAGCAGACTTTACGACGGGGCTTGAGATTAAGAGCTGCACATTAAGCATATTGCCTCCGATTGATTGGAAGATTACCTTGAGTATAGAAGATCAACTTTTTGCTCAATAATGTTCTGTTTCTTGCAGAGTGGTCCTCGCCGGATATTTGGAGGTTGTTCTTAGGTGATTTAGGTGACTCAAGGATCATAGGACTGTGGTATTAAGGTGGGAGGCTTTCGGGAAAACACAGCAGGCATCACCACCCCTATAGTATCAGCTAAGCAATTGCAGCAGTAAATATCCTATTGTTGGAGTCGTAGTGTCGTAATTTCAGAATACACTAATGTCACTGCGCATCCATGTACAGTACATGATACATATTCTGACCAGTGACTTCAGCTTCATCCCTTTATACTGAACTCCGTATCGCTTTTTTGATAGCCTGTGTGCTCCAACCGCTGAATTTACACATTTCTGTGATAGCTTCTAGTTTAGAGAAGGATCGCAAGCAGTCATTCAGGTATGCCACGTCTTCCGCGGTCCACTTCCCTCGCTGCGGTGACTGCATTGAGTTCATGACTGGGCGTGCTCAACCAAACGCATTATCGGAGCCTGCTATGCGGACATGCATAGCTTTCATGCAGGACGGTCACATAAACTTTAACCTACCCTACGCGAGGTCTTCTTTGGTACTGTAACACAAGAGAATTCCAAAAGATAATTAAGGCAACCAGTCGGCTCGTCATCCCCTTCAGTTTCGTGCATCTCCTTTATAATTCATTGCCTGCCTGCCTCGGAGCTCTGAATTGAGGATACGAGTGTGATGATTCTTCTACCTCTACTGACAGCTCTACATAGTATATAATTCCCTGGTGTGCCGTCGCACCATCGTGTGAGACTAGGGCCACACCAGTGTTTTGATCTTATCACGTGATCTAGGATTCAACTCATTCGACCAGAGAATGTCCATAATATGGACGAGACAGGAGTCATGCTGTGTATACTCGGCTCTGTCACTGCTGGCCGGTATTTGTATCCGATGGTCTTTTCGTTTTCTGCAGGATATTCGTTCCCAGCTGTTTCCTGTTCTCTTTTCACTCTAGGCCACCTCTCTGGGCGAAATTCGTGCTCATGTAGATGGAGATCTTTAGTAGCAACGAAGTTACGGATTGAATCTGCGAACTCTGGATTGGCACAGACTATACGAAGTCAGCAAAAGTGTGATCCGGTGTTCTAGATACTCACACGGTAAGTTAAATGTAGTGTTGAGGGAGAAGTTCGCTGACTTTTGAAAGGATGTTTTTTATGTGGTGACTAAAGCAGTGGTTCATGATAAAATAACCTGGAAATTAAAGTCCTGTGTAGCCATATATAAATCCATTGTTGGGGTGCCGTTTCTCGTAAGAATGATACGTATTAAAAGAAAACCTTAACGATTTTTTTATAGTTTTCTAAACCAGCTTTTTTATAAGTGAGATCTAGCAATCGAAGATTCCAGGAGTACCGGGACAGATCGAGCGTGCAATTGGGCGAGTGCAGTCAGTTTATTTGAGGCTTCATAAGTGGAAATTTGGGATTTGATCCTAAACATTACGGTTTTTTAACCTCCCCACGACTAGGCTGAAAATGTAAAACCTTGGATGGATATGTTTGAAAATGGTATAAAGATTAGAACAAATCGACATACCTGCACATAAACCATTGGCCCATCTTTTTGATTTTATAAAGAACAAAATACTCCCAGGTCCCTTGTGACTAACTAAATAACTGACGTAATAACTTGGCCGCGATTTAATTAACCCCTTTTTGTTTAAGAATAGGAACAAGAGTTTTAATTGTTAAAGGTTCATGACTAGCTTCAAAAAACATTACGTCAAAAGTTCTTTCTCCTAAAACGGATTTTCATCTTCCTAACGGTTTTGTGGCAGATCTATGTTTCTTACGCCAATAAAAAGATCCGCAGCCCATCCTTCTAAGACATTCAAAGGTTCTTTCCCTAATATAATTCATTTTATTTGTTAAATAATGCTTAGCGTGAAAATCCATGAATTTTTGTCTTACATTCACTCCCCGTGCTTCTGGCAGGGTCTTCAAGACTTCGTAATTACCCATACCAAACTTAAAGTAAGGATGATTAGGGTTCGATAGTGACTTCGTTAACTGCCGTAATCGCCAACAATCGCTTTGCAAGTTTTTTTTGTGTTTTAAGTCAACTATTCGTAATCCTCGGTTTATGATTGAGGAGAAAAAGAGGTGATCAATAAAGAAGTGTACAAAACGGTCTAGGGTTTTATATAATGGCGATAGTTCATCCGCGGCGTTTTCACCCTTATTATAGTCATCACCAATTATTATTAATCGAAACGCGATTCCCCACTAAAAGTCACACTTTTACACTTAACTGTTTTATTATATTTACGACTACTCATAACTAATTCCTTGAGATCAATTCTTTATTATAACATTGCACTTAATCCGCTCCGATTTAAAATCAAAAGAAGTTTCGTTGAGTTAAAAGTAAATAAGATCACGTGTTGTAAAGCCAACACAAACAAAAGAACTATAAGGAGCTGAGCTCCAGGTGGCGAAGCACAAAGGTCAAAATTCAGAGGTGGAAAAATCTTCATTCTTTCTAAAATACAAAGGGGCTGGGAGCTCTTATACTAGTCGTATGGACTGTAACTTGACCTTTCTGCCTAAGGCCATAAGGCGGCAATGAGTTCAAAGTTGAGCCCATTACAGTGTTATGAGAAAACACGCTTTTCCCCGCTAAATCTAGCACAAAAAGTGCACGTGATATTTTTATGACTAGTATCTTACTTAAATAAAGTAATTAACCTTTATGGTTTATTAATAGAATATATGTTATATAAAACGTAATATATTATAAAAGGAATAGCAAATACGTAAAGAGGTTATGTTGTTATAAAAGACCTAATTGTCGGTGCAGTACCAGTAAATGTCTCACACAAGATATATCGATATAAGTCTTGATGAGGTGGGTTGTAAAATCTGTGTATTTATCAAGAGAGTGGGAGAGATCCCTAGCTATATACCCATCCGAATCACCCCCGGAACGGATCCGTTACAGCTCCGACTACCCCTTGGAACTGTCAGATCCACTACCCCTAGTAGTCAGGGCATAACCCCTGAAAGCTACCATGGTATCATTCAAGTGGCGCTCCCTGTACAGCATGATGAGATTACATAACCCCTGTGGACCAACACTAATACAGTACTAGGACATAAGTTTCCGGACAACCGTGCTTTTACGCCCAAATACCCCACGAACACTTCTCTGTTATTTTAAGAGAACTATATAAATTAAATATTAAAAACTAATTGAATTATTAAAGTGAACAAATAAATACGAGTTGTGTATAATAGATTTCTTATTAAAAAAGGTTTAATCTTTTAATAATAGTGTCTAAGTAGGGAAGTCGAAAATCAAGCGATTTTAACCGAATTTGTATACAAAATCTAGATAATCGCGTTTCGCATGACTTTCGGCAAGCTTTATCTAGGACTTATAGTTTTTTAGAGGAAGCGCAATTATACAAACTCCAGTTTTAGTAAGTATAATAAAGTTTAAATGCAAACTTTTCTTCTTCCCTACTAGATTTATTTTTCTGCGTGAGCTTGAACAGGGCGAGTTTTGGTGTAAATCGGGAACTGTCCGGAAACTTATGTCACCTGACTGTAGTATGAGTTTTAGTGTAAAAATGCCTTTTGATTAACAGCAGTTGGCTAGTACTATATTCGCTTCAGAAAGAAAAGGCTTATAATCGGGAACGTGGTAATGGTATCCGTGTCATTCAAAGGTTCGGAGAAGAGTTCGAGGTGTTCTTGAAGCCGTAGGTGCCATCGTATATTAATAATATTTTTTATTTACAAAAAAGTATTTATTATAATTAACTTTTTTCCCCCGAAGTAATTCCTTAAGAATTTTATTAAGCGAAAATAAAATAAATAAAATAAATAAAATAAATAAAATAAATAAAATAAATAAAATAAATAAAATAAATAAAATAAATAAAATAAATAAAATAAATAAAATAAATAAAATAAATAAAATAAATAAAATAAATAAAATAAATAAAATAAATAAAATAAATAAAATAAATAAAATAAATAAAATAAATAAAATAAATAAAATAAATAAAATAAATAAAATAAATAAAATAAATAAAATAAATAAAATAAATAAAATAAATAAAATAAATAAAATAAATAAAATAAATAAAATAAATAAAATAAATAAAATAAATAAAATAAATAAAATAAATAAAATAAATAAAATAAATAAAATAAATAAAATAAATAAAATAAATAAAATAAATAAAATAAATAAAATAAATAAAATAAATAAAATAAATAAAATAAATAAAATAAATAAAATAAATAAAATAAATAAAATAAATAAAATAAATAAAATAAATAAAATAAATAAAATAAATAAAATAAATAAAATAAATAAAATAAATAAAATAAATAAAATAAATAAAATAAATAAAATAAATAAAATAAATAAAATAAATAAAATAAATAAAATAAATAAAATAAATAAAAAAAAAAAAAAAAAAAAAATAAATAAAATAAATAAAATAAATAAAATAAATAAAATAAATAAAATAAAGCAATTCTTTAAGAATTTTATATAATAAAAAATCCCTTTAATTAAAATTTTAAAATAACTTAATTAAATTTATAATAACTAGCGTGTAGTTATAAAGTTATATTAAAAATAGGTATTTTAGAATCCATATTTTTCACCCTATCCTTCACCCTATCCTTCACCCTATCCTTTACCCTATCCTTTATTTTATCCCTTTATTATAAGGGATATCATCAAGTTCGGTGAAGTGTACTTTGCCTCCTATTGCAGGTGGTGCGTCCAGAATGAACACGATTGTGTCTTCTGCTGATTCTTGTCCCGTTTGATGAATAACATCCAGTCTTCACGCACAGTAGCATGTGTCAGGAGGTAGTCTTCCTCGTGTTCGTTGTCTCGACTGATTCCCAAATTCCCGTTGAAACTTGTGTCTCGGGAGACCGTTCCGCGGTTATCTTGTTCTCTCCCGTAGCCAATTGCTGGCTTCGAAGTCCCTCGGAACTCATTTCCTCCCTGGAAGCTTACTTTCTGTTCTGGATATGACTTCGAATGCACGCAGGTCCCTGCATACTTCCTGTCTGTATAGAGCTGTTGTCGTTGCCCATCTGAGTCTTCGGAATCCTCGTGTTGTAGGTATCTTTCTGCGAAGTGGGCGCGATTCCCGCGGCGACGGCTGTGATTACTTGCTGCAGTTCGAAGTTGTGCACACAAACCTTCATATGTCGTTGGCGGTCTAATTGGGACATAGTTAATCGACGGCAGGGTGGTCATGTGATAGCAAGTGACTAAAAGCAAGCTAGGGCGACCCCGAAAGGCCTTTTGGGTTCTTTACCGGGGCGGCTGGCGACCACCACGAATTGGTACAGCTGAAAGTGGGGGTTGCGCACGAACCAGAAAGCGTCAATTGATTGTAGACGCCTCCAAAGTTCGTGGCCGGGGTTCAAATGCAGGTCTACGAACGGCTGTGTCGTGGATGCACACTAATTTTTGCGAAAGGCTCGGCCAGTGCTGTGCACGGCCGACTTCAGTCGGGAGCGGTCAGGAATTAACCTTACTGCTTTACAAGGGTGTACGCCGTCAACCCCCTTTGCCGCACTTTTCCAATAACACTCACCCCACTTTTTCAGCAGCGCAAACCGCACTTTCCAGCGGCTCACTATTCCAAAACTCACCACTTTTAACAATTAATATTTTTATTATTTGTTAATAAAATAAGCTAAAACCAAAAATTTATAATATTTTTTATAAGATCTTTTATATTTTGTAGTAATGTTCATTTCATATTGCGTAATATTATAAACTAAGTATTTAAAGTCTAAGAAATTTCTCTCATATAAATTTGGTGTAAAAATGATTTTTCTTATTTTTCTAATAACTTCCATAATTATTAATATAAAAACTTGAAACTTATAATTAAAGTATATTTTATATAACATTTCAAGATTCTTTAGTTTCAAGTTAATTCTATTGATAATAATTTTATAATTTGTATGAAAGAAATTAATTACTAATACAATTACTTCAAAATTCTTAAAACTTCAAGATTTATATACGATCTTTATATATTTCAAGTCTTATGAAATTATATATACTATTAAAGAAGTTATTAGTAAGTGATTTTTGGCGTTTTTATATGTAAAAACTTAAATCTAATATTACGTAATAATTCATAATCCAAATTACATTTACTTTTGTAAAATTAATTAAAAAAAAGCTAATAAGTACGCATACAAAAAATTATAAATTTTTATTAATTAGTTATAAAGATATTAATACCTCAAAATCGCTGTTTTTGGTGTAAAAGGGTGGGCGGAATGGTGGGGTGGGACGTTAATCCTAGTCCAGCATAGTCGTCTGTCACCTGACATCTGTGCTGACCCCTAATATTCTACTTTGTACATGTATGCTGTCATTTAGCGTGTCAGTGAAGTTTTGTAAACCGACCACTTTCCCCTCGAATAGACTCAATTGTTTTGCAGATGACTAGGCCGTCCTCATTTGAACCTCACGCCGGCCAGGTAAAACATATATGCAAAGCATGTAATAAAAGTTTTTCACGAGGCAGCGAATATAATAGACATCGGAAGGAATCACATGGTCGTAAACAGTCGTGTCCTGTTCCTACGTGCCACTTTCGCACAGGAAGGTTGGGCAAACTCCGAAAACACTTGGATGGGGATGATCATAAAGAACAAACCGGTACGTTTAGTTTCCGCAATGTTGAACTATTAGTCTCATTGAAAGCACAGCCGTAGCTCCGCCAGATTGTCAACTTTCTGTTCTCGAATCCTCTGCCAAGGTATCCCAGATCGACAAAACTGCCAATCTGCCCGGCCCGGGTGCTCAAGAGTTGGTAGTTTCGTCAAATCAATTCTATGGAAATGACGGGTTTTCAAAAACAGCAGAATATGAAGCAAGCACCGATGAAGGCTCGACCCTGACCTCTAAGGACTATCAACCAGAGATCGACCATCTTGCTTCATTCTCAGTACCTCTATCCAGTGCAGAGTCGAATCTCATCACAGCGAGAGGCTTCAAGCCTACGAGTTTATCGATGCGAAGTCAGCAGATCCAGACACCGCAGGTTGCAAACCAGATACAAGACCCTCTGTCTCTTGAATCTATTTCTGAAAGTCTACGACAACCTAGTCAGGGGCGATATGAGACTATTGATTGTATCAATTATCTCTGGATGTTCAGACAAGTTGAAAATCGACGATGCATAATCGACACTTTGAATGGCCAAATTATTGTAGGACAACACGCAATCAATTCAGTCGAACAATGTATCGATGAGATGACCAATAAGGCGAACACCCTGAAAGAAGACAAGGAAGGCATCCTTGAGGCTGAGAGTAAGGTTGAAGAACGATACAATGGCATGAGGCAATTTTTTCAAGTCCAAAAACGCGGGTTGGCTCGGGTGAGAGAGGCAAAGTTGGAATGTTTGCAGCAGAATAGTCTGTTATTGCAGAAAAGCGAACGGGTATTGTGTTGCCTGGAGACACTCATTAAGTTGTACAGTGAGGAATAGCTGAGTCTTGATAGCTCTGAGGCGCCTGGAATTTGTCAAGGTATCCCCTCAAGCGGTGGTTCGGTAACGCCTTTTAGCGGCTTGGCTGGCCAAATTCACACCAAAAATCAAAGGATTTGGAGAAACACCACAACGTCTCTAACTTGCAACTGACTATGATACCGGGCAAAGCAAGTGCTGTCTTTACACATTCCTTACAGAGTGTAACCTTACAGACTTTACAGCCAAATATTGAGGCTTTTCGGCATCCGGATCCCTTCATATTTGCAGGCACATTGACAGAAAGCTCTCCCAGTACTCTCCTTCGCACCTTCCGTAATACCCCCTCTTTTGCACATACTACACAGTTCCCTTTAGACTCAAAACGTTGTAGTATATGCTCACCTTCCTTCTCTTGCTCTGTAAGCTCTTCAACAGTGGATATCAAAGTTGATTTGCGTTTCAAACGGTTTTCCCTAGCAAGTACGAAACACTTCGTGTCATTGGCACACACCACACCTCACCTACCCTTTTTCACACTCAGCCTACCCTTTGGCATACTTCACACTTTATGTACCCTTTGGCATACTTCGCTTACCCTTTCACAGTTTGCCTACCCTTTCACCCTTCACCTAGGGTTTCAGGATCATTTGTTACTTATTTCCTGTATTACCTTATGTATTCAGAATATTTTGTACTGTAATTAAAAAGAGAGGAAAAACACCAGTGGCAAGATAGCTTAGTTAGAAACAAATCAAACCCAAACCTCAAACCCTAACCCCCGGTCACATCACCCTGTCTGTCTTATCAAGCTGCTCATGATTGTAGCGCTTCGATTGGGTCACGTACATGGACGGACTCTACAAGAGGTATTGGGGCATACTGCGAAGAGACACGACAAGACTATACAGTGGACTCGACCTTCGTGGCCAGTCCTTTGCAAGCTGCAGAGCGGGACTTTTGTTCAGCTCCCAGTAGAGGCCGCAGCTTCTAACGTACAATTAAATGTCTCGACTAAGCAGATTGCCTTGGCAGCTGGAGTCCTGGGACGTGTGCACGCTCACGCTACTCGATATGGAGCAATTCGGGACGCTGCCTACTTGAAGAAGACAGTGAGTGGTGTCGCCTCCGCTGCTGTTACAGCGATTGCAAAACACAGTAACTTGTCTGCCCACAGAGGACAAACTCGGGCCTATGTTGGATCGCTACAAGATTCGCATTACAACTTGCGTGCCGAGTCATCATATGTTGATCGTCTAGCCCCAAAAATCGCAGTGACAGCTGTAGATCTTCCCTTGTATCGATCGTCACGCGAAATAACCTCCTTCATGAATGAGCATCATATGGATACTTCGAACAACAATCAAAGACGAGCTGCAGCGAAGAGCTTGCGAAAGCAGGACATTGAATTGTGGGAGACTCAGCAGAGATTCGGCGAGAGTATGTGTTCTAATAAAGTCTATGACACGACATTCCCAGTTTGCCCATTGAGATTGCCATTACCAGCCTTTGGCAAGGCTGTCGTCTTCTCACACGCGCGTACTGTCACTTCAGACGTCTCTGGTGAGCAAGGCAAGAGCTCCGAACAGTGTCCTGGACCGGAAAGTTGCAATTACGAACCCCCCAAGTACGCCGGCCCAGCTCTCTCGGAAAGGTGGCGGAATTCGGTCAACAGTCGGACATCATTGCCTGATGTTCTCTTCCTGGGTTGTCTTCAAGTTTAAACTCGATGATTCGCGCAGCATTTAGACGTTCTTCGCATAATTTTCGCAGCCTCAAAATATCCTCAAGTGGTACTTGAGACAAGCTGCTGAGAGCGAGAACCTCCCTCAGATGTTGTTTGATGTTCGACAGAACGGAATACATGTGGCCAATCCTATCAATGTCGATCACTTGGAATTCGCTAGTCGTGTCCGGTATTTCGTTCTCAATTTTGAAAGCCTTCTGAAGAGAGCGATGGAGGGTTTGGGCGGCAGCTTTTTTATCACAGTCATTATGCCCTGAACCTTCAGTTCCCACTTCGCTTGGCAAATCCAAATCGGCGTTGCATTTTGCCCCTTTCATAGCTGGCGAAATTGTATATGGCGAAACCGTATCTGGTTCAACTTTTGAATTAGTCAAGATGAGCACTATGAATAATTGGGAATCCTGACACAATCACCGGGTAGTTTTATATCCTTCCATTATTTGCAGAGGCTCGGAGCTTAAGGGAGGTGGTAAGGGAAGTTGAATCCTTGAGGAATAAGTCATGTCTACATTTTTGTAACTTTCAATTAGACTATGATTGGTATCGCGCATAGTGGTCGATATCGCCGACTGGAGACATCTGGTCATCATTAACCAAGGACATCCAACACGGACTGCCTGCTGGTGTTTGTCCGGATCCACTCTTTATGACCTGCATTACTAGCGGACATTGATGAACTGCATTGAAGTGGGACCTGCATTGAAGTGGGGTGCGTGGCGGGATGCGAGTCAGGTCTCACACTAGACCCCCATCGGTCAGGTCCACGCGACAGTGAGCCAATTAGCCTCAGGGGGTAAGGTCATCACTCCGCACTAAAACTTTGAGTCGCGTTTGTTCTGTTCTCATCTAGCAGCAGGGGAAGGTCATCAATCCACACTAAAACAAGCAGGCAAAGGTCATCAATCCACACTAAAACAAGCAGGCAAAGGTCATCAATCCGCACTAACACTTTGAGCCAGCAGGGAAAGGTCATCCTCCGCGCTAAAAACTTTAAGTCCCGTTTTTCTTATCTACCAGCAGGGTAGGGGTTATTGGCTTGGCGATGGCGTATCCGCTGCCCGGAGCCTGGCATCTACCTACGTACCGGTCTCACCAATCAAAACATCAATACCCCTGACCATTGCCATTACCGAATCAACTTCATCAAGCGGCTGACGCGATGAAGGTATGCACACTTGCCGTCCACAGGCTGAGGATTGAAGCTACCTTCATGTGAATGGTATTGAACAAATCTCAACAGGATCTGCATCCAAGTGGAGACTTGACTTTCTGGTCGGTGGTACAGTATATACTTACTATCCGATCAAGAAGCATACATATACAGGTCATCGATGGTCGTCTATAGCTTCATCGTTGCACAATCCATTCATCAAGTTGTAGTACCAGCAATATGACCAGTCCTACAAGCCAGACTCCGAGAAGGAGGTACGTTTGCCAAGCAGAACACGATTTGCATGTTAACGTTAGCAGGCACACTAAATCTCGTAACGGGTGCGGAACATGTAAACGTCGACATATACGGTGCGACGAAACCTCACCCCAGTGGTATGTCCCAAATTGTTACCCGTCCATCACTATTGGAACCAGCAGTAATAATTCTCCCACAGCAACAACTGTATGAAATACAAGCAACGTTGTCCATACCAAGATGTGCTGGAAAACGAACAGCGAGAATCGACTCTTATAAAGGCCAACTTATTGTGGACCTCTGAAATTGAGGCTGAAATTCGGAGTTGGCAACAGACTGGGCGATCTTCATTCCCAAGTCTATGTGTCTTCCCAGCAATTCCCTTTGAGACTTTCTCCCTTGAAGATCTACGCTTGATCCACCATGTTGCTTCCATCTCAAGCGAACTCTGTACGAGTGATAGTAGCAACTTCACAATATGGGTCGGACAAGTACCACTGTAGGTTGTGGAGCTGATGAGAGACGCTCAAGTGGTCAAACGCTGACACATTGATGTAGTTTCCTCGAAATTGGGGCTACGTACAGCTTTGTAATGCATTCCTTATTAGCTCTATCAGCATCACATCTGGCATGGCTTACTGGCTGTCCACTTACGTCTAATATGGCCTTTGAGCACAGAGGACTTGCACTTAAGGGTCTCCATGAAGCGATCGGGTCGTTCTTGAGAGAAAATTCAGATGCCGTTCTCGCAGCATCTCTCCTGCTATCATGGCAGGCAACTGAGTGGTTAGTACAGACAAAGCGGTCCCCGCACTTCTCTAATCCAGTTTAGGCGTGATTGGACACGGCTAATGCATGGAACTTCTTCTGTAAGCTTCGAAAATGCTCTAGGAAGCAATTTGTGAGTAGCTAACATATTCATAGATAATCGATGCGATGCAGCCGTGGAAGAATGAGTCCCAATTCGAAGACTTTATTGCAGAAAAGAGCACATTTCCAACTGCACCACCATCTCCTGATACGCCTTTCAATTGTCCCAAGCACGCAGATCTAGATGCTCTTCGACTCGCCTCTGTGCAACTTCGAGAAGTGGAAGCTTATTTGAAGGAAAATATGGAAGGAACTGAAGCCATTTCACAACTGATCAATTTCGTCGAAGGACTTCGAACATTGTCGCCGAGTGATACTACTACTCAAAGATTCGACATGCTTGATCCTCTCAGAACGTGGCTCCTCTGGCTTCCCGTCATGTACGTGCAACAAACGCAAATGCCGCTCTCTGCATTTGTCGTTCTAGCATACTACTATACGATTGCGTTAATAGTTGAGCCACTGTTCCCAGAGATCGGCGCCGCCTACTTTGGCAGTCTTTCCTTAAATCCAATCGAAGAAATTGCACGACGACTGGTCTCTCTGAATACTTGCCAGACTTCCCAAGTGGATCTTCATACTGCACTCAACTTCATGGCGTATCCTATGGACATGGCGTGCAAATTCAGAATCCGTATGGGTTTGGCGCTGCCAGAACGGGTGGCATTGCTCCGAAAATTCATTTACACTCGTCGTGTCCGCGCTATGGGGCGAGAGCATGTCGTGATTACTTCTGGCTTGGCGCCTGCCGCTATGAGTTCACTTTCTCTCGACGTTGTGCAGAAAATCATGTAGTATAGTTGGATAGATACTTGGTTGCAGTTCTTCGGCCTAATCTCTCATTGGGCTGGTTGAGAGTAGAAATAAGCTATGATTGATTGGCAGAAAGGCAACTCTTTGATGTGAATGCTTTCTATTCCGCCGGTGAAGTGTATCACTTGGCATTGAGGTCTGATAGCGGAGAATTTATTACTAACAAAAGCTGAACCTTCCGAACGCCGCCAAAGGAGCATATATCCTAGTATTATCTAGTGCATGATCTAAAACAAGACCCGGCTCGAGCGAGGACCGAGATCCTTTCAGAGTTTTTCATGTTGCAAAATCCACCGAAAAAAAGAGATCAAGAAATACTCTTTGCTTGCTCCTTGGGGACTTCGATTTCCTCTTCCGGATTAGGATTAAGGAGGTAAGCCAACGGAGCCCAAACTCTCCAGTGCAAAATTCCGATGTGTGCAATTCTCTTGGCAATCTCGGATATCTCCTCCTTGGGCCCAATTTTCTTGAGTAGGGGAAGTGCCTGGAAGAGTAGCCGCTTCGAAGATCTGTAAACTTGTTAGGGGTGTGTAGTTGATGACGAGCTTCTTCAACACAGGGCCAAGCTGGTTCAGAACGCGAGTTTCTGTTTCCTGGTAAACTCTAGAGCGGGGATTGGAGAGGTGGAGAGTTAGGTGTGATTCAATTTGTTGGAGGTGGGTGAGGGGTGTTGTGGTTGAGTGGAGAATTTGAAGAGCGAGAGACGGTGAAAGAGAGGTCCATTTGTCGTTGGAGGTTGACGAGGAAAGTATAGTGAGAAGGAGAGTTCGGACATGGGAAGTAGGACGGCCGAAAGGTAGTGAGAGACGAAGTGGTGTAGGAGAATGCGCATCTGGCGTGGAAGCGGTTGATGAGGGAGACGATCGCGGACCTGATGGGACTGACGTGGCAACGTGGCCGTCTTGAGGTATATGCTTGGGTTTTGGTGTAGTAAAGTGACGCGGTTGGGGGACAGCTGGGAAGGATAGCACAGTATCGTTCGCATGTGATGGGGGTGAGGAGACCACAGAGGTCGTTGGAGTGTCTTCTCGTGCAGTATTACAAGTATCTTGTAACCTGCTCTGCCCATCTAAGTTGTGGTAAAGGCACATACAGATTTCGAGGTTGATCAAGTCCAGTATATCAGAGCGAAGCTTGGTTAAGCGCTCCTCATCGAACAGAAAGGTGTGTGGAACCATTTCAGAAGCCTTTGATGGCAGGATAAAATGCACTAGGGCATTAATAAAGTCCCAAGTGTTCCCTTCACTGTTCGGTGACGATTCCGTAGGTGCTATGTCTGGCCAGAGGCTGGCTCGGCGAAACCATGCATTTGCTCCTGTAATGTCAATTCTTCCTGCAGCAATCTTTTTCATGAAGAATTTTTGCTCGAAGTGGACAGTGTCCTTGATCAGAAGTGGTCGTAGACAACGGATTTGATGATTGGCCACATCCTTCCAACATAAGTCAGTATGAGAAGAGTCAGAGTTTTCTCGGAAAAACTTACGAGCTTCATTGCTTCCAATACTCCAAGCAAGTTTTGCATGCCAGCTACTAGTAAAGTTACATCTCCATTTCGATCGCCATTACTAAGTTGAGTAACCATTTCGTCAACCTAGCTGTCTCGCATTGGGGCGCAGTGGCATTTCAGGAGTTGGGATAGCCACGCTGCCAGCTTCTCTGCTCCTTTTTGAAATTGTTGCATCAGTAATTCAATGTTGAATGTCTCTTCAACAGCTGCGCGATCTCGTTGCGGAACCAAAGTCTCTAGTATGCCTTGAATGGCCTTCAAGGTCGCTGGTAAACACCATCCAGTGTCTCCAAGGCCCCTCTCAAATTGCGCCGGGTGCAGTCTGTACTCCTGAAGTTGCACTCGCATTGTCTCCCAGAAATCTTCTGCTCTTTGTATTTTCCTTTTCTTCTCGCCCTCAAGATTTGGTCTAAAGTGCAGGTCCGGGTCGAAGTTGATATCATGTCGTAGCTTTGGATTGTTGACGATCTTATTGACATCGAGTTCGCTGAGCTTTGCTTTGGTGACAGGTGGCTCTACAGCGGGGTTGTGCTCCTTCGGACTCGACTTCGCAGGTTTACCCGTTGTGTAGTTTTGGAGCCTTCTCGGCAGAGACCAAATAACGCTCTCATTCTTGTGCAGCGCGTCTGCCGCGGAATTGATGTATATATATATCCTCATCATTCCGTAGCTGTTGTTTTCAGGGGCAGGGATATCCATTTATCTTTGTGGTTGTGATCATCTCCCCCAGCCAACTGCGGAACCCCTACCGCGACGAATGGTTATAGGAACGCTTTTCGTACGGGCGATGGTATTAACGAAGCGCGAGCGTATGGAGTTTATCTGCAAGCCATTAATAACAGTACAAATCTTCTTATCAAATAAGAAATTTGATTTAATGTGCGATTCTCGTAGACGCAGGACGATTGTGTGTTCTACATCATCGGAACCGCGAGAAGATATCTCGAGGAGTGCTATCATGAACCAGATCTAGGAGGGCAAATACGACTTACTTGGATTTTCGTGTCTCGAATTAATTTGAGGGTGCAGAAAGGAGTTGAAAGCTCGATTTAGATTATGTCGGAGGTGAGGCTGCGGATTGTTGGTTGGTGCCTTAGGATAAGACGCCTCACGTGCCCTTCAACGTCGGGTGAAAAACGGCGGCTTGGACGGCGGTCGATATTGGGATAGAGCAACTTCGACTGGTTTTGACGCAAGGCGGTCGTTAGTGAAAGAACGTCCTCATTTTAGCGGAGCGCAATTGCCTGCTGAGAATTTCAAATCTAAGATCCCTAAGTCTTTCAATTCATTCACTGTGCTTTGCACTTGTAATTCCGTTTTGCCCGATCGAGTCCTTCCTGAGGCTTCCTCAAAATCACTCTGGGCAACTTTTTTGACGGCATAAGGATTTCTCCATCATATATTTTCTCAAATTTCTTTCTTCCTGCTCCCAACGTTTCGTTGTGTCATTTTCTTCGCCATCGCACGCAATCATGCCGCCGTCGCGTGGTCGAGGGTTCAGAGAGAATATCAAAAGCCCGCAAGTCAAACTGTGGACCTTCTACAAGACTCGCTACGAAGGTCCATGCGAGCTCGCGGTCTGTGATAGGGATGGGAGAAGTAGTCCTATTTCCAGCAGACACCTAGCATCGCAAATCAAAAGCATATATATCCAAATACCGCTCCTCCTCTCCCTTAAATCAACCATGACTGCAGCTTGATGAGATGGGATTAAAAGAATTTGTTATTCATGGTTTACTGTATGTCGACAGGTAATATTAAAGTTAGGCTAGTTGATGGGTGGAAAGACGGATCGTAAGAGGCGTGAGGAGAGCGAGGTATTTGATGACAGTACCTCTTGGCTCCGAGCTCCTGTCATCATCTACGTTTTTAGTATCTATATCACTATGAGATAACTCACAATTATCAAGTGCACTATTAATTTCTTCAGCTTTCCAATATTTTTAATACAGCTTCAAAACCTTCACATGGTGCGAATTCCTGAGTAGCAATAGCCAAGTTGACTCATCGCTATGGCTTTTCAGAAACTCCAATCAAGGCTTCCAGAAGCTCTGGAGAAACCAAAACTCGACCCAGAGGCCTGTCTAACAACACTCAAGAGCGCAAAAACCTGGCCAACTTTCCCGTGCTCCCTGTGGTTTTAAACCAAGGCGAAGGCTCACGTTATATGTGTCAACTGCCGGTTTGAGGAGAAGAGAGACTGGCATGGTAAAATTGTTGGTCGTGGTGTTTATGGCTTTCTTAATGCTTTCTTCGCAATGATAAAGTATAAGAATAAGGTAACGAATATGGATAGTCCGTTAATGGTGCTAATACACACCTGTGCGCAATGTTATGAAGACCAGAGCTGGCACACCGATGCTCTCCAGATAGATCGTATTATCAAAACGACGTCAGGAGGTTTGATCTTAGAGTTGTCACATAAAGCGGTTGAAGAGGTGGTTGGGAGCAGGGAAATAGTTATGGAGGGAATTCTTATGAACACAGTCAAGACTATAGGAGCGGATGGACAGGAGCAGGAGTGGTATATGTCTAAGCCGCTATTCTGATCATATTATATAGGGTGTTGAGATTCCTTAATGCAACAATTGATATATAATGCATGTCTTAAAATCGAATTAACTTGATTCTATATACATTTCCTATTATTGACCCTTGCCACTAACGATAACCTGTACCGCGGCCTGACCTCGTTCGTCCCGTAGGTGGTTTTTGTTGCCGCCTACCCTAACCATTCCACGACTTTCTGGCAACAAGACTCAAGACGCATGGATTTCGTTATTTGCAAAGCAGCGTGAATGTTCGTTGAGGCAAAGGCGTGAGCAATAGAACCTGAGGACCCCTGGTGTTCAATAGGATCAGTCATGTGATCAGACTTTGGATTACCGGGTGTTGGGATTCAGGCTCAAAATGAATGTATTCCACGACTATTTACAGGTGGGCTTCCAGAACCTATGATCATCGTAGGGCACCAGGCCAAAGCGGGTCCAGACCCCAACTGCAACACTAGGTTGCCTTTCACCCTGGCGAATAATACCAAAAAACATCTTCCTCCCGGTTTTTACTAGGTTGGGGCGCCCCAGGGAGCCCTAAGTTTAGTATCCCAGACCATCTGGTCCTAGGAGCCACTCGGCTCTCAGGATTCACGTTTCGTATCACAGCGGGCTGCTCTTGCTGAAAACCTTGCTAATAGCCATTCTTAATACCATATATCCTCCTCATAAACGAGTGTGAATTGAGTCGACTAGCCATGGTATCCAGGCTGGTCGATAAGTCAGTCTAGTTAAGCTGACTTAAGTCAGTGGGCCCTAAATTAGTAATCAGTCAGCTACTAGCCCTAACCCTAATAAGTCAGTGGTTAAATGCTCAACTGATTTAGACTGTCAGTTGAGAAATTATAAGATTTGTTAATATTTAAGTACATATTTGAGTAAATTTTGGGAATATTAAGGACTTTTTATAAGAAGTGAAAATAATATTATTTATTACTTTAAAGGGATTAAAAGTAATAATACACGTTCTAAGCTTTATAAATATTCCTTAAACTTCATTTGTATCGAAAATGATATATTTTTATTTTTACATCGTAAAAACGTGATTTTAAGGTCACGTTTCTTTTTAATCAGTACTGATTAATATATTAAGTTAAGTCCCTCAGTTGAGGTATTACCGTCAGTCAGTCAGTCGACTAAAATAAGTCGACTGATACTGACTTAACTGACTTAATGGCCACCCTGATGGTATCTAAATCTTTTTGAAATTGTCGGTGTCATTGCGTCTATAGTTGTGCACAAGACGAAAGAGGATATAAATGATCTGGCGTGAAACTGCCGAATGTCGCAAGTGTATTTGAGATCATGTTCGGATCGTAAGGTGATGTTGGTACACGGCTGAGAACCAAGGTTTTGGTGAATGAAAGGGGGTTGGTGGGAACATCAAGTTCTCCGAAGCGCAAATTGTATATTCGGCGATAGTGGGTGTTAAAGATTAAGAGAGTGATATGCCGAGAACTTTAGGTTTAGGTTCTATAGCATCTTCCGCACAGCCAGTGTGCCGAAGAATAGAAAGAGGGGTTTGGAATCGGATGGCTACGATGGCCTTATATAGAAAACTGCATTGAGCCTGGGTCCCGAGAGAACGCTTTTGAATGCCTACAGTAGGCTGTTTCCGCCCTGAAATTGGCAGGTCATTTGTTGAAGAAAGGCTTATTTCTCACCGACTACGGGCTTGAGCCCTGAAATTGAGCGCCTTGCTAGTGCTTTGCCTGCGTTCCATTTGTGCCTCTCTACTAAAGCACCAGTGTTTATTCAGTCGGAATTAATATTCCTGTCTCGGCTGGAGAAAAAAAAAATAGAATAGCGATTGAAATATATCCTACTAAATTCTTATATTGGAGTTGATGGAAGAAAAGGGTAGTTTACGTAGAGGGGAATAGTTCGTAGCGGTGAACGCGACTCTATCCCTTCGTCCGCTGAGACATTTCCCGCGCTAGCAAGGGGGTGGCCCGCAAGGCAGTACAAGGGAGGTATGCATTATTTTATGTACCTTTGCATACTAATTTATTAGTAAGGTACATTATGCTGATGAAATCGCCCCCAACACTCCCCCTCTTGACATAGAAATACCGTACAAAAGGTGCATTCTCCATACGTCTTCCTGGGAGGCTTTTGTAGTATTATTCCGAGTACTTTTTGACGCTTCCTAAAGTACGAGCACCACGTACAAATACCTCTCTTAATAGGTAATTTCCCTCAAAAGTGTATGTGTTGTAGGTTAGGGTTAAACAACCTCTTACCTCCTAATTTAGAGTACAATTAAATCAACTGTACCTTTTGAGAGTACTTAAAAAGCTTACAATATAGCTTGATTCTAAATTATAAGTGAGTTAGGGGTTTAATTATATTAGTATATAATAGATATAATCTATATGCGTTGATACAAGCCATGTTGAGTAGCCAATAGAAGAGAGGCCACCAATTTTGCTATGTAATCCTATGGGTTTTGTACACCTCCCTAAACTGGTTTGCAAGATCAATCCCTCCCATATGATGGTTATAGTTATTAATAAAGCGCGGAATATGCAGCTCTTTTGTATGCTTGTTCCTAAAAACGAGTCTGATGATATGGCTATTCGTTGATGTCTTTGCAAGGCGCCGCCGTATTTTGGCTCGGAAATCGTCCGCTTGATGTACTATATGTATATTGCTCAAAGCTAGAACAATATTATTGTCTTGCCAGGCTAAACAAAGCGTGTTTCCTACTACCTTTGCAACTAAAGTGTTCCATTCTAAAGCTTTGGCATATATAGTCTTCAAGACCTTGAAGTTTTCAGGTAATTCCGAGTGTGGACGAGTTGTTCCGACAGCACCAAATTCGCAGGCTTGAAGCTTTTTAAAAAGAGGTATAGAGGTAAAGTAGTTATCAAGGTAAACCGTAAGACGTTGCCGTGGGAGAGAGAGTACAAAAGATCGTATAAGTGAGCCGGTAGGGGTAAGCTTTGGATGCTTGAAAAGTGCCTGTAATCCGTGTGCCCGGGAGCTCCAAATCCAATTATATATGTAGCCATGATCTGCAATTCCGTATATCTTGTACCCTTGCTTGATTGGTTTATTCGGCATTTTGTACGTGTGTGAAGATCTAATAGAAAATATTAATTGCGGGGTAATTAAAAAAGGAGGGGTAATTTATTTGCCAAAACAACGTACCATAAGCTCATTAATACTAATTTCTGACGAAGGGGAATAGTACTTTTGATAAGAGGCTTGCACTTCTGAAGCAAGAGGTTCTACCTTATACCACCATATTGAATTTGTAGGTAAGTGATACCCCCAGCGTTCGTCATTTTTAGCATTAGAGATATGATAATATCTCTTGATTTCTTTATAACAATTCAGTGCAATGTGGGTTGAAATTGTATGTATTGGACCCTTTCCTTTGTCTAAATTCCAATACATATTAATGCAAGGCTCCTCGTGGACTCTCATATAAATTAATACTCCAATAAAGACATATAATTCCTCCACAACCAAAAGACGCCACTGACAAGCTCTTTCTTATTTGGCTTCTATTCGTTGTAGGTCCGCATACCGATTTGTATTGGTCGTAATAATCTGCAAGAGGGTAGGCGTAAAGAATAAGGTAAAATAGTCGAATGGTTCAGAGGAGGCAGAGAAAGTAGAAGGTAGAATAGCTGTAGCCGGCCGTTGAGCCTCACACTCAAATGGCTCAAAAGAGACGCCTGTGATTGGTCCAAACTCGTGGAGGATCTCATCAAGAATCGGTATCTTCTTCCTCTTCTTTTGAGTAGGCTGTATAACCTTTGAATCGCTAAAATTGCCTTCGTCGAGTTGGCGCTTCATTTTAATGCATCTAATCGCGTCCTAAAATGACAGCTTCAGCGTGTTTTCATTGACGCGATGTAAATTACTAAGTAGTTTCTATGCAAAGGTACATAAAATAATGCACTCCTCCCCTGGTAGACATCAGCGGGCCACCCCCTTGCTAGCGTGGGAAATGTCTCAGCGGACGAAGGGATACTGCGAGTATCGTTAGAAGCGACCCGAGTTCATGCCACGAGGCTACAGTCAATACAATTCACAATTTTTATCTCAAAAAAAAATCAAAAAAAGTGCTGGACTTACTCCCTCGAGCTGGACAGCTCAGAAGGCCGACGAAGATGGCAGACCGAGGCTCTGCTTCCCCTGCGTCATACTTGTAGGCCGTGATGCCGTTCAAAATTCGCCCAATCATCAGAGGACCTTATTTTGCGTCCTAACTCTCTATCGGTCACCGATAAAAGATGATCAACTGCAAATAGTGACAGGCATCAGACATTGGTTGACAACCCCCATGCCCCCACCAGTTCAACAGTTGGCGGCTCAAGTAGATCTTAGTGACGGAAATGCTTTGTCCGATGTCAGCCTCAGGGCTCTGCATCTTTGTTCATACTGAACGCTACCAGATGGGCTGTGGCTGGATCGACGGCGGAGCATGAGCGCCCAAGCCTTACCGATCAAGCGAAGGGTTTGTCTTAGGCTGTGTCGTTGCAGTAGCTTCTGAGGAGAGGATTGGTTCGGTAAGAAGTTCGGCAGCCACGTAGGCAACAGCTGGCTCAGCCAAGGCTGCCCGACCTGACCTCTTCATTTAAGACACAGCGCATCCCCTCCAAATCGTGCTCCTTTCATGATCAGCACGCTGGTGCGTGGGAGAAGCTGGTCCACTCCCTCATCTTTTACGTCTGATATCACTAATTGCCTCGCAGGGCTATACCTCGACTATCTTCAACACTTTTGGCCCGGACCGCCATGCACTTTTCGAAACTTCCACACTCGAACATATTCCTCATACTCACATCGCGAGCAATCAAGACTCTTCTCTCTGCACACTCGAGGTACCTTACCCTCCCTCGAAAATACCCCTCCCTCGAACATACCTCTCCCTCGAACATACCCCTCCTTCGAACATACCCCTCCTTCAAACATACCTCTCCCTCGAACATACCTCTCCCTCGAATATACCCTCCCTCGAATATCCCTACCTCTCTAATCGATGGCATACGTTTGAAGAACGACTGCGATATAATACCGCATGTTAGATCTCACTTCCCGTCCCCTGCAACAACCACGGTTTCCAAAGGAATGATACCGAGCGTTGTGCTACTATCCCCCCCTGGCTGGCCCTGGCTGTATAATACTGGGTGATAGTCTTACTGCGTTTGGTTTGATGAAGATATGGATATGAATAATATCAGCAGTGGACATTAGGAAGTTATGCAAGGGTGGGCAGCTGTCGAACTGGGTTCCTATGCGAAATACGTGCATTTACTTGTATTTTTAACTTTGCCATGCAAAGCCACTTTCACCTCCGATACTTTTCTGTGTAGTGACTTGCGACCGAAGACCAAAGCCGAGCAGTATAGCCACCTTCCTGTCATCCGTTCTGCTTCCTCTGTCCAGGTCCCAAGTTCCCCTAGGTCTGCTAACAATACTGCGTCCGACGTGTCTGGCGATGTGAACTTCTCCCAACTCTCCACCTTGGCGAGAAACAGCGAACCAACCCGAATCACCATCACACACCGCCTCACCATTGAAGACCTCTACACCATCACGCGCCTCATCGGCGGTCGCGCCTACCTCCTCTCCCTCCACCAACACCGCCGACCAGGAGGAGTACTACGGGCATTTTGGCCAACTTCAACATGCCTCCGACGCCTTCGTCATGATCTACAACATCATCTCCGTTAAGTCCCTTGGCGCAGTCGAATACTTCTGCTCGATGATCGACATGAAGCATCGGCATAGATAAGGCTGACGAGATCCTCGTCTGCTCCCTCATCTTGTTGCCGGCAACAAACGGCCAAGACTGGCTAGAGTAGGCGCGGAGGTAGTGAATACTAAGCAGACGTTTGCGCTGATAATGCGGGCAGGTGTTGGGTTTGTCGGCGACGGTGCAGCTGGGTACCCAACGGAGGATCAGAGTCCGGGACGATGAGTTGGTTACGGCGGCGTCGAGCCCATTGCTGCCGGGTAGGGAGGAGAAGGGTCTTAGGAATGCCTAAAGGTAAATTGGCCGCTTAAGCTCTCAAGACGCAAGTCTTCGGTACTCCACACTTCGAATTGAAACTTTGGTAACGGCCACTTGTGTACCTGTTCCAGTCTGCTAGCAGTACTGGTTTCGACCGCACCAAAATCTTCCCCATCCCAACAGAATCCCACATATAATGGCATTCCAAGTCTCACCATATAATTGCGGAGTACGCCTGGCATCTCAACTGAAGTCGGTTCGGATTGTGTAAAGGGTTGTGGATATGGGCGGAATTGGGCAGCCGCTTTGGAAGACGCTGGTGGAGACATGGCTGTTGGCAGAGATTGGAGAGATGCTAGGAGAGGCGTAGATATTGAAAGAGGTCTTGAAGTCTTCGGTGAGCGGGTTTGGAGGGCGTGCGGGGACTGCCGAAGGCAATATTATGGGGGTGAGTAGACGCCGAGGAGACGCTGGTGGAGGTTATAAATGTCAGCTGCGCGGTTGATTCTTAATAGATAACGGGTGGTTGTATGCGGTGCTGTTGAAGGAGCTTGGAGGGGTGGGGGGGACGCTTGCTAGCATAGAATACTCCCGCGATTATCAAATACCTAGGTGATGTGATATCGAAATAATTCAAGGAAGCTATTGATGTTCTATGCATTCTATTCAACCTATGACAAAAGCACACGATGGATATGTGGGAAGACACCTCCGAAGGCTATAGTTGCTCTAATGAGGGCATCGAGTTCTTCGTCCCCGCGGATGGCAAGCTGGAGGTGGCGAGGGGTAATACGCTTGACTTTGAGATCCTTAGCAGCGTTCTATTAACGCAAACATAATTAACACAGCTCCAGATCAAGTGTTAGGGGAAATGACTTACCCCTGCAAGCTCGAGAATTTCCGCAGTGAGATATTCGAGGACAGCGGTAACGTAGACAGCTGCCTTAGCTTCAACACGCATCCTCTTGTTAGTGTGGTTCTTCAGGAAACGCTTGACGCGACCACAGGGGAACTAGAAAGGTGTGATCATTAGCATTCATTTCTATCATTCGGACCATGTATCCAAGTCCAGGAACTCGAGTGGATTTCGGACTTGATGCGACTTGGCAACAACCCCCAAGAAACCCTCGATACCCCAGGAAGCAAATACTGGACGTTTAAATGCTAACCTGAAGACCAGCCTTGCTCGAATGACTTTGCCTCTTGCTTCGACCGGCGCTAACCATGTGTCCGGATGACTTGCCGGTATTTGATTTCCTCATTGCAGATGCTTGAACAAGCAGGCATTTTTACGGGAATAGTTTTGGGGGCAAGTGGCATTTTCAAAGACCGAGAAGGATCATAGCTCCTTTCCGTCAAAACTCTTCCACCCACAGATCTCGTAAAGCCTCAGGTCATCGGCGAATGCCCCGCAATAACTACCTTCATGAAATGTCCTCAAAGCTAGGCTCTCATGTTCGGGTACGCTCTGATGACATTATGATGAGTTGTGAAGAAGTGTGGACATGATGACATTTTTCCGCAGTAGTCTAACCCTCATTTCCCGCACAATTTTTGTTACGAATCGACCTGGTGATTATTTTGGAAAGAAGTATTTCCTGACGAACCCCAATTGGCCCACTTTTCTAAGGTGAGATTTCTGCCACTGGCACAAATTTCCTAAGTTAGATAAACCGTTTGGCAGATTAGTGACCTCTCTAGGATCTCCTCGACTCATCGATGCACAATTATAGTATTGCGAGGTGGCTTGTCTGTTGGTGGTCATGAGTCCTTGACTACGCAGGTAGGTACAGTGAGCTTCGAAATCGGCTTCCTCTTTGTAAACTCTTACATTCACTTAAGCCACAGCGACAAGTGGCACCAGATCTGTTCCGGTTAGTTATTTTTGGTCATCATATTTTAGCCTGATACGAGACCTAGCTGCTTTACAGAACCGGAAACGGGTCATCACATCACATGATCATCCAAAGACAGAATGCGAGAACAAATGATGGATTGGACCCCCAAGGGACCAAGCAACCCAACTACTGCTACTGACAGTGACTTGTTCTGCGCCTTTGCGACGCTCTTCCTTGAGCCCGCAAAGCCAGTGACGAAGATGACGAGCCCTTCCCCTTTCCACGAAGTCGAATCATACGAAGGACAATGGGACCCTTCCGAGGATGACTTTCCTGTCGAATGAGACACGCAACCGCAGGAGGAGGTAGTAAATCTGGGATTTTATCAGCTTCGTGATTAGGATAAAGGGGGAATGTACAATGCACTTCCGGCGCAGTATATACGCTACTTAATCTGTTAGGGTTTTAACATCTATAACAGGGTGCAGTCAACGAATACAGAAACGGATTTAGTTCTTAAGCTTGCTTTATATTGGCGTCCCTTTCTCAAATCTAATATGGATTAGGTCAATCTTTCCAAAATACGAACTGAGAAGAGAACCTTAGAACGGGAGGGTAGAAAGATTGTGTTAAAATTACATAACACTCGGTAGATATTTTCTCAAGAAGCTGCGACAAAACAGTTATCGCTTACACAGTGATAGAGAAGCAGCTTACACTTTAGCCTAACGAGTACTCAGAAAAGAAGTTAACTGTTGAAGTCTCATATAACTATGAACACGTGGAGAATGATCAACCGTCCACGTCATCGAGAAGAAATAGAAGGGGCCGTTCCTCAACTACTCGGTAACAGTTCTATCAAGATATACAGCTTGACGCAGAAGAAGAAGCTACTAGACAGCCATCGATTACAAGGTAAGTTTAAGGATCTTACGTTGTCCCGGACCCCCTTGCAATACAGGGCCCCATTGTTAGATTAACCCTTTAACTAAGAAATATGATAAGCTGAAGTTAGCACCACTTCAAAGACATACTCAAATTTGTAGAAGAAGGACACCAGTTATAGACACAGAAGGATGAACCAGAAAAGGGTTCACCTAGATTTATATGCAGAGGAGCAGCAATTACTCGAGAGGCGCCAGAAAGATACGACATCTCCATCGAACATGATAGGATCTATGAACGCAGAGAAAGTAACCAGATATCACATTCATTGACTGTGAACAAACACGATGCAGGTCAGCATAAAGCCTTCCTTGAATTTCATAGAATACGATAGAAAGAAAGCCAGCACTGAGTCAAAGGCGGCGATGGCAAATCCTCAAGCTCCAAAATCATGATAAAACACTGCTAACCAGAATAATTTTCTTTTCCTGAACAATCCTTATACTCTTAGAATTAGAGACGCATATTGTTACATTATGTATGACCTTTATTGATTAGCCCAACGGATAGAACATCGACACCTTTGAAAACGACATCCTGTACAAAAAAGAATGGGTGGCCTAAGACAGGGCCATGAGGATCCGTACTCTCCTCAAGTCTACCAAGAGAGACTAAATAATTGGTGATTAGTGGCTCTCTTTGAAGAAGAAGGATGTCAACTCACAAGGTTCGTTACAGAGTAGTCCTTGAGGCTTCAGGAATTTCCCCAAGATTCCAACTTCATAACGCTCTTCGCCAAAATACAAGATAAGATCCGGAAGAATTTGGGCGGATGGAAAGAGATGCGCTCCGTCTTTTTGAATATGACCTGGTACCTTGGCATAGTAACTCTGTACAATGCAAGACGGAAGGCGAAGGGAGCTGCAAGCGGTATCCACTATAGCCTCAAATTTGGTTTCCTCTGCTCTTTCCATTGTGCCGTTTTCAGCCACGGGTCCACCAATTGCATATGATGTAACTGGAAGTCTCCAGAAGTCCTTTTCTTCAATACTTCCGTCCCAGAACTTTATCTCTCTTTCCTTGTAAGGGACTTTGCCGAACGTGTATCTGCCTCTTCCATTGAACTTTAAATCCACCACGAAGACTGGTTCAGGGAGATCGGCCGCTAGTTTGGCCCAAATGGTAAGAATCGTCGCTATACTCGGTAATCAGTAATAATGTCATCTTGTTTATAGAGAAAATCCCTTGTGAAACATGCGTACTTACCATCTGCATCATAGCGAGACCCTAATGCAAGTATGCCTTCCATAAGAACGCTCTGGCTTATACCACCTTGAGCCATAACAGATGACGCCCTGAAAACAATCTGATCACTCTGTGTGACATTGCCAAATTTCAATTTGTCAAGATACGCCCCATGTGTTTTAACCTCAAGAGCATCTCCATAGCATATGCTATTTTTGCCCTCACAATAAGGAACATTGGATCCAGGATCGTACGTGTTGCGGCCGTGACGATCTGATACAGGTATGAGTGGAGAATAGAGCCATCTAAGTACTGTCAGCCTGAGGAGAATGAAATCAAAGCAGCGGACTATCATACGTCATAGAACTACCTGTATCCAAGCTCATACTGAAAGGCTTCGGATTAGAGCCTACGTATATCAAAAAAAAAGGCCATACTCCTACCGAGCTGGATGATTGGTGCAAAGTGAAAGGTTCCATTTTGTGATGTTGTGTTGAAGCGCCAGTTTCAAGCACTTCATTGGAGTTTTCGAGAGACATTGCACAGACGTACGTACTGCCGTTCTCCAGGGTTGGTTGATAAAGGGAAGTTGCGAGTTTGCTTCTTTTAAAGCATCAGCTAATACGCCAGGCTACCAAATGATGACCACATGTCTCTAACCTGATATGCTCTAGAGCGGCTTGGCACTGACGCTAACGGAGGTTCAGGACCTGTAGGCATACCTGGCATCAGCTCACAATGGCGCATTGTGGCTGAGCGTAAAATTGAATTTTATCTGTTTAAACCTGGACGCGTATTAATTATATCATGCTGCAACCTTGTAAGCTGTTTGCCGCTGTAGAATACATTCCACGCAGGTATAAAGGACAGATTGGCAGCATGGAACATCGCAAGGAAAGGTAGATAAATGGTCATCAGAAAAACCCAAAGGACACAGTTGCAAACAATTACTGTACAGCTGGAAGAAAGGTCATTATCAAGTCTCAAAGGCGGCACTCTCTGGCCTCAGGCTGTAATACGAGCACAACAAACAACTAACCAGAATATCATTAGTGCTGACTTCATTGTCTTGGCGATGTGGCTCAAATCAATGAAAAGAGTTTACAAAGAGGAAGCCGATTTCGAAGCTCACTGTATGAGGTATGAGAGGGATGAGGAAACAGTCGAAGGCGATGGTGACGGATATTGTGATAACTGTAGCACCGCTGGAAACCCATGTTACTGTCCCATGGGCCATGGCTCCATTAGCGGTTGCAAGTATCGCAAATAACACTGTACTATTACTGTATTCAATGCATGATTGAATAGTTCGATCTCAAGCTCCTCATCCCGGACAACACCAATAGCTCCCCCATCCTAAGAGAATCCCATATATAGAATGGCATTCCCAGAACTTATCGAGCGATTGTCCTTCTCGTCCGTGTTTACGGCCACAGTAGATGCCTCCCTTCGGATAAGTAAAAGAAGAGGACCCTATAGTTACGCTCTGGGGATCATTGATGGATTAGTTGAACTCATAGCATATTTACGAAAGGAACATCTGCAGTCCGGTTAACAGAGTTCGTGGCTTAACTAATAACAGTATGGTTATGCAACGAGTCGAATAGATGCACTCTATGAGTTAGAGTAATATCTTCATACGTAGTAAGCATTGGGATTGGAAAACTTGGGTTGCCTTTGTGGAGCAGTTTTAATTTGATCGTACTAAATTATTTTTGAAATAAATCTTTGCAGAAGAGATTGTTTTGAGTAGTTTCCGCTGTGTACAGAAACTACAAATGTTCGCATTTCGAACGAAATAGATAACTTGCGTATCAAACTCTACAGCATAGTATCCTTCAAATTTCCTCGCCCAAAATAAGGGAAACCTAGATTCCTAAGGTCATCTAAATCAACTTTGAGACGGAAGATTTCCCCCCGTACTCTACGAAAAGGAAATTCCCATATTGTGTGTCCGATTTCGCTGAGCCAAAGGTCTGTTGCCTGCGTAACAAGTTTAGTAACTACTCAAACTCCCCATCGCAAATTCATCCAACCTCAATCTAAAGCCTAGTTAAACAGTCCCCAAATTCCACTTGACAGCCTGCTCCACAATAATCGAACTTTCTTTCTGGTTCTGGTTATTTTTCTCCCATCCGGGAACTCACAAGTCTTATATGATCGCAATTTGTGCTACACTCGCATTGGGGTCTTCATTGGAATCGGGTTGTTGGCACGGAGTATTTTCGTTAGCTATGGCATCTTGTTGATATTGATATCGTTTCACCATTGTTATAATTCGGGTCCAATCGCAAAGCCGCGGTGCGCACAGGATCGATAAAATTCGTCGCTCCTTTGGAAGTGGTGTTGGTTGGGCTGGAACTCGAGACTTTATATCCTCAACAACTGCAATACACTACCTCACAAAGCTGGATTCCGTACATCCGCTTGCCCTGATCCTACCACGCACAAGCGCGGGTGTCGCATTGCCGGATAACCTCGCTCACTCCAAGTCCATCCTCTCCTACGCCCACTTTATGCAATGCTTGCTTTGATCTGGTCCCTCTTTGGCTACAAGATGTTCGCTTTAATCTGGCCGTTCCTTGGCTACATGGTGTTTGCTTCAATCTGGTCCTTCTTTGGCCACGCAATGTTTGCTTTAATCTGGCCCTTCATTGGCTGCTCGGACATGATGTTCGCTTCAATCTGGACCTTCCTTGGCTACATGATCTTCGCTTTAATCTTGTCCTCCTTTGGCTACACGATGTTGGCTTTAATCTGGCCCATCCTTGGCTGTGCGATGTTCGCTTTAATTTGTTCCTTCTTTGCCTGGAAAGAGCAATTGCCGAGTCCTCCACCCATCACCATCACTGGCGTCAGAATACCAGCCGATGGCACTCCAGTTCATCTCCTCTCACTTACCACGATAAGCACGACAAGCGTGTCTGGAGCTACTGACTCCTTCCTCTTACACGTTCCTGACCTACGCCAGTATTGGAAGACGGAACGTGCGTGGGGGTATCGCGACATACGAAGACTTGTTCACAGAGCCCTCTCCAGCAACATCATTATCTCCAGCAAAAGAACCGCCTCAAGCAACAGTATCGTCCCCAGCAACGGCTTTATCTCAGCCAACGGAATCTTCTCCCGCAACTGTATCATCCCCCGCAACAGCAGCATTCAGCTTGTATCGGAGCCTATTACGTCTTCTACTCCTTCTCCTCCTCCGATTTACCCACAAATTCGTCAGTTCCGGCCTGGATCGGCGTTGGTAGCCAGTGCCGGGGAGATATATTTTTGTTAAAATGGGATCGGATGAGCATGCCACGCATCTTACATCACGTGCATAAGGCGAGTGCCAACTTTCGGTTCCCCGCCCAAGCTCTGTCACATTCCTCTCCCAAATCGCCGCTTAACCAAATCCTCTCTCCACTTCGTAACATCTCCTTCTCTTTGTATTCTTCTTACCAAACGTGCCCCAATATCTTCTGCTGGGTCCGTTGGCCTGCTTGTTATTCAGACGACACCCGGATTGAAGCCTGATCTGAAAACGTCAATATCAGACTGGAAATCATCCTTGTCCAACTATCCGGTCAACAGTGATGTATCATTTGCTCATAGCCTCGTTAAACTTCACTCACCAAACTGGCTTCAAAGATGCAGCAAGTTCTTTTCTTGCTGAGCGATCCCTGACCTGGGGATGGATACCAGTGTACTGGCAGGATTTCACAAGCTGGCTTTCACAACCCTGTGTGTCTTCTTCATCTAAAATCATTGGCAAGATACTTGTTGACACCAAAGAGATATAATAGCAATTCTCATGGCCTGGTCAATCACTTTCACGCTCGTGATTACAGTTCTAATGACTATGGGTTTTGGTCCAGGAGGCATCTTGTCAGGTTAGTTCTACATGAACATTTAGCAAGATTCCTATCGTCTTTTAATCCCCAGTTGCTAAGCATGTATCTAATCTTTGCCGGTATGATAGGATCTCTAGCAGCCGCCTTTCAGTCCTGGATGTATGGAGGCTTTACTCCTGCAGCAGGAGTTTTCGCAACCCTCACAAGTGTTGGAATGCTGGGTTTTGCAACCCCAATATTTACAGTTGTTGCTGTTCTAATAGTTACGCTTGTGGCAGTTATAACCTGGCTTTGCGTCCGTGGATGAGATTGTTTAGGTAGGTATAAGATAGGAATGAATAAGTGATAGAGAGTATCGAAAGTTATGGAAAATACATTGGTTGCTTGGGTGGGCGGTTAGGGATGCTAGGGAAGAAATGCTTTCTGTGTGGTGTGTGCATCACCTAATAAAATAAGGTCATCCTAAATGCACGTTCCTGTCACATCTTCCCATATTAGTTTGTGTGTACTGTAAGCCTTTTTGTTACTATTTGAATAACAGCACAACTTGCGGCTACTGTATTCCTCGTTCAACTTTCACATGCTGAACGATGATGGACACAGACGCAAAATTTGACCATGCATAGAATACGCGGGGATGCATACCCTACCTGCATTATCGTGCAGGGCGTCACCTCTGGACATCGCCCGCCAATGGATAGCAGTTGCTTGCGTGCACAATACATTTAAACACGTCACTCAAGGCAGCGACCGTTGCCGTCTTACAACTGATAAATATGCTCCTGTGGTGAACTTGCCTCAGCATCGCACTTCTGAGTGACTATATATTTATTTTGCCTCCTTTGCGAAGTACGATCCGATATGCTCTAGTTCGTCCTCGGTTCGCTGACGTTATTTAGTGCGGCTTTGATTATACCCTAAACATTCATTGCAATGTCTATCGTCGACGAGAGACTGAAGGAGATCGCAGAGTTGGAGGAGAGGATTGAGGAGAGGATCAAGAGGATCGAGGAGAAGAAGACGGAGATCGAGGAAAAGAAAACGCTCGTTAGGGAGAAAAGAACGGTGATCGAGAACAAAAAGACGTGGATCGAGGAGAAGAGGGAGGAGCTGGAGGAGCAAAATACTATTGTCGATAGCGTACCGGATGATCTGCTGGAGATGATGTCGCAAAGCGCTTCACGATCGACGGAGAAGAGAGGCAGAGGCGATACCGTTGAAATTGATCAGTCGGTTGAAAGGGCCAAGGAAATGATTGATGAGCTTGATAAAGCAATAGGAAATGCGGAAGGGGAGCTCGAGGGATTGGAGGAGGAGTTTGGGGAGTTGGAGGGTGAGCTTGAAACATTGGAGAAGGATATCAAGGATCTGGAGGAGGGTATCAAGGATCTGGAAGAGGAGAAAAGGGGCTTAGAAGATTATGTGAATGGTATGTAGGACCTTCCTCTAAAATACGTCTTTTATCGACGTATCATTCACCGCGTTTGACGTCTTGTCGGGTTCCTGCCGTTCTCTGAGAGACTTTAGAGTCAATCTGGACGATTGACACAATATGGAACCATTTTCTCCTAAGTATTGAGTGTACCGTTCCGAATTCTCCAGTTTTCGTTGCATGTCAAGTGAGAACAGGCCATCCTTGCCATCGCGCTCGAAGAACTGTTTGACTACGTCATCTCGAGAGCCATTGTGGAACCGGGGAAAGATTCCTCTGTAGTACATATTGACAAAACAGCTATGATGTCGGAGCGTGACTGCTAAGGGCAGGTCGACCCGTGTCGGGAGGGTTCGACCCCACTCGTTGGCAAGTTGAAGGCAAGGTTGAGACGTAGCGGCTTTGAGAGCGTCGAAGAACACGCGGTACTCGATCCTATATTGCACTTCCGATACCCAGTCAGGAGGAAGCCCTGCCAACCAGGTAGGGGGTAGGAAGAATTGTCGAGGCACTGTGCCCGACCATTCCCAATCGATAACGCCGCGAATCCGATAGTCCTCGTCTACAATGAAATTTGACCAGCGCAGGTCTGTATGTGTCAAAACGAAGGGACCATGATTCCAGCGATGATCGATATAACCAAAAAGTCTCCCCTTCAGATCTTCAAGCCCAAACACTTCGAGTTGTGCAACCTCTTGAGACATCTTGTAGGCTGGTAGCCTGTACTTTTGATCTAGGAGGTGGTACTGATGGAAGGCGAAGTCGATAGCGGAAGCGAACTTGGCCGGCTGAGTAGAGAAGTCGCGTGTCTCGAGCTGTAAATCATTTAGTTGAATAGAGAGCAACGGGCCTACGACAGGAGTATCCCCGCCATCCGGGCCCGGCATTAAAGAGCCAGCATGGTCGAATTCCTGTTGGCGTAATTGAGCTAAGATGTCGATAAGCTGCCCGTAGAAGTATTTCCTCCGCTCTCTAGGCTCTTTTCTGAAAGCTGATATATCTAGCGACCGGCCCGGGATATAGTCCTGAATGATGAAGGCATGTCCGGTAGGGTTATTCTCGTCGACACAACCACCTCGGCCGAAGGCATGAATATGGGGCACGGGGATCGTGGTATTGGCTTCGAGGTAGCTAGCTCCCAGTTAGAATCGACGAATATACAAGGTTAAAAATCGGAGGTAGCTTGCCGTATGGTAGCGACTTCGCTCTGGACTTTGTCCCAGACGTTGTGGACGGAAGACTCCGAGGGAATTCTCACAACCCATTTCACACTTTCATTAAATTCAACGAAAAAACAAACGTTATAGCTACCATTAGCGGTTTCTTGGAATATCCGGCAAGGCTTGAAGCAGTTATGTCGGGATGCTAAACTGCAGACGTTACTCGGGTCGATGGAGTCAATGAACGCCTGGAGTTCGCATTCTTTCTGCCCTGCTGTTGGCGGGAAATAGTCCACAGTCTGTGGAGCCATTAGATGTACGAGATCGACAATGTCACAAGTAACAAGGCGTCAAAATGAGAAGACTGAAGTTTGCGCATCTCGCAGTGGTAGGGTGGTTGAGATGCAAGAAGGCTGGAGAGTTTGGTTGAATGTAGTCGCGCTGATGGCGCGAAAAAAGGGAACTGAAGCTTGGTGCTTGTGGCTGTTCAGGACTGTGGCTGACGCGAGGCTAAAATGCACCGTGCGTGGGCCTTGACCAGGTCAGCGCGAACGTCTAATGCTTCACCTTATTTATTCACGCAACTCTTCCTAACACTCATTTCTAACCATTTGCAGAACTTCGGAATCCACAATGCCGGCTCCATCGAGCACCGTACTTAACACGTCTGACCAAACTACCAAGCGATGCTCACGACGGAGCCACTCGACGACGTCCATATTGATTTATCCACTCCCTTCGACTACCAGACGATCAGCGACACGGACGCGGACAACGCCGACCTGAGCCATGCCCGTCGTCGGTGGGCATGGTACTGCAAGGACCCTGCGTGCCCCAACTCCTGGTCCAGCAAGTCAAACTTCTGGCTGCATCTATACGAGACGGCTGTGCACCGCGCGGATGTACGGACACAAACGGGTGGGACGTCGCGAGCTGGCAAGGGAGTGGAGAGTTGAGACGGATTGGGCGATGAAAGAGCCGACGCAGCCCAAGCCTGCTCCGGGACAGCATGGTATTGCATCGGGCAACGAGTAGGCCGTGGGGGTGTAGCCATTGTTTTGTTCGCGAGATCGTTTACTTTTTGTGACAGCGGAATCGAAGGCGGGAATGCCTTGATGCGCGCCGAAAGACTACTCGCTGATAACTGGCAGGCGGTGATTTATCCCTTCTCTTGCGCCGAGAATACGACGAAGACTAACTCTAATGTACTGTATTCTCATGGCTGTGTTTGATGATCTCACCATCTATAGATGGCTTCCCCAGTCGATGTGTATGTAATCAAATGCTTGATGTGAATGAGATTTAATAGGAATAAAATGAATGTTTCTAAGAACCGATCTTGTAAGAAACGTCATCCATCATAGCCTTCTTTGCAGCCCTCTGCTCCTGCTCTGCGAATCTGCCTTCCCGGTCAAGGCGTTGGGAGGGGAGAAGTAGGCGAAGCGAGCCCCCTCGGCAAGTGAACAAAAGGGGCTCAAACGAGAACCAAAGATTCAGGGACAGTCAATATCTGAGCCTGAAATCTGACAGTACATATTTGTTACTGATGATACATGCCACACTGCTTTCAACTGACTCAGGAGCAAAAGCCTCGCAATTGTGCCTCTAACTCTTAGCATCTAAAGAATAGTGAATACGTTCAGCTCCACAAAATCCTCACAATCTACCAACAACTTTTTCTCCCTCTCGTATCTTTCATCAATTATCAGTCGTCAAATCGTCCCTCTATCCCCTGAGCAGCTCTCACTCTCAACAATACTATTCCTCGGGCACCATCCTCGACCCCCCAACAGAACTCCACTTCTCCGTTGGACTACCCGACCCAGAAACCGACCCCACCCTCTGCGATTTCAACTTACTCCTCTCTTCCAACTCCCTCTGCTTACTCTCCAACTCTTTCTTAGCATTCTCCAGCTAGTGACCTCATATCAGCCTCCTCTTCCTCCCTCTCCCGCAGCTCTTCTATGCCCTTTATCACCAGTGCTGAACACTCCGCTAGTCCGATTCCTGGATGGAGGATGGCGTCCTCTTGCTGTGGGCCTGCCGTGGAGTCGGAAGTTCCGGGGAGGACGACTTTGGATGGCTTGGTAGTGACGAAGCGGGGGAAGAGTGTGAAGATTCCGGGGTGTGTTGAAGATATGATATCGATTTCTGTGCCATTGACTTTGCGATCGAAGAGCGCCACTGTTCGCGAAGATTTAGATCGAGCTCAGAGATTACATTGATGTCGAATGATTCCTCTGATTGTGCCGAGTCCCAGATTGAGATTGCTACGAGCTTTCTTGAGACTCTCGTGGTCGGATTTATGTACCAGGAGTGAGAAGATCTCTCGGCACGAGTAGCAAATGGTTTGGGGGGTGGTTGGGATGTTAAGGAGGTGGGAGGAAGGGAGAAAGGAGTCTGGCCTTTTAAACTGCGAGTGGTGAGTGCTGACCAAATCTTCATAGTTCGTTTACTCTCTAGTCCATTTTCAATTTTCCCAAGTAGAAACACTAAGTCCTTGCGCTCGTCTTGGAAAGTGTTGTCTGAAGAAAATGGCTGCCAGATGAGCGTGCAGAGGTAAAACGAGATGAGGCGCTGTGCGTGTGCGATGCGAAGCATTTTGGACTCTTCGCTATTGGAGGCGAATGGGATATTTGCTGCTTTGAGTTTCCCGCAGATGGTTTCCCAGTCCTGGTCTTTTGTTAGAGGGAGGGGGGAGTTTGTGACGTTGAACATACCTTGATCTCTAGTTCTTTGCAATATTGAGATGTTACTGCGTTAATTTTGTCCGATATCTCATTTAACTTCTTCTTGCTGCGGGATGTTAGTTTGAGATATCCTGAGCTGAGGGTCCAGTACAGTACGTACTAGAAGTCAGGTGTATTGTCATTCAATCCAAACTCATTCTTCATCCTGTCTAGCTCGTCCTTGAGCTTTTGCGCTTTATCTCTTTCAATTGTCCTCAAATCTTGCATGTCTTCACGCTTGTCCTTTCTTCTGTAGAATAATAGAGAGGAATCGAAAGGTTGTTTCAATCAACTGTACGTGCGTGGTTGTGTTCTTTTTTCCTCAAAATATTTCCGAAAAGCCCTGGCCTGAGTGCCCTAGGTAAGATTAAAAAAGCCGCTACGGCGTTATTTCCGCACACGTGTTGTGGCAGACAACCCTTGCTTGCTGAGCTCGCGTCGTGAGGCGCACCTTGAGTCACACGGCGACAGTTTACCCTCTAGACCTCTGCTCTTCTAGTAGCTACAAAAGGTACTTTCCAAAACATTCAGACAGTGTTTTCAAGCTCGCATGACCTTCTAAATACCCCACTCTTTCCCTCTTGTTCGAGAACCGTCTACACTGATTCGCTAATACTTCCGCGTAGCTTAATCATGGCGACTGTCGTACCCAAAAAGGTTCCCCCCAGCGCAGGCTGGACATCCTATGATGGTTGGGATTACAACGGCATGAAAGAGCGTCTTGAGAGGTGCATGAGTATCATCAACAAGTCCTCTCTCGTGGAGCACACCCAACTCATCATCGGTCAACCGGTCTCGATTAGTGAAGCCTTCTCTGCTGGGCAATTTTGGTGCTGCTTCGAACTCCTGGCGGTCGACGGCCGCCTCATCATTGCACGCGTGCGGCTTCCTAGGCATCCCGATAGCACTGACAGTGCCAATGAGCATTCTGAGATGTATTCAATTCAGTGTGAAGTTGCGCAAATGAAGTTCCTCCACGAGAACGTTACGGGTGTCCCGTTCCCCAGACTGTACGCCTATGAAGGCCCAGGGTCGCAAAGGGCAGCAAATTTTGGCGCGGCCTACATGCTCATTGAAGGGTTTTACGGCAACACTATGCAAGATGTGCAATTTAATATTTGCGAGCTTCCGGTGCGACCCTTTTCATATTCCTCACGTATTAGTTTTCCTAATCCGGCTGGAGCAGATTTCAACGCAGGAGCACATTATCACACAGTGGACTTCCGTCCAAGCCGAACTAGCGACTTTCACATTTCCACAGATTGGTTCAATCTCCCATTTCTCCAAAGACACCGGTGCTATCGTCGGCAAACTCTCTACAGCCGTAGCAGAAGGCCTCTCGGATGAGGGTCCCTTCAAGGAAGCCTGGGACTATTTCGCTGCTGTCGCGGAGGCCAAATTCCGTCAAGCCTGCAAGAATGATGTCGCTAACGACGACAGCAACATTTTTACTAAGCTGGGTCCTTTCGTGTTTGAAGACATTGTGCACAATACAGCCCTCTTTAAAGCTGGTAGCGGGCCGTTCCACTTAGACCACATGGACATGGGAACGCAGAATATTCTCGTCGATCAGGACTTCAATTTCCTCGCTATAATCGACTGGGAATTTGCTCAGACGGCGCCTTGGGAGGTCATCCACTACCCAATGCCATTTCCGCTCATCTCTGCCGACGCAAAGACCGACTGCATTCTACAAAACCCAGACCACATAGCACACCACAACGTATCCCGCCAAGTTGCAGCACGGAAAATGTACAGACAGAAGTTTCGCGATGCGGAGCAAGCACTCGAGAGTAGAGGAAGACCCTTACAGAAGTCAATAGCCGATGTACTAGACGGGCCTGCATCCAGAATCTACGCCATACTCGAAAAGTTCGGCGTTTTCAAAGGCATGGAAGAAGAACTTACGTACGAAATGGTGCGGTTAGCTTATGGGTTCAATCGTGAAGAGGCAAGTAAATATCTCAATGAGATGAAAGCCAAATTGAAGGGGCAGTAATCAGTCTCTGGCAAGAGAAAGTATGTTGAGATCAAGTTTGTTGCCTAGAGATTGAAAGAAGCATATTTTGCAGCCTGTTGAATGCCCTACTCCGAATCATTCCCGTTCCATAATGAAAGCCACAACAAATGAATGCCCTGCATATCCCCAAGCAGACCTAGCCCACCCCCATCCAACGCAACTAGCCCGTCAAGAATAGATGCAGTCCTCGTTTGATGATCTACCTAGATTTGACAATTATCATGAGCATTATGTTCAGATGAAAGGCAGGAATCAAGTGCACGTACTTGGGGCATTCGTGCTTGGTACCTTGTGCGTAGACTGCGCCACAAGAGGAGCACATGCTCTGATTGTTCGAGGACTTTCCGAGCCCTGGTGCTGGCGTTTGAGCCCCAGCATTGTTTGTGGTGAGATTTTCGATCTGGTTGGCCATGTTTTCGATGACTGAAGAGGCAGGGTAGGATACCAGGGTTTGTTGATAAGCTGATGATAGATACCAAAGGGAAGTTGGCAAAGGGCACTCTGGGGGTCTTAAATACTTCGAGTATGTCGACCTGGACCCCAAGCAGACTGCAATGGGTCGTCTCAATATCACACCGCCGTACCGATGAAGTCGTGAGTCACATTCCCTGAATACGCCCAGTGCAGCTCTTCTATCACTTCATATAGCAGGTAGTAGGAGCCAACCATGGCACGTGAGAGTGCACTGAAATTCCCGAAAAGCTGGTTGAGGAGGCTGAGAATACGGCTCAGTCTGCGAGCAGGCCCTGGTCGAGGTTCACCGCCGTGTTGCAACGTAGTCAGCGCTAAGACCACCACGACAGAGGCTGCCTTTTCAAGGGGGGTTGGCTCATGCAATCTTCGCCCTACTCGGTGTAAGGTACGGCTCGAACCGCCCGGAGGAGGGCGTGGCGTGCTAAGATCAGAACTCTGAAGTTTTGTTGTCACTGCGACTAGGCTGATTGGACCAGACACTTCACACCGCCATGCAGGGTGAACGCCCGGTAATCGACGCGGGGCGTTGACTCAATATTGAATGCAGAGATGCATAGTGCATTTCTGCCAATTAATTCCGTGAATAATGTTATAGTGGGCCTGGAATTTGCATCGTGGGGACTATCTGGGACAATGTTGGTCTTCCTAGCCCTGGTCTAACACGTTCCGTCCGCACTCTGCACACTGCTTCTCCTTGACAGCGATGATTCGGGACGGTTGTGACGGGCGAGGAGTCTCTTTCGGTCAGTCGTCGGACTCATCGCGAGCATCGGCCACGTGAGAAAGATCGACGATTTCACTACAAGCCGGTTGAGCAACATTTATACCCCTTGAGTGGCTTTAGCTGGCATACATCGTCACGGTCCTCATCCGGTAGAGCCACTCTATCGGCTACCGCGGAAGCAGGCCGTGGTCACGTCGATACGACGCGTACCCGGCCCTAGGATAGTAGAGCCGTTGATGCCGGGGCTCTTGCATCTAGAAAGAGTGAGCCGCCTTTAAGTAGTAATGACGATGGTGGTTTGAGTAACGGCGATTTCGAGTCTAGTAGCGACGATGATAAATGTTCGGCTGAGGATGACTAGGGACGTTCAAGCACAAGGTAGAATCTTCTATAGGAAGACTTAGACGAGTAGCGCTTGCTGGTATATATGAAAGAGGAGAAGCCTTGGAAGTGAATCTTCGTCAAGTTCCCAGGGAGAACTCAGGCTGTAATACGCACGCGCTAGAACGGAATAAGCTTCCTCGCGGAGGTAGACACGCGGTAGCTTAAGCTCTATGTGCCTACTTGTCCTTTGGTGTCTGCCGGGACGAATATCTGAAACGGACCTTATCCCTCTGTCGTCCTAACCCGATTTTCTCGAAATACGGAGTATATAATCCGCGATATATATTGATTTCTGGGCTGGGATAACATTTGGGTTGCGCTGAGTTCTCTCTAAGTTCACACCAAACACGAAAACCAACTAGATCATGTGGAGGAAGATTATGAGTGTCAATTGGAATAGCGTGCGCATGACTAGTTCTGGAAACGTTTCCCTGGAACCTAATATCAATGAAACCTTCTTTCAGCCCATCCCTTCGTACTTACATCCTTTCAAGTAACCAACAATTCATCGTCTAGCTGCCAATATCTCCCAACTTAGGCCACTTTTCTGCCCTATCCTACCCGCTAAAAATCCGTCAACCACTTCAACCAAAGAATTTCCATGAGTACTCCATTCACTTCCTGTACAATGAAGCAGCCACGACCTCTTCGCCAATCAACATCAGAAGCCGTTAAGACTAACTTGATAGATTGCGCGAGTGAGATCGTTCTGGGTCGAGTTGAGGGCTCCTCGAGAGGAAATCTGAATGAGAGATATGATATGAAATTCTGGTGGTCGATTTGGAGGACTGGAGACGGTTGGAGAAAGGCAGAAGAAAAGGAAACGAAGTCCGGGGGTCTGGGAGCGTCTATTTCAACCGGTTCAATGGCTAAAAAGCGTGGTAAGCCGACTGCAAATTGAAGAGGGAGAAGTCTAGCAAAACCCTAGTCGATTGTCATAGGTAAAAAACTACAAATTTGCACGGCGAGAAAGATATACCCTTTGATGTTGTATTCGTTGTCGACGATAATGTTCTGGGGGGCCAAGTCTTCGTGCGAGATCAAGAACGGAGAGTTTTCAAGAGCAGGATGAACGACTCTCGACACGAGTGCTCGCTGGATAAAGCAATCTCGAAGTTGTAACTCAGGCATCTGACCATTGCTGACACGAACGATCTTACGGTCGATGAGCTCAACTAGATATTTGCTGGCGGAGGTTCCAGTACCTATTAAAACGGGTAAACGTGATGGATCGAAGAGAGATAGCGCCATTCCTACGTAATATCATCTCGTCGGCTATGTGTATGTATAGTACGAAGATGACTTGGAACTATCTAGAACTTCCTTAGGTATAGGTCGAATCTTGTGGTATATGAAGGAGGACTGGCCTGTTCTAGTAATTAATTATGCTACCTCTATTTACGACACATTCGGACTGATTATAGAGCCGACAATGTAATCTATCTAATGTAAGGTCAAGGCGTGCTCTCAGGCGTTCGACACTACTTTATTCTTAAAGGGACACTAGGCGAAGGATTACAACTATTTCCTTTGTCTATATGTATAGTGTATCGTTAGCTGTGAGAGAAAGTCTAATATAAATCGTTACTATAAGAATCAGTACTAATTCAGGAAATATGTCTATAGTAGATGTATATGTTTTAGAGAGGTAAGCTTACTAGGTGAGGGTCAATAATAATGCTAATGTTACTTAGAGATATTTCTAAGAGTAGAAAACAGCCTTAAGCGTCGGGGAGACAAAGAGTTAAGGTGGCTAGACTTATCTTCTTTCGACTTAGAGAGTAGTAGCTAATTTAAAATAGAGGGTATGTATACGTAAGAGTTTAAGAGTATAATGTTTTCTAATGAACCGACGAGTACCTTTAGGGGCTTATTATATTAGCGCTACGGAATCTCACATCTAATTAAAATACTAAGAAGAGTCATCGGTACTAGTCTGCGGTGTATTAAAATTATAAAGTCTTAGACTAATGAAATAGTCACTGCCACAATTGTTTCTTACCTCTGTTATATCTCCTTGTTGTCCCCCGAGCTATAAACTTTAAATTATATGTCTAGACCATCACTTCTTGGTTTAGAGCTTACACAAAACGTAGTATAAACCAGAAATTTAGGGAAATGAGAAGCTTGGGTAGTCATTCAAGCAGATGCCGTCGCTGCCACCAAGATAAATATTACCTCTATACATTAATCCCCTGTAAGTGTTGTTTCTCAAGCTATAAGCCTTGTTGCTGGAAGGAGCTATAAGCTGTCGTGCCTAATCATCGTTCTTTCAATCTTGTGAAACCTATTTATTTGGCTTTAGAGAGAGGAGTATTCCCACCTTCGTCAATGGCCTTAGGATCCGCCCCTGCTTCTAAGAGCTTAACGACATCTGTATAGCCGTTTGCCGCGGCCCGAAAGATAGGAGATCGCGTAGAAATACTTTTGGAGTTGACATCCACAGATTTAGTGGAAAGTAAAACGTGGACTTCGTGATGACCAGATACTGCGGCTTTCCATAGGGAAGAGACATGCAAAGGATTTTTTGAGATCTAGTTCGACATTTAGTTGCGTAATCGTTTACACGTTTCCTAATTTTACTGTATTATAAAGGTAGGCAATTAACCATTTGTCCTCTGATATGGATATCTCGAGGTACTCCTAAATAACTTTCAAGACGCTTTCTTGACTGAAAGTCGACGCTGCCTTCACTATCCTTCTGTAGTCTATATCGGCTCCTTATTACTCGAGCAACAGCGAAATCACTCCCCTCCTATTACGGCTATTCCTTACGGTTACCTTCACCACTTTTCGTGCATTTGCGTGTGCTCGCTTTCGATCAGTCTCCGGATTACATTGCAATTACCGTGAGCCGCGGCAACCTCTAAGCGCCCTCTGTTCCTCGAATCTTGTATAAGATCTTCATGAGATGCAGCAAAAAGTGCGTACTCCTGTAAATCGAAATAACATGCAATGAAGGGAGCCCTGTCCTGACTAATTTCGATATCTCAAATCTTGCGCGTAGATCCCAAGGAAGAGACCAATCATCAAGCATATTCCTACTTCGAGCTGCCCATGCCACGATAGGCGATCTTGAATCCAATTCGTCTGAGAAAATTGAAGCAGGATATCCTTAATCGCACCAATATTCCTTTCGGTTGATGCTAATTAGCAATGTGATGCTCAATAAACTGCTGAGTATAGGTTCAACTTGTCCGAACGAGGTGGCTTCGCTAAGTCAGGCTCGTAGCTTGAGATGAATTTTTTCATCATAGGGTTATCAGCAACCCTCAGAACATGCAGTAGGCATGTCTCAACTATCTTGAGGATAACAAAATCAAATAATGAGCGCGTCGATTGCACTCTAGGATCAGAGCATATATCAAGTAGCATGCATCCGTAAGATATTTGCCATCCTCGACCACCGGCTAGAGTTAAACAGGTGTAGATGCCGCTTTCGCTTTGCTTCTTCTATTACGTACTATAAAGCCGTTTTGCCAAAGTAATCTGTTATTTCCTAATGAATATGAGAACTTCTGAGGAGATATATGAGAGCTTCTTTCGTAAGAGACCCTCTAAGCGCTATTATATGAAGCAGGTTTATTCCCTTGGAGTTCGTCTTATTTATATCCGCATCGTAGTCTTTTAATAGCTGTAGGACTTCAACATCTACTTCCCTATACATCGCATATAATTCGGCTAGAGTCTTCTTTGCTTTGTTGATAGATTTTGCAGGAGTTTCGTGATTAAGTAGTAGCCGACAGATTGACAGGTTGGTGAAAAAGCGGAATTGGCTTAGATAGTACCCCAATGGCGAATTCCCATAGTCATCTGTGTTGTTAGCTCCTAGATTCAACAGCGTCCGAACCATATCAAATTAAACAAAGCAGGAATCTCCTACTAAGTGGTGTAAGGCATTTCTTCCAACACTATCTCGGATGTTCAAGAAATTAGGAACATCTCTTAGATACGCTCCAACGATAAATATAACGATCTGTGCGTTGCGGCTTTTGGTAGCATAGTAAAGTGTTAGTTTTGCCCTCGTTATCGGCCATTTCTATAACAAACCCTTGGGAGAGGAGGACCTTTATTATATTAAGATGCCTTGCTAAGTTCGCTAGGTGCAACGCCGTCTATTTCTTTAAGTTATAAGTAGTGATTTTAACCCCTTTTTAAATTAAGCTTCGAACGATATGTGGGGAGTTCAACTTTGTATAGTTTATTATGTGTAATAACAATAAACCTTAAGTATCCTGAAACGTGACGTTGGTTCTATTATCTTTGAGAAGCGTCTCAACCACAGCTCTTCGCGTTTTAGTAATTTGAGTAGTTACTTCCTTTTATAAGTCCTCGTCATAGAATTCCATAATATCCTACAAGTCTTCCAATTTCTAACGAGGCTTATTCCAAGCATCTATACTTCGAACCCTAGATACTCCTAGAGAGCGCAAGATGTAGTGGTATTTCTTCATAATGGGAGAGTGCATTAAGATCAGCACCTCGATTGAGAAAGAATTCCGTTATCTTTGCGTCGCCGACTAATGCCACGAAATGGAGCGGAGTCAAACCTCTCAGATCACTAGTGTAACGCTCTTGAAATATGTTTGCAATATTCGGTTCGTAAACAGTAGATCCACGAAAAAGCCTTGGAATCTAGCTCCTCCTTTAAACTCTTAAATTAATAGCTACTCCATTATGAAGAAGTACGCTCGCGATGTCTTTGCTATTATATTGTATTGTATAATGCAATGGTATCATGTTATTGACATTAGTTATATCAATAGGTGCGCATGCGCTAATAGTAATTCCATTATTTCAGTGCCGAAGAATTCACTCTTAACTAACAAATGCAAGGCGCCTTTTTTTTCTTTATTAAACGCGATCTGCTCGGCACCAGCACGTAGTAGAAGCTTAATCGCTGCCTTCTGGCCCTTACTAATTGCAGTAAGTAAAGGTGTTTGTTCTTGTAAATCTCGCGCCTTTACGTTTGCCTAGTGTTGAATGAGTAGGTGCATGGACGTGATTTGGCTGATTAATATAGCATGGTGCAATGCTGTTCGTCTTAATATGTCATATGTATTAATACCTAGTTCCTTTAGTAGTAATACTTCTACTAGTTCCTTTTGCCCATTGTTTATAACCCACATCAATGGTATACAACCATCAAAATCTATGGCTTCTAAGTCATGCCCTTTCTTCAGCAGCTTAGTTGCTGCATTTCAAAAACTAACGTACGCTGCAAGATGCAATCCTTTAACTCCGCTGAGAGCTTTTTGACGATGGCTAGGGTAATTTCCAAGTGTAAGCATTGCCTAACTCGCGCCCGCGACCTTGACTTTGCTTTCGAGGAACTGCAGCACCAACGTGTTTAATTCAGAATCTGCAGGCCCTTTACGAGCGTGGTGACCCCAATTTTTGGCGGCGTACTTAAAAAATTGATTTAATTACAATGACTTCTCAGAATTATTATCCTTTGGACAGACTACGCCTTCGAAGGCATTAAATAAGAGGTACGTGATGCAGATCGTCGCAATATCCGCGTTTGCATTAGGAAACCAACGCCTTTGCGTACGGTCGAAGTATTCCTGTGCTGTATAGTGGACTAAACGGATGATATCGCTTTCTTTATCCATTATGACTAATCCGACGCACACGGAAACAATGTCTTCGATTTCTGGGAAATTGTCTTCGTTTAGCTCAAGCTTACCGATTTCTACTGCTATTGCATGCCGGAGTTCCAAGGTTGTTAATAGTCTCGTCGCGTAAGTAATTCATGAGAGAATCTTCTTGGTAAGCAGTCCAAAATCGTTTCCCTGGCCGATAATCCTGTTCATTGCTTTATCATATACCTTTAATAAAACCTTAAACTTCTTATTATCGCTGGAATCTTGAGCTTCGATTTTGAATTGATATAGTGCTGTTCTTATAGCCTTTGGGACGCTTAATAGCTTAAGTTCGCGTAGATAAAGCTTTGCTAAGAGAAACTTAAGCAAATGTAAGTACTAAAACCTTGCTTTTGAGAATCAAATAGGATATATACATTCCTCTAATAATTATTGAAATGATAACCATAATTTCCTCTTGCAATTTAGGTCTGCTCGAAACACATTTATGGAGCTGTAACATATGGCTATCTAGATATGTTTGTACATCTCTATCCCTGGCACGAATTTCGTGTAAGAGATACCCCTTGAACTCTTTCTCGATATCCAGATTCTTTTGGGAGGTTGCGAAGAGCTTTGCTCTAATCTTGCCTTAAAGATCAAAGATTTCTGATAAGAACCTTGATCGATATTTATCCGATAATTAGCATTTATTTATAGCATCAACGATAATAAAGACTTTCGAAAACGTAGCAACCACGGATCTTAAACTTATTAAGATCTCGTTAAGTGATGGACGTGTTCGCCTCCCCTTATGCTTATTATAAAGAGATATTACACTCTTTGGTAGAGAAGCCTGGCCATTAATAAATTATCTAAGCAAACTTTCGAGGAGATTTTTAGGTTTTTACTCGCCCTGGCGTCGAAAGTTACAGAAGATGTATGCAATACTAATGGTTGCGTTATTAGTAAATCGCGTAGCTAAGTCGTTAACCACAATAGTGGTAAGAATTGTTTTCCCTACTTTAGGAATACCTGGATAAAATAGTATTAGTCTATTAGTGTGCATCTACTCTTGGAACTCTACAAAATCCAAAAGCTATTAACCAGTTCCTTTTTATCAGCGGCTAATGAAGTCGCTTTAGTTAGACGAATAGTCGATCGAGGTGAACTAGTCTAGGATAACCTGCCGATTCTGCTCTCACTCTCGATTCTCTTAACGTTCATTAGAACGGTCTACGCCGTCTCGAATAACCAAGGTGATTTTGGTATTAGCTTAATACCACTCCTACTATTCTTTTCTTCCTTCTTCAACCTCTTTATGGATAGTTGCTCCCAGGACGGCCACATTGATCCAGAGCATGCTATCGAGCGACTGGTACTGCCGAGAAAGGTTTTGGATTGATTCTCGTGTGTTCTTAGCTAGGAAAGCCCCTTTAAATCTCTCCTAGCTTAGTCGGTGTCCTTGGCCTCTCTTTCTTAGCTCCCGTAGCAAGGACTCCGGCTCTTTCTAATATATTTTAAGTAAGTTTTTCGTATCACTGGTAGAGGAAGCATTAGGTTTAAGGTGCGAGAGGAGTATTAAGGGTTGGTCTTAAAAGGCTTTCGCGAAGTCTGCATTAAGAAGGATATTGGTATTCGTTTCAAACAATACAATTTTCAGTATTCAAAGCTCAGCCATAAAAACTTTGATTACTTCTAGTATGTCTTTCCAATCCATCCCAAATTGGACCACTACCTATGTGATTTAAAAAGCGAGATTAAGAACACTAATGATCCCAACTCCGGTGCCGAAAAGGTCGACCATCTTGTACAAGAATAAATAAAAGGCTTATTAATTTTAACTTTCATATAGCCGCAATTGCAAATTGGATATTGTGTCGTATAAGACTATCAAGAGCTTGAAATTTGAACCTGTTATATAAAATAATATGTTCTTGCTTTAGAACAAGAAATATTTAAACCGCTCAAATCTAAGCTCGATGACGTTAGTGGTTTTTTAGGAAATGCTATGACATTACTGAGATAAAGAAGTGAATTTGACATGCCAGAGCCTTGCGACACGCTGATAATGACGATGCGTGATGTGTAGCTGAGATACTGCAGACTGGGGCCTGAAGTTTCGGCCAATCGGATTGCAATCACGAGGAAACAGAACTCCGTTTGACGTCTCCTCTTCCGAGCCTAAGATCACAGCACCTTGACGCAAGAACGTATAGCAAAACTTCGCAGCATCTTGTTAATGGGGGTATAAATTATCGCCTACTAAGCTTATACGGTTAAATGAATATCGAGTTTCTTCATAGCTACGCCGCACGTCTTCCGGTAGAACGATCTAGCTTTGGAGGGTAGTTCAGGCGGATCTAACAAGGATAACATGACCGTGTAGTTCTGGCGGCTCGCCCCGACCGTCTCCACGTATCCTGCGAGATCCGCCGGCCCCATCATAAACTAGTACCAACAGTGATCACGGATAAGGATAGTGCTCGAATCCCACCTATCATCGAGACCCGCTTCAATTAGGAAAGACGGCGCGACGAGACTTAGCTGTGATCATTTCAGAACAAAACACCATTCCATCATCTTTACCGTTTCACAACACAATCTGCTACTACTCGTCGGTTTCCTGACTTTTTTTTGGAAAATTACCGACCTGCGCCAAAAGTCAGGAAACCGACGAGTACATTGTTCTTGATCCAACTGCGATTCGATACCTTCCATATGACGTGTGGGGAAGTCTGCGAAGCTTAGGTCAAGCGATTCAGCCTTGCGATAGTCGCCGCGTAGTATCACTGTCGAAGAACGCTAAACAGCGCTTCCTCATGTTTTATTATTGTAAAGACTATGACGCAGGCACAGGTTATGTCGGTGGCCTTAGAAAACCCTCTCGATCGTGATGGGCTTTGCGTACTATTACTTAGTCGGTTTAATTGCTCATAGCCTTCGATATGCTAACACGCGAATGCAAATAGTGGAGAAGTTCGCGGGCTTTCGATGCTATTAATCTTAAAGGCACTTATGAGAAAGGTGAATATGGAGCGGGTGAAAAAAGGTTAGGCGGTGGTGAAGCCGTGCGAGCTATTCGATTTAATTAAGGGAATGAGTACTAGAGGATACGCTTTTTCTACCCGCGAAAGACTAAGCTAACTTTTTAGTATTATTGCTATTATATTAGGGTGCCTTGAAATAAATATCGATAAATGTATTAAGGAGTACACTAGTATGTTCGAAACAATCTTCGGAAAGAAAGGTTTGCTTGTGAATTTATGGGAAAATATTAAAGGCCGATTTGATTCTACAATTCTAAAGCAATGCATTAAAGGAATTCTTAAGAAGCATGGCTTAGCAAAGGATACGTTACTTAATAATGAAAATAAGAGATGCAAAGTGTATACGAATATTTTATTATAGTACTTAATTTAACTTATTTGCAAAGTTATGTATACAAAAGCCTTCGAGATTACGACGACTATCCTCTTGCGATCTTATACCTCGGATGACGCCCTGAACAATATTTCAGCTACCATCTGCGAAGCTGCACGAGCGACCGCCGCTGCCATTAGCTTCTTTGAATCAGTCATAATCGGGCTACGAGGGCGCAAGTTTGTTGACGAAGGTTTAGGCGCGAATAACCTAGTCGAGCAACTATAGAACGAGGCTCAGCACATCTGGTGTAGCAGCGGCGAAACGGAATTGAGTGCGCTACTGAAATGCTTCATTTCGATTGGGACGGGCAATTCTGGGAAGAAGCCTATTATTAAAGGATTTTTCAAATTCTTTACGAAGACTTTAGTTGGCATTACAACGCAAATAAAGAATATCGCGAAGGTATTTGTAGAGAGGTACCGGCTGCTATATGAGAATAAGCGTTACTTCAGATTCAATGTCCAGTAAGGCCTCCAGGGCGTCGATTTAGAGGAGTACAAGGCCGCGGCCCTAATAGACGCTGCTACTGCCGAGTACATGGATGGGTAGGAGTTAAAGTTGGCCGCGCGAGAATGTGCTATGAACTTAAAGTAGAAGCATTGTATGTTTGCAGAATTAGATTTTTCTTAAATAATGAAATACTAATACGCTTTAAGTTCTTCTCTAGTTCTGCCTAGAAGATATCATAAGGGTAAGCCCAATGAAATTACCTATTTCTGAAGCTTGTGACTAACGCAGGTGTCTAATGGAATAATTCCCGGCGACGAATGAGTTATAGTAAGTAAGTCATAATCTTTTTAAAAAGCTGAATTTGAAACCAAGTAGGGCAAAAGGTTACCACTATTATTCCCTTTAATCGAAATGATAACATCGTTAACCAAGATGACATATTTAAGGCCATAAATCAGCTTCTTACCCCGTCATCACGTAGCCGATTGATTGTACTCTGGGGTCTTGGGGGGGTGTAGGTACGTAGGAGAATGGACCCGCCGTTATTTATGTTAACGCGATCTAGTAAAACGCAGATTACCTTAGAGTATGCATGTCGTCGTTAAGATAAGACTTTATGTTCTGTGTTTTGGATGCATGCAGATTCCGAGGCTACGTTTACTTTGGATTATACTAAAATTGCTAGGGTCGCAGGTATATCACCAGATCTAAAAGGTGAGGATTTGCTGCAGGCAGTGCTATAGTGGATTAAGTAGTAAGCCGATTAGCTCCTTATCTTCGATAACACTAACTTAATGATTTGAGAATATTTAAGATAATATACTTACATTCTCAGGTGCAACCCTAAATATATCCCAACCTCTTACGATTTATACCAAAGTCTCAGACCGGCACGATTTTCTAGTTTTCTCGTGATAGCAGTATTCTTGGTGACATTTTAGGTATTAAGCGCGGTGTGGAAGTAGGGCCAATGAATAGCCACCAGGCTTAGGAGCTCTTTCGACATTTGAGCGGGCGGGACGAAACAAAGCTACCTGAAGAAGGAAATAGCGTACTCGTAGAGCTCCTGGAGAAACTTCCGCTTGCAATTGCATAGGCAGCAGCATATATCCGACGAACAAATATCTCGGTGCAGCAATATCTGATATTCTTTAATAAGTCTGAAGCGCGATAATTGGCTCTCTTAAGTCATGAATATCAAGATCCTCATCGGCTGCAGGTACCGAACAGCGTTATGCATACTTGGCTTATCTCAATAAGGCAGATCGCAAAAGAAAGCCCTTATAAAGAGAAGATTCTAAAGACGATCGCGTTTCTCGATAATAAGGGACTTCTATTAGATCTTATTAAGGTAAGTGCTAGTTCAACCTTTAGCGAAGATGAGGTTCTTTTAGCAACTAGTAGACTTTGCGAATTTTTATTCTTTTAAGGATAAAGAGCTATTAGTGAAGATTTGCCTACTTATAAATAGCATCGCTTGACTTATTTAGCTAGTCGTTAGGCACTAAACGAGACAGAAACGGCTTCGTTTTCGGGAGATGCTCTTCGTATTGTTAGTAGACTGTTTCCGGCCGGTACTTATGATACTTGGAGTGATTGCACCTTATATTTACCTCATGCATTAAAGGCAGCTAAATGGAAGGGAGCAGAGGGATACGAGGATCAAGTGCTAGGTCTTTTTTCACGTATTGGAATATATTACTAGGAGCAAGGCCGATCTAACGAGGCCGAACAGCTTCAGACCGAAGTGCTTAAACTCCGGAAGGAAGTCTTAGGTGCGAAGCATCCCGATACGATCAGAGCTATGGCGAACTTAACTAACATGAACCATTAATTTACATGTCTTGATTAAGAAAGACTTGTCTCATCAACTACCCTAGGTTCTTTTTAAGAAATAATTCTTGGAAAGTTATATAACCGCTTGCGGAAATTAAGAGAAAAGTTGTTAAGATGGGGAAAACGGGAGAAAGCTTGAAAGCTAGCTCTAATCCTTAATTACGGAATTCCCATAAGGGTATTAGGCAAGCTTGACTGGTTTAATTCTGCTTTACTAAAACTTATCTTTCCCAGAAGTTAGAACAAAGAATACCCGCTCTAATTAAGATTGCGCGGTATAGGGCGCAAACCAAGCCCTTTTGATTCACGGGTTTCCCCACGATATAACGAGTAGCCGCGAATTGCTCGTCAACGAGAATAACCAACCCTTTAGTTAATCTACCAGACTCAATTTCCTAGACTATCTATCCCTGCTTTGCTCTAGCACTACTGCCCCTTATCGCTGCTATTCACTAGAGTTATCCCTAGGTCTTGCTCAGAAAGCAGTCTTATAGCCCTACCCTAAAAGTATTATTTCAGCTTTACCCGAAGGCACAGAATTTATCAGGTAAGAGGGTCGGTATTAGTAATGCAAGTATTTCATTTACAAGCTGTTGAGATCGGTCCTAGTGAATCACCAACTCATCCTGCACACTGCCCACATCAGCACGTATTAATACTCTTAACCACGATAGCCGCAATATTTACTATAATTTGCAAAAACTAACGTTTATAAAATACATCGGCGATCCAGCCGTAGATAACGGAATAGTCGAAAATCAATAACTCTGAAAATGCCTTCGAAAGCTTCACTAAATTTTTACGATTAGCAATCAGATTTCAATACTCGATATATAAGGTAGCTTTCTTCTAATACAAAGTAAATAACCAAACTCTCGTTCTCCTTAATCCCTCAGAACGGTGTCACGTACTCGTTATCTGACACCATAAGCATTGTACGTTTGCTTGACTCCCGAGTTTTCGAGCAAAGCGGCTTCCGCCACATCCAAACTAAGTGGAGAAAAGTCGCTGTCCACAAAGTCCTCATGTTAAGTCAAGGAGTGACTTCTGCTCCGTTTTAGCCCAAGCTTTGGTTCAGTCGCTGAGTGATTTTGATGTAGTCCAGAGAAGCAATCGTGCCCAAGTGCAATTTCTACTAACACGCGCTCTAAAGAATCCCAGACAAGCATCTGGCTAAGCAAGTTACTTACCGAGTCGGCAGGCTCATCTCGATAAGTTACTTTTTGGGCGAAGGGACGAAACTGATTTTGCAAGCAACTGTACCCTGCATGCTTAGCGGATCTTCGATAGCTGCCTGAGGGTTTCGCACCCTGTCTTTGGGCGTAATAGAATTGTGTGTGTGTGTGTGTGTGTGTGTGTGTGTACAGTCGCTTACAAAATCGGCTTCCTCCTCCACACTCGCGAGAAGATTCGGGCCCACATAAAAGACAGAGCTAAGCGAGGCATCATGTGACCAGGAAGTACGGAAGTACTGCAGTAAGCATATCACGATGACGACAGAATGAACTTGACCCTTCTAGAATATTATAATCGTAATATATAACAGTCACCTCCCCCAAGCCCCTCTTATTCAAAGTTAAATATATGTATATAAGTTAAGAGAAGAACAATTCGAACACATAGAAACAATCTCTAAAAATTCTTTCTACTGTTATACTATTATAAGTTAAAGGAAATAATTTTTTTCTACAATATAATACAGGATTTAGATTGAAAATAAATTATATTAAATCAATTGAACGTGAAAAAGAGTTGTTATAGATCACTACTATAATTATTCTGCTTCTTCAAGACTAAGAAGCATATCAGAGTAATGTCTTACACAAGCCTCAGTGGTTGGATGATCAGAACCCAACGATGACTTATAGCCAACACATGCTCTTTGGTATAGTATCGATGCTTCCTCGTACTCGTGCTTATTCTGCAGAAGGTAGGCAAGACAATAAACGCTCGTAAGCGTGTCAGGGTGCGTCTTGCCGAGCACCTCTTCCGAGATCGCGAGCGTCTGGCGGTTCATGGCCTCGGCGTCCGCGTCCGCGTACTTGCCCTGGCGGGAAAGCACTCCAGCGAGGTTGCTCATAGTCGTGAGCGTGGAGGGGTGCGTCTTGCCGAGCACCTCTTCCGAGATCGCGAGCGTCTGGCGGTTCATGGCCTCGGCGTCCGCGTACTTGCCCTGGCGATAAAGCACAAGAGCGAGGTTACTCATAGTCGTGAGCGTGGAGGGGTGCGTCTTGCCGAGCACCTCTTCCCGGATCGCGAGCGTCTGGCGGTTCATGGTCTCGGCGTCCGCGTACTTGCCCTGGCTATCAAGCACTCGAGCGAGGTTACTCATAGTCGTGAGCGTGGAGGGGTGCGTCTTGCCGAGCACCTCTTCTCTGATCGCGAGCGTCTGGCGGTTCATGGTCTCGGCGTCCGCGTACTTGCCTTGGCTATCAAGCACAAGAGCGAGATTACTCATGCTCATGAGCGTATCGGGGTGCGTCTTGCCGAGCACCTCTTCTCTGATCGCGAGCGTCTGGCGGTTCATGGCCTCGGCGTCCGCGTACTTGCCTTGGCTATCAAGCACAAGAGCGAGGTTACTCATAGTCGTGAGCGTGTCGGGGTGCGTCTTACCGAGCACTTCTTCCCGGATCCTCAATATCTGCTGAAGTAACGCCTTGGCCGCTTCATTCCTCCCGAGGTTCGTTAAGCTTCTTTCTTGAAGGTCATACAGCGGCAGGAACTCATCTGATGGCTTCCTAGGGTTCTGTTGCAGCCCAATGAACACAGCCTCTAGCAATTGACCAAGTCGAGTGTCTTGTCGCATATCTAACAGAGCCCGAGCACACTTGAGAAAGATGGAAGTGACAGTAGACTTCGATCCGGGGTCAAACACCTTCTTAACCTCAATTTCCAGGTAAGACAAGATATGCGGAAGCAAGGATCTCTCTTGCATCTGCCAGAAGCGTGTATTTAAGCGAGAGAGTCCAAGAACACAACCAGATATAATCCACACTTCGCCCTGACGACTTGCATCTTGTCGATCCTTTGCCCAAGCATGAGTCAATGCGTGCATCGACAGTCCGCTATAGCCTTTGAGATCATGTCGAGTGACGAGTGAAAGTGAGGCAAGGAGAAAAGTGGCCTTGGTCAGACGAAAAGAGTCCCATTCGTCTTCCTCGATGACCATGAAACCTGGTAGTTTCGAGACGTGGTCTCGAGAGAATTCATCGATCCCCCTAGCCTCGTCACTAGACCGCGAAACCTTTTTACAACCTTTCCATGTCTCCTCGAAAATCTGAAGAGGAAGTACGCTAGAGCCAAGCATCGACAGAATCTCCAGTAAGCGGAGAGCATCACTTGCAGACTCACTTTGAGATCGTTCTAAAACATCGGCTGAGGCCTCGAAAGTCGCATAGACATCGCAGTATCTCGATTGGGCCTGAGTGGGTCGATGTTTCAACAGTCGCTGTCGCTGCCGTTGGTAAATTTTGGGGTATTGGCCGAGCTGGCAGTGCCCTTGGCTGATATACGCTCCGGCCTGGATCAAAGCAAGGGGATGTGAGCCTAAAAGGTTGACTATTTCTTTTGCATCATAACCATAAGACGACCACGATTCTCGAGGCAATTCGGCTGCCTTCAGCAAGAGGTTCTTTGAGTCTTCTTCTTCCAGACCTTCAAGTGCTTCGAACGCATCTGGACTATACATCCTGCATTCAGTAACACGAGTTGTCATAAGAACGGCACCATGATTTCCAGGTGGAAAGTAGACCTGGTAATCGAAGTCAGGATCGTCCGCATTGTCGAGGATAAGGAGCCAGCTTCGTTGGGTATTTGTTAGGGCTTGAAGTGCTTCATGGACAGTCTCAGCGGAGTGGCCAAGTAGCTTTGCAACGGCGATGAAGTCACGCTCAGCGGTGGAAGGATTGTCCACGTCGACCCAGAATATTCCCCAAAATCTATAATATAAGCTAAAATACTTATAAATATTCGACGGCTTTCAGAATGACGTACTTATGCTTCATCAAGTTCGCAATCTGTAAACATATCTCGCTCTTCCCTTGTCCGCCTAGTCCTGTAATAACAAATCTCCTCTGTGTCCGCGCTATGGCAATAAATTCGCTTTGAAGCGCGCGCTGTATTCGATCCAGTAAATCAGAACGACCGGTGAACAGATTGTTCAGAGCCCGAGGTATCATCCAGTGTATATTGCCATATATATTAGCACCTATACCAAAACCATGCATATTAGCCTTTTTGGAACTCCTGCTCTCATCATCTCGAAATCTTATTATGGAAGTCACTAAACTTACCTTTTGAACGTTCACCGATTTCCCTCTCGAGTCGGATAAAAGCATTTTCTCTGCCCTCGCCATAAATCATTGGCATGTGTAGGCCGAAAATCCCCAGAAGAGCATAGGCCTCATCTTCTTTGCGCTTGGCCGTGCGCTTTGCTGCCCAAAGCATCCGCTCTTGAACGGTCAGTTCAATGAGAGGCTTCCCTCGCAAGACTTCCACTGACACCCCCGTAATCTCGTGAAGTGATGATTCTAGCGATCCTTTGTCACCTAAGCGTGCGCCCTCTTGAGAAAAGAATTCGACTGACTTTGGCGCAATAAGTTCTTGAAGTGTCCAGGCTCGAGTGAACCACCTACTGTGCCGGAATTCTGATATCCACGTCGACGGGGAGAACGGTTCATTTGCATTACATCGTTTAGAAACGTCCGAGAGGTAAACGTAGCACTTGGCGGCATCCTGATACCAGCGAAACATAGAGTTAATCGCCTCCGAGAGCTCTGGAAGATTGGATTTGTCGATACAACATGTGTCTACCCAGAAATATTGGAACCCATCTCTTACTGCTTGTTCACCACAAAACTCAATCTTTCTATATCCGATCTTGTCTGTGTAAGTGCCTGCAGTGAAGTCATCGAATGTGACTTCCTCTGTATCTTTCCCCCAAGTATGAGAGAGTATCGCATAGGGTGGAACATGTTCAGTGTAATCCTCGGTAAGGCTGAGGCTACCGCTTTGAAGGTGCAGAAGACGCATTTTCACAACAGGACTAGCTGGACAGAATGTGAGATAGTAAGAAATAAGAGCACAGAAGTTGATGCGTGATGATAATGAGCAAGGAGGGAGGTTTATGCGCATCAGGCATCGAGTGGTCGATGTTGAAAGTCAAGATGAGGCTCGCGCTCATCCAGTAGCGGGGCATTACTAAGCAATGTATAACTCAGTTCGACACTCACACGTGATAAGACGGCCATTGAAACTACTATCGTGGGTTGGACATTAGGGACCACAGATCTCTGCGCAGAGAAACCTGTATGAAAAGTAACACCGATCATTTCAAATAATTTAAATGACAAGTTGCTGAACCACTTTCTGGTCACATGATAACTAGCTTAGCCCCGCCTTTCAGGTGGGGCTCCAAACCTTTAAGAGAGTGTGGAGGGGAAGCCGATTTTGTAAGCGACTGTACCCTGCATGCGCGGAACTTCCAGCCGAAGACCCCAGAGACAGATCACTTTCTCCGCGTCAGCTGTTGGAACGAGTACCACCACCAGTGGCGTTTTGGACAAGGTGCGGGGTTCGTTTTTGCTTTTGGTCACCAATCTTCTCCAATCACATATGTTTGGCTGATAATCTCGGAACTTTCCGCAGGCTATAATTTCCAATCGTATTAAATGCCGGTTTAAATCACAACAGTAACCAATAAACGGCATTCCCGTTTGTGGTGCACTGATTTAGTCGTAAATATATTTAAATTCCCGGCCGTAATTTATAATATACGTAATAAATAGCTTTATTAAACAACTTTCGATCCTTAAAGAATTTATATTACACCTTTAGCAACCCTAAGACTTCAGTAATATTCGTATAACCCGGAACCGACAGCTATATTCGAGGGTCACGGGTGGAACAAAGGATAAGCCACCGAGGGGCTTCGACAAGCGGCTTATGCTTCGTCGTTGCCCCTTGAGAGTCTATAAAATCATGGAGACTTCATGGCGTGTGCGTATTGGCATCTGTCCAGGTCGGTGAGGTCTGCGTCTGGGGGCTCGGGGAAGAACGTACCCTTGAGAACGCCGACCTTCCATTCCATCCCCTCTTCGAGATCCCCATCTTAATGCCTCGGCGGTGGAATGTATGACGACCGCGGCGAGCTATCCTTGGCCCATTTCGCTATCTTCCATAAACCCTCGATAGACTCGGAGGCCGTTTCTACTCATTCCCTGTGCGCGGTTTTGTGAGCTTTGTCTATCAACCTCGTTTTCCGGTTTCTTGCCCTTCTATACTGCTCCCACGACTCCGTCCGGACACGTTTCGCCATCCTCCCCAATCGTCTGGCGGCTCTGGCCTCAACTTGCGCTTCCTTGCACTCTTTTGTGAACTCGGCCACAGACTTTGGGCTTGGCCTGCTCCAGGGGTAAGACTGGTTGATCGCAGTGTTGATAGACCGCACGATGGCGTGTGCAAGGTCATCGATCTCTTGCGGGTTTCCAGCCGCTGGTGCCACTGGCATCTCTCTCTAACGATGCTCTCAATGTTTGGATATTTGTGTCTCTCCACAGTCTTCTCAGCGTGGTCGACTGCTGTCCGATATGAATGTCGAGTATGGTTGAGACAGAGAAATGGTCTGAGTCGAAGTCGAGTGACGGCTGCACCTTGCATTCTATCACCTGCTGCCCCCACCAACTCTGTGGCAAAGACTAGGTCGAGGGTGGTTTCTTGGCCTCTCGACTGCCAGGTGCATGTCCCTGGTAGGAGGAGAAGATCTAGGCGGCACTCCTCTAAGATGTCAAACAATTCTTCGGAGTCGCGTCGTCCTATGTGGTATTCTCCCCTTCCCGCCCATAGGCTGTGCCTCGCATTGAAGTCTCCTAGTACTATGTGTTCTTCGCTAGGGGTATTGTTCAATTCTCTCCTTAGCAAGGGAAGAACCTCGCCGTAACCTCGTAGGCCCTGAATCGGATTGTATACGTTTTGAATCTGTATATACTGGGATTGCGTGTTGTCGTCGTTTCCAACGTCGATTCTCAGGTTGCACACGTCTGGCGAGTGTATTCTTGCCCGCTGTGGATATTTGCTTGTTGACGAAAAAGCAGGTTCCAGTGTTCTGGCTGTCCATGTACACTAGGTGAAAGTGATCTGCCGCAGGGTGTGGGTTGTGAGGCAGAGATCCCCACCAGGAAGGCGGGGGAAGGAACGCAACCTAAGAGGCGGCCGGTTGCAACCACAAGGACAGTCAACGGACTGGCTTCCACAGAGCAGTGCAGGCAAAGACACACCAAACGCGACCCAAGAGGGGGCAAGAAAATACAATACCATCAGCCACCCAGTCAGACACAATCATTGCTCATGATGAGTAAATGAACGTTATCGATACTGCAGTACAACGTACAAAAATCGAGGACCGTCATGGCCCCACTACTCAGAGGTCCGGCAGTCCTGGAACTGGATTTCATTGCCCTCCAAGAGCTATCCCGAGTTCTCTGTGCGCATGTCTTTCGTTCTGTGGCGCCCAAGCCGGTTTGCCAGCGCCCTCTTGATCTTTAACTGCTCCTCCTGCCTTTTCTTGTATGCGTTGCCCCAACTCGTGTGTTTTCCGTTACACACCGCGCATTTTGGTTCTGCGGTGGGTGGACCGTCCTCCTCTCGCACTCCTTTGCGTTGTGCGCTTCTGCGCAATAACTGCATGCCTGAGCAGCCGTGCACTGGGAATCTATGTGCCTATATTATTGGCAATTGAAGCATTGCTTGAGCTTGCAGCCTCGATCGTAGTATTCGCACTGTTGCATCGCCGCCTCAATGATGAGACTCTCATCAATTGCGTGTTCGCGTTGGCAAATTCGACAATGAGGGAGGAAGGTTTCTTGTTTTGAATCGTTTTGGGGGAGAGCCATCCGACGAACTTTATTTCCATGCCTTTGATGATGCAGTTGTTTTCCATCTTGATCTGTTATATGATCTGCGCTTGGTTATTGACGTTGACCCTATTGACCGGAACTCCATGGACTGGAACTCCGTATGTCTCTTCTAGAATCTCGGATTTTGTACCCAGACTGGACAGCCACTTTCTCTTGCCCTTGAGCGCCTCCGCGCCTTCAGTTGTAGTTGTGTATATCATGATGTCTCCGCTCTTGAGTTGTTTGGCTGCCGTGACTTGGCTGGCGAGGTTTGCGGTGGCCGGTTCCGCCGCGAGGGCTTGAGTAATTCTCTCCTTGATGTCCTCTTCCGTGAGCCGTCGCAGAGCTTGGATCGAATGACTGTTCCTCACTTTGACCTTAGTCTCTCGGTCAAGATTGCGCGATGCCGTCTTTGGGAGTGTGGACGTTCGAGATGATCTGAGTGACGTGAGCGTAATAGTCCCGGGGCTAGTAGCTGCTATTTGTACCCAAGAGCGGCTGCCCGAATTTGAGTTCAATAGCGGTGAGCTATCTGGCCGTGTGTTGCCATGACCTTGATGAGTGTAACCTTCTCGCGGATATCCCTTGTTTCTCTGAAGCCATTCCGGATCTCCATGAGGAGCTCTTGCATTGTTAGTTGCTCGAGAATCTTTCTGGCATGTTCGGGGAGGCTATCAATGGAATGTGCTGATGGCGTTGATCGGGATTGGCTTTTGTTGTGCCATTACCTGTAGCTTTGCTGCTTCATCGAGGAGTATGATGCTGTGCTTGAGGTAGTGAGGAGCAACTTTGCCTACTTCCGGCCATTTCAGTGAGCTCATCCTGGCAACACCGGTATCGGGCGATACCTATGTTTCCAGAGAGTAGAATGACGCGTTGAAACAGGCTACTAACGCGCTTTTCACGTTGATTTTCCAAAATTTTCAGCGAGGATCCTAATCGTCTGTTGCAAGAACTCTACATTGAGGTTAGCGTGTGGCTGTCTTTTACTGGCCATGCCCGTTACCTCGCTGCAGTCATCCGCGCTCCACAATCGTATCCCAGTCTGCAGGTCGCCATATCTTTTCCCAACAATGTTGACGCCCAATCCTCCGTCGAGCTCGATCACGAATTCTTAATATCTCTCCGATGGCGTCCTTCTCCTCTAATGTCGTCGGTGTCCACTATCAAGTCTGGAAGAAAATCGGAGAGGGTTCATTTGGTGTAGTCTTTAGTGGGACAGACCTGTTGAATAACCAACAGGTCGCCATTAAGTTTGTAAGTCAACAACCACCGCACCATCAATATATGGGCACAAGGCGTTATGCAGGTTCAGAGATTGCATACCCTATAGTAAGATTATATACTCACACTTCCGTCGTATACAGGAACCTCGAAAGAGTGACGCTCCACAATTGCGAGACGAGTATCGAACATATAAACTTCTGGAGCGCAGCTGTCAGTATGCCCAAATTGGCACATGAAGGTAGCAGTACTGATATTCAGATAGCTGGTATCCCTAATGTTTATTACTTCGGTCAAGAAGGCCTCCATAATATCCTCGTCATCGACCTCCTGGGCCCCTCTCTCGAAGACCTCTTCGATACCTGCAATCGGAGATCCTCAACGAAGACTGTGGTTATGGTAGGGAAGCAAATGGTCAGTTCGCCACTACCTCCAGTCAATATTTTATGCTAACTATACCTAGCTCTCGAGAATTCAAACAATCCACGACAAGAACCTCATCTACCGTGACATCAAACCTGACAACTTCCTCCTTGGTCGACCTGGATCCAAAGTCGCCAATGTCATCCATTGGTGGATTTTGGCATGGGCAAGCAATATCGGGATCCCAAAACGAAGCAACATATCCCATATCGTGAGCGGAAATCACTTTCTGGCACTGCAAGATATATGAGTATAAATACGCATCTGGGCCGGGAACAATCGAGACGAGATGACCTTGAGGCGCTGGGACATATTTTCATGTATTTCCTGAGGGGCGGGCTACCTTGGCAAGGACTCAAGGCTGCCACGAATAAGCAAAACTATGAGAAGATTGGGGAGAAAAAACAGACGACCACGATCAAGGACCTCTGTGATGGGTTCCCCGAGGAGTTCAACAAGTATCTGAGCTATGTCCGAAATCTCGGATTCGAGGACACGCCAGATTATGACTATCTTCGGGATCTGTTCACCGAGGCGTTGAAGAATACTGGAGAAGTAGAGGATGGCGAGTATGATTGGATGAAGCTCAACCATAGCAAGGGTGGGAATGCTATCAAGCAACTGAAGGAGCCGAATGCAACACCAGACACCTAAGCCCTGATCTTGAAACATCAGCAGTGCTTAAAGAACTGGGTGCAAAGGCAAATCTCTCAACCACAGCCTCAGATACATGGTAGTCGGCTCGAGGCTCCCGTGTAGACTCATCTTGGATTCTGATCTATGCATTAGTCGGAATGGGCACGGGGTGCTCGCGGAGACTCACGGCTGGTGTGACGGGCCGGAGTGCATGCTCACCTGGGCCGCTTCTACACAGCCGTCGTGGGCAAGGGGCGCGGCTTTTGAGCGTAAAAAGGAGCGACGCTCAGGACGAACTTGGGCTACTGAAAGCAGTGACGGAAATACGTTGTCCGATGTCAGCCTCATTTTTGCATTTGATGCTCGGGCTAATGCTGCGGTAAGGCGGTTTGTCAGGGCGCTGCATCCTTACGGTTAAATTTTTTTAGATCACGAATTGGCTGATATAAAAGAGTGTCATCGTTGGTGGGTTAACCGTTTTGGGATTGAAGGAAGGGGGGAGGTGGGCCAACGCCGAGGATTACACGCCCAAGTCCGCCGTCATCAAGTTAGCCCGATTAATGGTCATCTAGAATGCGCACCAGAGGGTCTTGCGTCGCTGTATAATCTGATCAAACAGGACGCTCATATAATTAATGAGACGAGTATATAGCGCCAGAAGAGGCATGTATAGAAGCTTGCCCACGCCGCCCAGATATCCTTCGCCGAACGTGCCCTCCTCTATAATCAAAATCAGATATTAACCAGAATAAATAAAGAAGCTAAAGTTCGCCGATCAACTAGGTTACTCGTACTAAGGAAAGGGAAGGTAATGAGATTTGAGGACATCGAGGTGGCACACGCAGCGTGTGCTGCGAAGGAAGTCATTAAGGGCAAGGGGAAACGTGGTCGGAAGCGTAAGAATGCTGTGCTAGAGGCAGATGATCCCGAGACAGAGGAAGAGCCAGAGGTGGCGCGTACTGCGAAAGAGGCCATAAATGACAGGGGGAAACGTGGTTGGAAGCGGAAGGGTGCTGCGCCAGAGCCAGAGCCGGAAGTGGAGCGAGTGATCGAAGCGCCAAAGCCATGGAGAGCACCCGTGGCGCGGATGATCTAAAGCGCAGGCTGTGGAGAATAGATCGCTGCGAGAGGAATTGAAAATTATTTCTGTTATTCAGCTCGAATGGGTTTTTTGAAGCAGGCTCGCGCAGACCTCGCGACTCGTTACTGTACAGTAGAGTTAGACTTCGCCGTTATGTTGTAATGGATCACCTTCTGCCAGTTATTAGCGAATGGTCTCCGCGCGCATTTCAAGGCGCCATTTATCTTATCCTCCTTTTATGCAGCGGCACTAGAGGCACTCAAAAATGGTGTCGCCTGCCTTGCGAACGTAACAGATGTGCTTAATCCCAGAAGTCCTTCTCACTATACTTGTTTCCAACTAGAGCCTTTCCACCCTCCTCCACCTCGACGTTATTATACTAATGAGATGCCTCAATCACACTCCCACTCCAGTCACTACTATATGCATCCTCAGTATGGGCCTGTCCTTTGATCCTAATATTCGAGTACTGATGACCTGTGATTACTTCCTTTACCATTTTTGAAGCAGGCTATCAACCCTGTTACTGCATCCTTAATCAGCTTAAGAGACCGCCTGTCATTAATCTCTGCTGCTTCTTGTTGGACAAGTGTAGTTTGAGCCTGCGGTGCAGGGAATAATTTCTCGATCCCGTTAATGAGTGAGACGATCTGTTCGGGAAGGTCTTTAAGAGTAGACCTGCGACCGTCTTTGGATCTATGTCGCCTGACGAATACGCGGAGAGATCCTCGTCGGCCTTCGCGGTCGGCTTGTACTTTTTAGAGATGCTCTCAGCATCCGCGAAGCGCACAAGAATTTAGAGCAACGCATCCTTTGTAAGTTAGATCTCAGTCGCAGTAGTATCCTGCCTACATAGTTTAGGATCGTCGTAGATATTGGCAGACTCGCCCCATCGCAAAAGACGGAGTCTCGCGCAGTTGAGAGCAAGCTGGCTAGTCTCGAAATCTCGCCCAAAGTAGCAGCTAAACTAGACGTACTCGAAGCAGCTAATACAAGTATTAAAAGCAGATGCAATGTCAATGGCACCGGCGACAATGCTAAACGGCTACGCCATTATTAAGAGAGACTTGAAATTTAGTAAGGCGATGTATTCCCGCAGGCAGCAATGGTGTAAGAAGTACTCGAATCCCGATGAAAATTGTAATCTCGAGGTGCGCCAGGTTCTAATTGACACATCTGCGTCAACAGGAAGAAAGGAAACTCTATCGTTGTTGCGCTCTTCCTGTCTGGAAAGTACTCCAAAAATAGGTGGTGTTTCAAAGGAAAGTAATAAAGCGGCGGGAAATGGTGGTGCGATGCTGCGATTACGATAAAACAACTACTAATCGATAGGCAAAGGCTCAAACAGTAGAGCCATATCGAGATCAAGCAAGGAAATCAATGATTTGCCTTGTAGGAAAGTACTCGAAGTTTGGTGTTGTGGGTCTTGTCAGCCAAGCTAGTCAGGCGCTTAAAGATAATACGGCACCGTCTTTGTACTTCCTCATCTTTCCGAGCCTTTGGCCAAGCCATCGGTGTCGCCGCCGGGGGCGTCATTTTCCAGAACGAGATGACGAGGATTTCCAATGCAGATCCGAGCTCGAGCCAGTTGCAGATGTGCTTGGTCGGGAGGTCATTCTGAAATGGCATTCGAAGGCGTGGTATCGCACAAACTGGTGATATCAGACATGGCGTTGCGTTTCTGGGAAGAAACATCCGACGAATGCGTGCAGAACTTCTCCATATCGTGCTAATAAATGGTAAGGAAATCGATTATAAATCATTAGTCCTATCACTTCTTAACATTTGCTTATATACTATAAAGACAAGACGCTGTTTCAATAGATTTGGTCCGTTGGTTTTTTGCATCAGCTAGTTTTTCCACTTCAAGATAATATCCGTAACGCGATGGTGGCTCGTGGCCAAGGCGGGACGTTGTTCTCTGCAAGCACGCCTGCATTTCTTTGTCCTGGCTTGGAAGCGCAAGAGATGTGATGGGGAATATTTGCGATCGCCGATTCCCACACTACCATTCCTTCAGCATTGTGGACTACAACGTCCCGGTTACGAAAAGGTCAGGGAGGTCATTTCTCTACCCCATTGCCACTACTCGCTTTTGTCCCTAAAAACTGCTTTGCAGGGTGTGGTTTCTGCCATACAGAACTATGATTTTCATGTCCTGTCTTACCTCCAGAAAGAAGATCTTTTACCATTTCAGAGACTCGCCCAAGATCTAGCGACCCTGCGCAGCCCAAGGCGATCTTGTCTTCCAGAAGGATTTGAAGCTGTCTACGCATTGAAGCTCGTTTACCACTATCCACCGACAGCGCGAATACTTCTCTGACCAGTGGGTTTGCTTCAGTTGCTTCAAAGCCGTATCTTTTGCAGTTGGACACGGTTCTTGAAACGGGGCAATATTCAGATCGACACCTTTGTAAAATAGCAGTCCATGAGCTCCGGCATCACAGAGATATGATATAACTGGAGCTTTCAAGTAGCCAGCTAGTCTCAGCAAGCCGAGAGATTGGCTTGCGAGTCTAGGAAGTATGATCGTGTCCAAAGTACACGACCATTTCGGAAATATTGCTGTGGATGCATTTTCTCTCTGTGGCTGATCTTGAGCGCAAGGATGTGGATTTCGACTTGATCAAGGTTGATCGCGAGATTGGCGGCTCCCTCGGGGATTCTCTACTGGTTCAAGGTGTCATTGTAGACAAGGACTTCTCGTATCCTCAAACGCCCTCCGAAGTTCGAGACGCTACGCTTGCCATTCTCACGTGTGCGTTCGAGTCTCCTAAGCCGAAGACCAAGTACCACCTCGACATCTTCGGTATCGAGGAGTTCAAGAAGGACAAGTTTGCGGAGATGATAAAACAGTTCAAGGGTATGCGAGCAAACTTGGTCATCTGCCAGTGGGGCTTTGATAATGAGGCAAACCATTTGTTGCTGCAAAATCACCTTTCATCTGTGAGATGGGTTACTGATCCAGCAGAGAAGCTTGGCAAGCTGGAATTGTACGAGAGATGATTATCGGACCGACGAGAGTCAAACAACCCGTCCCGTACAATCAGGCTAGCGATGTTTGCCGGCACACTTTTGGCAGCTTTGTATTCTATTAACCCTTAAGACGTGGTCAGCGTACCGCCTAGATGCGAACCGTAGAGGATGAGGCAGCGCGGTGAGATTTTCGATCGAGGAGTATCTGTGGCGTAGGGAGAGCGAGGAGAGAGGAAGGTGGCATTGGATATGCATTTGGATCCTGCGATGGGATGTGGCTGAGGAAGGCGAGTTGGAGGTGATGAGAGAGCGTAGATATTGGTGTTGACAGGATATTCCGGTCATCACGTGATGTGGAGCCTAGTTATGACTGGTTAATATAGGCAACTCTTGCTGGAGCCTATTGGTCTGTAGCACATTAGGGCCTATAAGTAAAGCTGCATGTTACCCTAGATTAGAGAATCAACAGTTCAAGTCAACAATTGGGTCGCGAGCCATGTGGTTCCAGCGGTAATTTATGGCTGCGAGGGGGTGGGCGTGGAGGACTGATAGGATCATCAAACCCCACGGGTGCCACTGGCGTTGAGAAACCCTGAACAGAGAAGCATTGCGAGGAGTCGGCATAAGACAAAGCCCGTGTCGACGAGTCCATAACATGGACCGTTTCCAGCTTTCCGTCAACCTTAATACACACCAATCCGAGGGTGGCACAGCTTTGCTGGTGAAGATGGTGCTGGTGATGCCGGCAGTGCTGTAGGCGGTGCCAATGCCGAAGCTATTGGTGCTAGCGGTGTTGCTGTCGATATTACTATCGATGTTGCTGGTGTAGTTTGTATTGCTGGCGGATGTGGTTTTGTTGGCGGAGATGAGGGAGTTGCTGCTGGCGGGGGAGCTACGGGCCGTACTGCTGTTGCCTCCTGGCAGGGCTAGTGTTCTTGCCGGTGAAGGTGGTGAGGCCGTGGAAGGGATAGCTCCACCAAGAGCTCGCGGAGCTTTCCTCATCTTCCGGTTCGGCTCTTGGAGCTGAGGAATGTATGCCAAAGCGAACTTCCCTTTCGTAAGTGGGCTGACGATAGACATTTTCACTTGCGTCTCTTCACTCATAATATCTAAGTGGCTCAAATACTCTACTATTTGCCATTCTGTCTAACTTAGCCCTGTTGTGTCTACCACCGTCCTACTCTTTGTTGATCGGGTTAGCCTCACTACTCTTCTCTTCATTTGTTGAGTCAGTCTGATTCCCCTTCTCTTTGTTTGTCGAGCCACAATATCCCTATTCCTTCATTAGCCCTACGATAGCCTCTATGGAAAGATACAAAAGCTTACATAGATCATAGATTGTACATCCTCCCCGCAGATATGACAAACAGGCCGCAACTTCCATTTCCTCACCATATGTAGCAACCTCTCCCACTTTATTACCACAGGTAGAAATAATGTCCCAGTAGTGCCATAATATTTCTTTTCGCAATCAGCCCTGCCGCACGAGCCTGGGTGGCGACAAGGGCTATTAATGTTCCCTATTATAAAGGACTGGGTGCATTTTGGACATTCAGGCATTTTCGTTGTTGTTATGGAGAACCCCCGTAAGGATGCTCGCCGAATTCAACGAATCCAAGAGTGAGTTTGGATGATCTTGTCGGAAAAGTCCAAGAAGAGGTGGTTTGAGTACGAGCCGCATTTTCCGGTCGGCAATGGCAACGTAGCGGTTGGTCAATGAGGAGCAGCAGGAGGCTATCGAGGTCAGCGAGTTCGTCAGCACTTGGAGTTGTGGGTCAGTCAGTGTCAGTTATCCATTTGCAAGGACGTCGAGAGCAGCAGCATCGATGCGGTGTGGCGTGGCTAGATTTGTTACTATGGATGACCAGGTTTCCATCTGCTTGCTTGGCTTAGTTCGCCCAAAGAGCTTATATATCTTCAGCTAAAGCCGAGTCGAGTTCCTGTATTTAAGCCGTTCCCTGCTAGCAATAATACTTTCAAATTGTTCCGCCTCGCTGCTAGAAAAGTATCTTTTCTAATGGGTTCTCGTTCTTATATCAATCATGGCGACGATTATGATTCCACTATATGGAAACTTTTATTTCGGAACACAGAGCGGCTTGATGAATGGGGCAAATCTGGAATGAAGTTTATTATACTTGGATCTGAGTTACAAAGCGTCCTAGAGCCTGATGGGTGGATTAAGCCGACTGATGGTATTCCGGTATTAGCAATAGCTGCTCTATCAACTGGACGGTTCACTAAGGCCGGCTGGGACATATTTATAAACTCCCTTCAACCTCACTCGTACAACGAAGAAAAATATGAAATTCAGTTTAACAGTCTGAACATCAAGTTGAACGTCTACAACTTGTTTTACACAACATCATCACACAAGACTATACTTATCGAGAGCCCTGAACGACTATTTTACGAATATTATAAGAGTGGAACTATGCTCACATTTTCGACATGCGCTACTATGTACGGAGGTGGTTTACAATCTGATCGAGACAATGGCTATCCTGGGCCAATTGTGAAAGAAAGCTATGGGTGTTATCGGATTCAAATAAATTATTCTGGCCGAGTTTATCAGCTACGAATTAGCAGCTTTTAGGTGGTTATCTTTTAGTTTTAGTTGCACTGGGCATACTTTGCAGAATATTACATTAGCACAGCTCTCCTTTCACGTACATAGCTCCTAGTGCTTATGAAGATCATGTATAGAGATAACTTTAGGTTATACAGCAGGACCGAAACTGGCTTTCCCAAACACGCTCTTTTGAAATATCGCGCCACAACCTTACTTTACTAGCGCAATGCTTTGCCATTTAGGTAAAGCGCAATACAAGGGTAATTTTCCGTACATCGCAAAGTTCCCTCTAAAGTCAACAACCACTTCTACAGCATGCGTGCTCAGCATCACTCCTTTATGATTGCTATTATATCCGTCCACTCCATCCGCTCATCCATCCTCTCACTCAATCGATTAATCGATTCATCCTCCATTCCCCTTGTCCTTCTTTTCTTCCCATCGCAACTCTCAGGGTTTCGAACGCTACGAATGATGGCTGACAGAGCCTGGTTGCGAGTTGACGCCAATGACACTCCGACTCACAAGTTCTGCGTCGAGCATGTAAATGATTTGGCGATAAAGAAGAGGCACGAGACCGAGAGTATAATTAGCAACACTTTTTCATCTTTTAAAAGTCGCGAGAACGTCCAGCTACAAGATAGAGCAATTGGCTGCATAGGCTTTCACAGGGGAGCACTTCAGCACTTTCACCAATGGCCCGACGGAGGACGCCCGCACCAGTCCGATCTTGTGCAAATTATCACCCACAGTCTACACCTTGAGTGCAGTTGGACCCAAGCAAGCGATTACGGACCTGAGGATGTGCAGAGAGAGGACATGGCCGAGAGTGACGTCGTGATGGTGGCCCACAAAGGTTCTGGACCGGAAGCAGACTTGTCGAGCATGATGAGATATAGCAGTTGTACAAGTCGTTGTGCACTCCACTATCGCAGGTGGATATTGACATTAGGGGGGGTGTTATCCGGATTAGCAAGGTTAACTCTAATACATCGAACCCTCAAGCTCGATCTCGTTTCACTTAAAGCTGCGCAAGTTGATAGGCGCTATTCAACTCTCGAAGGTGACTCATCTGTACAGGAAGCTTTATTACGCATTGGAGTGAGTCCTCAATGTAGCTTCGTTGGTACCTTGAAAGGGGAATAGCCTCACCATGGATGAAATGATGGCAAAGTTATCATTAGTGAGTCAACACGCTGACGAAATAGTATGATAGCTTTAAGGTCTGTGAGACCGGTAACTATCAGACCATAATAAATGACCAATTGAGAATTGAGCATCTTTTCCTAGCTTGCCCCTGCTTTGCGCTTACACTGCCACTGTGGTACGCCAACCAATCAGCTTGGGGTCGCCTCAGATCGTCCCACATCCGAGACAACGCTAAAAAGACGACACTTCTCTTTATCGCTTTTCTTTATACCGCACTTAGAGAGAAACACTTCATCCTCCTTGACTTTCCCACACAATGTCTCCGAATCAAGAGTCAGAACAGCTCGCTGCGCTTAACGAGTTTGAAACCGCACTTGGGGGGTACAAAGACATCATAGCCAGAGGCGGACGTGACATAGAGGAAGCCAGGCCACGCCTTCGCAACGCTTTGCTCGGTTGTGTCGCGTGCGATGCATTCGACACCAAGACAAGAAATGAGCCCTTAATCGGGAAAGACTGCGAACGATCTATGAAGGAGCTCTCGAAATGCCTTACCAAACTCTTTCCGCCGAGCTCAGTTAGCGTGGCCAGACGGAACCAAGCTCTGATAAATGCTAAGGAGGTCTTTGATAAGTGGAGTTCGCATTTCGGTATCGGTCATTTGCCAGAGCAAGCCGAGAAGGAGTTCTCAAAGAACTTGAGCGAGTTGGGGGCGGAGAAAGGAGCCGTATTCGTTGGTACCGTCGCCATTCTAACAGAGTTCGAACACCTTAACGAGGACTTCGAAAATTTCTTACGATGGAAGTTGGTTGAATCAATACTGCCAAACATACACTCTTGAGGCGGAGTTTCAGTGATTCGTTGGGGAATGAGTGGACCCACTGGGGAATTTGTAGCTGGAGTCGATTGATAGACAAAGGAAAACAGGCCGTTCTTCTCACACATCTTATTTAAACCAAAGAGCTTCTAGGTATTGTCTCGAGCAATTGTGGCTCGCTTGTGGAATCCTAGTCCTCGATATGCTAATAGATGCGTACTTCGACATTATTCGCGCTGACCTTCCGGCTCTTCAAGAGGCATTGTTCCGAGAATATTACGAAGTATGGTCCGCCCCACCTCTGCCGCATATATGTTCTCATCCTCTCAGTTCCCGAAGAAGCAGAGTACAAGTGGTGGAGACATGTGTGGGTGCTGCTACCCACCATATTCTTCTCCTCAAATATATCCGCTATTCAAGCTCTCATGCCTGTCGCGCTACATTTCCACAACACTAATCATCAAGATGCCTGCTGCGGTCTGAGCAGAGCCCTTGAGCCATGAGCTGAGGATGCAATTATGGCGGACCTTATACGCATTCGAGCAATTCCAAGTGTCATTGTATGACCGACCGACAGCAATCGAGCATGGTATGAGCTCCGTTGGTTGCCCAGATGAGAGAACTATTGGTGGAGCGGCTAGTCCTCTTGTTGGAATCAGCATGCAAGGCTTGGAGTCCGCCCCCCCCCCCCCCCCCTCAACGATCCCATATATCCGCTTCTTCTACGAGTGCGTCGTGGTACATTCAACTCCGCGTATCTGACAGTATTGACAATGTTCGTGTCCCATCAATCGGTCGCATTGCTGCTTTCTCCCCTTTTGTTTGTCACAACTCATCTCAGTCCGCTTTCGTTTTTCCAGAGGGACCCGTCGAGAACGGGATTCCAGGTTACGGAGTTTGAAAGTGAGGCATTCACAGGAGCAGTCAAGGAGGTTTGAAATGCTTGCGGTAGCCGTTTAGTTAGCCATGAAGGGTTAAGGGGACGATGTAAGAATCTCGGCGATGGCATGATGGAGGTCGGGGGTCACTTTTCTGGGAATAATATATTCCTTCGTGGGAGATAAGGAGAATGGCGGAGGAAGCGTTGCTAGTTGCAGTGGTGATATAGCTGTTGGTAGAGTTGGAAGTGGTGTTATTGTTGGCGGAGCTGGTGTTGCTGATGTTGGAGGTGGTGAAGTTGGTATTACTCCTAGTGGAGATGGTTTTGCTGGTTGGGGAAGGTGGTGGAGGTTGCATATCTACTGGTGGAAGGGAGTGTTCTGTTGGCGGTGGTGAGTAACTTTGGGGACGATTTTATTCTTGGCGGAGGGGGTGAGGTTGGTTTTATGGCTGGTTGAAGTGGTGTTGCTATTGGGCGAGGTATTGGAGGTGGCGGCGGTGTTTTTGCTGGCGGAGCTGGTGTTGCTGCTGATGCAGCTGATGCTGCCAAAGCTCGAGTCGATGCTTTGAGATGGTTGCCCGTACACCTGCCTGAAAATTTTCGAGGGCCTCAATTATTAGGCGAATCAAGTTGAGGTACGGTAAAGGGAAATATCTACTATGAAATACCATAAAATTTTTTTTAATTCTTTTGAACGTAAATCGCCATGAGCGCCGATGGGAAGCGTCAGAACATAAAGTGGGCATTGACGAGCCCCTGGTCTCATCTCGGTCTGATAAGCTCTTATCGTTCTATTTCGCAGTTTCATGAAAACTCGATTCCCATCCTCTCTAGAAAGATTGTCACATCTTTGATATCTCTAAAACTCTCGGGCATTTTTTTTATTTGGGATTATCCTCTCTGCTCGTGTCAGCGTTGGAGTGTTTCAAGTCATAACTTTGCCAAGACCCCTTGAAAATCCTCTCCTACCACCTCCTTAAAAAGCAGCCTCACTCGACGTTTTGCAAAGCAGTTGATGTTATGACCGTCGATGCCAAAGGTCAGTGGTCCTTCCAGTTTCTCCAAGTGCTGCGACGCAGTAGTGCGAAAATCCCATGCCCGGGATCCAATGCGGTAGAACTGTGCTTCTTTGCTTTCTTCTATCTCATGGTCTTGACAGAATGTAAGAGTGGCCATTTTTTCCGCCCACTTGACCGGGACATGTTTATATGGCTGTTCTAGTAACCACTTTAGGGTCTTGGGGATGTACCTAGAAGAGGAAGCGTGAACCACGCCACGGGTACCTACATAAACGTGCTGCACTAAGATGTTCGCTACTAAATCGACTGGTATCTCATCAAGAATATTATTGGCGCCCGGATAATCTGCCGATGTATGCCAGACGCTTTGGCCGCCAGTGGGCCTCATCAAGCGCGAGTAGAGTGTGGATACAGGGCATGATCCACGCGGACCGTACATTTCATAGGGCTGAGCGATCGCCGGGCCAATGCTAGTTGGCCTGAGCAGTAAAAGGGGAAGGTTAGGATACCGCGCCACCATCAAGCGCTCCATAAGCTGTTTTGAGTAGGCGTAGGCCCAAGGAAAGCTTTGAAGGTGCCCAGTCGTGCCAGTGTGCCGGATTTCGTCAAGCTCCGCCTCCGCAGTATCCGGGTTGGCTAGGTAGTATACTTTCTCTTCAATAGGACCATCGGGGAGGAATGAATTCGCAAATGCAGTCGAGACTTGAGTAAAATGCTCAAGTTTGGTAAAATTTGTGGACATGTCCGCCAGTCTTAGTGCGGAAAGGCAGTTCTCCATAACTACCTTCGCCAGAGGTGCTCGAAAGCTGATGTTTGCAGCAGCATGGATGATCAATGTGACACTCATCTCAATTTCCTCGAGCACTCTCTTGTCGATACCGAAACTTTTCTCGGTCATATCACCAGGAACAAGGATGATCCGTCCAGAATTTATCCGATCTTGTATTTGGTGAAACTGATTTGGCATGGTGTGTCTCCATCGTTCCAAGGACTTGCTCACTGGTCCACGAATCAGCAGATAGAGCTTTTGTACCTCAAGCACGACCCCAAGTTTATAGACCAGGCAGCCCCCTAAACCGCCGGTTCCGCCGGTCAAGAACACAACTTGGTCCGTATAAAATTCGTAAATTCCTGCCATGGATAATATTAACAAAAGTGTTTCTGAAGTGTTCAAACTAGGAGGCACAACACTCACCGAAGTAGCCGTATTTATACTCGAGTATAAACTGCATATCTAACCAACATACTGGGAAACCAGTCAGCTCGCGTGGGCAAGGTTCATTATGCGGACTCTTGCCTTTAATCCCTCGGCACCTCTTAGCGTTACGGGCGTAGCACTCGCACGTGGCTGAGATCTGGAGCACATAAAATTAATCCTTCTCACAACCACAAATAAGGTTAAGATCATCAAAACAAAATCTTTACAGTACTGTAAGATGGTTAGGCTGCTATTACTGTAAAACACTGTAATTACAGCTTCTTACTTACTTTTCCAGAAGTCATCTTGCTAAGACGCTTGCCTAGTCAGTAAGATTACGACACATCTACCTGTGACTTTTCAAGGATCGACGGTCATCCTTCATCATTCAGCCGCAACTGTACATTACATAATTGTCGTGTCCATACAGGGATAACCGACGACAGAAAGGTACGAGGCACTGAGACTTTGACTGATCATAGTTATTCAAAAATACAGCTCAGTATCCACAGGCTATAGTATCTAACATTCTAACTTAATTTAACCGTTAATGAAAAATTACTTTCCGCAATAATTAACAGCTTCTTTTACCGCGTTTCCGCTACGATATTACGCATGGCAAATCGTTGATAAGTCTACTAGTGATGGAAATTGAAATTACATTTAACTATCTAGTAGCCAAGAGATTACTCTGTGGAGGGCCTTTGTGACTATTAACCTCGTCATATTCACTTCTATTTGATAATCCTGGCTCTTGGATTGGAAACGATTAGCTGCTCAACTGCGATGAGAATTGACAGGAGAATTGGTTGGAGCTATGGGGAAAGGATGAAGTAGTGACTGATCAGCCAAAGAGTTACTGCCGGCCTCAATATCGACACAGTCAAGCGCTGCCGCGTCAAACTGACAAGCCAGATCCTCGACCGTATTGCTGCTTTCGTTGAAGAGAATGAAATTGATTCTGCTCAATCTGGAAGGCACTGGTACCGGCGCCACAATTTGAGAATGTTCGAGTGATCGCCCTTTGGGAATATCCCTCTGGTTATCTCGCGGCAATGTATTGGATGTGGATTCATAGGACGGAACGTCGAGGATGTTTAAAACCCGGCCAGTCGTAGGCTCGATTATAATGGCATTTGTAGAATCATAAGAGACTTGGTATCCATTCAGTATGTACTATATTGATGTGAGCAGAAAATTGCCTCATAGTGCACCTACATACGTAGTACCAGTATCGCTTCCCCGGTTGCAGAATAGTGGCTTGAAATTCGAAAGTGTTATTCCACGTAGAAGCTTCGTTGTCTTCCTTGACTTTCATAAGAGGGAGCTGTCTTGAGTAAAGGTCCCATGAACCGAGGATATGAGCACATCTGATAGTTGGTGGAGTTTGCAATGTGAAGGATGCGCGAGTTGGTATCATTTTGGGAGGAGGATGGCCTGCGGGATTGCTGTCGGTTTAGAAATGGAATTAGCCAGCGTGTTGAGGGGTTATCTGGCACCAGCCGTGCATCTTGGTCAACTTCTTGACCTTGGTACATGAGCCCTCTTATGAATTTGACAAAGCACTTGATTGCATACATAATCTCCGGGAACGACAGTATGGCAGTTTTCAGACAGCCGCTTCTTAGAAGCGTGCAGTCATCACTGAAATGGTGCAGGACCGCTCAAGAGCTTTGACTAACCTTAATCATTGATAGTGATTCCTACTCCTGGTGAAAGAAACTGTCACACCACATTTCTGACCAAATATTTGATGTAGGAGATCCTGGAGGTTTGGGTTGAAGCTGGCAATGATGACATTGTGTAGGGCAAATGGAAATACAATCAGACAAACACCCCACCTGTCAGCAGTAATCCTTGAAAGTATGGATGGCTGAAAATGGGAGATCCATGGCTAAATGATGACTTCAAAAGATCCACGAAATGATGACCTTAATGCGCAGTTTGTAGTAGCGCGAATTGAGATGAGAGAGATCAATTTTGATATTGTAATACGGTCTTAAAGATGAAGACTCAATTTGAAGCTTGTACAGTCGCTTGCAAAATCGGATTCGCCTCCTTTAGTTTAAAAGAATTCTGAGCACAAACCACATTGGCCACTTTTGGCGCTGACACTATACGGTTTTTCTTATGGTCGCTTATAAAGATAACCGAATTGTGAGCACAGACTATAGCTGTTGTAGCACCTCAATAACGCCCTTACACCTCAAAGGACTTTGTGGAGGTCTAATATTCTCTATATACGTCTGGGTGGTGTGAAACGGTAATTCCAAGATGCCTCGGGCGAAACGAAGCTTTGCCGCAACGGACGCGAACGCAGCTCCACTACATACCAGACCAACCATGTGCGCCAAAGTCTCCGATACCTCTAACACGACCACTACTACAACTTCTAGCATACCAGAATGTCCTATCAAGTTTATTTGCGTGCCTCGCCCATTCTGGGACTTTAGGCTCGAGTACAAAGGCGAAAATGAAGACGACGAAGACGAGGGCGTGGATAGCCTACAGGAGAAGAAGTCTGAGACATTGAAGGAAGCGAGAAAGACTTGGCTGAAGCCCGCTGCGGAGTTCCCGGGTTACGCTTGGGCAGTAAGTTGGACTTACTGTTACGCACTTTATAAAATACTAATTCAATACGCTATAGCTATCCTTAAAGGCGCGAAAGCTGATCAAGAAATACGACCTACAGACTCAGAAGAGAGACCAAGACTCCCTTGGAATGTTCATTTACAACGACTTTACAGGATACGGACTGCAAGAGGTCGTTCAGAACCAGCTATCTGCATTCCATAAAGGATTCTTGTCCGATAAGCCAAATCCCTTCGCATTATGGTACATGATGGAGTCTTTAGCGTGGTGGTTTACCAGTACTGATACGACGCTCTGGAATAGTATGAGCACTTCAATTTGGGGATTATTCTACTAGCTAATCCGATTATAGTGATTGACGATAGCATGAGGGTCTCTGATACGCTTCAGATAGTCGGCCTTGCCATTCTGTCTACTCTTAATATACTAGAGCAAGCCGATCTACTCAAGAACAACTCGATTATCCCAAATATCCCTCTGATTCTATCTTTGTTCCTAGGCTTTTTGGGGGACTTTGTTAACGCTATGAGCTTAAGAGACGAAGATCAAGACTGGCCGAATGCGATCACGGCTTACGCCGAGAAGCATAACATCGAGATTAAGGGCAAGTACGGTGTTACCAAGAAATATTATCCTGCTCATAGTCTGTCCTCTAAGAAACTTGCTCTTGTTAGGGCGGTGGCATCTACAGACAAATGGAAGTTTAAGCAGCGCTACAGGGTGTTCTCAGCGACATATGGAAACGGAGGCGTAGAGTTCGACATCACGAAGATGTCTAGGGCTGAGCGTAGGGCAAAGGCTTTTGATCATAAGGATCCTTTAGATGAGATGCTTCCGATACCTAGCGAAGACCAGCCAACAGACGCCGATGAGTCTTTTCCAGAGGTAGATAGGGAGGAGGATGAGGAAGATTGAGTCTTGATTCTTTATGATTCACCGGTGATTGGGGATATCCTCCGAAAGAGGTAAAGGACGTCGAGAAAGGCCAGGGTCAGCACCAAAAAAGGATGAGGTGGTCTGTGCTCACAATTCTTTTTCCACCAAAGAGGGCTTTAATAGAGTCCAGAAGATAGGAGCACAAGCGATAGTGGGAACATTCATGACAGTCGCTACCAGCGTGGCAGAGGCAGAGGCGACCATCCCTACGGTGGAGGATAGACTGTGGAGGAGAGTGATCAAGCTATGGACAGACATCCACGCCCTGCCTGACACCAATCCACTTCGCAGGAACACATCCCGGATGCGAAAATTCAGGAAACAACACCGCTCGCCTCTGTATCAGGTGGCGGAAAAACTTAAAGATATTGCAATGGAGGAAATGGAAACTATCCACCCGTTCACTCTGCCGCCGTGGGAGAAGAGAGTACAGACTATCACCGACAATGAAATAACAAGGCAACCGGACACGAACCGAACAGCATATATTGCCGTTAGCAGCTCAGCACGAAATGGCGTAGTTGGACTGGGTGCAGCGATCAAGACACGCAAGCGAGTTAGAGATGATCCCACAGTCGAAACGCTTTGCTCTACCCTAGGCCCAAGAACAGAGCAGAACCCATATGTCGCAGAACTAGCAGCAATGGCTCATGCCCTCCAGCAATTAGCGCGGCGAAAATACCATAGTATTACGCTATGGACGAGAAACAAAGCAGCTGTCCTCACTCTTAGAAACCCACGCCAGCAGTCTGGTCAGGAATACATCTGCAGCATTTACGAATCACTCAACAAACTCAAGAGAAAATGCAATAAAATCACCGTAGTATGGTCACCAAGGGATGAAGACGAGGAACTCTGGACACGTGCCAAAGACAAAGCCAAAGAAGCTACACGACAGGGTATAGAACTGCAGACACCACTCCCCAGAGTACGATCAACAACGCTCAACGTAGCGCGCAGAGAACGAGGCACTACTAGAAGTTTACCGGAGAAGGTTGGGAAACTATCTAAGAAAGTGGACACAGCATTACCGGGCAAACATACTCGAAAGTTGTACGACCAGTTAACACAGAAAGAAGCGAGTGTGCTTGCCCAGCTGAGGACAGGAATAGCGAGATTGAACTCGTATCTATTCCTCATCAAAGCGGCACCATCAAATCAGTGCGCCTGCGGAGAACCGAGGGAAACAGTTGAACACTTTCTTTTTCGATGCCGAAGATGGACTATGCACCGAACAGAGATGCTTCAGTGTACAGAAATTCACAGGAGCAACATTTCATTCTACCTCGGAGGAAAATCACCATCGGATAACGAGAAATGGACTCCTAACATAAAAGCAGTCCGAGTGACGATACGATTCGCGATAGCCACAGGCCGGCTTGATGCCGATCCGTGGCAAGACAACAGTCAGCAAAATTGACCACTTCAACCTCTTTTCAATCACCTAACACTAATCACCTCGTGCCGTAGACAGAAGGCACCGCTTCAGCCGCTGAGGATAGGACGCTGAACACTTGGAGAATGGCCTTCAAGCTAGCCTGATAACGTTACTAACCCACGAGAATCCGTAGAGAAAAGGTAGAAGAGAGAAGCCAGAAGCTAGAAACAGCTAAAGTAAGGGCTCAAGGAGTTAAGATTTATTTTAAGAAATGTATTAGTAGGTTAGTAATAGTTGCCCTATCGGCTTAGCCGCCGGGCGTTAATAAATTGTTGTTGTACATACTTTACTTTCGGGCTGAATCTCTCAGCATCTGAAGCATAGAAGCAAGGAGAGTTCCATAGCATTTGTTACTACTCCCACTATAGCTTCTCCTGGAAATTGCTGAGATAATCATGTCTGATTCTATAGGGGACGATCTCACTCTTAAGCAGCTAGATAAAATTGCGGCACTCCACAGTCTTCCAACATATGGTTCCAAGGCTGACCAGGTCCAACGCCTTGTACAGGCATTAGGGCGAGAAAGTTTGTTCGAATTCCTTTAATTAACTTATACGATAAGTATATTGACAGTCAAATAGCCTTTATTCTAGTCTCATCGAGAATTCGCAGCGAAAATCTAGATGATGTAACCGACAGTAGCTCTGGACCGGCAGAACTGGCAATCGCCAATAGTGGAGCCGATAGTTTCAGGGCATCTGTACAGCATACGACTTTAGCAGTTTCTAAACCAGGTTCTTCGAAATCAGTTTAAGTTCTATTGTGTGGATAATTGTCAAATAAGTTATCTTCTCCAACAAACCCTATTGATACTCAATCGCCACGCAACCAAAGCTGGAGAACTTTCCGAGGACAAAACCTTAAGAACCGGATGCTTTTCCTTCAGGGCTTTGAGGAGACAGATGAAGAGCAGCAGCCGAATTCCCATTTTAACCTACGCTTGGTTCCGTTTCATTCGTTGGGAGGAACTTCGTACCGGGCTCCTACATTGAAAAATTTGACGGACATGATTTGCACCGCCTTATTGAGAAATTGTGGAAAAGGTCGAACTATTCGATTTCACTTCGCAGATTTACAACACAGGCTAATAGGTACTAGAGGTCACCGATATACGGTTGTATCGATGGGAAACACGCTTCATCGATCCTAAGACTGGTCGATCGTGGACAGATGGCTACAAAATCAAAACCTTCCTTAGCACCCCTCCTACGTTAAATAGTGTTTATCTTGAATATAGCTTGGGGCCGCCTTTGCCGAGTCTAGAGATGTTTTTTACATTTAGGTTCGCGGTTGGTATCCCTACACCTAAGCGCGTACTTGAAAGCGACGAATCTGAGGCGGCACTTAGAAAGTCTGAAGTTGCGGCTAGACGGTACATGGAAGCCATTGGAGCAGCAGGTGAGTAAATTCTATAGATCAGTGGGGGGTACCTAAGAATATCTAACGATTGAGGAATTTTGCTGCGAAGGAGTAATCAGATGGAGATGGCATGTCGGAGGCCATTTGATGAGATGGATAGTGTAGAAGAAATGGCTTCCTTCTTTTTTGACTATGGTACACGAAACAAGTAAACGTAGAAATGGACACCGGGGGATAATTCGAGAACACGATTGGGAATGTATGTTGGTTCCAACAGCTACGCCCGACCATGGTTTGTAATGCATGCGGCTTCATGTTAACGACGCTTTGCCCAAGCGCAGTCAATAGATGGTCGATTGTTTGGTGATATTGGTGAAAGAGCATCAAGTTCAAGGCACTGTAATCTTCAAAAGGCAGTCCAGGGATTATATCAATATAAGCTAGCTGTTATAGGGAAGCAGGTAGGTTCATCGCTAGTCCAAAAGGCTGACTGCCTTAATTCTAAACATAACTGATCCCAGCTTATGAACAATCGTTGTGCCTTGAATTGTGAACATATACATTTTACTTCCTTCGCGGGGTACTTTTCGCTTGCTGATCAGTTTTGTAGACTGGCCTTGGTATGACATATCTGGCTGCAAGCTAGGTTTAACTAAATAGTCCCTGGAGTTGCGGATTCTGTGGAATATATATCCATGAAGATTTGGCTGAAAGCGAGATGTTTTAGCATTGACTATAGGAATTTTGATGATGTCTGACTCCTTGTAGCAAGGCCCTGAACTCAGACAGTGCAATATGAAGTAGCCTCTTCGATTCCCATAATGCGGCGTGTGCGAAGTATATTCTCCAGCTATCTAAAGCATGTCAGCATTTGAAGTTGACCTTTCAGTTGGTGAGCGAATAGAGGTGGAAGGATTATGCTTGTCATCAACGCTGGCGAAGACTTCGAACATAACTTGCATGGTTATTGTTGCATACTGCACTGTACCGCAGGGCTGATTTCTTGATTTGTTTATGAGAACTAAAAGCCAGACCCTTAGAACTTAAGTCTCTTTGGAATTGGCGATTCAAGACATTTTGTATCATTTTGATGTTCTGGCACAATTACTTTAACTTATGCTTATTGCACCCGGGAGGCTTGACGGAAGAGACCAAGGGTTTAAACACCCGAAATAATGTCCTGGCATTCCTGGCTTGTACTGTACTGTGGTAAATGCGCAGACTCACTGTATTAGAATCATTATCTCTCGCCCCAACGCGCCCCAGGCTTTGCCTGCGTCACGGTCTCGACTAAACGCGGGCAGCTTGATGCCGGTTTTCGTTGGCCACGTACTCAGTCAATCATAGCAATAAGGAGTTAGTGTATATTCGATATAGAGCTCTAGAGATCCTTGTGTTTGGGACACATAACAAGACTAGTAATTTTGGAATTAGGGTAACCGGACATTCATCCGCATCAGGGGTTTGCTGGTTGCATTTTCATAAGGAAACATTTGAAACAATGGTAAGATTAGAGAAGAAGATTTATAACAAAAGGAGTAAGTGCATAATGCCAAAACAGAAGAGCCTACAGTGCAATGAAATTCTGTCAACCAACCGTTACGCCATAATTGTGCTCCACATGATCAGATTATAGCATGACAGATCAGGACCGTCGTCTTTTGGGTGTGTTGTTATTTTGGCCGTGGAAACGTCTTTTAGCAACCTTTGAAGCTCCTTACATTCACGTGCGAGTCTGGTGAGATCATCTGGTATCTGTCAGGTCTTCGTGGTCCTGCGACCAGACGAGGGTGGTGACTTGGTGTGCAAGAATCGTGAATCCGAAATCAGTGAGATCGTGTGGGACCGAATCTGCGCATCTGTATGAGTTATAGAGTCTCGAGATCCGTAGCTTGTACTCACCTTTGGCTGACTGGCCACAGCATGACGCGGTGAATTCGAGAGTCGAAGAGAATGCAGAAAGGCGTGGATGTTTGCTTGTTTTAGGCGGAGAACCTCGGTGAGGGACGTCCACCAATCCAGGAATAGACTCCGCAGGTTGCCTCACTTCAAACAAATTGATGAGTGATTAACAATGTCATTACTGATTGGAGATCTTAGGGTGTAAGAGAGAATAAGCAGACCTGAGATCAGATCTAGACGACCCCTGCAATAAACCCGTCTCCGAATGATCCTATAGTTGGTGAGGTAGTAAGGTAGTGAGGATTGTAAGGATGGACAGGCGCTTTTCCTGGAGGGTGAGCAATATATATATTGTTTGTTGGCTGCTCCAAAGGGAGTTGGGAAGAGGAGGAATTGGTGTAAGGAAGTAGAATCTAATTACAAAAGTCTGGAAGTTAATATATAATTTAAGCCTTATACTGAAGCAAGCTGCAAATATTACCTTATATTAATACTCCCAAAAACTCTTTACCTTAACCTTCCACGTTTCTAACTAGTCAGGATATGCCACTTTCCACTGCTCTTCAAAATAGTGCCATTTCCTTGTAAAGTCAAGAACACAGCTGCAACGTAAGCTGGAAATTTGTTTATCAAGGCGTAATAGTCTTTGAGTTTCGATTAGCCAGAGTCGATGCAGGGCAAGAGGAATTGGTTGTTTTTATATTGGGATTTACTGCTTTTAAAGTGATTCAGCACAAACTCCATGGCAGGAAGGACTCGATCCAAGGTAGTACTATGCCCTTTGTAAAGAGGATAGCATTATACATAGCTTGGAGGAAGAATCGAATCTTGTAAAGCTTTGCGAAATTATCCGTAGTGAACTAGTTATCTTTGCTAATAATATCCGGATGTCTTTTGTAAGTCCCCACCCCCCTATTCCGGCCACCCTGCTAAATTCTACTACTTTTCGGAACGTACAACAAAAATCTATACAGGTATATGAAAAAGAAACTAAACGCCCGGAAAATTTGATGCGGGTACAATTGCAGCATAATTTTTCTGCCGCTTTGTGGGTGGTCTTTTCGACAGCTCCTCTGGTCGTGATTTTCCATTAATTAGATCCAAAAATCCGGATACTGTCTTTGATCTCCATCGAATATCCTACCACGTCGATCATGCACAAGATTGCCTCAATCCTCCGTAATCAAGATATGATCGACCAACCCACGAATATACAATCACTGCACTCGAGGAGAAGTAGAAAGAAGTTGAATTCCAGAAATCTATTAAAGATCTACTAATTTCTATCAAAGATTAACGATACCGCTCGTACTTTTATCTAGTTCCAACTACAAAAAGATTCCCAAAACACCTCAAATGCAATTACTTAAATTCTCATCTATTACTGCCTCATGAACACTATCCAAATCGGCCATCGCCCTCTTCCCAAGCACAATCGAGGACTGTAATCAGAATCGTATGACGTATATTCGATTTTGGAGCCTCTTAAAATGGGAAATACTAAGTTACCGTCAGTCTCTATCATTCACATCCAAAAAAAGAAAACACCGGGCTAATTATACCTATGATACAAACAAGGCGTTTCACAAACGGGGCATGCCTTGCCAGGGATAACCCAAACTTCTTTACCATTGCCAGCACAAACTTTGCATTTGACTCCTGGCATCTTTTCATTCGTCAACTTTACGGTCAATCTTGTTTGGGTGTCTTTACGGAAAGTCTTACAGGAACCACTGTGACGCTAGGATTGAGAGTTGCTACGTTTTCCTTGCCAACAACAGCACACTGGGTCGAAGTGCAAATCATTTTAACAGATTGGAATGAAGTTTTCGAGACCGAGGAAAAGTTTCGTGAAGTGAATTGGATTGAATTGGATTGGATTGAATTGGATTGGATTGAATTGGATTGGATTGGATTGGATTGGATTGGAATTGGGGAATTGGAATTAGAAGTTTCGAAGAGCGAATGCTGCGAGTCGAATTTGATCAACAGATATTTATGAGTTGAGGAAATGCGCAATAGATAGAGTATCGACTTTAGGGCTGGTATTGGCTGGGACCATTGACTCTTTATGCTTTTTGCGCTTCGATCACGAAGAAGCTTCATAACTACCAGCCCTGCTAAACGCCAACGAGGTCTTGCCAATCCCCAGAAAGAAGCCATAAAAAAGAAATTACTTAGCATATTTTTCAACGGAATTATGCACTCAACCTTTTAGAATTTAAGCTGTTTTCCTACCGTCTGCAGGCAAGTACCCATATATTGCTTCAAACGCTACGTTACGCTATGTTCGACAAGTGATATAAAACTCAGCATTGGATCGGAAAGGTTCCACGGCTCAAGGTCATCTGTGTTATCAAGTTAAAAAGACCTTGCAAAGTACGTACTCAGGTACAAGGTAACGAAGTTAGACTTGACCAGCCGGACCAAGCGAGTCGACTCCAGCAGAAGCCGCCCCTGAAGATTGGCTGAGACTCATCCCGCTGGGCGTCGACAGGATATGGAGGTAGCCCTCCGATTCGAGCAGTATGTATTCAACAAGCCAATAATACTTAGTGGCTTGTAGCCCTTGGTCAACACTGCAACGTAAACCTTGAACGCTGCAGTTCCTCCTTGCATGCGGAACTCGGATTGAGAACCGTGCTCTAGTGGCAGGAAGCGATCATCGAGAGGATACTTGGCAGACAGGATCAAGGAGCGGTCAAGAGCGCTGCGGCTTATCCTGTGCCGCTCGTCACGTTTATCTCTACTTCTATACCCCGTTCGAGGATGTGTTGACGCGGGAGGGAGGGGGGGGGGGGGGGGTCAGGGCCTCCTGCCGGGCGGCCGGTTTGTCCGTGTGTCGGATTCGGAAGGCAATGAAGGCTTTGCCTGATCTGGCCTCTGGTCTGTTATCTTCAGCCGAATGTATTGCCATTATTTAACGAATTATAATGGTTCGATCAATTGATGTCTTTAAGTTTATGTGTAGGCACGAATACCCAACTGGGGAATGTTCCTGTAGATTCCTCTAACTTGGTAGGCTGCTTGCGGACTATCAGACTAGAAAATGCCTTTTGGATGAGGATCTCTTGGGGGTTTGACTCTGGTCAATTCAACGGCTAGGATTGGTGACTAGCTATCGAATATGAATCTGGTGACTTGCGTGGCGGAGAATCCGAATTTCGGTAAGGAACGTCTACTAATCCAGAAATAAACTCTGTAAATTGCCTTACTTCAGCCAAATTGATAAGCAATTAACAATACCATTAGGGATTCTGAAGATGTAAGGAAAGAGAGAATAAGAAGGGCAATTTTACCCTATCTCCGAATAATCCTGTGGATGATGTCGAAAATAGTGGACCGTGTAGTTTGATCAGGTAATATATGACTCCCTGGCCAAATGCTATCCCCAACAAGCCTGTAGGACCGTCGCTTTGACAGTTCAGGAGAGACCATTGCTATGCTGCCATGTGGATCGAGTAACGGGCGGCTGAAGATGAACGCCTTACTGCTTGCTGAGACTTTGGCGGCAAGTGATTGGCAGCGTGAAACCGAAGAAAGATGTAACGCTATCCTCCCACGACCACGTCAACCAGGGAAATGAACCCGGTCAAGGATCCAAAAGAGACTAAAGGCGGGGGGGACCTTGAAGTGCTAGGGATGTGGCAGCGTCACTCCCAAACACAACGAGTGGTCAATATTTCTTAGTACGTCCCGTAACCGGGCGGACTTTCTCAGCCTGGAGAATTCACTCTCCAGCTATCCGGTCATGCATAGATCTTATGCAGGGCGTTGCCACAACGCATTGCATCTTCTCACCGCATACGCGAGGGTCTTCGGTTACGCAGTGGAACTCCCAATATAAGACAACCTGTCGCCTCGCCATCCTTTCATCTCGTGCATTTCCTTTACAATTCATTGCCCACCTGCTTTGATTCCGCGAATCTTGAACGACTCGATATCATTTAGAAAGTCGAGGAACGGCATTCTCTTCTCATTGCGACTACCAGCACGACGAGCATTTCGCTATGGTCGCGCAAAGTTTTTACGCGAAAGGTCACAGAGCCTTCTCGTCTGCCTAGCGATTGCCATGCGGCCGCTAGCTCAGGAATTCCGCGAGGCTGCCCGAGGCTGTGCGCGGGGGATGGATCACGCGGCTCAAACGAAGCCGCTCTATATAATGGTGGGGTTCTTCCCCAATCCTCGGCAAAGGGCAGTGCTGCTGATTTTTTCGACGCATGACATTTAGGCTTATCTTCTTTTCACGATCACGATGTACGCTCCACTATCGACACACACAGGACAGAAGACGGAATCCGCCAAAGTCAGATCGCATCCAGTCATCGAGCTACACGTAGCATCGCACAGGTATCCAACAGCTGGCGCTGGCGACACACCATTCCGCTGGGAGAGGTGGTGATTGGACGGGGCTACCTATTCTCGGCTGAATAGCTTGCGCGCAAAAACTATCGTCCTCTCTCGCGTCACTGATCAGAATCAACCAAAAGACATCGACGCCAACTCCGGAAAGAGAAAAGAAGGGAACTGCTTTAGAACGGTGTTCTGAGTCATTGAATTAAGAGAGGGACAGAATCGGTAGTACTGCATATCCAAGAGCACTTGGAATGTGATGGAAAAGGAAAAGGAAAAAGCTGAGGTGTTCGTGGCTGGTAGAAAGGTAGGTTTGCACTGCATTTCGAGAGTAGACTTACTGACTTATGATCAAGGGCTTCGAACTCGTCGAGTCTCCGAAATCTCACCTAAAAGGCCCACCCAAGGGTACTTGTGCGATCTCTGTCAAAGCCGGGGCAGAAGGGTTGTGGAAGGAAAACCGGCCCTACGATACAAAAGAGATTGGAGACAGTGTAATAATGATCGAAGCAGGAGAGGATTGGACGGCGACCGATGGTGTAGATGTGGTATGGATCATATATACGTTGTAGGACGGTATTCAGGTAGATAGGCGATGTAGCTTTGGTTCTGTCTGATCATCCATTGACACACCGTTTTCCAGCATCGTTCCCGCCTTCCATGTTCAGCCCATAAGCTCCGTGCAACGCCCAGAACCTCCGTGCCGCTGGCAATTCGAAGGTCAAAGTGCTGGCAGAACCTGGAATCGAGATCGTCATTTTTCCTGTACCTGAACAGCTCATTACGTTCAATTCAGTGTCTGCGTTCAAGTGTGACAGTATAGAATTGCAGAACTGTTCCAAGGACTCTTTGGCCAGATTTGCGGGTTGTTCTCCGTGTAACATCGCAAGTACTTGTGTTCCTGTAGTAGGTCCAAGACCTATATCTACCCGTAGTCCTGCACCTTGTTGCGGACTAAGACGGTTCATATAGAACTGCTTATGATTATCTAGGCACGCCGGGAAAATGTGGCAAAATTCAGCCACCTTTATTCGATCATACTGCGGTGTACCTGGTCTGATCAGCGTTTGAGAAGTCATTGCAAAACACAAGTTCCATACCCTTTGATTGATTGCTTTGAGGAGGCTGATGTTCCTTTTTAGATTGGGGCAAAGCTGCAGGCGGATGCTGCGCGCCATTGTGAAGATTTAATTGCGCTTGTGCGGCTGGGCTAGGTTGTGCTTGTGGGGTTGGTTGTGGCTGTTGGGTTAGATTATCTATTCGATTTGATGAGCCCAAACACTATTGCAAGACTATTTGTAGCCTACCTTGTACGTGTGATCCCACCGCTACCATCGACGGCTGGGCAGGGCCTAGTGGTTGTCCGTTCGTTGGTGGTGGGTTTCTATGCTGAGGCGACTCTATTCGTGGCCGCTTGCGTGAGTGCAACTCATTTCCGTTCTCGAATATTTCCATCAGCTTTCTGATGAGGCCCTTCAGGATAAGGATTGATCCGTCCTCATCTTCTTCCTCGTCTTCACTCTCGCCTTCACCTTCTCCTGCCTGCATGTCAGCGACTTTCCAGAGAATACGGTCCTGCCTATCTTACGCTTCTCCTTCTCATCCGTAAACTCCCTCCATATCTTTATTCTTTTAGGAGCTTGTATCATCATCAACCTTTTGACAAGGACCTTGAAGAAAACCGCGGGCCAGGCTTTAAGCTCTTCCTCGAGGGTTAGATTCGACTTTAACTTGCCATCACCCCTCTTAACATCTTCTACAGCCTCTTTCTCGGTGACGCCTTCAATCCCTTCTTCGAGCGCTTGCTTCGGCTTCAACTTCTTTGACCTTGCCAATAAGGTCCCATTATTCCTGGCGTTGCAGATCAGAGCAATGATGAACGCAGGGTATATAGAGTTCCCTTCAATACAAGCCCTTCTGTATAAAGAATCCTTAGGCGCGTTCTTATCCAGTGCTTCATCTGTCTGTTTTTTTATAGCACTACCATTGCGTGGTGTCCAGCTCGCTCCTACTCTCGGTTTGTTTTCTTCCTTTTCCAGAACATCTACACCTTCAATTTCCAAACTGTGTATGATACCAAGATATTGGAAGACGGGCCACACAAGGGTGATTTCGTCGATGGCTTTGGAACACGTCTCGACACTCGAGCTTTGAGCCTTGAAATGAGGTAAGGCTGACATTACGACGTAGAAGAAAACGAGGTGGGTGGTGCTGAGAAGAAGAGGTGGGTGGTGCTGAGAAAGCGAGATGGGTGGTGCCGAGAAGAAGAGGTGGGTGGTGTTGAGAAAGAGAGGTGGGTGGTGCTGAGAAAGCGAGGTGGGTGGTGTTGAGAAAGCGAGGTGGGTGGTGCTGAGAAGAAGAGGTGGGTGGTGCTAAGAAAGCGAAGTGGGTGGTGCTGAAAAAGCGAAGTGGGTGGTGCTGAGAAAGCGAGGTGGGTGGTGCTAAGAAAGCGAAGTGGGTGGTGCTGAGAAAGCGAAGTGGGTGGTGCTTAAAACGCGAGGCGAGTGGTGCGAGATGTGTGGTGCTAATTAACCCCACGTTTCTCTTTGTTCCTTGGCTTGCGTCCTGCATGACGCTAAATCGACCCGATCGCACGATCATGGCCCCTTGTCAATGCTGCATGAGTGCGGCTGGGACTAGCGTCATGCGGGACGGACGACATCGCACGCTGATAAACAGTTTCTTCACAAAAACCACAAATTACTACCCCATTAAGGAGAAGCTCCACTGTTGGCAGCCTCGTAAGGGTACGGGCCATCGGTTCATGCAATCTACCGCTTCGGTCGAGATGTCCCGAATGAATCCTCTTCCTGGCTGAGACCGGGGGGGATCACGTTTTGCCTCCCGACATGAGACCGTCACATTTTCGATAAGTCAAAGCTACGGATTGTCAACAGCCGATTCAAATAGTACTGATTCTAAAAACCTCATTCCCAATATACTTTTTTTATTTTCTGTGTTTGCTCTTAAAAGATAGTACATCTCCTTCCAATGAATTTCACACCGCGAGCTTCTGCCCTGCTCACTCATCTATGGGGTTTCAATCCTTTTGCTCTCCAATCTCACCAAACCACTCGAACGCAATATTCCTACAATCCGCTCTACGAAGGTTATCACACGCTCTTCCAGCCTGGCGACTGCACATCATCCCTCGTCATGGCAGAGCACAAGCTGGTCTTTCTGGGAGACCTCGACGTTGAAGACGTGAGTTTCATTCAGCTCTTGGGTTTTGCAAAGGTAGGAACAACCCATGCCTGTTACGATGCCTGTATAGTATTGTCAAAGAAGAAGCACTTATTTTTCAATAGCAAAATCCATCCGAAAAGAAAACTACAATTGATGATGAACCTTGCAACATACACGTGCACGAGATAGCCGGCCCGGATAAAGCGACAGATGGATTGATCTCTGGCGCTGAAGGAATCGTATATTTTTATAACGCCGCCTTGAGATCATCCTTCGAGCGGATTCCAGCGATTCACAACAAAATCCAGAAAACTTCTCCTCTGCCTTTTCAAATGGTTCTCGTTGGGATCGTTCGCGTTGGGACTGGGCGTCAAGTCTCTCTCGAAGAAGGGAAAGAATTGGCGCGAAAATTGGGATGTAAGTTCTCATTAGAAACTGAAGACACTGTGGGAGATGTGCTTTGCCGGACGATACGGTTGTGTCGCGAAGCAAGGAAAGCACAAGGCGGATCTTGGTGGTATTGGGGGAGTTGGGAGAGTTGTCTTGGCTGGGGAAGGTAAATGTTTGTTCTTGGTGGGGATATGTACTACGAATACTGCAAAGGGAGGATGTTTTTCAATGAGTTCACTTCAATTTCATGGTTTATTCCATGGGTTCATCACTTCAATATTCACAAGCTGTGGCTCGCGAACGCAATATGTACATATACCACTTGAATATCTTTAAAACCTGCGCCTGATGTTTCCCAGTGTTGGCTTTCAGGTATTTTCAGCGATGAAGGTTCAATTCTATGGGGGAGTAGCCCCTAACTACTCTAATTACATGCCTGTACAGGCTGCCGTATGACTCACTGTATGACTCCTACAGTACTATTAGCACCTGTAATTCTAGGCAGCGACAGCCTGTGCGTTAGGAACCAAGAGCCTGTCAGTCAAGCCAAATACCTTAGGTTCCAATACCCAGGCCTTGCGCTTCCGGCATTTCCTCCAAGCCTGCGCTGCACCAACGTGACAGCAAATCCCCAACCCTCCCAATAAAATAATGAAAATCTCTTGTCTCTTTCCTCTTTCAAACAATATACAAATGTGGTCGTGGCAAACATCGGATTCTCATGAACAATCATTGCACAATGAAATCTTGAATATGCTTTAACATTCAACGTTTACCACAGAAATCTGGGATCTGATCTTGATCTACTGCCAGGTAAATTTTCTGTATCAAATTGGATGTGACCCACCACGTCGAGATGCCCAGTGAAGGAACATTAGAAGCTATCCCTCCACAGTGGCTGACAACGCTAATTGGCATCGCTTTCCGACCCCCGACCAGAACCCCGCCATTCGCTCTGGGTGCCCTGGCAAGGCCGCAAATTCGTAGACGCCACCGCCAAACTAAATGTCTTATGTGGGAGTTATTGTGGGTCGCTCTTGTTTGGAAACTTGCTTCCGCATGATGGCTCAGTGTAGGCTTGATATATGAGCCTCCAGGCCGAAATCTGTCTGAAGTAGCTTTCAGAAATGCCACACTTTATCTCTTGGCTTTCGAAGCAGATGCGATCTGTGCCGGGACAAGTTTCAATCTGCAACAATCAAACTATACCCACGTTATCATCATGGCGGTTAATTCTGGTTCTCGCCGTTCGATTGTTCGAGGACGAATTATAGGCCCGGTGGACTTTATTTGTGTCGATTTAGGGACCGGGGGCCTCAGAATGGGCTGCAGTAATGAAGGCGACGAAGAATGTAGAGAGATCGGCAACTATCCGGAAGCACAGGCTGGAACGCCCTCTCTCGTTCCCCAAGCACCCTCGAATATCATATACGAACTGAAAGACGAGGGGCCCGCACAGGCAGTGGCCTTTGGTCATGTCAGACCACGTGCCATCCGAGGACAGAGGGCGGTACCACAAGTGAAGATTGCGCTTCTCCCTGATTGCGAAACTTATGGTTATGCGTATTCCCTCTTGACTGTTGCTTCGGAGACACTCGGGTTGAAATCTGTACGACAGATCCCGGAGGACTTCCTGAGATTGGCTGCAAGCCATGCGACGAAAGAGTGCAATGGGCAACCGAAGAAAGGTTGGGTCTTTTCAGTGCCTCAATCGTACAAGATTGAAGAGGTGCAGAACTTTCGAGCATTGCTGCAAAACGCCGGCTGTACTGGCGACGTGTACATTCATGGCGAGAGCGATTGCGTTACTTATGCGAACCTGCCCTCGATTGAAGACATCATCGGCGAAGCGAGAGACTTGGCCTTCAAAAAGGGCCAGGACTTCTCAGTGACTGCCACAATATTTGATCTTGGGGCTGGAACATCGGTCAGTACTGCTATTTCAGCACTCTGAATCGGCTGACATATTGCATTCAGGACATCACAACCTCTGAAATATGTTTCAAAGTCGATGGCACACCGCCGACGATCAAGGAATTAAGACCTCCTCTGGGTAATCGGCATATCTCAAGACTGTAGAACTGATACTGATGGTTTCATCAGGCTTTGCAATTGGAGGGGACCTGTTCGATTGTCGCTTTAATGATGTGTTGCGCTCGAAACTTGGTATTAATTTGCCTCCGGATAAGGAGCAGGCCTTCTTTGAAAGGTTCACCGATCACTTTCACAAACAATCAAAACCACAGTGGCCAACAAATTTTGAGGATGAAGAGTATCCATTCCGCGTCCCAGACGGTGGAGATCCTTTTGTGTTGACAATGTGAGTCACCCCAATCACCTCCTCACTTTCAATCTGGCCCTAACTATCGTCTCAAGGGGCGACATGGCATGCATTATGGATCCGCCCATGGATGAAACGTGCCAACGAATTGCTAAACATCTCAGTGGGCTGAAGATGGATGTGAGTCTGTTGTCTCGAAGAGATCATCGTCCGCTAATAGCCTTTTGTAGCTCGTTATTGCGTCAGGCGGTAACTCTGAAGTGCCCGGAATGATGCCGCGCCTGAGAGACATGTTAAAAGAGAAAGGCATCATCAGTGCCGAGAAGCAAATTATCCACTTGGCAGGACAGTCTTCGTCAGTACTTATTATACCACTTCTGAGTTTGGGTTTGGGCTGATGTAGAAGCTTTTGCAGCAATGCCGTGGTCCATGGTCTTCACTACTGGATCAATCATCCACAATTGGTAAGAGGGCGGTATGCCAGAATGACGCTGGCCAGAGTGGTGAAACGCAAACGCAAAGAGCTTGCCGGTCAAATTAATGTGCCCGCCAAAGACGCCGAAGAAGCGACCTTCTACGATTGTGCGGAGAGGATCATGACTGAGGTAAGTAGTAGCCACCAGCAGCGAGGAGGAGAATATTGATAGGCTATATTTTAGGGAGAGTTTGTTCCAGAAGGCATTCGTACTGTGGACATCTACTACGACATTGACGCAAAAGCGGAAACTTTCGATGTGGGCCCCATTGTTATATGCATCCCAAATCAAGACTCTCAACGATATCAATCCGCAGACCGGGTCTGGAATTTCGCATCTGAGTGTAGGCCAGTGGGCACCGTTAATCTGGTACCTACGCTGGCTAGCATCAACATAGCTAAGCTTTGCAAATCCTCCGTGAAAGGAAAACGCCGATGCTGGCTTCGTTTGGGCGTTGAAGTTGGCCTTGACATTGCCTTCACAGTATATTGGAGAGGGGATGGGCGCAAAGTTAACGACGACGCTAGTTTCCATACTTCCAAGCTGATTCTGGAACTGCCCTTTGATGGGTTTGTGAACGAATTCCGGGCTCCTATAGAGAAGCGAAACAGCTCTGATTCTAACATCTCTAATGATACCTTGCCGGCTCACCTTGAAGGATTATCAGCTCATGATCACTCACCGCAAGCATCTATCCCGGTCGCTCCTTCTTCCCCAGGCAAGTAACTTTCTGTGACTCCTGGTCAGCCATGAATTCTACACATCCCTCTAGAATTCCAGCGGAGACACCTTTTTGCGAATCTCTCATTGGCATTGGTTGACCTTGAACAGATCCGCACCCTCTCTTGGACCTTCAAGATATTCCCGGTTCCAGCCCTGATGACTCTTCTGCCATGACAGAGCCCCGTCAAGGGGAGATCGAGGCAAAAATAACACACGAAGCAGATATACAGGCGGCCACCCATCCAACAAAAGACCCGAGTCCGGAGGCACTGAAACTATCAGAGTATGGACCCCAACCAGCCAGTACTCAAAGGCCATCATACGTCAAAGGCAACTCAACTCGTAAGAGGAGCTTCTCCAAGGCGCAAAGAGGACATGACGAAGCTTCAAATGCGGTACTGCCAACACAGAACACACCGTCCCCTCAGGTACCCTTTTACAGCGTCTTTCAAACGGGCCACACTCAGCAGCAGCGGCAAAACCCTTTTCCCCTTCATGCACAAACACCGTATGTTCCTCAACAGGCATCAACCGCTGTACATCGCACTCCGTACGAACAGCGCCGGCTGGCGAATCCGCCGTCTACCTTAGCGGCGGTCTCATTCTCTCCAGCACGGCTCCAGAGCCCACTGCCGTCTATGGCGATAACACCTGCACACCGTTTTCCTCAGCACCTTCAGGAACCGCGTCAGATGCAAAATACGCCACAGTGTTCGCATCTCCTAACCCAATCGCCTGGAAGCAGCATCCTAGGCGAGAATGAGACGCTCGATCCACGGATGCTTGAGTTCAACTCCCACAACTACGTCAATACTCAAATGTATCCAACGACTGCAGATATGCCTCTACAAAATCGCAATGGATGGGCGCCTCCACAGAACTTCAACGTTTTTAACGCCAGTGGAACCTTTCAGGGCAGACACTCTATTCCTCAAGAGACCCACTCTACACGAGGATACCACCCGGCCAACAACGGCGGCGGATGGGTTGTGGCTGGAGGTGCGGGGTCCGCGCCATGGCAGGGTACGTTAGAAGAAGACCTACCTAGCGATTTACCGGCACCTCTTCTGACTGAAAACCGTCCTCTACAGCTCAACAGAATTGAACGAACTCTAGCAAACTGGATCAAGAAACGCAAGCCGCCCCCAACGGACTTTGCAGTTTTGGAGAGAGCTCGATATTTTGCAGATGTGTCTGGAGACGAAGACGAACGTCTTAGAATCGATGCTCCTGGCTGGCTCGAGAAATTTAAGCAAACGTTGAAGGCCGTGTAGTTTGTTCTGATGGTTTGTAAATCAATGGAAGGAGGGCAATACTTTTTACATGTACCGCGTATGATAGAAGACTAATAAGGAGTAATATTGATATAGCAATTAGGAGATACTTCGCGCACTTCGTTTTAACCATTATGGTTATGACCGACACAATCATCCCCTAATCTCCAGCTCCGTCACTTCCCCCGACTCCATTGCCATTATGAAGGACGCAGTCACTTCCAGCTATAGCGGCATGTTCCTTCCTTTTACTGCGTAGCAGGTAGTCCCAGTGTCTTGTCCCGCCCGTCCTCCGTTTTGGGATGCGGGGTGCTAGTGGGCACTTTTGTCCAATGCTGCTGTGATTGTTCCTGCGGTCTCTGTGCATCGGATATTTCGATTCTCAGTGGTTCTGGGAGTGCTGCTTTGCTTGTGCATGCGTCCCGTGTAAGACGGTACGTGGCTGCTATTTTGATAATGGAAGAGCCGCGAAGCTCGAAACGTTTATCGAAAAGCGAAGGCGATTTTGAGGCACATAAGTCTAGTTTGAGAATATCCAATTCGGGCAACTTTTCTCCCTTTCTCCTTCGCCACCATCGACCAACTATGCAATATTGTTCTTTTCAAAATTGATGCTACTCAATGGAAGCTGTGACGACTGAGGGCAAATTGTCACACCTTTGTGCAACAATGCGTCTTTTCCTTTTTCTATAGCGACGTTGTGGAAGTGCTGCTGTTGATATTGACAGAGTGGCTGCGACCAACCCCCCTTCTCCCGTGTCGCCAGTGTCGGCCACTGTTTTCATTCGCAGGGAGTCGCTGGACAACACCATTGCGTGCCAGCATACCTCCATTGATCGAAAAGTTCCGGCACACCATGAACGCTCGCATCGCTGCGTTCTCCTGAGCCAGTCCATCAGATTCGTATGCGAGATCCGTTTGGTATTCCCGGCCACTAACTAATACTAGGCAGGCGAATCCTGTGCTGCTCTTATAGGTCTCGTACGAGGGATCTCGCCAACCTCGGCGTAATTAGTGGGATGTATAGATAGGAACACTCGTCGCATAGAATTCTCGTATCAGAATGTGGAATCAATTTAGCAACGTAGGAGATAGCGGGGTTAGAGCCCCTTTCCACAAGGTCCGAGGAACTGATCGGAAGGAAATCTTCAGAGGCTTGGTCCAAATTCTCCCCGAAATAATGGATCGACGTACTCTCCAGATATGCCATATAAAACCCACCCATTGTGTATCTTGTCAACTCACCCCTCAATCGTGGGGAAGTGTGGCAGGATATTGATGAAGACCTCTCAAGATTCTTGACGACGACGACGACGCAGTTGAGTCATTCAGCGTAGTGGATGCAAAGAAAATAATGCATGAGCGGCCTTGTGGTGTTGGAAAGTAAGAGTGAGTGATTCATTACTACAGATATATCAGATCATGAGCTTTGAAGAGGCTCTAAACATTCACTGTCTGATCGGTGAGCAGAATATTCTCCAACCAACGAGTGCACATCGTTTTCAACAAGGTCATATTCTCACTATAAGTCGGGCACGAACTAAATGTCATATCTGCAAGAATGGTAAGATTGGGGAGTGTGGTGTAGGCACTGGCATAACACCTGAAGGAGAACCTTGATAGCATGATACGCAAAGCCGGGTATCTGCTTCGCCACCACAACTGGACACCCGTGCAAGCGGCTTCACTCATTCCACCAGGCTTACAGGCAATATCATCGTTCCGAAATACGTCTCCTGGCGAGGATATGTCGACCTATCAAGCTCATGAGATCTGACCAGCCCCTGTGAGAAACTAGGACAGAACCGTAAGAGACCGACCCACCTTCACACCTATCATCCAATGAGTAAGGTGCACACGGAGACAGTATTTGGGGGAGGACGACGCGATGTGTTTACTAACAGAATCGGTGGACGAGGGTTCTTCGTTCCATGCACGCCTGCACCTGTTGCTTTTGGCTGGGGTGACACTCGCCTATTAGACCCTTGTACGTCAACAACAACCCGTGCTGCGGGTGGGCTGTCACAATCAGCCCTCCCCGGGCGGGTCAAGACATCCCCAGCTCGGCACGCCAAGCACCCCCACACTCACGAGGTACGGACAGGGGCTAGTGATCCGCTTCAGTTGTGCCGCCTTCCCTTGCCACTTTAAATTTCCCTGATGTTCTAGACCATCTAGAATCTGACCGGGCAGGATCTAAGTAATAACGGAATTCGAATAAAGAAAATTTAGGTATCTGCGCCATCGTAGGAGCTACAACACTGACAGAGTAGAGGTAGTTGGAGTAGTAGGAGTGACGATCGGCTATAGAGAGCATGTAGATGCCGGACCCTTAAATGATTTCCTCAACCAAAAGTAGGGCGGAAGACCTCCAATGACAGCCAATCAGAATTCCATCCTACAAAAATAGCGAAGACTTCCAACTGCATGACGCATTTGCCCTCCACGCCCCGCCTCTGTGAGAGGATGCCTCGTTGAGGCTGGCAGGTGACATCGTGGAAGCAACACAGCCGCTGACAGACATTGACGATACCATACAGTGACTGCAATATGTGTTCATTGGCCTTGATGTTACCGGGCCGGACTCTTTACCATTTTTGTGAATAAAAGAATGGCTTGAGCTGCACGTAGTGGCATAAACGTCAGTCTTAGCTTCACCGTTCCTGATTCCTGCATCAGCAGAATGGGAGCGTACGCTGAGGCAGGGCGACAATCAACGTGCAATAAAACTTGGGAAACGAGAAGTCAACCTATAAGAAAGGGAGCATTGTCTGTATGCCCTGTAGGCCTTTTTCGGTCATTGATTTATGGATATTCAGGGGGCGGGGGGGGGCAAACGATAGAAAAGGTCCATATAGGAAAAGCCAAGCGAGCTCGATTGCCTCGACTTCAAACCTTTTCGCTGTAGAAACAAATTTTCGTTGCATATCGTAGCAAACCCGCACAATCCGCACCGTCGCCGCCCCCTGTCTACAGTATTGTGGTCATCGTGCCGGTCAGGAAGTGATGGAGGATGGTGTAAAATAAATGTGTGGCGGAAGAGTTGAGTAGAGCGCCGAATCAGGCGAGGTAGATGTGCAACAAAACTTGGGAAACTACAAGTCAAAGTTAAACTAAGGGGACAACGAATTGACTGCAAGCTACCTTAGCCTCTTCGGGGCATGATTTGAGAATAATAGGTAGTAAATACACAGCGGAATTGCCATGCGAGCCTTCGAGCGGCAATGCTCTAAGGGGCCCGCAACCTTGCCAACGCTAGTGCCTTTGGAGAAGATCGCATCCAAATGGCAACAACCCGCGGCGAGCCGTGGTGCACTGCGCGGGTCTACTGCGCATTCTGCACGGCGCTAGTCTCATGCGCATTTTGCACGACGCAGCCAGCTGTGTATTTTACACCACTAAGAGTCAACGCGCATTTCGCACCGCACCAACACACCGTGCAGTTAGCACGAACCCGCATTGACGTGATGCCTCTGTGCTGGGATGAAGTCCGAGATACTGCCGATTTTGGCTGCTACGACGCTCTGGAACTGAAAAGTCTAGAGGAAAATTTAGGTACGATTCTGGGAGATGTCAGACGTGTCCGCAAGGCTGCTCTTGTTCTCAAGGATATCGAGGGCAGCAAAACACAAAGAGATAGCCATGGACTTGACAGTCAACATTCTATTTATGAATTTGCCTTTCCGGAGCGGTATGCGCCAGAATCGACGGTCAATTTGAAGGAGGTATCTCTGTTCGCATTCATGGGATTGATTGATATACTCAGCAAGAAGCGCTTCAACGAGCTCTGTGTCTCCCCGAAAGCTTTGGAAAAGGCCACCAAATTCCTGCCGAAGCAATCCAGTACCAAGGCGTACGAAAGATGCTGTGGATTTCTAGCTAAGAAGAAATATACATCTTGGTAGGATAAGTTTCTGGAAAGGTGCGAGTTTATCGAAAACAAATGCAATGACTGTGCTAAAATTACTGGCCTAGAATACAAAAATGCCACGACCCCTCCGGCACCTAGCCATCCTCCTCCTTCCGAAATACTGGCAGATCAATGCCCCCCAATACAAAAGCTGGTGACAAGCGGACGATTGAGGTCGTGGAAGTTTCTACTGCCGTGTCTGCAAGGCCTTCTCCATATGTGCCTGGCAATGCGCAGATAATGGAAATCAGAGGGATGACAGAGCCTGGAACCCAAGCTGCTGGCCCAGTGACTTATGAACACCAGGTCATATCGGATAGCACAGGTAACTCATATACTTTTCTTCAGATGTTCTTCCAGGGACTGACTTGACATAGTTGTGAGACCTCCCCCCAAGTGGGAGCTAGAGGAGTTTTGCCGTTCCTTGCAAGAACATTGTGGGAAGAACGGGTGCTCTGTGACCGAACTCGCACAGAGCCAGGATCCTCCTTTGCGGGTAGCCGTAGTAGATGGAAGGGGAATACTGCCGATATTTTGGGGGACAATGGCGTCGGAACTGGCCGTGATGAGTTCAGGCCATCCAATATCGTTGGCAAGCCTCTGGAAGAACATGGTCAACCGTGGAGGCTCATCGACTATCTTTAGGGTTGTGATAGTGAAAGGAATGGGGGTGGGCGTCGCTTTGCTACCTGAAGGATTGGTGATGATCATAGATACGGTGCTTGCTCGCCTATGGCGGGCAACATGGGAAGATCGAAAGCGGACAGTACCAGACATTGTGTAAGAATCTCCAATGGTCTACGCGCTCCTAATCGTCGTTCTGATCCATATTACCTTGGCACCACTCTCCGCCACGCATGTGCGATTCTCAATTTCTACCACTTTTTGTGTTCTTGCACTGGAGGGAGCACCATCAACAGATATGGATCCTTCGCCCTCAAAAATATACACAGCCCAAGTGTCAGAGGGCGCAAGAAGGAGGCCTTCGTTGACTGATTCCGGTGCTATGTGGGGACCGTCGGCCCAGTAGCGATGGAAGCCAGGTTAGCAAGCTCTCCATAGAAATCAAGAGCCGGTAGAATTACCTTTCCATTCGCCAAGGCTTCTGCCTCCTCCATGAATTCGCAGCCACCTGAATCAAATAGTGTTTCTGCAGTTATTTTGAGTTGTGGCAGAGTCACACAATCGTTGTAGCTACGTACAGTAGAAGCAGAGAGTCTGCTCTGATCTTGAGATTGATTGATATCGCTGATGGCGTTGTTCCTTCTGTTGTCCCGCTGTGTAGTGGGGTTCGTTGGTGGTTGTTTGCGGTTCAGCCTAACCGTGGAATTTCTCAACCACACTCTTAGGGGCGGGAATATCTGGCCCGGGTGCGTCCAGAATATGAGGAATGTGCTTGTGTTGACAGAATGCGTCCTTCGAATAGTTGTGTATGAACAGAAGAAGCACCTGGTCAGGTCTCGAGTATTCGAATTGTGCGTAGATAGATTCACCCCACATCGAGCCCCGCGGTTGCGTGAAGAGGTAAAGCATCGTCAGAGTTCGCGATCGGCTAAATCCGGCCATCGCGGCGTTACTAGAAGTATTTAGCACGCACTTATAAAGCTCCAACGATGACGACGCCGTGGAGAACAAAACTCGACGGGCCCGGATCATGCCTAATACCCAGCTGGAAAGTTGCGACTATAATGGTAAGCAGGGCACCAAATGAAGCTGTGCAAGACTAGACTGACAGGAAAACAGGAGATGTTCTTACCGTATCCTCACCGCTGGATAATCGGACGACCCGGCGTCTGCGATACTAAGAGGCATTTTGTTTAGATACGATATAAGGATATTAGGGCAAGGCTTATCTTGAGGACACTGGTGATTGCCGCGCAGATACAAGGCTAAAGAAGAAGGAAGGGAAGTAAGAAGGAGGTCAGCTTGGGTTATATACGCGATACCTCAGGGCTAGTACACTTGACTTCATATGGCATACAGGGAGGTCAACAAGGCTAAAGGGCTTTGTTCAATGCGGTCGAGGCAGGCGGAGCGAGACAATGCAAGGCGTGAAGGTGTAACCACATCGCTGGGTTCAATTGCGGCCTCTCTCCGTTTGGATATCAGCAGTGACACGTCTGGCTGTGATCCCACCCACATTGAACTGGATCCAGTTCGGCCACTTGGGGACGAAAGAGGCATCAAGGACTGTCCATCATCCTCAGGGTTGGGATCCCCCACAAGCATCCTCATTGAGTTTCCATGTCATTGCCTGCACTGTTTTGGAACCAGGACAAAGATCCTTTCGGACGATCTCCCGATTGAGTGCCATTGAGAGGGCGGGCAGTTGCTCTTCTACATCTGGTCAGGCCATAACTCCAGGAGAAGATACCCCTGTAGATTGATTGAGACTCGTCCCACCAGGCGTTTGGAGACAGCTCTGCTATTCGACAAGCATGCATTCAACAAGCCAACCGTCCTCAGTGGCTTGCAGCCCTTGATCAATACTGTAACGTGAACCTGGAGCTTCAAGCACAGAGCTGTATTGTCACGCTACAGTTGCTCCCTGCACGCGGAACGCGGATTAAGAACCGTGCTCCTGCGATCTGCGGGAGGACACTTGGCAGACAGGATCAGGGAGCGGTCAAAAGTGCTGCTGCTTGTCCTGCGCCGCTCCTCACGTTTATTTCCGCTTCTTTACCCCGTTTAGGGTGTGGCTGCAAGCTTGCTTGACGTGGGGGAGGGGTCAGAACCGCAGGTATGGTTTAGCCGCATCTGATGCTATGCAGGCCTTGTCGCCCGGCACATATGGCAATCTCTTCTGCTCGATTTTATTATGTATGCTTGCTCTTGTCCCTTTCATGTTCGCGTTTCTAGTGCTTTGTTGGTGTTTGTTTTTTGTTTATCCTCAAGAACTGTTGGCGTCCCCGGTCGTGTTTGCAACGATGATTATTGCTTGTCTTCAGGTATTCCATCATACAGCCCTCAGATTCTATCGCTAATTACGCGAAGTTCAACTATTGGCCACGCGATATTACCCGTAACATCATACAGGCAAATGCCTTACTTGATGAGGCAAATCCACAAGGCCTCGATCTTCTCGTCCTACCACAGCTAAGTTTTTCTGGTGAGTTTGCTGTGCGAAGCATCTATCCATCGGATTCGACTAACATCTTCCAGGATTTGGAGCCTACGAGTATGTCAAGGATGCGGTTACATCGGATTGTGCAAGAGAATGGGCCCAGAAACACAATTGTGAGGTCATTGCAGGATATGCTGAGAAGGTTGAGGAGGGAGGGGAGGTTCCAGCAGGGCACTATAGTTCAGTTACTATCATCGACAAAGACGGCAACCGCCTTAGGAATTATCGAAAAACCAACCTCTATGGGACTTCACTCGGGGACGAGTTTTACCACAAAGCTATACCAAACTTTGGACAAGCCTCAATGGTGATTTGTGAGTGACCCACTGAGCGATGTAGAACACAGACTAATTTCCGCCTGTAGCAATGGAGCCCGAGTCAGTTTGGGTTCATTTGACCAGTGGTAGTCACGCTAATGTGTATTTAGCCCAGAGTCGGAAGTACCTCAATTTACCTTCAAATCTCAACATGAAATTCTCAAGCGGGATCCACCGGTCATCATTCTTCCAATGTCATGGAAGACTAATGCCAAGATCGACTGTCCTACCGAATATGACAAAGAAACACTATCATGCTGGCTTCGTGAACTGGAGCCTATACGCAGACGCAACAGAGACGATGAGATCATTTGCGTGATTGCAAATCGAACTGGAACTGTGGGTGCGGATGTCTATGCCGGTACAAGCGTAGTGATGGGGATTACGCATGGCACGGCGAAGATTTATGCTGTGCTAGGTTTTGGCGAGGAAGGCGTCTTGGTGGTGGATACTTGCGGCAAACCACAGTTTACCATTCCGATTGAAGAGGAAGATATGGAGAGCAACATCACACCTCTGGTTGAGGAGATGCAGGCTGGTATCTTTGAGAGGCCTGAAAGCACCAAGCTGAAAAATGTAATGCAGAGGAACAGCGCACATTGGTAATAGGATGGTGTCGACGGAGATTCTTGGCCGATAAGAAGTAGGTTCGTTCCATAGGGAGTAAGGGATTCAGTTTCTTCAAGAGGCAAGGAGTCAAAGAAATAAACTTGGATGTTCGACATCTACTTCTGATTTTTATCACGTAGTATCTCTCAATCCGTTTGACATCTTAGTTTGACAAGCGGCAGCTATTTCTAGGCTGGCGTCAATACCTTTGACACAATACGCTAACACACTAACTAGGGCCTTGCACATGAGACAATCGGCACCTTTATTCCTAACCCCTGTGCGAACCTGATCTGATCTTAAATCTCCCACATTGCCTTATACGTTCCCCTATCAGATATCTCAGCTGTAAGACCAATTGATATACTGCTCGGCGCCGCGTTTCCTTATCTCCTCTCACACTGTCCTAAGAAGCTTTCCCTTCTCCATGAGCAGCATAACATTTTCCGATCCTCGAGCTACAAAATAAACTACAAACCGCCTTTGGAGAACGTCAAAGAGCATTCAAAGCCGCCTTCTCCATAGGACCATATCCGAGCTTCCTCCTTCATTCACAAGAAACGTAACATGTGCAACTACACACAAGTCGAATTTCGGTGCAGACATCGTCGATATACAATCAGAGCATAGTGTACCAAGTACGAGAAGACGCATAGACGTTTTCCACCCACGGTAGTAGCTGTCGAGTACAGGTGAGTTATATGAATACTCTTTCCGCAAGAATTTCCAGCTAACAAGCTCTAGATTAGATGAATAATGTGGTACATTTAGCTCCTTCCCGCTTCACCTTTTGAATCCTTTCCACTAACTGGCCGTAGGGGACTGCCGTCCACCAGCAAAGACTTCGTTGGTGTATGGAACGAACCGAGTCAAAACACAGTAGCAAGATGGTCATAAAAGACAACAAAGGGCCGTTTGAGCAGGGAAGAACATCAAGGATTTGAGTCCATTCAATTCGTCAAAGCAAGTTACCACTTGAGTGTTCTGCTCCTTTTATGCGCATTGCCAAGCTTCTTTCTCTCCTTCTCCTCTAGATTACACACTGTTGTTTATCACTATCTTTGACTTATTGTTACATGGTTCGAGATGCGGCTTCTATGAAACGATTTGCATTTCCGCACCCCAAATTGGATCAATGATAGAATTCTCAATTAGGGAATGATGAGGAATCTATAGTCTTGAAGATGGTTGGTGGTGATCACCACGTTTAACTGGTCTGCATCCACCGACCGGTCTAGCACTAACAGAATGCCGTGAAAGCTCGACTGGATAGTCGGTGGGCGCAGCTGTTGGATCGATGGCCACGAGATGAAGACGCGGGGTGATGTCTTTGAGTCTCGAATCTTCCGACGGTATGATCATGGCACTATCCGTAACATCTGCCTCAGTGTGATATGCTACCATGTAATGCAAGGTACCCTAATCGTGGCTGTGACTGTTTTCTTCACCAAGCCTCCTGTTTTGGTCCTACTGGCGCTGTAATCTTCGCTGAGTCCATCAGGAGAAAGCGATATTTCAAGTTCGTAATGGACAAGAAAGCCATCCAAGAACTCAGGAGGACCCCAAACTATATCATCTAACCACAATCCTACCCCAGATGAATATTTCTCATAGACAAAAACATTGCCACTTCTAGCCGGGCTTGCTTCGTTGTCATATAAGGGACGAGGCGTATGGTTGAGGACACCTTGAAGGCAGGCTTCGATGACAATACAAGCGTCTTGCGTAGAAGCGATCTTGCCAGAAAAAGTACGCTTGAGAGGAACAGGTGCCATTTCGTGTCCACCCTAGGGGCCCCTGAGTTTATTGAAACGACGCCATAGAGTCCTTCAAGCAACGGTGATGGGAAAGTCATGGAAATAGGGTGGCTATGGTGCTGTCCCTACCTTATCCAAATGAAGAAAATCGATTGGGCAAGGATGGACGGGTTCTGCGAGAAGTCGTTGCCTAGTGAACCACTTCGACGCTAGGCACGCGAAGGCACGCGAAGGCACGCTAACCGCGTGCCTTCGCGTGCGGCGTGGCCCCCATTACTGGATGTAGGACTACGTGCTTAGTCATCCAACCCCTATTAGTAGTGTTCTCTGTGGGTGCGAGGTGTGCAAGGATGCGTGTAAGACGAGGAATGAAGACGATGTGAGAAAGGCGAAAGTCAGAACAATTGTCCTTAGGATAAGACGTTGGGCGCATCAATTAACTGGATATGATGAAGAAGACGACGCGGAAGCAAATGAGGCAACGAATGGAACCTACATAACAGAACTAGGGGAGCAGGCCTATTTTCAAACCAGATCATGATACTGGTGTGGTAAGCATGTGTCTGGAGCTCAACCAATGAGGAAGAAGATCTTCTATTGTGATCCGATCGCATGGGGACAGGAATTAGTGATGCAGGTAAATGATTAGAATGATAACTGCAGAAGTTCCACCTGGAATATGCAGATAGCGCATTTGGGCGGGTGAACACTGGGTAGATACTAACTATTCTCTTGTGGTCGAAAGCTTCCGCTCCAGAAATCAGCCCGAGCTCTAATGCCAGGGTCATTGGATCGAGCAAGCATTCAAATTTGACTAGTCTTTTGAAAAATAAATCTTCAGCGAGGCTAGAAGTGAACGCCTTCCACTCATCCAGGGGCCTGCAGGTCCAAGAGGAAAGATGGTGCCGGACGACGAGAGGTTAGCTATGCACAGCGTTCATCCAACCGGAAGGCGGGTTTGGGCTGCAGCATGAAGGGGCCACTACGCGAATGTCTTGGTCGACGGAGCTGGCGGGCAGCGTGCTTCAAGCTTATTTGGTGGAACGGCGGGGTAAGAACAGACTTCCTTGAACCCTTGCCACCCGGTCGTCGTCACAATCATCCGAGGATTTCGGTGTTCAGCCCCCCACGCTCGGAGTCGTTCCTGATCCGCGTCATGGGGCATCCTCGCTTCGGTTCTGCCGCACAGGCTCACCGCTTTTAGCGCCTTTCATGTTCTAGATCGGATCGTAGAAGGTTGGGGTGTGTGGCTCAATCTCGTGTCCAGATGTGCATGTCGAGCAACGCAATTGAAACGCCACCGGATTTACAAATTACACTAATGTTGCCTTGCATAGGAACGCAGCAGGACATCGATGATTACTTGGCTCGATGCATGCGGCACTAGGATCCGTACTGACGAATTCGGCGGCCTGTCCAGACGACTTGTTCTGTTGATGCCATGGTGGTCATGCTTGGAAACTTGTTGTCTATTGACACCCCGGCGACGACTGGATATTGGCTTCAAAAGGGCAACATCCGTGGTAGTATTGCTATACAGTCGCTGTCCTTGAAACTGGGCAAGAATCTGCCGCATTTGCAACCATTTTGCCCTCTTCACAGCGATGCGTTCGCAGATTCGGAGGGCAGTTGCGCACCCCTGCTGTGCGAGTTGTCTTGGTGCCTTGTAAAAATGCTCGGTGAATCATACGCCCTGATGCCACTCTAGTTGGAGTCGGTGTGAAGGTCTGCGTTTCTCGGCGGACCCATTGCAGCACTTTCTATTCAGCCTAGTTCAATCTCCCGCCACCTTTCACGACGTCAATCGGTTATTATTGCCACTATGGATCTGCTTATCAGTTTTAGTAGCCTTCCCAACTTTGAAGTAGAGAAAGGAGACAAGGACGATGAGATTGCCTGTGGGGTTAGAGGCGATAGTAAGTCGACCTGGAGGCCACGCAATTACAGCTTACAAAACAGGTGCAGAACTTGCATTATGTAGAATCCGAGAACGCCCTAAAAAGACCTCGTCTAGCACGAATGATTTGATTGAGTGCAACCTATTCCAAGATTTCAGCGTGTGGAGTTAGGCTTCATTTTCCCACTATCGACCCTAACCCTTGCCATATTTTCTTATATAGGTTGACGCCGCCGCTCTTTTATTCCTCGGTGGTAAATAGAGAGGCTTTTAAGCCTGTTCTACCATAGGCTACCTGCGGCCACTTGGCTGCTGGCAACGCGCAGCCCGGCTAATGATTCCCTTATTGACGAAGTACTGCTCGTCTCGCTCTTTGTCTAGTCAACTTACACGGCACGGGAACCAGGTCAGACTAGCTTTCACGCTGTTCGCCTCACGCTCAGCTCTCGCTCTCTGATCGGGCGTTGCTGATTCTAGTTCATCTCCTAGCTCTGAGATATATGGTTTCCAGTCCACTGTCACCCACCTTCTTTCACATCACAGCAGCAGCAGATCCAAGTCAACCTATTGAGGAAATTTTTCACCCAAAGCAAAATGAGTCCCTCGACTTCCTCGCATCTAGTCCCTGCGCCTCCGCTCCAACAGCCTGGACAGTCTCTCCAAATTCCAGCCCCTCCGCTTCAAGAGCGCCAGCAGGAACCCATTTCTGCCCCCGGTTTAATTACACTCCCAGGATCTTTTCCCTGCCCGCCTGCTAGGGTTAGGAGCTGGGGCTACTTTACAGATGCGACAAGACTTCAGATGATTGATCCTTACGGAAAGTCATGCTCCCTCGAGTACTTCATGAGAAATTCAGCACTCGAAGACAGAGATCAATATCTGCCAGAAATCAATCGTCGGTTGACAGTGATCTTCTCTAATGGACGCCAAATGACAGATGACGAGAACAAATTTCTCCGCTGCCATTCCACGTGCTATATTGTTTATGACAACGAAACCTATCAGTGGCAAGGAAGTTCGGACTACCAGGGGTCTAGAGGCGTCAACACGGAAGTTATCCTTGCATATATGGATTGGATGCCAAACTGCGTGATAAAGAAGCTCAACATACGAGTAACAATTGGTGGAGGACAAGTGAGAGATTCGGAGACTCATGTCAAGATCAATTTCCAGTTCGGATTTCAACAAAGTCCCGTTTTCCAATGGGGTCGAGAGAAGCCTATAAAGGTCCAAGTTAATCAGTTTGGCCCGTGCATTTTGTCTGTAGATCTGCCCCGCGGACAAGACTTGAAGATCAAATCGGTTCCCTTACACAATGTTGGAGTTTTTACAGGTTAGTGTTGCTCGTGAACTTAGCGTTTACGGTTGCTGACAGGTATTAGGAACGAGTAGCCTGACCACAAGAGTCTCCGTTCATGATATCTCCAACTTTACACCTGTAGGACCCCTCGTCGACGACCCGTTCAATAGCTATCTTACAAACAAGATCATTTGCGTCAGCACATTGCACAGGTCGCGGGCAGACTGGATAAAGCGTTTTGAGTACTACTTCAATAGTAATCGAGACGTGATGATGATCACGATTGAGGTTGTTCGCAAGACTTATGTCAAGTTTGCAGTGCAAGATGGCAGCCAGTCCGACAACGAGCACGACAGCGAGGAGAGTGGCAACAGAGCCTCAGCCAACGGCCTTACACCTAGCCCCCAGGCAAGATTCTATCTAGCCATTAATGGTGTAGTACCTGGGAAGCAGGTTATCTTGTTCCGCACCGTATCGAAAACCAAAGACCAGGCCGATATTCATGAACTAATCAGAGCAGGGCATCATTTGATTCTCATCACTGATGATGCTAAAGCGGCGATGCAATGGCTCCCAGCCAATGCTGTGCCATTCGAGCCAGAGCTTGCGGAGAAGCCTGAGGTGGCAAAGGAGAGTGGACGGAATGCTGAGAACGAAGTTTGTGGGGAGAAAAGGAAGGACAATGGAGCGTATGAGAAAGAAGGTGAGAAAGAAGGGAAGGGATCAGAGGATGGTGGTTATGACTTTGTTGATCGCACGGATGCTTTGGGATTCTGAATTATTGAGACCGCTTTTATTAATTTCTTTTCCAAAGAAAGTCCAAGCGTTCACAACTAATTTTCCAATTACACCGATGAATTTCAGCGTGACCAAAAATAATCAAACTAATTAATTATAATTAATTGTAATCTGATTAGCTTTGATTTGATTTGATTAAGATTTTTTTGCCTTTGATTTGATTTGATTTGAAATCAAGGCTAATCAAAGCTAATCAACTATAAAAAAAAGTATAAAAAAGGAGTAAAATAAGTAATAAGATAACTAACTAACTAACTAATTAATAAATCAAATAAATAACTAATTAATTAATAATTTCAAAGTTATTCCCTTCTAATCCTTGGTTTTCTTCGTTTTCTATATTATTTTCTTCGTTAAAAAGGCCCCAGCTTTTTAAGGCTATAATATACTCGAAAGTATCTTTATTTAGCCTATTACGGTCTTTATTAATGATCCTAGCCCCTTGACTAAAAAACCTTTCTGAAGAGGCTGACGTAGCCGGGATTTGTAAATAACTTCGCGCTAATAAAGATAATACTGGATATTTATCTTTATTAACTAGCCAAAAGGTTAAAGGCTTAGTCTAACATATATATATTAGTATTTATAATAATAATTTATTAAGATAATTGGAGACTTACTTGTCGATTAGCTCTTCTTTCTTGTAAATAAAGATCTAATCGTCTAATTCTTCTTCGTCGTCTTCGATATATATATTTAAATCGTCGTCGTCGTTATTACGTAAGGCTAAAGCTTCGGCTTCATTTATAGGTAGCTGCGTAGCTAGATAATCTTGTTTAAAACTATAAATATAATTAGCAAATAACTTTAATAATTAAAGATTAAATTAACTTACACTTGAAATTTCTAATATAATCGATTATATATATCAGTAGCTTGACCTCGTGTAAGGCCTATAGTTTCTAAGCCTTCTCTCTTAATTCTAGGATCTAAAATTAAAGGGAGATATAAAACTTTATTATTATTTGAAATTCCTTGTTTAGGAAAGTATTTTCGAAGTTTAGCTATTCCTTTATTAATAGCTTCGGTAAAATTCGCGTCCCAATTTATTATTAGTATTAATTTTATAAATTAAAATAAGACTACTTACGTTTAATTCGGTTCGAATATTCTCTAATCGTGTACATATATTATATACCTCAGGTATTAAATAATATATCGTCGGGTATTTTTCGGCTTGTAATTTAGTCGTAGCTTTCTTTAATAAATATAGGGAATATCTTAAGACATTTCTCTAAATAGGTTATATCGACGTCTCGTAATAATAAAGAATCTTTATTCTTCTTAAATCCCTCGGAATCGGATAAACTAATAACCGATTTAATAACCGGCCAAAGATTACTTTAAGCGTATTATAAGTCGAAGACCACCGAGTCTTTTGATCTATAAATAATTAGTAAATATGTTATAAATTAAATAGAAAAAACTTACCTAATTGAGGTATTTTAGGGTGTTTTATTTCTGAAGCCTCTATTTGTCTTTTTAATAATCTCATATTCTCTTAAGAATATTTCATTCCGACTATTATTTTTCGGATTTTTTCCCATAAGCTCGAAAGGGTATCTAATAAAGTTAGTTATAAGTAATATATATAATAAAAGTATAAACTTACTAGTAAGGTCTTCTTCGTTAGCCTCTTCTTCATTCTCTATATTAAAGATATTTTGATTATCAAGATCGCTACAAGCGTCTTTAATAAAAGTCTTTAGTATATCTTGAACAACAAGGTTTAATACGTGCGTTAAACACGGTATATCTGTTGGAATCACCAAGTAACGTGTTTCTCTTTTCGATGTTTGACACGGCAAATAGGGGTAAAGCTTTACTCTTGATTCATAGTTGCATTTTTTGTGTGTGTCCTCTCTCTTCGAGCAGAGGACGATTCTATGTGCTCGAGATCGGGGGATTACGGCATAATCGTAATCTCCCTGACTCTCGTGGTAAGCTGGCGAAGGCCAACTTACAAGGAGGTTCCAGACTCGACGTTATGCGTACGAGTCAGCTGACCCTTCTTCTTCGCTTCCGACAATATCCCCTGTAAATTTAATAGCCGAGGCTAAATAATGCCTTCTAAATGCGCTAATAAGCGTATCGTTAGAGCTAGTATTATCTCTAGTAATACTATAAAATATTAGTTGTAATTTTAATAATAATAATAATAATATTTACTCACCTAGTAATATTATACTCGATATTATATTCTTCGTTTAAGTCTTTCATAGCTAATAAATAAGACTTCAATTCGAAATTCTCATTTATAAAATGACTATTTAATATATTAGTAAATATTTTTAATAATATTATAAGATAACTTACATAGTAATACTGGGATAAGCGTCTTGATTAATATCCCAAAGTCGACGTACGTATTAATATTATGTATACCTATTGAAGCGATGTTCCCTGGACATTTGTCTTGGATATAGTATAATGAAGAACAGTACAGGCAAGACAAAATACTCGAGGACCCATTTGCTACGAGCACTGACGCGATTCCGTAAACATTGATCTTTGCGAAGGCTTGCCGTAGCTGGGCAGTCTTTCGGCGATTCGGCACACTCAGCTCGCACCTTAGGTCATCTCGACAAAAATCTCGCGGAGCTCTAACAAAAACTGGAAGATCCCGACATGAGAGATGCGGTAGACCCGAAGATGAAGAAAAGGCTCAGGGCATATGACGACTTTGTAGGATATGATAGCCGCAAGCGAGAGTTGCAGGAGAAAATCAAGGGAATGCTTTGCGAGTATCGTAAGGTTTAATAATGTTCTAAACTTTGATCTACGTCCTTGATGGCCATAGATGACCTTCTCCTGCGAGACTCTCAGATTCGTGCACTTGGTCAAGCACCAGAACCTGAAAGCTTGGGGCTGTTCGATTGGATTTGGATTAACAAACCCCTGGCACCGGGCAAGGACGCCTTCCATCGTTCAGGTGGATGACATCGTTTCCGCCGCGCGCGAGAAAAGTACTCGCTTAGGGGCTTTTATCGTGATCTACCTGATTGGTGGCCGATGTCTCGTGTCAAGGTGAGAACATTCAGCAATAGTAACCTGAACCTTCAAACCGTGGAATGGGATTGGAGACTAATAGCATTGCACGCGCTGACTTTTATGTAAGAATTTTTTACACTTATCACGAGGCCCGTTGGTGTCAAGTCGAAGCCGGCGAGGATACCAGACGATGCCAAGCCCGGAGATACTCGGTTAGTATGCATTCAATGAAAGTAAATAAAACTTTGCTAACGATCTATTTAGGTGGTTTGAGGAATCTTTAACGATAGAAGTTAGGACTAATATGATTCAAACCTCCTTCGCTTTCATGGAATCTAATACACTACCGAGCAGCCCGACCTTATTACCCGCCAAGTGCTTCGTCACCTCGAGCGATGGTCAAGAGTTGATCAAAGCCGTTATGGACATGACGATGGCCACTACTCGTGTCTCAAGATGCATCTGTTCTCATACACACGCCTCCAGAGGATCCCTTAGAGGCCCCGACTGACCTCCGTTCGCCAACTCTTTGTTACAAGTTGTGACTCCTGAGCAAATTCAACAATTCTTGGATATCATCACCAAGCAATAGCCGGTTCCCCCTCCTCCCCCTTCTACTAAGCTGTCTAGTGAATCTGAGGAACTGAGAGCCTGGGCTGCCAGGCTCGAGGGGTTCTCGACTCAGCCTCCCCCGACGAAACAGTACAATCAAAGGTTGGCGAATCCGATCTATACGACTCGCTTCAGTTTCTTTATATTATCGTCGCTATTCGGAAGTCACTTGAACATGAAACGAAGCCTGACTGGATTCCGAAAGGCCAGATCGAGCAGATCATCCGGGCAAGCCACAATTCATAGCATAGAGAAAGGGATATTGAGACTCCATTTTATAAGAATGGGGGTGTACTAAGTCTTTTAGTCTTGTATTACGGAACAAAGAACAACAAGTCCTTGTTTGGCTAGATTAATGTATTGTTCATAGAGACTAGGGCCTACCTGGCGATGCTTTGTGACAAGGAGGAGATCAACGACTATATCCCACCATAGATCAAGAAGCTTAGTACTGCAAAAGGTACCCAAGTCTCCCACTGACCAGCTGTTCCGTACTGAAGTGTCAAGTTTAATTGAGCCGCCACGACTCGACCGCTTCACTATAACTGTCTCGGTAGAGCATTGGAAAAGGGCACGTTCTTTGGAAAGTAAAATAGTTTCATTCTTGGTGGAGTGATACTGAAATTAATGAAATCACCTCGAATAACAAGTGAGCTTTACACCAGCTCAATCAAGAAGGTGCTATCAGGACAACCCTGGCAGCACGGTGAGGCAGGCGATGCCCCGATCCGTCTTCCACCGATTCAAGCCTTATGAGAAGCAAGGACGAGTGGTGAGCCGCGTTGACTTGGCATTGAACTTAATTGACTTTGATTAGCAACGTTGGCAATAACTGGACGTTCTAAATATGAGCTCTAGGGGTGGACGCACAAGGCGTGTCTGTATATGAGAATATGGTCAATTGTAGATTACCAAATGTCATATTTGCAAGCATGGTAAGATTGGGGAGTGCGGTGTAGGCACTGGCATAACACCTGAAGGAGAGCCTTGATAGTAGCCGCCATATTAGATTCGATTGGTTATCACTCAGTACTCGGTATGATATCACGGGGTATTAAAATGACCTGATGTGCCCCCTTATCCGAAAATACATCATTGGTGGTGATTCTGTCGTTGCTGAGGGTTGCCCAGAATTCTAGATTGCATGAATGCACTTATGAAGAGGGCGTGGGACTGAATCGAGATTGAAAGATTTACAGAAATTGATGAACGGTAGATATGAATAAAACATCATGCTTAACATCTGCTCTGGTTCTCAGAAGGCGGCTCTATTCGGCTCAACGTAGAACGTGGTTCCGTGGTTCGATGGTCCTACAGCAATGCATGAGCCGCATGTGTAGCACCACCGGCCACTGCGGTCCCCAGCATAACGTGCAAGCGACACATGGAGCCCCCTCATTCAATATGTTACTGGGTGTGAGGTTCATGCTATTTTTAACGGGTTGCCGCTTGACCCCAGCAGTTGCTCAGCCGCTGGCAGCACGGACATGGGACGTTGCGACCGAGCTATCTAATTCGTGACTGCATGCAAGCTAGACTTG